>JARQOD010000001.1:341275615-341541758 GCA_033576555.1 Oophaga sylvatica
CTGCTTTGAATGATATTGATGTATTTTTTCTGGCTCTGCGGTTATTGTACGATGAACCTAATGTCACTGATCAAGCTGAAAAAACCTTGTTGGCATTAAATCAGGGTCTTGAAGATGCTGAGTTGAACTGTCAGAAATTCCGAAAGTGGGCAGTCCTGACCAAATGGAATGATGATGCTTTGGCAGCCCTTTTTCGGAAGGGGCTGTCAGAGAATGTAAAGGATGTTATGGTGGGATTCCCTGTCCCCTCTGGTCTCAATGATTCTATGTCATTGGCTATTCAAATTGACAGACGTTTGCGTGAGCGCAGAGGTATGCGTGAGATGGTG
Organism: Oophaga sylvatica; assembly: GCA_033576555.1. Taxonomy (NCBI): domain Eukaryota; kingdom Metazoa; phylum Chordata; class Amphibia; order Anura; family Dendrobatidae; genus Oophaga; species Oophaga sylvatica. The sequence continues at coordinate 341,275,945 of JARQOD010000001.1, forward strand.
TTGCCTTGTGAGCCAGCTCCTGGGCCCATGCAGTGTGATGGAGTGACTTCTGGGGCTCAGCGTCATGAGTTTCGAAACCGCAATGGGTTATGTTTCTACTGTGGTGACGCCTCTCATGCTCTTTCCGTCTGCCCTAAGCGGGGAAGACGTTTTGCATGCTCAGTTGTCTTGGGTAGTGTTCAGACTAAATTTCTGTTGACTGTTACCCTGACTTGCTCCCTGTCCACATTATCTGCTCAGGATTTTATTGATTCAGGAGCAGCTATTAACCTGATGGATTTTGACTTTGCCAAACGTTGTGGGTTTCCCATGATACCCCTGCGGAAGTCTATTCCCCTACTGGGCATTGATTCTACCCCTTTGGCGGAGAATAAACCCCAGTTTTCTACTCAGGTGATAATGAGGGTTGAACCAGATCATCAGGAGAGTTGCAAATTTCTGGTGCTGCATAATCTGCATGACATTATTGTACTAGGTTTCCCTTGGTTAGTCTCATAATCCTGTTTTGGATTGGAAATCTGTGTCTGTGACCAGTTGGGGCTGCCAATGTGTTAATACTGACACTCCTGTTTTTTCTGCTTCTCCCCAGTCTCAGGATGTTCCTGTCTTTTTGACTGATTTTCCTGATGTATTTTGTGAAAGTAAATCTGCATCCTTGCCCCCTCACAGGAGCTATGATTGCGCTATTGAATTAGTGCCTGGTGGTAAATTTCCTAAAGGTCGCCTTTTTAACTTGTCTGTACCTGAACACGATGCTATGCGATCTTATATCAAGGAGTCATTAGAGAAGGGTCATATCAGACCATCCTCTTCACCTTTGGGCGCCGGTATTCTCTTTGTGGCCAAAAAGGATGGTTCATTGAGGCAGTGTATTGATTATCGTCTCTTGAATAAGATCACTGTGAAGTATCAATATCCGTTACCCTTGATTTCTAACCTGTTTTCCAGAGTGAAAAGTGCTAGTTGGTTTACCAAGCTTGACCTCAAGGGGCGTATAACCTTATTCGCATTAAGCACGGGGATGAATGGAGGACGGCGTTTAATACCCCAGAGGGGCATTTTGAGTACCTAGTGATGCCCTTTGGGCTCACCAATGCTCCTTCTGTCTTCCAATCCTTCATGAATGATATTTTCAGGGATTTTGTGGATAAATTTCTGATTGTTTATTTGGATGATATCTTGATTTTTTCCAATGACTGGGACTCTCATGTGAAACATGTTCGGACTGTGTTCCAGATTTTGAGAGAGAATGCACTGTATGTGAAGGGATCAAAGTGTCTTTTTGGCGTACAGAAGGTCTCATTTCTGGGATTCATTTTGTCTCCGTCTGTTATTGAAATGGACCCAAGGTTCAGGCCATCTATGATTGGGTCCAACCTACTTCATTAAAGGCTCTTCAGAGATTTTTGGGTTTTGCCAATTTTTATCGTAAATTTATTGGTAATTTCTCCGGTATTGTTAAACCATTGACTGATTTGACCAAAAAGGGTTCTGATGTGGTGAATTGGCCTCCTGAGGCAGTTTCTGCGTTTCAGGAACTTAAGCAGAGATTCACTTCTGCTCCTGTTCTACGGCAGCCTGATTTTTTCTCTACCGTTTCAGGTGGATGGTTGATGCCTCTGAAATTGAGGCAGGTGCCGTTTTGTCCCAAAGAGACCTCTAAGAGTAACCCTTGTGCCTTTTTCTCTAGAAAATTTTCTCCAACTGAACGTAATTATGACGTGGGTAATCGGGAGTTATTGGCCATGAAGTGGGCCTTTGAAGAGTGAAGACATTGGCTGGAAGGAGCCAAACATCAGGTGGTGGTCCTAACGGACCATAAGAACCTGGTTTATCTCGAATCAGCCAAGCGACTTAATCCTAGACAGGCCAGGTGGGCCTTGTTTTTCACACGTTTTAATTTTGTGGTTTCTTTTCTTCCTGGCACAAAGAATGTTAAGGCGGATGCCCTCTCGAGGAGTTTCTTTGCGGACTCTCCTGAGTTATCTGATCCTGCTGTTATTTTGAAAGAGGGTGTAGTTCTTTCCGCCATCTCGCCCAATTTGAGACTGGCTCTGGAAGGGTGTCAGGAGGATAAACCTGAGCACTGCCCTATTGGGAAATTGTTTGTCCCAGACAAGTGGAAGAAGAGTGTGATGTCTGAGATTCATTGTTCCGCGTTGGCTGGTCATCCCGGGATTTTTGGTACCAGAGACTTGGTGAGTCGGTCCTTTTGGTGGCCTACTTTGTCTCGTGACGTCAGGGAATTTGTGCAGTCCTGTGGGACTTGCTCTCGTTCCAAGCCTTGCTCTCGCTCTAGTGGTTTGTTAATACCATTACCTGTGCCCAAGAGGCCATGGACCCATATCTCTATGGATTTTATTTCCGACCTCCCTGTTTCTCAGAAAATGACCGTTATCTGGGTAATCTGTGATAGGTTTTCCAAGATGATACATCTTGTGCCATTACCTAAGTTACCTTCCTCCTCCGAATTGGTGCCTTTGTTCCTTCAGCATGTGGTTCGGTTACATGGCATTCCGGAGAACATTGTGTCTGACAGAGGAGTCCAGTTTGTTTCCAGATTTTGGAGGACATTTTGTTCTAAACTTGGTGTTCAATTATCTTTCTCCTCTGCATTTCATCTTCAGACCAATGGACAAACCGAAAGAACAAACCAGACCTTGGAGACTTATTTGAGATGTTTTGTGTCTGCTGATCAAGATGACTGGGTCTCTTTTTTGCCTTTGGCTGAGTTTGCTCTTAATAATAGGCTAGCTCTGCCACCTTGATGTCTCCATTTTTCTGCAATTCTGGGTTTCACCCTCGATTTTCTTCGGGACAGGCGGAGGCTTCTGTCTGTCCGGGTGTTGACTCTGTTGTGGAGCGAATGCAGCAGATTTGGGACCAGGTAGTGGAGAGGTTGTTGTTCATTTGCTTTTTCCTGTTTTTTCAGTGGCTGCGGCTTAGTTTTGTTACACCAGAGATCTGATTTAGGTGGTGGAGATCGTGTGATCTCAGGTGTTTTTGCAATCAGAAGAGTTGGTATTTTTTAGGGTTTTTTTGTTGGATTGCAGTCAGAATTCTTTCCTGTACTTTTCTGTCTAGACAGATTGGGCCCCAGCGTTTGCTCATTCTATTTTCTGTCTGTGTCCGTGCTTTCTTCTTGTCTAACCGCCATTACATGTTTGGGGGCTTCCTATTTTCTTTGGGGATCTGCTCCGGGTAGATAGCTTTCATCTTTCTGCCTTTAGGTGTAGTTATCTCTCAGGCTGTAACGAGGCGTCTAGGATCAACGTAGGAACGCTCCACGGCTACCTCTAGTTGTGCGGTTAGTTCAGGTTACTGCAATCCAATAGGTTCCAGCCTCTCTGGTGTATTGGCGTTTTTGCTTTTTCTTCTCAGCTACCTAAACATAACACACGGGATTGGTTGCTTGGTTTCTGCATAGCTGACTGTGATGTCGTCGCACTCGGCTATGCAGTTCCGGTTTACTGATCTGTGGTTGTGGCGGCCGCGCGCGTGGGTGTCGGCGCCATATAATTATAGCGGTTCTGATTGCATACTATTTTCAGCTGTCCTCACCCTATAAATACAGTGCCTTGCGAAAGTATTTGGCTTCCTTGAACTTTTCAACCTTTTCACACATATCATGCTCCAAGCATAAAGATACCAAACGTAAATGTTTGGTGAAGAATCAACAAGTGGGACACAATTGTGAAGTTGAACAAAATTTATTGGTTATTTAAAATTTTTGTGTTAATACAAAAACTGAAAAGTGAGGCGTGCAATATTATTCGGCCCCTTTACTTTCAGTGCAGCAAACTCACTCCAGAAGTTCATTGTGGATCTCTGAATGATCCAATGTTGTCCTAAATGACTAATGATGATAAATATCATCCACCTGTGTGTAATTAAGTTTCCGTATAAATGAACCTGCTCTGTAATAGTCGCAGGGTTCTGTTTGAAGCAGAGAGCATCATGAAGACCAAGGAACACAACAGGCAGGTCCGTGATACTGTTGTGGAGAAGTTTAAAGCCGGATTTGGATACAAAATGATTTCCAAAACTTTAAACATCCCAAGGAGCACTGTGCAAGCGATGATATTGAAATGGAAGGTGTATCATACCACTGCAAATCTACCAACACCCGGCAGTCTCTCTAAACTTTCATCTCAAACAAGGAGAAGACTGATCAGAGATGCAGCCAAGAGGCCCATGATCACTCTGGATGAACTGCAGAGATCTACAGCTGAGGTGGGACAGTCTGTCCATAGGACAACAATCAGTCGTACACTGCACAAATCTGGCCTTTATGGAAGAGTGGCAAGAAGAAAGCCATTTCTCAAAGATATCCATAAAAAGTGTTGTTTAAAGTTTGCAACAAGCCACCTGGGAGACACATCAAACATGTGGAATGTGCTCTGGTCAGATGAAACCAAAATCAAACATTTTAGCAACAATGCCAAACGATATGTTTGGCATAAAGGCAACACAGCTCATCACCCTGAACACACCATCCCCACGGTCAAACATGGTGGTGGCAGCATCATGGATTGGGCCTACTTTTCTTCAGCAGGGACAGGGAAGATGGTTAAAATTGATGGGAAGATGGAAGGAGCCAAATACAGGACCATTCTTGAAGAGAACCTGTTGGAGGCTGCAAAAGACCTGAGACTGGGACGGAGATTTGTCTTCCAACAAGACAATGATCCCAAACATAAAGCAAAATCCACAATGGAATGGTTCACAAATAAACGTATCCAGGTGTTAGAATGGCCAAGTCAAAGTCCAGACCTGAATCCAATCGAGAATCTGTGAAAAGAGCTGAAAACTGCTGTTCACAAATGATCTACTGTACACCCAACCTCACTGAGCTCGAGCTGTTTGCCAAGGAAGAATGGGCAAGAATTTCAGTCTCTCGATGTACAAAACTGATAGAGACATACCCCAAGCGACTTGCAGCTGTAATCGCAGCAAAAGGTGGTGCAACAAAGTATTAAATTAAAGGGACCGAATAATATTGCACGCCCCACTTTTCAGTTTTTGTATTTCCACAAAAATTTAAAATAACCAATAAATTTCGTTCAACTTCACAATTGTATCCCACTTGTTCATTCTTCACCAACAATTAACGTTTGGTATCTTTATGTTTGAAGCATATGTTGGAAAAGGTTGAAAAGTTCCAGGGAGCCGAATACTTTCGCAAGGCACTGTATATTGTTGCACCCTGCCCACATCACTCCATGACGAAGCGGAAGCGAAACGCGCGTTGTAGTGGTGTGTGCAAGGGGCAGAGAGGTTTTGAACTGGTCAGTATTTTTCCTTCTTGTCACTATTGCACTTTATATTCATGGCATATGGTTGTCTATACTAGGATGGGAATTCAATTGGTGCACACGTCACCACAACACTAATGATAGACGGATTTTGGTAAGAACTTACCTGTAAAATCCTTTTCAGCGAAGGAAGGGAGACACATTCATTACCATTGGGTAGGCGGAGCCCACACAGGATAGAACACCTCAGATTAAAAAAGAGTGTTGACCGGCCCCTCCAGCTTGGGCTCCTCCAACTCCAGCTCTCCAGTCCGTACACAAGCTAAGGAAGAGCAAAAATCACCAGCGGAGCAACATAACCCCTTCTGAAGAACTTCAGAGAAACAACAAGAAGATAGGTTATGCATATAACAGAAAAAAACACACAGTCCCAGGTACTACTCACTGAACCTGACCACTGCGATGAGCTGGCAATGCTGGAACAGAGCCTTAGCGCGCCGACCTCAGCCCAGATAATCGCTATCAGAGAAGGGTCACGCCGCATCTGAAAACACAACAACACACTTCTGCCATGGGAGGGAGCTGTGTCTCCCTTCCTTCGCTGAAAAGGATTTTACAGGTAAGTTCTTACCAAAATCCGTCTTTCAGCAGCAGATGGAAGGAAGGGAGACACATTCATTTCCAGTGGGACGTCCCAAAGCAGTCCAGAAATTAAGGGTGGGCAAAAAACCAACAGAGGCAGATTCCCAACAACTTAAATAAATGCGCAACTAGCGCTAAATACAAGTTCACAAGAACTTTAAACTACAGCCGCCTGCAGGACCCTACGTCCTAAGGCCACATCAGCGGAAGCACTGACGTCCACCTTATAAAATTTCGTAAATGTGTGAACGGAACGCCAGGTCGCCGCCCGGCAGAGCTGAGCTGCCGAGGCCCCTTGATGAAAGGCCCACGATGAACCCACAGCCCTCGTGGAGTGAGCTTGAATCTTAATCGGGCAGGTTCGCCCTTAAGTCGGTAAGCCTCTAAAATGGCCGACCGAATCCAACGAGCTATAGAATCCTTGGAAGCTCGTTGCCCACGTCGACGACCTGCTGGAATCACAAACAGAGAATCCGACTTCCGAAAACCTTGAGTAATAGACAAATAGAACTTCAAAGCCCGCACTAAATCCAATGTGTACAAGGCCCGTTCCTTCGCATTCCTCGGCTCCGGACAAAGCGAGGGCAACACAATAACCTGGTTAACATGAAATTGTGACACCACCTTAGGTAGAAAGTCGCCCCGTGTGCGAAGCACTACGCGATCTGGGTGAAACTCCAGAAAAGGAGGCGAGCAAGAAAGAGCCGCCAACTCAGAAACCCTTCTCAAAGAAGTGACCGCCACTAGGAAAGCAACCTTCCAAGGGAGCAAGGAAAGGCTAACAGAGTCCATAGGCTCAAAAGGCCCATGATGAAGAGCCTCCAAGACAAGATTGAGCCGCCAAGGAGACACAAGCGCCTTCCGCGGCGAAAACTGACGGTTACCCCGCGAAAAAAGGAACGTACGTCCCTACGCGAGGCGATAGCCTTCCGAAACAGCAAGGACAGAGCAGAAACCTGCCCCTTCAGAGTGCTAACTGCCAAACCCTTGTCCAGCCCGTACTGCAAAAAGGCCAACAAATTGGGAATGGAAAAAATCCTCGGGTTCCTAGAAGAACCCGAACACCACGAAAAGAAGGCGTCCCAAGTCTTGTGATAAATCCTAGTAGTAGCCGGACCTCTGGCAGCTCGCAGAGTGGCAATGACTTCGGCTGAAAAACCTTGACGGATCAAGATTTCGGTCTCAAGAGCCACGCCGTCAAACGCAGAGACTTCAGGTCCGGGTGTCATGTGTGCATCGCCACGAAGATCGTCGCGGTTGCACATTCTGACTTCTCACAGCTGAGTTGCTGTTTCTTTGTGTTTGGCAGTTAGGGAGTTAATTCTGTCTGTGCTCAGTTCTGGGACTGGGTGCAGTTTCTTCTGGCTGCAATTAATTATTTGTTGATTGGTTTCCTTTAAATCTCTGGTTGTCTGTGTTGGGAGTTGCCAGTGAAATTCTTCATGCAGACCACAGATAGGATTGTATCTGTATAGACTTAAGTTAAAGAGCTCCTTAGTTGTTTTAAGCTCACCTTGCTTAGAGTTTAATATCCCAGATCATTTATGTTCCTTCTGTGTTTGAGTGTGTATGCAAGTCTGTGTTTTCTCCAGTCTGTCTTATATGTCTAATCTGTGTATTTAGCAGAGATCAGCCCATATCCCTTTGGTGGTCATCAGAATCCTTCTTAGGACTGATTACAGGGTTCAGGGACTGATAGGAGACAGGGTTAGGCTGGAGACTTGGACCTCTGAACCATTATCAGTACCTCCAAGGTGAGGGATTAGTTAGGACCCCAGTTTAGGGTCAGGTTAGACCCCCGGTCCTCCTCTTTCCTGTGACAGTGTATCAAGTCCTCAAGATTAACCCTGAGTTCAACGGATATCGTGTCAGGTAAATCTATTCTATATTTACATGCTGATGTTGCTAATCTATATGTTGTATAGAGTGTTGTTCTTTTAAGAATAGTTTACTGACATCGTACACATATCATAAGACCGCGTGACATTTTCACTGGCCCATAAAATTATTCCCAGTTGCCATGGATCCAGTAGCCCAGCTGGCTCTGCAGTTGCAGGGATTATCCATGGAGCTGACGGACATTAAGTCCAAAGTTTTGTCTCCCTCGGAGAAAACCAGATTTGAACCTAAAGTAGCTCTCCCGGACAGGTTCACTGGTGGGCGAGACAAATTTTTTACCTTCAGGGAAGCATGTAAATTGTATTTTCGGCTTCGGCCTCGATCATCAGGGAGTGAAGAGCAGAGAGTGGGAATTGTTATCTCGCTCCTACAAGGGACCCTCAATCCTGGGCCTTCTCCCTTCCTCCGGGATCCCCGGCTCTACAGTCAGTAGATCGATTTTTTACTGCCCTGGGTTTGGTATATGATGACCCAGATCGGGTCTCTCTTGCTGAGACAAAATTACGTAAGATACAGCAGGGAGATCGTCCGGCGGAGGAATTTGCTTCTGAGTTCCGTAGATGGGCCACAGATACTCAGTGGAATGACCCAGCTCTTAGGAGCCAGTTTTGTCATGGGCTTTCTGACAAATTAAAGGACGTTTTGGCTCAGTATGATTCTCCTCCATCACTGGAGGCTGCTATGGCCCTAGCTATCCGTACTGATAGACGGCTCCGGGAGAGGTGCGAGGTAACTCCGCCCCCTGTTGTTACTCCACCTACTACTAAAGTCCCTTATGTTGAGGTTCCCCTTGTCTGTTCGGAGGAGCCTATGCAGTTGGGAGGGACATCATTTCGTAGGAGGGGATTGGCGGTACGCCGCAGGACTAGAAGGTGTTTCTTCTGCGGGAAAGAGGGACATTTTGTTGGGGGATGTCCATCCCGTGCCTTGTTGAGCAAAAAGTCGCCGGAAAACTGTTAATCCCAGGTTGTGTGGTGGACGACAACCTGGGAGTATGTATTTCGTCCGCTAGTTCTTCTCAGTTCCTTGTACCAGTGGAGGTGGTGGTTGGTACGAGAGTGGAGAGATTTTCTGTTCTTCTTGATAGTGGGTCCGGGGCTAATCTGGTTGACGCTCAGTTTGCTCAGGCTCAAGGTATGCATCTGAGTGTATTGGTCAAACCGATCCCTATATTCTCCATTGACGCCAGGCCTCTCGGCCAAGGTAGCTTTGTTCATGAGGTTCATAACATTGACCTTCGGGTAGGGCAATACATAGGGAACTATTATCTTGTTATGTGTTGGAGGGTCTACCTACTCCTATTGTGTTGGGACCTCCTTGGTTGGTTAAACATAACCCTGTGATTAATTGGCAGTCCAGAGATATAAGCCAATGGGGGGAGTTTTGCAAAAGTAACTGCATGAACACAGTCATCAGTGCGGTCGTGCCTAGTACTTTGCCTCCTTTTTTGGAAGACTTTGGGGATGTGTTCTCTGAGGAGGGGTGTCAGGAGTTGCCTCCTCATCGCGTGTATGACTGCTCTATTAATTTACTTCCTGATGCTAAGTTACCTAAAGCTAGGTTATATAACCTTTCTGGTCCTGAGAGGCAGGCTATGAAAGATTATATTTCGGAAAGTCTGGCCAAAGGGCATATTAGACCTTCATCTTCCCCAGTGGCCGCGGGGTTCTTCTTTGTGAAGAAAAAAGATGGAGGCCTACGCCCTTGCTTGGATTTCCGCGAACTTAATCGGATTACTGTTCGAGATCCGTATCCACTCCCTCTGATTCCTGATCTCTTCAATCAAATTGTTGGCGCCAAATGGTTCTCTAAATTGGATCTCAGGGGGGCGTATAATCTGATTAGGATAAAAGAGGGGGATGAGTGGAAAACGGCGTTTAACACGCCGGAGGGACATTATGAGAACCTTGTCATGCCTTTTGGTCTGACTACTGCACCAGCAGTATTCCAACATTTTGTTAATGACATTTTTCGTCATCTGGTGGGGCTGTTTGTGGTCGTATATTTGGATGACATTTTAATTTACTCACCAGATCTTGTGTCTCACCAGGAGCATGTGAGACAGGTGTTGCAGATCTTGCGAGACAATAAACTATACGCCAAACTGGAAAAGTGTGTATTCGCCGTACAGGAACTTCAGTTTTTGGGTTTCTTGGTGTCAGCCTCCGGTTTCCGTATGGACCCTGAAAAGGTGAGAGCAGTGCTTGAATGGGATCAGCCAGAGGATCTTAAGGCTCTGCAGCGTTTTCTGGGTTTGCTAACTACTACCGGAAATTTATTTGTAATTTCTCATCTGTTGTCAAACCTCTCACTGACATGACAAGAAAAGGGACGGATTTTTCTAAATGGTCGGACAAAGCTTGCCAAGCTTTTTCCTCTTTGAAAAAATGTTTTGCTTCGGCACCCGTTCTCATCCAACCAGATGCATCACAGCCGTTCGTTGTGGAGGTGGACGCGTCTGACGTAGGGGTGGGTGCAATATTGTCCCAGGGTCCGTCCCCTGGTAAATGGCATCCGTGCGCTTTCTTTTCTAAAAAATTGTCGTCCGCCGAAAGGAATTATGATATCGGCAATAGGGAACTTTTGGCCATTAAGTTGGCTTTTGAAGAATGGCGTCACTTTTTGGAGGGGGCAGTCCACCCGGTCACCGTCATTACTGATCACAAGAACCTGCTGTATTTGGAATCTGCTAAGCATCTGAATTCCAGACAAGCTCGATGGTCGTTGTTTTTTACCAGGTTTAATTTTGTTGTCACTTATCGCCCTGGATCTAAGAATGTTAAGGCGGATGCCTTGTCTCGCAGTTTTCCAGGGGCCGGGAAAATGGATGACCCGATTCCTATCCTTCAGGAGGGGTGGTAGTGTCGGCTGTATGTTCTGAGCTTGAGGAGGAGGTGTTAGAGGCTCAGGGGGACGCCCCTGCAGGACCTCCAGGGAGACTGTTTGTCCCAAATCAGTTGAGACAAAAGGTTATTGAGGCACATCATAATTCTGCTTTAGCAGGACATCCAGGGAGTAAGGCTACTTTAGATCTCCTTTCTCGCCGGTTTTGGTGGCCTAACGTTAATAAAGATGTTTTAACTTTTGTCGCGTCCTGTGGGGTTTGTGCTCGCTCTAAGACCCCTCATACCCGTCCGTCTGGGACCCTCTTACCCTTGAAACTTCCGGAGCGTCCATGGACTCATTTGTCTATGGACTTCATCACGGACCTTCCTCAGTCGTCAGGGAAGACTGTCATACTGGTGGTTTTGACAGGTTCAGTAAGATGGCACATTTCATTGCTCTTCCTGCCCTCCCTAATGCTAAAACTCTGGCGCAGGTGTTCATTGGGGAGATTGTGAGACTTCATGGGTTGCCTTCTGATGTGGTGTCAGATAGGGGGTCTCAGTTTGTGTCCAAGTTTTGGAGGGCATTTTGTTTACGTCGGGGGATGCAATTGTCATTTTCCTCGGCTTTTCATCCGCAGACCAATGGTCAGACAGAGCGTCTGAATCAAAGCCTAGAGACTTATCTTCGGTGTTTTGTCTCAGAGAACCAGGAGGACTGGTCTTCTTTCTTGCCTCTGGCAGAGTTCGCTCTTAACAACAGGCGGAGCGAGTCCACTGGTAAGTCCCCGTTTTTTGGGGCATATGGTTTTCATCCCCAGTTTTGTACATTCAATGGGGGGGGCCCTTCTGGGGTTCCTGAGGAGGAGCGTTTCTCGTCGTCACTTGCTTCAGTGAGGAGAGGTGTATTGAATAATCTGAGTGCTATGGGGAACCGTTATAAATGTATGGCTGATAGGAGGAGAGTTTCTGGTCCAGATCTTAATGTGAACGATCTGGTATGGTTGTCTACCAGGAATATAAAACTTAAAGTTCCCTCCTGGAAGCTGGGCCCCAGATTCATCGGGCCGTACAGGATCAGTTCCATAATTAATCCTGTGGCATTTCGTCTGGACCTCCCTCCTACGTTTAAAATTCATAATGTGTTCCACAAGTCATTACTTAAGAGGTACGTGGCACCAGTCATACCATCACCTCTACCTCCTCCTCCAGTGGTGGTCAATGGTAACTTGGAGTTTCAAGTGTCAAAGATCATTGACTCACGTCTGAATCGCCGTCCCTTCAGTACTTGGTGCATTGGAAGGGTATGGTCCAGAGGAGAGGACGTGGGTTCCTGCGTCTGACATTAACGCAGATCGTTTGGTGCGGACCTTCCACAGAACTCACCCGGGCAAACCTGGCCCTGAGGGTCCGGAGGCCCCTCGTAGAAGGGGGGGTACTGTCATGTGTGCATCACCACGAAGATCGTCGCGGTTGCACATTCTGACTTCTCACAGCTGAGTTGCTGTTTCTTTGTGTTTGGCAGTTAGGGAGTTAATTCTGTCTGTGCTCAGTTCTGGGACTGGGTGCAGTTTCTTCCGGCTGCAATTAATTATTTGTTGATTGGTTTCCTTTAAATCTCTGGTTGTCTGTGTTGGGAGTTGCCAGTGAAATTCTTCATGCAGACCACAGATAGGATTGTATCTGTATAGACTTAAGTTAAAGAGCTCCTTAGTTGTTTTAAGCTCACCTTGCTTAGAGTTTAATATCCCAGATCATTTATGTTCCTTCTGTGTTTGAGTGTGTATGCAAGTCTGTGTTTTCTCCAGTCTGTCTTATATGTCTAATCTGTGTATTTAGCAGAGATCAGCCCATATCCCTTTGGTGGTCATCAGAATCCTTCTTAGGACTGATTACAGGGTTCAGGGACTGATAGGAGACAGGGTTAGGCTGGAGACTTGGACCTCTGAACCATTATCAGTACCTCCAAGGTGAGGGATTAGTTAGGACCCCAGTTTAGGGTCAGGTTAGACCCCCGGTCCTCCTCTTTCCTGTGACAGTGTATCAAGTCCTCAAGATTAACCCTGAGTTCAACGGATATCGTGTCAGGTAAATCTATTCTATATTTACATGCTGATGTTGCTAATCTATATGTTGTATAGAGTGTTGTTCTTTTAAGAATAGTTTACTGACATCGTACACATATCATAAGACCGCGTGACACCGGGTGACGAACGGGCCCTTGGGTTAACAGGTCCGGGCGAAGAGGGAGTGGAAGTGGAGGCGCTGCCAGAAGCGACACCAGTGTCGAGAACCACGTCCTCCTTGGCCAATCTGGGGCTATCAACATAGCCGGGACTCTCTCCAGTCTAATCCGACACAACACCAGAGGAAGTAAGGATATCGGCGGTAACACATAGATTAGCTCGAATTGGTCCCAAGGAGCCACCAGAGCATCCACCGCCACAGCCTTCGGGTCCTTGTACCTGGACATGAACGTTGGTAACTTGGCATTGAACCTGGATGCCATCAAATCCACTTGGGGAGTCCCCCAACGGGAGCACAGCAGTGCAAAAATTTCCGGATGAAGACTCCATTCTCCGGGATCCATCTTTTCGCGACTGAGGAAGTCCGCTGTGATATTCTGAACTCCTGGAATGTGAATCGCAGAGATGGCTGGCCTCGGCCCATACCAGGATCCGAGACACCTCCATCATGAGCCTGAAGCTCCTCCTCCCACCTTGATGGTTGATATACGCGACCGCCGTCGTGTTGTCTGTCTGCACTCGGACTGGTAGACCGCTTAAAGGGACCATCCAGTGTTGGAGGCAAAGGAAAATTGCCCTCAATTCCAGGATGTTGATCGGCAGGACAGACTCTTCTGATGACCATACTCCCTGAATCCAGAGATCGTTCCAGACACCCCCCCAGCCCGTCAGGCTGGCATCGGTGGTTATGATCGACCACCTCGGAGGGAGGAAGGACTTCAGCATTTGGAGAGCCCTGGAATGAAATTGGGCAAACGGAATTGCCTCCATCGACGCCACCATCAAACCCAGAAGGCGCATACACCTTCGAAGGGACATTGCTGTCGAAGACTTCATAACCTGTACATGTCGAAGAAGACTCGCTTGCTTGTCTGGAGGCAGAGACACCACTGCTCGTACCGTGTCGAAATGCATTCCCAAAAACAGGATTGACTGCGACGGTTCCAGAGACGACTTCTCCCAATTGACCAGCCACCCGAAGTCCTCCAGGAGCTGAAGGGATAGATTGCGAGCCGTCACCCGCCTCCTCCTTTGAGGACGCCACAATCAAAAGGTCGTCCAGATAGGGAAGAATCGTAACCCCCTGTCTTCGCAGAATCGCCATGAGAGGTGCCAGAATTTTCGTAAAAACTCTGGGTGCTGAGGCCAACCCGAATGGCAGGGCCACAAACTGGTAATGGTCCTGACCTATGACAAAACGAAGGAAGCGTTGGTGGGCCCTTCCGACGGGAACATGCAAATAAGCGTCCCGAATGTCGATTGACACCAAAAAATCGTTCTGCGACAGGGCCGCCACAACGGAGCGAAGTGACTCCATGCGGAATTTCCGGATGCGGACATGCCAATTCAATCTTTTGAGATCCAGAATGGGGCGAAATTTGTCCTCCCTTTTGGGGACCACAAAGAGGTTGGAATAAAACCCTCTTCCCCGGTCCTCCGGCGGAACCGGTACCACCACACCCTTCTGCAGAAGGGAATCGACCTCCCGCAGTAGAGCGGCAAATAGCTCGGGCTCTGACGGAATGCGAGAGTGGCAAAAACTGTCTGGGGGTCGAGAAAGAAACTCTATGAAGTAGCCTGCCGACACAACCCGCGTCACCCAGGCGTCCGACACGCGGGAAGCCCAAGTCGGTTCGAATTGGAGCAGGCGACCTCCCACTCGAGAGCCCTCGAGTGAGACCCTGGCGTCAGTCCGCCTTAGCGGGCTTTTTGTCAGCTTCCCGCTTGTCTTGGCGGAAGCTCTGTTTCCAGGGAGTGCGGGATTTTGAGCGTTCTTTTTTCCTGAAAAAGAGGGACGACCCGATCCCCAAGAGGGCTGACCGAACCGTCCCCTGGACCGAAAGGACCGCCGACTACTACCGCACTATGCCTGCCAGATGCAGAAGTCACAGCTCTTCGCTGCGGTAAAGCCGTTTCTTTTGCCTTTGCCTTGGCAATCAGCTCCGTGAGGTCAGATCCAAATAGCTGACCACCCTTGTAAGCTAAGGATAGCAAACCTTGCTTGGAAACCGCGTCTCCGGTCCACTGTCTAACCCACAGTGCTCTCCTGACTGTGATCGCCGAGGATTGCGCCCTGGACAGCAGTGACGCAGTATCCAAACCTGCATCACTGCCATATCGGGCTGCATCCTCCAACAACTTAAAAAGCCCATCTACCTCGGATAGAGGGGATCCATCTTGCCACGCCGTCCGTAGACGGTCTAACCAGCTTAGAGAAGCTTTACAAGCACACATGGACCCTAGTACTGCTCTGAATCCATGACCCGCGGCCTCGTAGATGGATTTCGCCGCCATCTCCGTTTTTCTGTCCAGCGGATCCTGCAAACTCGCCTTCCCTTTAACAGGAAGTAATGAGGATTTGCTAAGCTGGGATAAAGGGACATCCACTTCAGGTGTCATGGGTGCATCGCCACGAAGATCGTCGCGATTGCACATTCTGACTTCTCACAGCTGAGCTGCTGTTTCTTTGTGTTTGGTAATGAGAGAGTTAATTTTACCTAGCTCTTTGCTAAGACTAGGTCCAGCCTCGCCCGGCTGCTTTGGATTATGTTCTAATTAGTTTCCTTTATATTCCTGCCAGTCTGGGTGTTGGATGCCGGTGAAAGCATTCATATAGTTTAGCAGACTGGATTGGTTCTGGGAATACTTAAGCTAAGAGCTCCTTAGTTGTTTTTAGTCTTACAGCTTATAGTTTATCTCTGAGACCTTAGGTGTTCCTACTGTGTGTGAGTGTTGTATGTAAGACTTTATTTACTTTATTTCTTGTCTTTCTTGTATGTCTTTCTGTTCATTAACCGTTACCTGTTCATTCCCTTTGGTGGTATTCAGGGTCCTTCTTAGGACTAGAATACAGTTGGCAGGGATTGATAGGAGACAGGGTTTACGCTGGTGGCCTGGACCTCTGTACCTTTAACAGTACCTCCAGGTTGAGGGATTAGTTAGGACCCCAGTTTAGGGTCAGCTTAGACCCCGGTCACCCTCTAGCCGGAGACAGCGTATAACGGATTCCGTTTTGACCCACTGGACTTTCTGTCAGGTAAATCTATGTTATCATATAGCTATGCGCATGTTATATAGTATGTTGCCCTTTTGATATAGATTATTGTCATCACATATATATATCTGCTATACAGCGTGACATTTTCACCGGCCATACTAAAGATTCTCCCCAGCTATCATGGATCCAGTAGCCCAGCTGGCCCGGCAGTTGCAGGGATTGTCCATGGAGTTGGCAGACATTAAGTCCAAGGTTTTGTCTTCCCCGGAGCAAACCAGATCTGAACCTAAGGTTGCTCTCCCGGACAGGTTCACTGGTGGGCGGGACAAATTTTTTACTTTCCGGGAGGCATGTAAATTGTACTTTCGGCTGCGGCCTCGGTCATCTGGGAGTGAAGAGCAGAGGGTGGGAATTGTTATCTCGCTCTTACAAGGGGATCCTCAATCTTGGGCGTTCTCTATTCCTCCAGGCTCCCCAGATCTCCAGTCAGTGGATCGATTTTTTACTGCCCTGGGTCTGGTATATGATGATCCGGATCGAGTCTCCCTTGCTGAAACAAGGTTGCGTAAAATACGGCAAGGAAATCGTCCAGCGGAGGAATATTCTTCTGAGTTCCGTAGATGGGCAACAGATACTCAGTGGAATGACCCAGCTCTTAGGAGCCAGTTTTGTCAAGGGTTGTCTGACAAATTAAAAGATGTGTTGGCTCAGTATGATTCTCCTCCATCACTGGAGGCTGCTATGGCCCTCGCTATTCGCATTGATAGACGTCTTCGGGGAAGACGCGAGGTAACTCCGCCCCCCGTGATGACTCCACCTACTACTAAAGTCCCTTATACTGAGGTTCCCCTGGTCTGTTCTGAGGAACCCATGCAGGTTGGGAGGGACATCATTTTGTAGGAGGGAATCAGCGGTGCGCCGCAAGACTAGAAGGTGTTTCTTTTGCGGGAGAGAGGGACATTTTGTTGGGGGGTGTCCATCCCGGACCTCTTTGAACCAAGGAGTTAACCTGGGAGTGTGTATTTCGTCCCCAAATCCCTCTCAGTTTCTCGTGCCTGCGGAGGTGGTGATTGGTACTAGAACTGAGAGGATTTCTGTTTTTCTTGATAGTGGGTCCGGGGCTAATCTGGTGGACGCTCGGTTTGCCCAGGTGCATGGTATGCAACTGAGTGTATTGGCCAAACCGGTCCCTATACTCTCTATTGATTCTAGACCTCTTGGTCAAGGTAGCTTGGTACAAGCTGTTCATAACATAGATCTTCGAGTAGGGGCAATTCATAAAGAGCAATTGTCTTGTTATGTGTTGGAGGGTCTACCTACTCCTATTGTGTTGGGACTTCCTTGGTTGGCTAAACATAACCCAGTGATTGATTGGCAATCCAGAAAGATAAGCCAGTGGGGTGAATTTTGCAGGAATAACTGCATGAGCACGGTCATCGGTGCGGTTGTGCCTAGGACTTTGCCTCCTTTTCTGGAGGACTTTGGGGAGATGTTCTCAGAGGAGGGGTGTAAAGAGTTACCTCCTCATCGCGCATATGACTGCTCAATAAAGTTGCTTCCTGATGCCTTATCTCGTACTTTCCCAGGGGCCGGGAAGACGGATGATCCGGTTCCTATTCCTCAGGAGGGAGTTGTAGTGTCAGCTGTATGCTCTGAGCTTGAGGGGGAGGTATTGGGGGCTCAGGGGGACGCCCCTGTGGGACTTCCAGGGAGACTGATAGTTCCAGATCGCTTAAGACTGAAGGTTACGGGGAACCGTTACAAACGGATGGCTGATAGGAGGAGAGTTTCTGGTCTAGATCTGAAGGTGAACGATCTGGTTTGGTTGTCTACCAGGAATATAAAACTTAAAGTTTCCTCCTGGAGGTTGGGTCCCAGATTCATCGGGCCGTACAGGATCAGTTCCATAATTAATCCTGTGGCATTTCGTCTGGACCTCCCTCCTACGTTTAAAATTCATAATGTGTTTCACAAGTCATTACTTAAAAAGTATGTGGCACCAGTCATACCGTCACCTCTACCTCCTCCTTCAGTGATAGTCAATGATAACGTGGAAGTTCATTGGAGGGGGTATGGTCCTGAGGAGAGGACGTGGGTCCCTGCGTCTGATGATAACGCAGATCGATTGGTTCGGACCTTTCACACAATTTACCCGGACAGACCTGGTCATGAGGGTCCGGAGGCCCCTCGTAGAAGGGGGGTACTGTCATGGGTGCATCGCCACGAAGATCGTCGCGATTGCACATTCTGACTTCTCACAGCTGAGCTGCTGTTTCTTTGTGTTTGGTAATGAGAGAGTTAATTTTACCTAGCTCTTTGCTAAGACTAGGTCCAGCCTCGCCCGGCTGCTTTGGATTATGTTCTAATTAGTTTCCTTTATATTCCTGCCAGTCTGGGTGTTGGATGCCGGTGAAAGCATTCATATAGTTTAGCAGACTGGATCGGTTCTGGGAATACTTAAGCTAAGAGCTCCTTAGTTGTTTTTACTCTTACAGCTTATAGTTTATCTCTGAGACCTTAGGTGTTCCTACTGTGTGTGAGTGTTGTATGTAAGACTTTATTTACTTTATTTCTTGTCTTTCTTGTATGTCTTTCTGTTCATTAACCGTTACCTGTTCATTCCCTTTGGTGGTATTCAGGGTCCTTCTTAGGACTAGAATACAGTTGGCAGGGATTGATAGGAGACAGGGTTTACGCTGGTGGCCTGGACCTCTGTACCTTTAACAGTACCTCCAGGTTGAGGGATTAGTTAGGACCCCAGTTTAGGGTCAGCTTAGACCCCGGTCACCCTCTAGCCGGAGACAGCGTATAACGGATTCCGTTTTGACCCACTGGACTTTCTGTCAGGTAAATCTATGTTATCATATAGCTATGCGCATGTTATATAGTATGTTGGCCTTTTGATATAGATTATTGTCATCACATATATATATCTGCTATACAGCGTGACATCAGGAGAAGGAATCCAATTATCAATCAACTCCGTCGTACACGGATACAGCGTCTCAAAAAACCGTGTCCCCTGAAAACGTTTATCTGGACACAGGCGTTCCTTCTCCACTGCCCCATTAAGCTCATCCAGAGATGGTAATGCTGATCGCAACCTATGCGACTCCTGAAACATCCGGGCCGACTTACCAGGATGTCTAGTTACCTCCTCCGGTAACTGTAACGCCTCCCTCATGGCTCCAATAAAAGCCTCTGTACGGCCCAAAAGAGAAGCAGAGAGTCCCTGCCGATCCTCCTTATCCGAATCGGACACCTCCCCATCTGAGCTTGAAGGGGAACCCTCCATGCCCAAGATCTCCGAGTCGCTACGCGGGAATGAAGGCACCGGCCTGTGTCGCTTCCTCTGAGAGGATCTAGCCGACACCCAATAACCTAGAAGGTCAGACAGGCCATCAATAGAACGAGCGAGGGCCTCCATTTTGACATCACTGAAACCTCTGACCGCTGCGCCTGACGCCGTCGAGGTCTGCGTGTCAGATACGCGAGACTGATCCTGTAGCGGATCTGGGAGACGGTCCGCACCTCCTGGACCCTGATCTGACATGTCCTCACACAGTATATGGCAGGTTAAACCTGTCAGTAACTAGGACAGTGTGGTTTCTTAAAGAAGAAACGAACGCTGAAGGGTTAAAGCTCTTAAAGAGAGAGCTACCCCAGCTGTCCCCCAATTAAGGGTTAACCGCCTAAGAAGGGGTTAATGCCGCAGACTCCCCACAACCCTTGTTAATGAAAAGGGTGTGCGAGCCCCAGGTGCCTCTTATGAGGTAGCAGCTGCAGTACCTCAACGGTATGCCACACTAAAACAAGAACGCCAACGAGATCGCTAAAATATTGCGCTGTTTTGTACATCGCAATGACCGCCAAAGTCGTTAAGGAGATCGCTAACCGCTTATGCGTCGTTAATGAGATCGTCCAGAGTGGCAGCTACTAGCGACATTAAAACGATCACAAAAACGATCGCATTAGCATGCGTCGTTATTTGATCGTTAGCGGGAGCGTTCAGTGTGGCATCACCTAGAAAGGTGCCCTGCACTGTGGGGGTGAGGGGGTTAAGCTTCTGCCCTGAGAGGCAGAAGCGACTCACCCAGCTGGCCGCTGTGCAGTGTCCTTTTCCTCTGGTCGGTTGGGGGGAGCGGAGAGAGAGAAGCCCGAGGAGGCCGTCAGTAATGGCCGCCGCGCTAGAGGAGATAGGCCGGAAGAGAAGAGGCAGGAAAGATCGCACGCTTAGAGCGCTTCCTGCCCGAGAAGACCGGGAAAACGCGTTCAAAAAAATGCGCGCGAACTCCTCCGCTCTCCGCTCCTGCCCCGCTCCCATGTCCTGCAGGCATCCACCTGCGGACAAAAAAACATTAGTCACCGACATGATACATGTAGCAGCGGCTGCCGCAACAGCCGCTGAAGCACTCACATACATTAAAAAATGCAGAGTACTCACCCAGCTGAGCGCCACAGGGACCCCCAGGGATTTGTGGCGCTGTGCCCATAGCTTCCCCCCCAGGGCGGGGAACGCAGTGACCCTAGAAGCTCGGTTTGCGTCCCCACCAGGGAAGCAATCCTCATCCCCCAGGGCCGGCAGGGTTCTGCAGGGACCACCTTACAGCGCTGAGACCCCTGAGACCTCAAGACCACTGGGGCCCAAGTCTCTGTCAGATAAAAATAAAAAATCTTCTGAGGAGCTGCTTCAGCAGCGACTATCCTCTGTGACCTCAAATTTTAGACTGGAGAGCTGGAGTAGGAGGAGCCCAAGCTGGAGGGGCCGGTCAACACTCTTTTTTAATCTGAGGTGTTCTATCCTGTGTGGGCTCCGCCTACCCACTGGTAATGAATGTGTCTCCCTTCCTTCCATCTGCTGCTGAAAATGGTATATTTTATAATTATTATTAACCACTTAGTGATTATGTAGATTTCAATATCTTTTATATATTCTAATATGCTTACTGGCACAATATAGTGATATATAATTTCACCTATTTAGTGTTGTTATTATTTTCTTTATTTTAAGTTACTTATATTGTTTTTCTCTACCAGTTTATATTGACCTCTTATGCCCCCTATATACTGTACATATTTTATTTTATTGTTTTTTTATGTATGATTTTTTATAGATAATAAAAAGAATTATTTTGTGACATTGCATCATTTTTAATTATATCCTTATAATCATGTATTTTGTGAAATATTAATAAAAGTGTATTTTTTATGACTGATACTTTGAATATCATTTTTTGGGCTATACATTGTTTCAGATATTCTTAGTTTTTTCTTGATTTTTACTATATCATTGGTATTTCTTTTCTATATAGGTGTTCTTTTTAATGTCATACACAAATATGGGAAGTCAGAGGCAGGAGGATCACTAGGGTATACCGTTCAGTGGCTCTAGCCTGGAAGCATGAACTACAGCTGATGCTATCCTGCAGAGGACTGAAATAGCCCAGCCAGCTCCAAAACGAGGCAGAGGGGATTAACCCCTGCAAGACCAGTCCAGAGAGAAGACAGCAGAAAACAAACTCTGGACTGGATCATGACAGGGTTCTTCTTTACCTCTCACCAAGGCTCTTCTCCCACGATTGCTCAGTTTGGCTGGACAGCCAGGTCTAGGAAGACTTCTGATGGTCCCAAACTTCTTCCATTTAAGGATTATGGAGGCTACTGTGCTCTTTGGAACCTGGAGTACTGCAGAAATTATTTTGTAACCTTGTCTAGATGTGTGCCTTGCCACAATTCTGTCTCTGAGCTCCTTGGCCAGTTCCTTTGACCTCATGATTCTCATTTGGTCTGACATGCACTGTGAGCTGTAAGGTCTTATATAGACAGGAGTGTGCCTTTACAAATCAAGTCCTATCAGTTTATTTAAACACAGCTGGACTCCAAAGAAGGAGTAGAATCATCTCAAGGAGGATCACAAGGAAATGGACAGCATGTGACTTAAATATGAGTGTCTGAGCAAAGGGTCTGAATACTTATGACCATGTGATATTTCAGTTTTTTATTTTTTAATAAATTTGCAAAAATTTCTACATTTCTGTTTTTTTTCAGTCAAGATGGTGTGTAGAGTGTACATTAATGAGAAAAAATGAACTTTTTTGAATTTACCAAATGGTTTCAATGCTTCCACCATCACACCACCTTCTCCATGCTTCACGGTGGGAACCAGGCATGTAGAGTCCATCCGTTCACCTTTTCTGCGTGCAAAGCAGTAATCAAAGCAAAAGGTGGCTACTTTGAAGAACCTAGAATATAAGACATATTTTCAGTTGTTTCACACTTTTTTGTAAAGTGTAATGTATAATTCCACATGTGTTAATTCATAGTTTTGATGCCTTCAGTGTGATTCTACAATTTTCATAGTCATGAAAATATAGAAGAATCTTTGAATGAGAAGGTGTGTCCAAACTTTTGGTCTGTACTGTAGGTTCCTGACTACTGGCATTTCATATGCCGCACTCCATCTAGAGTTTTTGATAGGGAGATCAACCATATCTGTCATAGTTCATGATACATGTTCCCAAATCTGGATCAGACTTCATCAAGTGGTTATGCCTGAGCCCAAGATGGAAGACTGGATGAGGATTGCCAGGGGATTTGAGGAGCAATGCCAATTTCCCAATTGTATGGGAGCCCTGGATGGGAAGCACATCCGTGTGCGTAAGCCGCCGAACTCAGGGTCCCAATTCTATAATTATAAACAATATTTTTCTGTAGTTCTGTTGGCTCTGGTTGACACTAACTTCAGGTTTATAATTGTAGACATTGAGGCCTATGGAAGAACTGGAGACACTCGAGTCTTCAATTCTTCCATTATGGGTCGGCGGCTGCGCAATAACCAGTTGGACCTACCACCAACATGTCAGCTTCCTGGCTCCAATCTTGAACATGTGCCTTATGTTGCAGTTGGGGATGAGGCCTTTCAATTGTCCAGGAATTTAATGAGGCCATATCCGCGACGAAACCTTGACCACCGGCGTAGGATCTTTAACTTGCGCCTATCACAGGCCCGGCGACTGGTGAAGTGTGCCTTGGCATTCTTTGTGCAAAATGGCGGGTCCTCCAGTCTGCTATTCAGCTGAGTGAAGCCAACGTCAATGAGGTCATCAAAGCTTGTGTTGTCCTACATAACTTCACAAGAATGCATGATTGTGCACCATCTGATGTTGGTGAATGTGTGGTGACCAATGGGGATATGCCTAGGCCACATGTGATCCCTTTACGTCGTCCACTCTCAGGACTCAAAGTCCGTGATATATTTACACAGTATTTTGTGTCATCTCAAGCTACTACTACCTGGCAAGATCAGGCATTATGAATGCTGTAATGTTATGTGTTTCTATATAAAAATATATATTTTTCCTTACATTGTCTTTGTGGCTTCTGTTAATGTTCATTACAGATGTATAGGTGGTGTTCTATAAAGAATCAATGAAAGAAGAGTCCAAACTTGCCAATTAAATACTTTTTATATTGGCAAACTGTCACTTTAGCTAGTGACTACCATATTTGTAGCATGGTTTTTTTTGTAAAATGAGATTAGTGTAAATATGCATTACACAACATGTAGTAAAATAAATTAGAAAAAAAATAAACATTTTTATAAATAATAATATATAAGAAAAATAACAAACTGTCACTTTGGCTAGTGACTAACATATTTGTAGCATATGGTTGTTTTTTTACATTAGATTAGTGCAAATATGCTTTACACAACATGTATCAAAATAAGTACCGTATATACTCGAGTATAAGCCGAGATTTTCAGCCCATTTTTTAGGGCTGAAAGTCCCCCTCTCGGCTTATACTCGAGTCATATACAGGGGGGAGGCGGAGCGCAGCTGTTCTATATACTCACCCCTCCGCCGGTGCGGTCTCTGCAGCCCCTGCTCTTCTCTCATGGTCTCCGGCGCCAGTGTTCAGAGGTCAGGTGGTACCGCTCATTAAAGTCATGAATATGCACATATTCATGACTTTAATGAGCGGTGCCATGTGACCGCTGAACACTGGCGCCGAAGACTGCGGGAGAAGAGCAGGGCAGAGACGTGCCGGCAGAAGGGTGAGTATAAGCGATATTTACCTGTCCTGTTCCACCACTGCGTCCTCGGGTCCTCTTGCTGCGATGTTCAGGCACGATGACGTGGTTACTGCGCGCCGCGCCCTCTGCCTGATCATTCACTGCTGGAGGACCCGGAAGACAGAGGCGCTCAGCGGTGGACCGGGTGACAGGTAAATATCACAGGTGCCGGGGCCCTGAGCGAGCGGTGACACCGGCACCTGTCCCCCATAGCGCGATGGTGTCCCCGCCTGCTCAGGACACCGGCACCTGGCCCCCAATGACGAGAGGTAATTATGTCTTTTTTTTTTTCTTGCAGCAGCTGCGGCAGCATAAGGGGCCTATTCAATGCAGCATCTATGGGGGCATAATACATGGGGCATCTATGGGGGCATAATCTATGGAGCATCTATGGGGGCATAATCTATGGAGCATCTTTGGGGGCATAATACATGCAGCATCTATGGGGGCATAATCTAAGGAGCATCTATGGGGCATAATCTAAGGAGCATCTATGGGGGCATAATCTAAGTAGCATCTATAGGGGCATAATCTATGGAGCATCTATGGGGGCATAATACATGGGCATCTATGGGGGATAATCTGTGGAGCATCTATGAGGCATAATCTATGGCGCATAATACATGGGGCATCTATGGGGGCATAATCTATGGAGCATATATGGGGGCATAATCTATGGGGGCACAATCTATGGAGCATCTATGGGGGCACAATCTATGGAGCATCTATGGGGCCACAATCTATGGAGCATCTATGGGGCCACAATCTATGGAGCATCTATGGGGCACAATACATGGGCAGCATATGGGGCACAATACATGGGCAGCATATGGGGACAATCTATGGAGCATCTTGTGGGGCATAATACATGGGGCAGCATTTGGGGCACAATACATGGAGCATCTTGTGGGGCATAATACATGGGGCAGCATATGGGGCATAATCTCATTTTCCACCCTAGGCTTATACTCGAGTCAATAAGTTTTCCCAGTTTTTTGTGGCAAAATTAGGGGGGTGGGCTTATACTTGGGTCGGCTTATACTCGAGTATATACGGTAATAAAAAAATAACAAACATTTCTATAAATAATAATAAGAAAAATAAACTGTCACTTTGGCTAGTGACTGCCCTATTTGTAGCATATGGTTACTTTTTTACATTAGATTAGTGCAAATACGCTTTACACAACATGTATAAAAATAAGTAATAAAAAATAACAAACATTTGTATAAATAATGTATAAGAAAAATAAACTGTCACTTTGGCTTGTGACTGCCCTATTTGTAGCATATGGTTGTTTTTTTTACATTAGATTAGTGCAAATATGCTTTACACAACATGGAGTAAAATAAATTATAAAAAAATAAACATTTTTATAAATAATAATATATAAGAAAAATAAAAAATTACAGTTGGTGGTATGTTGGTGGAGGGGAGGGCGGGAGTCCAGTATCTCTGTTACTGGCTTGGGTGACCACCTTGACCATCATCCTGTTTGTGTGAATTTTCTTGGCCCAGAGGTAACATGTGGCCACTGACAGGTTGTTGTGTGGCCAAATTGCCATAAGGATAAAGGAGATTATACTCCTGGGATGCTGGTACCCACGAGAATCATACTCCCAATCGTCCAAATCCAAGTTGGGACCAGCCTCCAACACTGGATCTGTACAAGTGGCCATATTGGGCAGGTGGGTTATAGGCTGCCATTTGACCCTGTTGTTGCCAAGGTTGGTTTTGTGGAGGAATGGGTTGAGGTGTAGGCGCACGTGCAGGAGGTCCCTCAGATCCTAATTGACCATGCACATCTGGGTGGGAGGTAAGGCGAAGAAGGTTACGGGGTGAGGGCTGCCACCTCTCAAGGTATTCAAACACCTCATATGGGGTATTGGGGTGTGTGTATGCATCAATTAGGATCTGAATGGATCCTCGCACACGTAGCCTGACCTCATGGGGTAGGGGACGTAGGTAACGGGCAAGGCTGTGTGAATAAGCCTCTTCACCTTCATCCACGGCTGCCCTGGACAGGTAATTGAGGCCCCCTTTGTCCACATGCCTCCGGGTATCAAAGGCAGGGTTGTCTAGCCTTCGTCTCCCACAACGGGATATGGCAGCAAACTGGGGGGAGCCCCCCAGATGTACAGTAGGGCTGCTGCTGTTGCCTGGTTCCTCAAGGCTGCCGGGTGCTGCTGCAGCTGGTGGGTCAGGTACTGGTGCAGCTGGTGGGTCAGGTCCTGATGGAGCTTGGGGGATGCAGCTGGGAGGCTCAGAAGATGGGCCAGCCACCTCTTCACCTCCCCCGACCGGGTCTATAATGGCCTCAGAATCTGACCCTGTCTCCCTCTCAGTTCCCTCTCAGTGAGGTTGGACTGAGTTCTGTTAGGAAATTAAATTTAAATTCAAAATGTTGGAGATCTGACCCTAAACAGCATATGTGTAATGTGGTGTGATGTACAGTTATATGGAAAAGTTTGGGCACCCCTATTAATCTTAAGCTTAATGTTTGATAAAAATTGGTGTTTTTGCAACAGCTATTTCACTTTGATATATCTAATAACTATTGGTCACAGTAATGTTTCTGCCTTGAAATGAGGTTTATTGTACTAACAGAAAATGTGCAATCTGCATCCAAACAAAATTTGACAGGTGCATAAGTATGGGCACCTCATCAGAAAAGTGACATTAATATTTAGTAGATCCTCCTTTTGCAAAAATAACTCCAAAAAAAAACATACTGATAGGGAATCTAGATTGTGAGCCCCATCGGGGACAGCGATGATAATGTGTGCAAAACTGTAAAGCGCTGCGGAATATGTTAGCGCTATATAAAAAAATAAAGATTATTATTATTATTATAACAGCCTCTAGTCACTTCCTGTAGCTTTTAATGAGTTCTTGGTTACTCGATGAAGGTATTTTTGACCATTCCTCTTTACAAAACAATTCCAGTTCAGTTAAGTTTGATGGTCGCCGAGCATGGACAGCCCTCTTCAAATGATCCCACAGATGTTCAATGATATTCAGGTCTGGGGACTGGGATGGCCATTCCAGAACATTGTAATTGCTCCTCTGCATGAATGCCTGAGTAGATTTGGAGCGGTGATTTGGATCATTGTCTTGCTGAAAGATCCATCCCCTGCGTTTCTTAAACTTTGTCACTGATTCTTGAACATTATTGTCAAGAATCTGCTGATACTGAGTGGAATCCATGAGTCCCTCAACTTTAACAAGATTCCCGGTGCCGGCATTGGCCACACAGCCCCAAAGCATGATGGAACCTCCACCAAATTTTACTGTGGGTAGCAAGAGTTTTTCTTGGAATGCTGTGTTTTTTTGACGCCATGCATAACGCCTTTTTGTATGACCAAACAACTCAATCTTGGTTTCATCAGTCCACAGGACCTTCTTCCAAAAAGAAATTGGCTTCTCCAAATGTGCTTTTGCATACCTCAGCCGACTCTGTTTGTGGCGTGCTTGCAGAAATGGCTTCTTTCGCATCACTCTCCCATACAGCTTCTCCTTGTGCAAAGTGTGTTGTATAGTTGACCGATGCACAGTGACACCATCTGCAGCAAGTTGATGCTGCAGCTCTCTGGAGGTGGTCTGAGGATTGTCCTTGACTGATCTCACCATTCTTCTTCTCTGCCTTTCTGATGTTTTTCTTGGCCTGCCACTTCTGGCCTTAACAAGAACTGTCCCTGTGTTCTTCCATTTCCTTACTGTTCCTCACAGTGGAAACTGACAGGTTAAATCTCTGAGACAGATTTTTTTATCCTTCCCCTGAACAACTATGTTGAATAATCTTTGTTTTCAGATCATTTGACAGTTGTTTTGAGGAGCCCATGATGCCACTCTTCAGAGGAGATTCAAACAGGAGAACAACTTGCAAGTGGCCACTTTAAGTAGTGTAAGCTTTTCAGGGGATATAGCTCTGGATCGCCGTCCGGGTAGACGGAGTGGCACGGAAACAGTTCATTCACAGACAGCAGTTCTGGTAAAAACTGGCCGCAACCAGTTTTATTAAAGTCCACAGCAAACAGAACATAATCAAAACCAAATCATAAACATAAGACCTGGGCTTGTCCAGCCACTTACTACACTTAGATAGATTTCCCTATCTATCCGGGACCAGACTCTAACAGCCTGGCCAAAACAACACATATGTTCAGCATTTACCAGCATGGCGTTTCACAGAGTCTCCTCCTTGTGTCTGAAGGCATATCCAACGTCCAGACTTGAGAGAGCTCCCCTCCTATTCAGCAGCTATCCGCATGGATTCTCACAGAGACTACTCCTGTGTCCGGGTACATCGAGCACCCAGACTGAGACAGCTCATACTCCTGGAGACTCCTTCTTGTGCCTGGACTCCTTGTCCAGACTAAGCGAGCTCTCTGTCTGTGTTCGCAGACACCTACTTCTGGTCTCCTAATTAACAGCTGAGTGGTTTCAGGCCTGAGCTGCAAGTGTGTACTGAATGTAAGGTGTAGTGACCTTTCTCTACCACTAGGTTTACAAAGCCATACATTTCCCTTATACCAGTCAGCAAAGTATCTAGGTGAAATGTACACCCCATTCAACACACATACTCTCACTGTCTCACATATCCCCCCCCTCTTCTCCAGACCGGAGGGCTGGTCATCCAGACCGGAGGGCTGGTCAACAATCCAAAAGAGACAGTGAACTCTGGACCAGTCATGGCCCTCATCAGCTTCATCTTCACTACTGTCATCTGTATCTTCACCTGAGCCATAGCCAACATCAGCTTTCTCTTCATCTGAAGCATCCGCACTACCCTGTACCCTCCCAGGCCTATGCTCTCTGCGGGCCTCGGGTATCCTGCACGGTTTCATCTTGACCTTAGGGCCGGGCTCAGTTTCGATATAGTGCCTGGCCAGAGAAGTACGACCCGGCACATCAGAACACTTCTGCTGACTCTTCCTCAGAAACTCACGTACCTCCTGTCCCTGGTGCACTGACCAAGTGTCACCAACTATCACAGAAGGTATAGGGGGTTTTTCACTTTTCTCTAGTTCCCCTTGAACCCTCTTTAGCACATCTATTTTCTTGAATATCGGTTGACTCATAAAGTCTATTTCACAGACCTTAAGCTCCTCTGCCATGGTCTCTGACCATTTTAAGCTACACTGTTCAAATGATTGGGACTGTAGAAGGAGCTGATCGTTTTTCTTTTGCAGTACACATAATTCATCCGCTAAGTCTCCAGCTGAATTGTAATGTTCTACCGTAACAACAGCATTCTTATATAGAGCCTTAGACTTATTGAGCAGCATTTGCTCTTGCAACGAAGAGATTCCCTGTATCCTTCCTTTTACTTCATTGACCTTCTCACGAAGATGCTCATGGCTTTCATCACACTCCTTCATCACAGTTTGGAGTTTTTTCTGAGAAGTCATCAATTCATCTGGTACCTGTTGGACGTCTTTTATGTCTTCGGCCCCTTCTTCAGGCTCTTCTGGTAGAACATGCTCAGAAGCCCTACCGTCAGTCTTACATTCTACCTCTTCAGTCACATCATTATGGTCTCCAATATTTCCATTTATTCCGGCTTTCAAGTTCTCCTTGATAGCTGCATCTGTATACTCAGAACCTGCCGGATTCTTCTCTTCCACCACGTTCTGCATCCCATCTGAGCTCCCGTGTGTCTGCAGCGGCAACGGAGTGACACATCGCTTTTCCCATTTGTTGGGACGTGGCTCCGATGTAGACTCCATGAAAGTGCGCTTGAGCTCACCAACGCCAGCCTGATGTCTCAAAATCTCATCTTGTGACTTATCCAGATCCTTGGTGTCACTCGGGAACACGGCTGGGGCTCCGGGCGCCGAACTTCCAGCCTGAGCTTCACGAGTTGCAGCTACTGATCCGAACCGCAACCCGTCCACGCCGCTGTCTTCGGCAGAAACAGATTCCTGGACAGAGTCAGTCCCCATATCTTCAGTCTTGTTCCTCACAGCTTCACTTGAGACCTCAGCTTCTGATGAGGCATCTGGCTTGGTGACTACCACTTCTATGGCTTTTTCCACCTCTGCAGCATCTCCCTCAGAGTCCTTGGCACGATACAGATCCACACCATACCTTGGTAACTTCACATTTCCAACAGCATCTACTTGGGCTGTGTTCAGTTTCAGAGTCCTGCCTTTAAAGCTCAGCTCTCCTCCTTTCACCTTAGTCTTCGCCAGGGAACCGGCCAACTGTAAAACATCTTCAGATGCCATCTTCTGTCCGACTGCAAGGTCAGCATCAGCCTTCCTCTCAGGACTCTCAACCTCCTCTGCTACCATGCCTTCCTCATTTGCACTGGTTGCTTGATTGTCATCAGATGATTCACTATCACTACCACTATCCCTGTCTGACCCCTTTTTCTCAGCCACATCTGGCTCACTTTCAGGGTTATACACTTCATTTTCATTCACATCCTGCTCACTGTCAGGGTTATACAATTCATTCTCATTCACATCCTGCTCACTTTCAGGGTTATACACTTCATTTTCATTCACATCTTGATCTGGAACCTTAGTTAACATGTCATCCACAACATTAACTTCACCATCTGGTCCCTGGTTTCCCTCAGGTGGTCCCTCAAGTATGTGACTATGTGACAACCCCAGCACTATACTTCCATATAGCTCAGGTACTAGGAGCTGGCTCACAACCTCTCCCTGGACTTCAGTGTCCCTATACAACAGGTGAGTGTTTATGGTAACATGAGGAAACTCTCTCTCAGAGCCAGGCTCTTGGGAAACCTCATTTAGAACATTTATATTTTCCTGGGCCGTTTTAAGAGAGGGGTCTCGCCACTGCTCACTCTCAAAATTGTCACAGGACACAGGTAAGTCAGGGACACTCGGTTCCCGAGAACCACCATCCTCGTCTCCCAACATCACCTGCAAAGGAATTTCATCACTATCACAGTCATCATTATTATCAATATCATTATCATGATTATGATCAGTATCATCATCACTATCATGATCATCATCATTATCATTATCAGCATCAGCATCATTATCATGGTCATCATCATTATCATGATCATCATCATCATTATCATTATCATCATCATCATCATTATCACATAAGTTTAACGGCCCACTAGCATTGTGTTCCGCCCCTCGGACTGCGCACCCTCAATAGGAGCTTCATCACACTGTCCATCAGAAACATTTTTCCCCCAGAGATCCTTAGACCGGGAAAGTCATTACCCAATATGACGGGGGCACCAGGTTCTTCACTACCCCCACTTCACATGAAACCTCCCCGCGTTTGGGGATCAAGTCCACGACAGTCTCTGGGTAGACTTTGGTGTCTCCATGGACGCACACCACACTCAGGTGTTTATCAGGGATAAAGTCCCTATCAATCAGGCTGTCCCATACGGAAGTCACTGGACTCTCTGAGTCCAAGAGGGCCTGTGCTGGGCAGTCATTTACAACCACCGGGGACCCCTGTGGTCCAGTCTCTTCGGCTGAGGTGGACACACACACAGGCTCTGCGCAGGGAGAGAGGGATCCGCCAACATCACAACACATAGGCTCCCCCTCTATTGGACAGTTGGCTGCAATTTCACGACATCTCCAACACTGTCCATCACGCTCTCCCACCCACACGACCCCAACAGCTGGAACGCTCTTACCGGGAGAGTTCGGCGTCCAGGAACTCTGAAGTGACGACCTCTCAGACGGCTGGTCACGGAGGCAGTCTTTGGTGGCGAAGGCCCTCTCCATCAGGCTGACCAGACGATTGGCGTCCTGGTGGTCTCCTTGTCCGACCTCTGGCTGTACCTCAGGAGGACGTGCTTGGTGTAGCGGTCCACTATCACCTTTTCAACTCCATAATCAGGTTTGCTGACTGCAGACTCCCAACTGCATCTCCAGTCATGAACTCCCCTGGCATGGGCTGTCACCGTAACACCCAGCCGGGTAAGAATCTCCGCTTTCAGCTTGGCATAGTCTTGGCTGTCCTGCTCGCTCAGGTCAGCATAGGCCCTTTGGGGTTCTCCAATCAGATAGGGTGCGACCATCATGGCCATTCAGATAGGGGCAGATTCTCCTTCTCTGCCAGTCCCTCAAACCTAGTGAGATATACCTCCACATCGTCACGAGGTGTCATCTTTTTCAGGGACCGTCTTACCGCCTTCTTTACAGCGGACAATGCAGGTGACTTTGCAACATTACTTTGGGACGATGCGCTGCAAGTCTTTTGTAGTGCTGCAACCTGCTCAAAAAACAACCGGTTATTCTCCTGCTGCTGCTGCAGGAATTGCTGCTGGGCCTGCTGCATGCGCTGCTGGTGCTGCAGGCGCTGCCGCTCCATGCTCTGCTGCATGCTCCGCTGGGCCTGGACCAGGTACTCAACGAGCTCCTCCATACTGCCGGACTTATCTGTCTCAACCACGGCAGTCTTATGTTGCACATTAACTTGCGCCATTTGTTCAAACAGCGCCTCCATGCTGTCATCCATGCTGTCAGACTTCTCTGTCTCAAAAACAGCAGTCTTCACTCAAGACATACACACTCCACAGTCTTTTCCACAGAAAATTCAGCCTTGCTGTGCAGACACTTTTTTTTTTTTTTTCTTTGCAAAGTCTATTAGGGCTACTGTCTCTTTAAGACTGCTCCAATCAGACGTTTTTTTCTGACACACTTTTTTTTTCTCTGCTGCTGCTTCAACAGACTTCTCTCCTTTATTGCTGTCTCTAAGCCACTGTGCTGCACGCACATTCCAGCACCAATTGTAAGCTTTTCAGGGGATATAGCTCTGGGATCGCCGTCCGGGTAGACGGAGTGGCACGGAAACAGTTCATTCACAGACAGCAGTTCTGGTAAAAACTGGCCGCAACCAGTTTTATTAAAGTCCACAGCAAACAGAACATAATCAAAACCAAATCATAAACATAAGACTTGGGCTTGTCCAGCCACTTACTACACTTAGATAGATTTCCCTATCTATCCGGGACCAGACTCTAACAGCCTGGGCCAAAACAACACATATGTTCAGCATTTACCAGCATGGCGTTTCACAGAGTCTCCTCCTTGTGTCTGAAGGCATATCCAACGTCCAGACTTGAGAGAGCTCCCCTCCTATTCAGCAGCTATCCGCATGGATTCTCACAGAGACTACTCCTGTGTCCGGGGTACATCGAGCACCCAGACTGAGACAGCTCATACTCCTGGAGACTCCTTCTTGTGCCTGGACTCCTTGTCCAGACTAAGCGAGCTCTCTGTCTGTGTTCGCAGACACCTACTTCTGGTCTCCTAATTAACAGCTGAGTGGTTTCAGGCCTGAGCTGCAAGTGTGTACTGAATGTAAGGTGTAGTGACCTTTCTCTACCACTAGGTTTACAAAGCCATACATTTCCCTTATACCAGTCAGCAAAGTATCTAGGTGAAATGTACACCCCATTCAACACACATACTCTCACTGTCTCACAGTAGCTTTTCTCATGATTGCATACACCTGGCTATGAAGTTCAAAGCTCAATGAGGTTACAAAACCAAAAAAAGGGCTTTAGTAAGTCAGTAAAAAGTAGGTAGGAGTATTTAAAACAAGAAAATGATAAGGGTGGCCATACTTATGCACCTGTCAATTTTTGTTTGAATGCAGATTGCACATGTTCTGCTAGTACAATAAACCTCATTTCAAGGCAGAAACATTACTGTGTCCAATAGTTATTAGATATATCAAACTGAAATAGCTGTTGCAAAAACACCAATTTTTATCAAACATTAAGCTTAAGATTAATAGGGGTGCCCAAACGTTTTCATATAACTGTATGTACTTACGGTCTGAGATCCAGAATAGGAGCCAAAAAACCAAGAGGTTCAAAATAGATGTATTTGCGCTTGGTCGGTGCTGCAGCCCCACTCCTGGCCCTCTGCTGACGTTCCTGCCGGCACTGGTCGCGGATGCTGCGCCAGCGTTTCATGACATCTTCCACTGCAATGTGACATGTAATTTCATTATTACTTTGCTGCAAATTGACAAAATTTTTGACAAACATTTCACATAGTCATGGGGGCCCAGTAGGGTGTCAGTATAATAATACTTTAGCACTTAAAAACAATCATAACAAAATACCCATAATCTGATTTTAGTGGATACTGTGGACAATTCTTAAGTTCTGGCCTTTAGGATGATTGGATAAAAATGAGGTAACTTACTCATTCGCTGCTGATACTCACGTGGGCTTTCACCAAATTGCGGAAACATCTGCCCACAGATGCGCCTCCATGCCGCGTCTTTTCTGGCCTAGTGTGCATCCCGTTGGTCCCAAATTTCGGGTCTTTCCTGGACCAAAACGATGAGCATCTCAACATTTATGTGTGTAGACATGCTGCAGGACTCTGTGGAGGCGTTCTTCCGGGATGTCTGATGCTCTTTTTGAGCTAATTTGCATGTGTCAGCTTCCTGATTCATGGCTTGCCCCCTTTCCTGTGACCTGCAGAAGTCTTGCGTATTTCTCGCAAGTCACACATGTGGTCCGTGTGTAATCCGTATTTTTCTCGCCCCCATAGAATTGCATTGGCGTACTACTGGTGTAATATGCTGACAATCGCAGCATGCTGCGATTTTCTCGCCCCGTAAAATACGGGCGAGAAATATACGGATGATGGGAGCTGCCCCATAGAGAAACATTGGTCCGAGTGTAATGCGTTGTTTTAACGCCTCTCACTCGTCCGTATTCCTCTCTAGTGTGACGCCGGCCTAAGGGGAAAATCTACACTGAAAACTCAGCGTACCAGCACAAAAATTGACATGCTGTGGATTTGAACAACGCACAGGTCAGTTTACACAGCGTTAAAAAGCACAGTGGGCAGGAGATCTCTATAAATCCCATCCACGTTGCTAAAATTGTAAGACACTGCATTTGTGATGAAGCAAAAACCTGCAGTGTCAAAAATGTAACGAAAGCTCACATCTACACCAAAAATGCATCAAATAGTAGGTAAAAGGCATAAAATATGCAGCAAAAGTGCAATAACCAGAGAAGATTGTTATTGTTTATTTTGGGTCAGACACCTGCAAAAAACAAAATACACAGTATTTACACTATGTGTGAACATGGTCTAACATAAAGATGATAAAGTTGTGGCTGCTACGACTATGAACGAATGAAAAAAAATCCAGGGTGTCCCAATTAGAGATGAGCAGGACGCACAGATGACATCACTCCAGCTCTGGCTAATCAAAAGCCATGCCGGAAGGTTAGAGATTCGCGGCCTCCCATCTAGCCGCCAGGTACCAGTGACCTGCACCCTGGAGGAATCCCATGAATTGATCCATTCATCTCTAATCCCAACTGTCTCGGAAACAGCGGAAACTCTCAGATTTGATTCTACGCCCTGCAGTCTTGGGTGTCTTCTCAATGTCCCTCACTGCCAATGCCCCTCTGACAACTCCTCATTACAATGTCATTTTCAATTTGCTTTTTAACCCCTTCCTGAACTATGACACAGCGTATGTGTCATGAAAGGATCGCGTTCCTGCGGGTCGGGTGACCGGGGTCACTGCAAGGTCACCCGACCCACAGGCACAAGACCCTTTGTGCTTCACCACAGGGGGTTGGCTTAAC
Organism: Oophaga sylvatica; assembly: GCA_033576555.1. NCBI lineage: Eukaryota > Metazoa > Chordata > Amphibia > Anura > Dendrobatidae > Oophaga > Oophaga sylvatica. The sequence continues at coordinate 341,311,471 of JARQOD010000001.1, forward strand.
CCCCACGTGGCTACGATCGCTCTGATTGGCTGTTAAAAGTGAAACAGTGCTCCCTTTATTCCGAGCCCCGACGTGTGCCCAAACAGTGGTTTACCCCCACATATGGGGTATCAGCGTACTCAGGAAAAATTGCACAACAACTTTGGGGGTCTAATTTCTCCAGTTACCCTTGGGAAAAAAAAAGATTGGGGACTAAAAAAATTATTTTTGTGGAAAAAAAATGATTTTTTATTTTCACAGCTCTACGTTATAAACTTCTGTGAAGAACTTGGAGATTCAAAGTGCTCACCACACATCTAGAAGAGTTCCTTGGGGGATCTAGTTTCCAAAATGGGGTCACTTGGGGGGGTTTCTACTGTTTAGGCACATCATTGGCTCTGCAAACGTAACATGACGCCCGCAGACCATTCCATCAAGTCGGCATTTCAAAACGTCACTACTTCCTTTCCGAGCCCCGACGTGTGCCCATACAGTAGTTTTCTCCCACATATGGGATATCAGAGTACTCAGGACAAATTGGACAACAACTTTTGGGTCTAATTTCTCCTGTTACCCTTGGGAAAATAAAAAAAATTGGGGACTAAAAGATCATGTTTGAGGAAAAAAAATTTTTTTTTTTCATGCCCGGGCATTATAAACTTATGTGTAGCGCTTGGGGGTTCAAAGTGCTCACTGCACATCTGGATAAGTTCCGTGCGGTGTCTAGTTTCTAAAATGGGGTCACTTGTTGGAGTTTCTACTGTTTAGGCACATCAGGGCTCTGCAAACGTAACATGATGCCCGCAGACTATTCCATCAAAGTCAGTATTTCAAAACGTTACTACTTCCCTTTCGAGCCCCAACGTGTGCCCGAACAGTGGTTCCCCCCCACATATGGGGTACCAGTGTACTCAGGACAAACTGTACAACAACCTCTGGGTCCAATTTCTCCTGTTACCCTTGGGAAAATAAAAAATATCGGGCTAAAAAATGATTTTTGAGAAACAAAAATGATTTTTTTTATTTCCACTGCTCTGCGTTTATAAACTTCTGTGAAGCACTTGGGGTTCAAAGTGCTCACTACACATCTAGATAAGCTCCTTCGGGGGTCTAGTTTCCAAAATGGGGTCACTTGTGGGGGGTTTCTACTGTTTAGGCACATCAGGGGCTCTGCAAACACAACATGACGCCCATAGAACATTCCATCAAGTCTGCATTCCAAAATGGCGCTCCTTCCCTTCTGAGCTCTGCCGTGCGCCCAAACAGTGGTTTATGACCACATATGAGGTATCTGTGTACTCAGGAGAAATTGCCCAACAAATTTTAGGATCCATTTTATTCTGCTGCCCATGCAAAAATGAAAAAATTGATGCTAAAATAAAATTTTTGTTGGAAAAATTAAAATGTCCGTTTTTTCCTTCCACGTTGCTTTAGTTCCTATGAAGCACCTGAAGGGTTAATAATCTTCTTGAATGTAGTTTTGAGTAGCTTGAGGGGTGCAGTTTTTATAATGGTGTCACTTTTGGGTATTTTCTACCATATAGACCCGTCAAAGTGACTTCAAATGTGAGGAGGTCCCAAAAAAAAAATGGTTTTGCAAATTTTGCTGTAAAAATGAGAAATCGCTGGTCAACTTTTAACCCTTATAACTTCCTAACAAAAAAAAAATTTTTTCCAAAATTGTGCTGATGTAAAGTAGACATGTGGGAAATGTTATTTATTAACTATTTTGTGTCACATAACTCTCTGTTTAACAGAATAAAAATTCAAAATTTGAAAATTGTGAAATTTTCAAAATTTTTGCCAAATTTCCTTTTTTTTCACAAATAAACGCAAAAGTTATTGACCTAAATTTACCACTAACATGAAGCCCAATATGTCACGAAAAAACAGTCTCAGAATCGCTAGGATCCGTTGAAGCGTTCCTGAGTTATTACCTCATAAAGGGACACTGGTCAGAATTGCAAAAAATGGCAAGGTCATGAAGGGGTTAAAAAATAATAAACATCACGAAACTGCAAATATCACAAACATATTTGTGTCCCTGTAATGGTAACGGCCTGCACAACACAGCAATCAGAATATTTACAGGGATCGGTAAATAGGCATAAAAAATGGCCGTTATTTATATTTCTCTATTAAACCCAAGAATAAAATTAATTAAACCCAATTAATAAAAGTGTAACACTATGGCCGTGTTCACAAGAAGTGAAAACGCTGTATTTTTTCAGTTGTTTTCTGCAGGTGTCCACATCACACAATAACAATCTTCTCTGATTATTGCATGTTTGCAGCATTTTCCCCCATATTTTCTGTTTTCGATGCAGATGTGAAGCTGTTTTTTAATAGTACAGACAAGCTTTGATTCTCCACTTCAAAATGCAACTGTTTTTCTTTTTTTTCCCCTTGTGTTTTTTTCAGAGTCCACATGGAAGCCAATAGAAAAAAGCACCAAAACCAGAGTTCAGCAGCGTCGCACCGACTGGGAGATTTCACGGAATCACATCCACTTTACAGACATTTAGGCCATGTTCACATGTAGCGTAAATGCGTATTTTCTGCTTTTTTCGCAGATAGTCCTCTGCGTTTAACGGTCCAAGCAAAATGGATGCGATTTCATGAAAACTGCGCCGCTTGTGGTCTACAGACGCTGCTGAACTGTGCGGTTTTGTTTTTTGTCTCTGGAGCCTAAAAACCCGCATGTATAAAACTGCAGTTACTTTTTTAAATGCAGAATCAAAGCGTTTCTGCAATATAAAAAGACACATTAGAAAAGCGCCTTCACGTGCACCAGAAACGCATCAAATAAGGGTTTAAAACTGCAGCAAAAATTAGAGATTAATATTGCATAGTTTGGTGCGGACATCTGCAGAAAACAAAAACACAGTGTGAACAAGGACCTTACAGACACAGAGAGGCGGATGTCATATAGTGGAGCGACATCTCCTCCTGCCAGGGGGAAAGACATGGTAAATGGGCACAAGGTCAGCACTCAGGTATGCCCAGGAGTCCAAATAGAGGATAGGAACTACACGCTGCTCTGGATTTTGGCTCTCCAGCCTCATTGCTGGACGCTTCTCACGTACTGCACACACACAGCCTGCGAGAAAGAGCGCCCGCTTCTGGCCTATAATGTGCGCGCTTCCCTCACGACTACTAGTAATACTTTGCTCCCTCTAGCGTTCCCGCAACGCAATGACAGGTAGGCGCCGGAAGTGACGTATAACGCCGAAGACGGCGCACAGAATCTGACGTCATTATTGTGAGCCCAGGCCTACGTCGCCGCTGCTGCGAGGACTGTTAGGAAAGGTATCAAGATGTCTATCGAGATCGAGTCGTCCGAGTAAGTATGACTCTGCTGCCTCTCTCCTGTGAGCGTGCGGTGCCGCCATTAGCGCCTCATGACCAGAACCCCGCACTGCAGCCTCTGCAAACTATGGGGACACGGAGACAAATGGTGTAGCTGAAGCGCAGATGTCTCTTCCAGTGAGAGCCTGTCAGGCGCCATTACTGCTTCTGGGGAGCTGCCATCCTGTCCTGTGTGCCCTGCACTGCAGACCTGCCTAGTATCCCACCACTGCCCATCTACTGCAGACCTGCCTAGTATTCCATCACTGCCCATCTACTGCAGACCTGCCTAGTATCCCACCACTGCCCATCTACTGCAGACCTGCCTAGTATTCCATCACTGCCCATCTACTGCAGACCTGCCTAGTATTCCATCACTGCCCATCTACTGCAGACCTGCCTAGTATTCCATCACTGCCCATCTACTGCAGACCTGCCTAGTATTCCATCACTGCCCATCTACTGCAGACCTGCCTAGTATTCCATCACTGCCCATCTACTGCAGACCTGCCTAGTATTCCATCACTGCCCATCTACTGCAGACCTGCCTAGTATTCCATCACTGCCCATCTACTGCAGACCTGCCTAGTATTCCATCACTGCCCATCTACTGCAGACCTGCCTAGTATTCCATCACTGCCCATCTACTGCAGACCTGCCTAGTATTCCATCACTGCCCATCTACTGCAGACCTGCCTAGTATTCCATCACTGCCCATCTACTGCAGACCTGCCTAGTATTCCATCACTGCCCATCTACTGCAGACCTGCCTAGTATCCCACCACTGCCCATCTACTGCAGACCTGCCTAGTATTCCATCACTGCCCATCTACTGCAGACCTGCCTAGTATTCCATCACTGCCCATCTACTGCAGACCTGCCTAGTATTCCATCACTGCCCATCTACTGCAGACCTGCCTAGTATTCCATCACTGCCCATCTACTGCAGACCTGCCTAGTATCCCACCACTGCCCATCTACTGCAGACCTGCCTAGTATTCCATCACTGCCCATCTACTGCAGACCTGCCTAGTATCCCACCACTGCCCATCTACTGCAGACCTGCCTAGTATTCCATCACTGCCCATCTACTGCAGACCTGCCTAGTATTCCATCACTGCCCATCTACTGCAGACCTGCCTAGTATTCCATCACTGCCCATCTACTGCAGACCTGCCTAGTATTCCATCACTGCCCATCTACTGCAGACCTGCCTAGTATTCCATCACTGCCCATCTACTGCAGACCTGCCTAGTATTCCATCACTGCCCATCTACTGCAGACCTGCCTAGTATTCCATCACTGCCCATCTACTGCAGACCTGCCTAGTATTCCATCACTGCCCATCTACTGCAGACCTGCCTAGTATTCCATCACTGCCCATCTACTGCAGACCTGCCTAGTATCCCACCACTGCCCATCTACTGCAGACCTGCCTAGTATTCCATCACTGCCCATCTACTGCAGACCTGCCTAGTATTCCATCACTGCCCATCTACTGCAGACCTGCCTAGTATTCCATCACTGCCCATCTACTGCAGACCTGCCTAGTATTCCATCACTGCCCATCTACTGCAGACCTGCCTAGTATCCCACCACTGCCCATCTACTGCAGACCTGCCTAGTATTCCATCACTGCCCATCTACTGCAGACCTGCCTAGTATCCCACCACTGCCCATCTACTGCAGACCTGCCTAGTATTCCATCACTGCCCATCTACTGCAGACCTGCCTAGTATTCCATCACTGCCCATCTACTGCAGACCTGCCTAGTATTCCATCACTGCCCATCTACTGCAGACCTGCCTAGTATCCCACCACTGCCCATCTACTGCAGACCTGCCTAGTATCCCACCACTGCCCATTTTCCAGCTGTTCGCTGCATTGCACTCTTATAACGTGTAGGTTATGCCTTAAAGCGCTTGTCCCCTCTCCGAAAGTCCCAGTCACCGGGCTCATTTAAAAAATCCTGACCTCCCACCAATCTCGTATTGAGGACCTGTCCAAATGAGAGCTTATCATTTATTAGGTGTTCCGCAAACATTTTAAAGGTATGCTCCAGGCAAAGATCATGTTCTGTGTTGTATGTTGTGCAGGGCATGACATGGAGTTCACTTTTTGGAGTTGCGTAGTTTGTGCTGTCTCACAACTCTGCATAATACGTGGTATAACTTTACAAGACGTCACGTGTAACTACTAGTGATGAGCGAGCACGCTCGGTTGGTCTCTGAGTATTTTGGCATGCTCAGAGATTTAGTTTTGGTCGACCAGCTGCATGATTTATGGCTGCTGGACAGCCTGAATACATGTGAGGATTCCCAAACAAACAGGCATTCCTCACATGTATTCAGGCTGTCCAGCAGCCATAAATCATGCAGCTGGTCGACCAAAACTACTCACTCATCACTAGTAACTACTGGAGGTTATTTCTCAGAAGCAAGCTGTATGAACGCCAGTACCTCCCCTTATTGTGTGCACTTTCTCGTTATCCTGCTGAGGTGGTAATTGGTTATGAGCGAATGTTCTCGGACAAGGTGTTATCCAAGCATGCTCGGGCACTAACTGAGTGACTCCGGCGCGCTTGAGTAATATGTTCAAGTCCCCACGGCTGAAATGTCTCGCTGCTGTTCAACAGCCACAGCACATACAGAGATTGTCTGTTAGGCCGGGATCACACATGCTAGTAAGTCGTCCGACACTCGCATGTGAAATCCCAGCTCTGGCGCCGGCACTCAGGAGTGGAGCGAGCGGCTGCATGTAGTTCTATGCAGCCGCGCGCTCCACTCCCGAGTGCCGGCGCCAGAGCTGGGATTTCACATGCGAGTGTCGGACGACTTACTCGCATGTGTGATCCCTGCCTTAGACAGCCGCAGGGACTCGGAACATAGTTTTCGAGCACACTGGAGTCACTCGGATAGCACCTGAACATGCTCAGATAACACCTTATCCAAGCACATTTGCTCATCACTAGTGTAATACGTCTTTGTTTCCTTAGTGTCATCCGTCTGATCATGCAATATCTGAAAGAGAACAGCTTGCACCGTACATTGGCAACATTACAAGAGGAGACTACCGTGTCATTAAACACAGTGGACAGTATAGAGAGCTTTGGCAGACATTAACAGTGGCCATTGGGATACAGTGTTGCAGGCTATCCAGTCGCTTAAACTGCCGGACAAGACACTTATCGACCTATATGAACAGGTAAGGAGGTTCTCTTTGTATGGGATGTATTTTCCATCTCAAATAATTTTTACTGGAAATAGTAAAACGTCTCATGCAGAGGTATTTGGCGCTAGACTGCCGAGTCCATTGATTGACCAATAAATCAAGGGACAGTTGCTAAACCGCAAAAGCAGAAAGTATGTTGTCCCCATATACTGAGTCCAGTAAGTGCTCAGTATTTAGGGTGTGTTCTCATCTCTAGCACTGCGCTCTTGCTTGCTGTATATTGCTGTATCGCTTACGTTTCATTCTCACATCGCAGGTTGTTCTGGAATTGATTGAGCTCCGTGAGCTGGGAGCTGCCAGATCTCTTCTGAGACAGACTGACCCCATGATCATGTTGAAGCAGACCCAGCCTGAAAGATACATTCATCTTGAAAACCTCTTGGCTAGATCTTATTTTGATCCCCGTGAGGTAAGATTCATATCGTTCTATTATAAAATCAGTGCGTTATATTTTGTAAGGAATAGTTACCAGCACGGATTATGTCTAGTCCAGTTGTGGCGTAATTAAAAAAAAAAAAAAAATCAACAAGCCCTCTGCGGTAATTTTGTTTAATGAAAAAAAAAAAAATATATATATATATATACAGTATATAGTTAGTGTTGTCTTTTTCTGAGACCTTTAACTTTATTTTTCCATACGTGAAACCGTATTTGTCCTTGTTTTTTTTGTGCTTGGCTAACATTTAATTGATACCATTTTTGGGGTAAATGCATCATTTTAATTGCTGTTTACTGTATTTTTGGGAGCAGTGCGGGGATGAAAATCTCCATTTTTATTTTGAAATTAGCGTATGTTCATTTTTTGCAATTACTATATTTTTAATGAGCAAGAAGTAGGGTAATTCAAATTTTTGTTTATTTTTTTCTTTACATCTCTTTTAAACCTACATATTTATTTTTTTCACTTTGTATTTTTTAGTCCATCTTAGTGACTTAAACATTCAATTTTTCAAACAATTATACTTCATACTACAGTGTTGCAGTGTATAGCTATAGCGAAGTTGTGGGTCTCCTAATGAAAGTCGCCTGTGGAGCTTTACAGAAGGACCAAAATGACAGTGATGGGGACATTCTGAAGGCCCCCGCCTCCTATGGTAACCCATGAGTTCTCTGTGATCACGGTTGAGAAGGTGGGCAGACATTTTCAGCGGCATTTAAAGGGGTATTCCCAGCTCCAAGATTCTATTCCAATATGTAGTAAGTTTAATAATAATAATAATGTTAGCAAATACCTCCTATTAAAAATGTAGTATAGTTCTTCTGATTCTCTTTGTTGCTTACTTCTTGTGCAGGCATTGCAGTATCTTAGGTGTCCATGGCTACGGCTACTCATATAGTGACAGCTGTTGGTGGTCGTAACCATGCATACAAAAGCTACTGCAAAGCCCTGCACATGGGGTTAGTGACATATCTAATCAAAAGAACTATACTACGTTTCTAGTTTGTGGTGTTTGCTAATAATGTTATTATACCTATTACTCATTAGGATAGGATCCTGGAGATGGGAATACCCCTTTAAATGCATAAACTGCAGTGATCAATCCAAGACCTGGTTGCAGCAGATGCCAACTGTGCTACTCAGCCAGCATCTGACTGGTATGAAGGTGTCTCAGGTGCTGAGCTGGATTCATACATTTCTTAGTGACCTCTGAAGAAAATATATGTAGTAGGTCATTGAAAGAGTTGACATTTTTCTAACTATATCAAATGAATAATAAAGACTTAAAAAAAGGCGGATTTTTTTTTTTTTTTTGCAAAAAAATGTTGAATTTTGCTCTTGTGCATTCTCTAAATTTGTGTGAATTATTATGATTCCTACAGGCGTATCCAGATGGCAGCAGCAAAGAGAAAAGAAGAGCAGCTATAGCCCAAGCTCTTGCTGGTGAAGTGAGTGTGGTACCTCCATCTCGTCTCATGGCTTTGCTGGGGCAGGTAAGCAAGTAACTGGTTGTAATTTTATTTTCCATTCCTGCGGTAGGACTGTAAAATGTACAGTGGGGAAAATAAGTATTTGATACACTGACGATTACAGACCTCTCCATTCTTCGTAGGTGTGAAAACTTGTAAAATCGGCAGTGTATCAAATACATCTTTTCTCCACTGTACATCAAGAAGTAACTGGACACCTGATGATCACATCTATGGGTTACGCCAGGAGAAGAAGAAAGGGTGTTTTACCTCTGTTGTATGTAGTACTTCAGGCATACAGACGGCAAAGGAAGTTTTGTTTCACAAATTGTCTTTTTCAGGCTTTAAAATGGCAGCAGCATCAGGGACTGTTACCTCCAGGAATGACCATTGATTTGTTCCGTGGTAAAGCGGCAGTGAAGGATGTAGAGGAAGAAAAGTTCCCTACACAACTGAGCAGACACATAAAGGTAAAGCAATTTAACTATTCTCCTTCTGCTCTTTCTATGCTTTGCAATTTCCCCACCATGTGTTATTAACCCTTTCACTGCCGAGCCTGTTTTCACAAGGGTAACTGGAGAAAAAGCACCATTTAATTTGTTGTGCAATTTCTCCTGAGTACGCCGATACCCAATATTTGGGGGAAAACTACTGTTTGGGCACACGGCAGGGCTTGAAAAGGATGGAGTGCAATTTTCTGGAATCATTAGTGGAAACTAGACCCCTCAAGGAATTTAATTAATAAAAGCTAAAATCTCTCGTGGAGTGCAACTAACATGTGAATAAATATAAAAATGTGTGTGTATAAATTACTATAGACATATAAACATGTGTGTAAATATGTATATACGTATATGAATACATTCCAAAATTAGCATGATGGTATAATAGGGACTATAGTGACCAATTGGAAATGAGAAATATGAGACCACCAAGAGAAAACCTATAAAAAGGCCAATAATTATCACTATATAAACAACTTTATTAGATCAAGAATAAAAATATATACTAAAAAACAATACATGTGAAAAAGGAAGGGGGGTTGACAACCAGATTGAGGGCGCTAATCAAGGTGTGTACTCATGTTTGAACATCATTATTGAATATCAGAAGTAAAAAGACACGAGAATCTAGAACAAGATCAATTGCACATATGCCAGAATACTTGTACACTCCCTGACAGAAGTTATGTCGTTTATCCATGTTATGTAAATGAAAGCTTATAACCTGACGTTAAATTCATCCATTGGTTGTATAAATTATTCTTTTGAAAGCTGAAACCCTTCGAAATGTGGTTTAGGTTAAGAAAATAAATTGGCATCAATGCAGAAATATTGATCATTTAATGGACACAGAATGGTCAGATTTTGGCAAGACAAAAGTTTTGTCGCCTGTCATATAATGCACCCAGTCCTAGTTTACATCCTCACCTGTGCTCAGTAAATGATCGGTTAATTAGTGGGTGTGTATAAAAAGAAACCCAGCACTCCAGACCTTCACTTGAACTGCAACTTGAACTCTGACAACATGCCAAAAATCCACCCTGCGACCAAAGCCTGGATTATCAAGAGGCTGAAGACCAGATCCATTGCAGAGGTGGCTGGCACCTTTGTGTGTCTCAGCGTCAAGTACAAAGAATTCAAAAAAGATTTGAAGAGACTGGAGATGTGTTTGACAACCCCAGGTCTGGCAGATCCCGCAAGACAACTTCTGTCAGGGAGTGTATGTAGTAATTCATATATAAAATGCAATAGTGTTACAGTGTATAAATGCATAGGTGGCATGTTCGGCGGCCTGATGTTCGGCCATAAATGTGGTTCATGATATAAAGCTTATACCTAATTGATCATTTGCAGCAATTCATATATAAAGTGCAATAGTACTACAGTGCACACATGCATAAGGTTATGTGCACACGTTCGGAAATTTCCGCTGCAATCCCGCACCTCCCTGCCGCGGGAAATACGCATTTATAGGTATGTGTATTCCCGCCAGAAACTAGCGTTTTGCAAGTGTAATTAGCTTGCAGAATGCTAGCGTTTTCCTAGCGATCTGTAGCATCGCTTGGAAAACTGATTGACAGGTTGGTCACACGAGTCAAACAACGTGTTTGACAAGTGTGAGCAACTTTTTACTATTGATGCCGCCTATGCCACATCAGTAGTAAAAAGATCTAATGTTAAAAATAAAAAAAAAAATAATAAATCGTGATATTCTCACCTTCCGGTGGCCCCCGCAGCCTTCCTGGTCCTCGCGATGCTCCCGGCCAATCCCGTTCCCAGTGAGACCTAGCGACAATGACCCCAGATGACCTAGCATCACGCGAGTCCGCTACGTCATCTGGGTCATTGTCGCAAGGCATCACTGGGAACAGGATTGGCCGGGAGCGTCGCTGAGAGGCGGGAAAGCTGTGGGGGCCGCCGGAAGGTGAGAATATCACAATTTTTTATATTAATTATTGTTTTAATATAGATATGGTACCCAGGACCAGGAGGAGAGTCTCCTCTCCTCCAGAATCTGGGTACCATCCGCACATGAACCGCTTACTTTGCGCATGGTGGGCATAGCCACATGCGGAAAGTAAGCGGTTCAATGCATTCCCATGGCGGCGGAATCGCTGCGATGTTAGGCAGCCTAATGTTCTGACATGAATGGGATGCATAATGTAAAGCTGATTACAATTGCAAGAGAAAGGGGAGATATATATATATATATATATATATATATATATATATATATATCTTCCTGGCTGGGAAGAGATGAGAGGACACACGATGAGGAGCCCACCCTGATGCGCGTTTCAGCATCTGCCTTCATCAGACAGGGAGGAGGCATGTCAGCAGCAGCTTACAGGCCACCATCCCTGGATGACACCCCACCCCCTCCCATCTTTTGTCTCCCTCCCTCTGTGATGTTCATTGATGTCGCTGTCACTATTGAGAACAAAAAAGAGAGAAAGACCAAGCATATAAGGCGCACACCCCAAATAAGGGATCAAAAAGTGTAATACAAAAATGTAAACTTTATTAAGGACAGAGACTGACAATAAAAACATTTAAAAAAACACACCACCACAATGGTCCCATATAATCACAATGTAGTGCAACACCAATATAATGCAATAACAATTATGCAAAGCGTACCTACAAAATCATGAGGGGAGGAGGCTTAGTTGCATAAAATACCTAACAAGAAGATCCCCCTAGATCTGGTCGTCCCCAGAAAAATAAGGCGCCAATGCGCCCTCAAGGGAAGCCCCCGGTGAGTCCCAAAGTGCTTAATGAAAGATCATAAATCCATCAAGCAGTAAATGAAACCACCTCCAATGGTGGAGGGTGTCCACACTGAAAATCAGCGAACAGCAATGGAAGTATATTGAGACTCTGCTCACTGGACTGCTCCTTATGGTGACATCTTTTTCTCCTCCCTTTTCCTTATGCTTGTTGGGAATATACTTCCACGTTCCTGGAATCCACCGCATAGGAAACCATGCAACTGCAGGGGCTCTGGCCTTTCACAAAATGTCGGCAGAGCCCCCGCAGCACGGAACATCGGCAGCACAGAACACCCGTGGCGCGCCGCACATCCGAACACCCCTTAATCCCAGTCTGCAGCGACCCTGGGACCCTGCTTCACCGCAGCCAGTAAGGTATATCCGAATTATAAGACGCATCCCTGTTTTCCCCCCAAATTTTTTTGGGAAAAAAGTGCGTCTTATAATCGGAAAAGTACGGTAAGCGAGAGCACATAATACAAATTTATTACCATGAGAAGACACATTTTCTATCGAAGTTTTATCTACACGCCGTGGCTGTTCAGTGATTTCCATTGGTGACACTGCAGATGTGTAGACAGTAGTCCACTTGTGTGCCAGCATATCCTCGGATATGGATTTCACTGTTTCAGTGATCCGCTGTTTTCGGTCTTTCAGATCCTCTAGCGGGGAGAGGAGGAGGATAAATATACTGTGTCCTTGATGTAACCCCATGGAAAAGGGTCACAATGTGATAGATCTGGCCATCTTGGAGGCCAGTGCAACATTAGTGAATTGCCCCAAAAAGACTGTGAAGTCCTTATCCAAAGATATGCGAGGAAGCGTCTGGACACAAGTGGACTACTGCCTAGCCATGTGCTATGTCACCAGTGGAAATTACTGTGGACATTGGCAATCTATTGATAAAACTTGGATAATGTCTTCTCCTGTTAATACATTTGTGTTTTGTTCTCGCTTATGAATACCGAGGCTAGCATTTTGCACCATCCTTTTTTCTTACCTTATATATTGTCTGAATATTATTTTTTTTAAACACATTTTCCATGCCTAAACTATGATTAAAATTGTCCACGTTCCAATATACCTTTTTTATTGTCATATTTGCTAATACAGTATGAATGGAACAGTCTGTTTCCACTTGTCGCATGTAAAGTGAATTTATTAATTATAAGTAATAAATGTATTGCAGCTTTCTTCAATGGAAAACCTGTATATTGTAAATTATATATATCAAGTCATAGACAGAATAAATGGTTGTCATTGGTTTACAAATTGATTGAAATTTACCTTTTACTCTTCTCTTTACAGTTTGGTCAGAAATCACACGTTGAATGTGCCCGCTTTTCACCTGATGGTCAGTATTTGGTGACTGGGTCAGTGGACGGATTTATTGAGGTGTGGAACTTCACAACAGGAAAAATAAGAAAGGCAAGTATTTACTTTGTATATAACAATAAGTTTTGCTTTATTAAAATAAGGAAATAAGGACACTGCTCACATGATTGTGATTGAAATCATCTGTGAGGGGCGCATAAACTGCTGCATGCACTGCATCTAGTTGTGGCCCCTGTACAGACATAGATGACCGGTCAGGCAGTGGCTTCTACCGTAGATCCTCTGCGTTCCACTCTAAACATCTACTAAATGCAGATGTTTGTGAGACTACATGATAGTGAATGGCGATTCATTAGTCCCAATACACTGTTCCACTGTTACATTGCCGACTACCCAGAGAGAGTATACAGACAGGACAGTATTGATTAAAATGTACTTTGTTTGCAGGACAACCCCTTTAAAGCAGACTGCCATAACACAGCCCTATTGTGACATTAGCTGAAAATTGGAGTAGCTGCTCCATATTTTACTTATGCATTTATTGTAAAATTTCTATTTCCTGACAGAAGTTCATTAATTTCTAGGAGCTCTTAATACACTGCTGCCGGGGATAAACTTCTGTGTTGTGGCTTTCAGACGATAAAAGCTGATCATGTAACACAGTTTTCTGTTATACTGTCTCTTTAGGACTTGAAGTATCAAGCACAAGATAACTTCATGATGATGGATGATGCTGTATTATGCATGTGCTTTAGTAGAGATACTGAAATGTTAGCGACAGGAGCACAAGATGGTAAAATTAAGGTACAATTATTTTTTAATTGCGTGAGCTTTTTTTTTTTTTTTTTTACATTATACAATGCAATAGTATGTGGAAATATGAAGGGACAACAGACCACAACTAAAGTTTCCATGAATTCCATGTGTCAACTTTTTTTCTTTTTCTTGATGTTTCTATGACTGAACAACACTTGGATGGTTGAATAACAACAGTCTGAGTCAGGCTTCAGTGTCATGCTTTTATATTTCAGCATAACGGAATCTACAGTACTTTGCAAAAGTTTTAGGCAGGTGTGGAAAAAAATGCTGCAAAGTAAGATTGCTTTCAAAAGTAAAAATTTTTAATACTTGATACAAAAAATCTATAAAAAAAAAAAACCAAAGTGATTGAACAAAAGCGAAATCTAAATCATATCAGTATTTGGTGCGACCACCCTTTGCCTTCAAACCATCAATTCTGCTGGGTATGCTTGTATACAGTTTTTAAAACTGCGTTGAGGAATAAGTAAATAGCCCCACCCAGCTGGCGCAAATCCCTCAAGTCATAGAGGATGCCCTGCGACATTGCTCCCGACAGGTTTTGGAACCAATCGGAGGACTTAATCCCTTAAATACCTCTGTCAATCGGGACAGCGGCATCTAAGTGGTTTAAAAGACCCTTTTTTTTTTACACCCATCAGTTTCCAGGGATTGTAATTGCAGGGCTGATGGTTGCCATGGTACCCTGAGGTCATCTGATGACTCCAGAGTAAGGTGGACTGTTAGATCCAGCTACAAGCGGGGTGTATCAGGCAGGGTCAGTGAGATTACTGACAGGTCTCAGGCACTGCAGTACACGAGTGGTGCAATGCATGAGACCAGCGGTCATCATAATAAATATTCATGTTCCACAATGGGACCAAGTGAACAAGTAATACAAAAATAAGTAAAATAAAATGTATATAAAAAATCGCCACTGAGAACAGTGTTTGTATTAAAACAAAAATAAACAAAAACAAAATGTATACATAAATGATACTGCCGCATCTGGAGCAACCAGAAATATAAAACATTCATACTAGTTATTCCGTACTGCAAACACCATAAAAAAAATAATGAAAACATGCCAAAAATGTTGCTTTTCTGTAATATGAACACACCAAAAATTGAATAAAAAGGTGACCAAGAAGTGATATGTAAAAAATTGGCCCCAAATTAACCCCTCTCTGACATTAGACGTACTATCCCGTCCATAAAACCCATGCCATTCTGCCCATGGACGGGATAGTACGTCATAGGCGATCAGCTGCGCTCCTGAGGGGAGCGCAGCTAATCGCCGCCGGGTGTCAGCTGATTATCACAGCTGACACCCGTGACTGTGTGTCAGGAGCGGTCACGGACCGCTCCCGGCACATTAACCCCTAGCACACCGCGATCAAACATGATCGCTGTGTACAGGGGGCACAGGGGAGGATCGCGCAGGGTGGGGGCTCCCTGCGCGCCCCCCTGAGACCCTCAGACCAGCGCAATGTGATCGCGCTGTTCTGAGGGCTTCCTCCCTCCCAGGACCCGGATCCAAGATGGCGCCGGGGTCCTGGAGGGAGGCGGCTTCCTCAGTGCCTGCTGAGAGCAGGCACTGAGAAGCCTGCTGCACTGCCTGAGCGATCACTGGTGTGACAGTGTGCTGTGCATACTGTCACACCAGCGATTTGATAAAATACAGTGATGTCCCACCCTGGGACAAAGTAAAAAAGTTAAAAAAATAAAAATAAACATGTTATAAAAAAAAAATCCAAAATAAATAAAAAAAAAAAAAAAATATTCCCCAATAAATTCATTTCTTCCTGTAAAGAAAAAAAACAAAACAATAAAAGTACACATATTTGGTATTGCCGCGTCCGTAACGACCCCCCCCATAAAACTGTCCCACTAGTTAACCCCTTTAGTGAACCCCTTAAAAAAAAAAAAAAAAAAACCAAGCAAAAAATCAATGCTTTATCATCATACCGCCGAACAAAAAGTGGAATAACGCGCGATCAAAAAGACCGATATAAATAAACATGGTACCGCTGAAAACGTCATCTTGTCCCGCAAAAAACGAGCCGCCATACAGCATCATCAGCGAAAAAATAAAAAAGTTATAGCTCGCAGAATAAAGCGATGCAAAAATAATTATTTTTTATATAAAATTGTTTTTATTCTATAAAAGCGCCAAAACATAAAAAAATGATATAAATGAGGTATCGCCATAATCGTACTGACCCGAAGAATAAAACTGCTTTATCAATTTTACCACACGCGGAACAATAAAAACGCCTCCCCCAAAAGAAATTCATGAATTGCTGATTTTTGTTCATTCTAACCTCCCAAAAATCGAAATAAAAAGCGATCAAAAAATGTCACCTGCTCAAAAATGGTACAAATAAAACGTCAACTCGTACCGCAAAAAATAAGACCTCACATGACTCTGTGGGCCAAAATATGCAAAAATTATAGCTCTCAAAATGTGGCGATGCAAAAAACTATTTTTGCAATAAAAAGCGTCTTTTAGCGTGACAGCTGCCAATCATAAAAACCCGCTATAAATAGTAAATCAAACCCCCCTTTATCACCCCCTTAGTTAGGGAAAATATAATAAAATTAAAAAAATGTATTTATTTCCATTTTCCCATTAGGGTTAGGGTTGCGGCTAAAGTTAGGGTTAGGGTTGGCGCTAAAGTTAGGATTAGGGTTGGGATTAGGGGTGTGTTAGTTAGGTTTGTGGTTAGGGTTGGGACTAGGGTTAGGGGTGTGTTGGGGTTAGGGTTGGAGTTAGAATTGGGGGGTTTCCGCTGTTTAGGCACATCAGGGGCTCTCCAAATGTGACATGGCGTCTGATCTCAATTCCAGCCAATTCTGCGTTGAAAAAGTCAAACGGTGCTCCTTCACTTCTCAGCTCTGCCATGCGTCCAAACAGTAGTTTATCCCCACATATGGGTATCAGCGTACTCTGGACCCCAAGAGTTATTGTGCAATTTGTCCTATTTCTTCTGTTACCCTTGGGAAAATAAAAAACTGGGGGCGAAAATATCATTTTTGTACAAAAAAAAATTATTTTTTTGTTTTTACGGCTGTACATTATAAACTTCTGTGAAGCACTTGGGGCTTCATAGCGCTCACCACACACACCTAGATAAGTTCCTTGTGGGTCTATTTTCCAAAATGGGGTCACTTGTTGGGGATTTCCACTGTTTAGGCGCATCAGGGGCTCTCCAAATGCGACATGACGCCCCCAGACCATTCCATCAAAGTCTGCAATCCAAAACGTCACTACTTCCCTTCCGAGCCCCAACGTGTACCCATACAGTAGTTTTCTCCCACATATTGGGTATCAGCGTACTCAGGACAAATTGGGCAACAACTTTTGGGGTCCAATTTCTCCTGTTACCCTTGTGAAAATAAAATATTGAGGGCGAAAAAATCATTTTTGTAAAAAAAAAAAAAAAAAAAGATTTTTTATTTTTACGGCTGTACGTTATAAACTTCTGTGAAGCACTTTGGGGTTCAAAGTGCTCACCACACATCTAGATAAGTTCCTTGTGGGGTCTATTTTCCAAAATGGGGTCACTTGTGGGGGTTTCCACTGTTTAGGCGCATCAGGGGCTCTCCAAATGTGACATGACGCACCCAGACCATTCCATCAAAGTCTGCAATCCAAAACGTCACTACTTCCCTTCCGAGCCCTGACGTGCGCCCATACAGTAGTTTTCTCCCACATATTGGGTATCAGCGTACTCAGGACAAATTGGACAACAACTTTTGGGGTCCAATTTCTCCTGTTACCCTTGTGAAAATAAAATATTGGGGGCGAAAAAATCATTTTTGTAAAAAAAAAAAAAAAAAAAAGATTTTTTATTTTATGGCTGTACGTTATAAACTTTAGTGAAACACCTGGGGGTTCAAAGTTCTCACCACACATCTAGATAAGTTCCTTGAGGGGTCTAGTTTCCGAAATGGTTTCATTTATGGGGGTTTCCACTGTTTAGGCAGATCAGGAGCTCTCCAAACACGACATGGCGTCCAGCCAATTCTGCGTTGAAAAAGTCAGACGGCGCTCCTTCCCTTCCAAACTCTGCCATGCACCCAAACAGTGGTTTACCCCATATATGGGGTATCAGCGCACTCAGGACAAATTGCACAATAACTTTTGGAGTCTTGTTACCCCTGGAAAAATAAAAATTGGGGTGAAAAGATCATTTTTGTGGAAAAAATATGATTTTTAAATTTTACGGCTCTACGTTATAAACTTGTGTGAAGCACTTGGGGTTCAAATTGCTCATCAAAAATCTAGATAAGTTCCTTAGGGGGTCTAGTTTCCAAAATGGGGTCATTTGTGGGGGTTTCCACTGTTTAGGCACATCAGGGGCTCTCCAAATGCAACATGGCATCCAATCTCAATTCCAGCCAATTTTGGTTGGAAAAAGTCAAATGGTGCTCCTTCCATTCCGAGCTCTGCCGTGCGCCCAAACAGTGGTTCCCCCCCACATATGGTGTATCAGCGTACTCAGGACAAATTGTACAACAACTTATGTGGTCCAATTTTTCCTGTTACCCTTGGGAAAATAAAAAATTAGTGACTAAAAGATAATTTTTGTGGAAAAAAATAGGATTTTTTATTTTCATGCCCGGGCATTATAAACTTGTGTGAAGCACTTGGGGGTTCAAAGTGCTCACCAAAGATCTAGATAAGTTCCTTAGGGGGTCTAGTTTCCAAAATGGGGTCACTTGTGGGGGGTTTCCACTGTTTAGGCTCATCTGGGGCACTGCAAACGGAACATGACCCCCATTAACGTCTGCATTCCAAAACGTTACTACTTCCTTTCCAAGCCCTGCCGTGCGCCCAAACAGTTTCCCCCCCCCCACATATGGGGTATCAGCGTACTCTGGACAAATTGGACAACAACTTTTGGGGTCCAATTTCCTTGGGAAAATTCAAAAATTTGGGACTAAAAAATCATTTTTGTGGAAAATTGATTTTTTTTTTTTTTTTTCACACCCAGGCTTTATAAACTTTTGTGAAACACTTGAGGGTTCAAAGTGCTCACAACAGATCTAGATAAGTACCTTAGGGGGTCTAGTTTCCAAAATGGTGTCACTTGTGGGGGGTTTCCACTGTTTAGGCGCATCAGGGGCTCTCCAAACGCGACATGGCATCCAATCTAAATTCCAGCCAATTTTAGTTTGAAAAAGTCAAACGTCGCTCCTTCCCTTACGAGCTCTGCCGTGTACCCAAACAGTGGTTTTCCCCCACATATGGGGTATTGGCGTACTCAGGAGAAATTGCATAACAACCTTATCTGTCCATTTTCTCCTTTTACCCTTGTGAAAATAAAAAAAAAGTTTGTAAAAGATAATTTTTGTGGCTAAAAAGTAAAATATTCATTTTTTCCTTCCACGTTGCTTTAGTTACTGTGAAGCACCTGAAGGGTTAATAAACTTCTTGAATGTGGTTTTGAGTACCTTGAGGGGTGCAGTTTTTAGAATGGTGTCACTTTTGGGTATTTTCTGCCATATAGACCCCTCAAAGTGACTTCAAATGTGAGGTGGTCCCTAAAAAAAATGGCTTTGTAAATTTTGCTGTAAAAATGAGAAATCGCTGGTCAACTTTTAACCCTTATAATTTCCTAACAAAAAAAAATTTTGGTTCCAAAATTGTGCTGATGTAAAGTAGACATGTGGGAAATGTTATTTCTTAACTATTTTGTGTGATATATTTCTCTGTTTTAAGGGAATAAAAATTCAAAGTTTGAAAATTGCAAATTTTAAAAAATTTTCGCCATATTTGCGTTTTTTTCAAAAATAAACGCAAGTTATATCGAAGAAATTTTACCACTAACATGAAGTACAATATGTCACGAGAAAACAATTTCAGAATCGCGAAGATCCGTTGAAGCGTTCCAGAGTTATAACCTCATAAAGAGACAGTGGTCAGAATTGTAAAAATTGGCCCGGTCATTAACGTGCAAACCACCCTTGGGGGTGAAGGGGTTAAACGCCAATGTTGATACAATAGAAAGTTACTCTATTTTGCCTTTTCAGGTGTGGAAAATTCAGAGCGGCCAGTGTTTGAGGAGGTTTGAACGTGCTCATAGTAAAGGTGTCACTTGCCTTAGTTTCTCAAAAGACAGCAGTCAGATCCTCAGTGCTTCGTTTGACCAGACTATCAGGTGAGCTACTGTTTTCCAGCTTTCAAACCCCCAACATATTCCACGATTATAGTTATAAATGTTTGAGGAGTCCCAAAACTTGTCCAAGAAAATTTGAAAAGGTAAGAAGCCGAAGAAATTAAAGAAGGGTACAACCACGCTTTACAAGATTGCCAACGTTTCGCTCCTCCCGTTATCCATTTTGGGTACCCATGACATGACATGCTGACAGATCAATACCAGACCAATAACTTGTCTTCACTGCAACTAAGGAACGCTGTGGTCATTGGTTCACTATTGTTTAGACATCCATTCTACCCCTGAGTACCACCATCCACCGTAGTGAAATTTATTGTACTGAAGAACTATTGCTTTTTTACAAATTTGTAACAGATCCATGGAAATCTTTGTGCTGTGGTTAAAAATTTCCTGTCGTACCCAGTTGAACTTCTTGAGGACCAAGAATGGTTTTATGGCTACATCTCTATTTATGGGCTATTTTATTTATGTATTTATTTTTTAAAGGCAAAATGTATACAAAAGTAATCCTGGCTTAGTGTCTGGCTCGGCCACCACCAGTGCCAACCTCAGCAAACTTAAACTGCTTTTCTGGCCAAAATAAGCCTTTGCCCAGGAAACTAGATAGTTAAAAAATAATAAACTCGATCATACTCTTGTATTGGCACCCATCTGAATCCAGCTCTATGGTCTGCACAGCGGCAGGAAGTGGTGTTGTAACCATCTGCTGTACCGCTGTGTCCTGTGATTGGCTGCAGTGGTCAAGTTGCTTGTACAGGGTTTTATGGGATGCTTAAAGTCTTAAAGGGAACTTGTCAACCCCCCCGGCCGTTTTTAAGTAAAAGAGCCACCTTCAGCAGCACTAAGGCAGCAGTCTGTGAAGGTGGCTCTTTTTTCTTTTTTTTTTGGGACCCCTGCAACGCTGAAATATTCAGTTAAAAATAGGTACCTATACCTTAGATGTGTTACTGAGGCATGGCTTCTTCCCGTGACTTATCCTCCCCCCAGCCGTCCATCAAGGCCCTTCTGCGTCGCCGCGCCTCCACAGCGTTGCTTTACTTTCATTTCTTTTGTGTCGGCACCTGCGCTGCTGTAATAGTCCTCGGGCATGCGCAGTCTACATGCTAAACATGTAGACTACGCAGGCGCCAGATTGCCAGCCCCGCAGTGTGAATACATAACACACTGTGGGGCGCAATAGTCTTCTGACAGTTCTCGGGCAGTTAACACTGCGCATACCCGAGGACTATTACAACAGCGCAGGCGCCCACACAAAAGAAATGAAAGTAAAGCAACGCTGTGGAGTCGCGGCGATGCAGAAGGCCTTGATGGACGGCTGGGGGGAGGATAAGTCACGGGAAGAGGCCATGCCTCACGGACACATCTAAGGTATGGGGACCTATTTTTAAAACTGAATATTTCAGCGTTGCAGGTGTCCCAAAAAAAAGAGCCATCTTCACAGACTGCTGCCTTAGTGCTGCTGAAGGTGGCTCTTTTACTTAAAAACGGCTGGGGGGGGGGGGGCGTGACAAGTTCCCTTTAAAAGTTGCTTGCTCTTAATCCAGACAATGGCCAGTATCTATAATATAACGGTGGGAGCGTCACTCTGTCTGAAGCCTTTATAGACTGCGCAAGCTCCAGACAGAGTGAGGCATCCAGAGCGGTGAGTACTCTGTATGGCGCCGGAGATCGCGGTATGCGTACTGGATGCATACCGCGATCTCCGGCGCCATACTCACATACTTACCTGACCGGGAGGAGCGTTGCCGCTGCGCTTCTCTTCTCCCGGGGCAGGAGACCAGGAGTGCGCGTCGGATCGCGCATGCGCAATAGCGCTATCCGGTGCCATTTTGCTGAAGACACATTTACAGTGTGTCTTCAGCAATATGGCGCCGGACCGCGCGGTATGGGCATGCGCGTACTCCGGCGCCGCTCTCCTCCCCCGGCGTCCAGCTGAACGGAGCAGCGCTGGAGCACAGGGATGAAAGGTGAGTATAAATGTTTGTTTTTTTGGGGGTATCTGTGCAGTTTAATAGGGGTGAGGGGGCCATGCACATCAGAATAGGGGGGGGGCGTGAGGGGACCATGCACATCAGGATTGGGGGGTGAGGGGACCATGCACATCAGGGTTGGGGGATGAGGGGACCATGCACATCAGGATGGGGGGGTGAGGGGGCCATGCACATCAGGATTGGGGGGTGAGGGGACCATGCACATCAGGATTGGGGTGTGAGCGGACCATGCACATCAGGGTTGGGGGTGAGGGGGCCATGCACATCAGGATTGAGGGGTGAGGGGACCATGCACATCAGGATTGGGGGGGGTGAGGGGACCATGCACATCAGGATAGGGGGGGTGAGGGAACCATGCACATCAGGATTGGGGGGGTGAGCGGACCATGCACATCAGGATTGGGGGTGAGGGGACCATGCACATCAGGATTGGGGGGGTGAGGGGACCATGCACATCAGGATTGGGTGGTGAGGGGACCATGCACATCAGGATTGGGGGGTGAGGGGACCATGCACATCAGGATTGGGGGGGTGAGGGGACCATGCACATCAGGATTGGGGGGTTGAGGGGACCATGCACATCAGGGTTGGGGGTTGAGGGGACCATGCACATCAGGGTTGGGGGGTGAGGGGACCATGCACATCAGGATTGGGGGTGAGGGGACCATGCACATCAGGATTGGGGGGTGAGGGGACCATGCACATCAGGATTGGGGGGTTAGGGGACCATGCACATCAGGATTGGGGGGGTGAGGGGACCATGCACATCAGGATTGGGTGGTGAGGGGACCATGCACATCAGGATTGGGTGGTGAGGGGACCATGCACATCAGGATTGGGGGGTGAGGGGACCATGCACATCAGGATTGAGGGTGAGGGGACCATGCACATCAGGATTGAGGGGTGAGGGGACCATGCACATCAGGATTGGGGGGTGAGGGGACCATGCACATCAGGATTGGGGGGGTGAGGGGACCATGCACATCAGGATTGGGGGGGTGAGGGGACCATGCACATCAGGATTGGGGGGGTGAGGGGACCATGCACATCAGGATTGGGGGTGAGGGACCATACACATCAGGATTGAGGGGTGAGGGGACCATGCACATCAGGATTGGGGGGTGAGGGGACCATGCACATCAGGATTGGGGGGGTGAGGGGACCATGCACATCAGGATTGG
This sequence comes from Oophaga sylvatica, assembly GCA_033576555.1. NCBI lineage: Eukaryota > Metazoa > Chordata > Amphibia > Anura > Dendrobatidae > Oophaga > Oophaga sylvatica. The sequence goes on from JARQOD010000001.1 coordinate 341,334,701, forward strand.
GGGGTTGAGGGGACCATGCACATCAGGTTTGGGGGTTGAGGGGACCATGCACATCAGGATTGGGGGTTGAGAGACCATGCACATCAGGATTGGGGGTAGGGGACCATGCACATCAGGATTGGGGGTGAGGGGACCATACACATCAGGATTGGGGGGTGAGGGGACCATGCACATCAGGATTGGGGGGTGAGGTGACCATGCACATCAGGATTGGGGTGGGGAAGGGGGGTGGGGAAGGGGCCACGCAAATCAGGATTGGGGATGAGGGGACCATGCACATCAGGATTGGGGGTGAGCGGACCATGCACATCAGGATTGGGGGTTGAGAGGACCATGCACATCAGGATTGGGGGGTGAGGGGACCATGCACATCAGGATTGGGGGGTGAGGGGACCATGCACATCAGGATTGGGGGGTGAGCGGACCATGCACATCAGGATTGGGGGTGAGCGGACCATGCACATCAGGATTGGGGGGTGAGCGTACCATGCACATCAGGATTGGGCGATGAGGGGACCATTCATACCAGAATTGGGGGTGAGGGGACCATGCATTCCAGGATTGGGCGGGAGTGACCATGCATACCAGGATTGGTGGGTGAGGGGACCGTGCATATCAGGATTGGGGGGTGAGGGGGCCATGCACATCAGGATTGGGGATAAGGGGACCATGCACATCAGGATGGGGTGAGCGGACCATGCACATCAGGGTTGGGGGTGAGAGGACCATGCACATCAGGGTTGGGGGGTGAGGGACCATGCACATCAGGATTGGGGGGTGAGGGGACCATGCACATCAGGATTGGGGGGTGAAGGGACCATGCACATCAGGATTGGGGGTGAGGGGACCATGCACATCAGGATTGGAGGGTGAGCGGACCATGCACATCAGGATTGGGCAATGAGGGGACCATTCATACCAGGATTGGGGGGTGAGGGGACCATGCACATCATGGTTGGGGGGTAAGAGGACCATGCACATCAGGATTGGGGGTGAGGGGACCATGCACATCAGGATTGGAGGGTGAGGGGACCATGCACATCAGGATTGGGGGGTGAGGGGACCATGCACATCAGGGTTGGGGGGTGAGGGGACCATGCACATCAGGGTTGGGGGGTGAGGGACCATGCACATCAGGGTTGGGGGGTGAGGGGACCATGCACATCAGGTTGGGGGGTGAGGGGACCATGCACATCAGGATTGGGGGGTGAGGGGACCATGCACATCAGGGTTGGGGGGGTGAGGGGACCATCCATACCAGGATTGGGGGGGTGAGGGGGCCATGCACATCAGGATTGGGGATGAGGGGACCATGCACATCAGGATTGGGGGGTGAGGGACCATGCACATCAGGATTGGGGGGTGAGCGGACCATGCACATCAGGATTGGGGGGTGAGCGGACCATGCACATCAGGATTGGGGGGTGAGCGGACCATGCACATCAGGATTGGGCGATGAGGGGACCATTCATACCAGAATTGGATTGGGGGTGAGGGGACCATGCATTCCAGGATTGGGCGGGAGGTGACCATGCATACCAGGATTGGTGGGTGAGGGGACCGTGCATATCAGGATTGGGGGGTGAGGGGCCGTGCACATCAGGATTGGTGATGAGGGGACCATGCACATCAGGATTGGGGGTGAGCGGACCATGCACATCAGGGTTGGGGGGTGAGAGGACCATGCACATCAGGGTTGGGGGGTGAGGGGACCATGCACATCAGGATTGGGGGGTGAGGGGACCATGCACATCAGGATTGGGGGTGAAGGGACCATGCACATCAGGATTGGGGGGTGAGGGGACCATGCACATCAGGATTGGAGGGTGAGCGGACCATGCACATCAGGATTGGGCAATGAGGGGACCATTCATACCAGGATTGGGGGGTGAGGGGACCATGCACATCATGGTTGGGGGGGTAAGAGGACCATGCACATCAGGATTGGGGGTGAGGGGACCATGCACATCAGGATTGGGGGGTGAGGGGACCATGCACATCAGGATTGGGGGGTGAGGGGACCATGCACATCAGGGTTGGGGGGTGAGGGGACCATGCACATCAGGATTGGGGGTGAGGGGACCATGCACATCAGGGTTGGGGGATGAGGGGACCATGCACATCAGGGTTGGGGGGTGAGGGGACCATGCACATCAGGATTGGGGGGTGAGGGGACCATGCACATCAGGGTTGGGGGGGTGAGGGACCATCCATACCAGGATTGGGGGGTGAGGGGACCATCCATACCAGGATTGGGGGGGTGAGGGGGCCATGCACATCAGGATTGGGGATGAGGGGACCATGCACATCAGGATTGGGGGGTGAGGGGACCATGCATATCAGGATTGGGGGGGGAAGGGGGCCACGCAAATCAGGATTGGGGATGAGGGGACCATGCACATCAGGATTGGGGGTGAGCGGACCATGCACATCAGGATTGGGGGTTGAGAGGACCATGCACATCAGGATTGGGGGGTGAGGGGACCATGCACATCAGGATTGGGGGGTGAGGGGACCATGCACATCAGGATTGGGGGGTGAGCGGACCATGCACATCAGGATTGGGGGGTGAGCGGACCATGCACATCAGGATTGGGGGGTGAGCGGACCATGCACATCAGGATTGGGCGATGAGGGGACCATTCATACCAGAATTGGGGGTGAGGGGACCATGCATTCCAGGATTGGGCGGGAGGTGACCATGCATACCAGGATTGGTGGGTGAGGGGACCGTGCATATCAGGATTGGGGGGTGAGGGGGCCATGCACATCAGGATTGGGGATGAGGGGACCATGCACATCAGGATTGGGGGTGAGCGGACCATGCACATCAGGGTTGGGGGGTGAGAGGACCATGCACATCAGGGTTGGGGGGTGAGGGGACCATGCACATCAGGATTGGGGGGTGAGGGGACCATGCACATCAGGATTGGGGGGTGAAGGGACCATGCACATCAGGATTGGGGGGTGAGGGGACCATGCACATCAGGATTGGAGGGTGAGCGGACCATGCACATCAGGATTGGGCAATGAGGGGACCATTCATACCAGGATTGGGGGGTGAGGGGACCATGCACATCAGGATTGGGGGGTGAAGGGACCATGCACATCAGGATTGGGGGGTGAAGGGACCATGCACATCAGGATTGGGGGGTGAGGGGACCATGCACATCAGGATTGGAGGGTGAGCGGACCATGCACATCAGGATTGGGCAATGAGGGGACCATTCATACCAGGATTGGGGGGTGAGGGGACCATTCATACCAGGATTGGGGGGTGAGGGGACCATTCATACCAGGATTGGGGGGTGAGGGGACCATGCATTCCAGGATTGGGCAGGAGATGACCTTGCATACCAGGATGAGGAATGGGGTGCTATGCATAGTAGATTTGGGTGGGGTGAGGGGACCATACATACCAGGATAGGGATGAGGGGTGCCATGCATACCAGAATAGGAGGGAGGAAGCACATACCAGAATGGGAGACCATGTACCTATAAAAATGCTTGCCACCCGGGCGTAGAACGGGTTCATCACTAGTGTGAGTATAACTGAATTTAATTTCTCCATCGCCTCATTGGGGGACACACAGACCGTGGGTGTTATGCTGCTGCCACTAGGAGGACACTAAGCAATACATAAGCAAAGAAGATTAGCTCCTCCTCCTGCAGTATACACCCTCTGTTGGCTCAATCCTGAACCAGTTCTTGCTTAGTGTCTGTAGGAGGCACTAGGGTCTGCTCTCCGACCCCATTTTTTCTCATTTTTTACCTTTTTATTATTTTTGCTTTCTTCACGCACGGATGGGCGACGGGACTTGTACGAAAAGTCACGATCTCCCAAAAGCCATCAACAGGCGGCATCGTGTGAGTGTCGCCTCCACGTACCCCTCCTGCTACGCTACCATGGGGCGACAGATCCCTTGAATGGGCCGCTCTCCCCATGAGATACCCCTCGATGTGGCGAGGTGATATGGCACAGAACGTTGAATGGACCCCCCACCACCTCCACGGAAAGCGGTGGCGGTATGGAGGAAAATTGAGATCCCTCTCCACCCCCCTATCAAAGGGGACGGTGAATTGAGGAAGTACGGCCACATCTGCCGTAATCCCTGCGGAGGCCCTCCTTTTCTTCATTACCTTCCCGCAGTGAGTACAAGCACCCGGGGTATATGGCTTATCTCTGCGCCCACTGCGGCTGCTTCCCCGTGCAGCGGCCGCCTGTTGCCGCGACCGCCTCCGCTTTGCGCCGCGGCCATAAATTTAGTCCCCGGCTTCGGCCCGGGATAGGCCGCAACCTGAAATTTAGTCCCCGGCTTCGGCCCGGGATAGGCCGCAACCTGAAATTTAGTCCCCGGCTTCGGGCCGGGATAGGCCGCAGCTTGAAATTTAGTCCCTGGCTTCAGGCCGGGATAGGCCTCGATGGGGAGGGTCTCCTGGCTCTCCCCTGTGACTCCGCCCACGTCGCGCGCACTTTCTGCGGCCCAGGATTGGACAGGGCTCCTTCCTGGTCACTTCTTCGCTCCTCCCCTCACCTTCTGGCGCTTCTCGTGGAGACTCTTTCCTCTGCTAAGGGGCACAGTACCTGGGTAAGTGCAATAGCGCTTAACCATTCTCCTGCCGAAGCCCCATTCGTAATAATGTCGCAACCAAGGGCAATAAAAAGGCTCACAAATCACACACTGCGATGTATACCACCTGTGCCTCATGCAGCGCTTCGCTGCCAAGAAAGCTAGGTTATTCACTATGTGCTACAAGCGACCAGGAGCCTCCGGTCATTACGATCAGGAGCCCCAGCTATTCCCTACCCCAGTGAGCTCACTCTTCCTCATGCAGCCCCTCACTTCCGTGTAAGCAGCTCCGCGTTCTGTGCGGCCTGAATTTACTCTCGGCCGCCATGTCTCCTCTCAGGTAGGAGCCGAGACATCTGAATTTTTCTTTTTCCTGGCGGGCACGAACACGGGAACACAAAAAAAAAAAAAGGGGGGTAAGCTTATAAATGGCTCGCTTAATTGCAGAATGTCACAATCCAAGAGCTCTAAGAGGACTGACAAACACACTCAGTTGTGTATGCCTGGTGTGCTTCATGCGATACCTCGCTATAGTGAAGGCACGGTTCCGTTTTTGTCTGTGGGGCCTGCGTTTTTTTTCATAAGTCCAGGAGCCCCACGCGTCTCAGACTCCATACGACGCCCGTGCGCCCCCACTATGTCACCACTGTCCAAAGTGAATGGTGACTGGGGGGCTAACAAAAGCCTCTCCACCTCCCTATCAAGGTGATGGTGGATTGAGGAGATAATCAGTGCAGATGGTCACTAGAGGCTACCAAAAACCTCTCCACCTCCCTATCAAAGGTATGGTGGATTGAGGAGATAATCAGTGCGGATGCTGACTGGAGGCTAACATAACCTCTCCACCCCCCTATCAAAGGTATGGTGGATTGAGGAGATAATCAGTGAGGATGGTGAGTGGTTTGCAATCTCCTGTGACATACGTTATTTGTCTGTCGCCGATAGGCAGTCTGCCGTCTCTGGCCGGGCCGGACATATGGCCTGGGAGTACTGACCAATAGAACGCACGCTGATGCTTAGTGTGTTACGTGTAATGTCATTTTACCGCGGCGACTCTACACTTCAATCTGTACAGTTTGCCTTTCTCACAGGAGTCCAACGGATGGGCACCCAGCTCCCCCGTTCCTGGGGATTGCAGCAAACATGACTCAAAATATGAGTCGCATGTGGGTATATCCGGATTCGCCAGACTATCAGTCTTACCTCACTGAGATCTTTAAAGAGATCAAACGTCTTCACGGGGTTTTTTACCAACCCCCCTGACTTGCTGACATGGGTCAGAGATACAGTAGTTGCCGGACAAAGATTTCTCGGAGCAAAAACCGTTTAATCACAGTGTCCTTTTCCCGAGCACCCCGTTCTTCACACAGAGACAGGGGCTCACAACCATTGTTCAGGTCCTCTCAGCCCTGGAGAAACAGATTCTCCCAGGCGGGAAATAAGAGCTCTTCCTCTCGCAAATTATCTTCCCAATGACTCCTTGCTGGGGACAGGGGACCCAAACAAGGTAGGCGGCCGCCTACTCTTGTTCCGTGAGGTCTGGGGGTCGGTTGTCCAAGACCGGTGGGTCCGAGATCTTGTAAACTCCGGCTACAAGATCGAATTCTTATCTCTCCCCCCAAGGCGGTTCTTCCAGTCTCGCCCCCCAAAGTCCAAGGATCTCGCAGTTCCTTTTCTTCAGGCCCTGAACATACTTCGTACCAGCGGGGTCATCGTTCCAGTTCCTCACAAGGAAATATTCAAAGGGTTTTACTCAAACCTCTTTGTGGTTCCCAAGAAGGACGGCTCCTTGCGTCCTATTCTGGACCTAAAATTGCTGAACAAATTCATCAGAGTCCGCCATTTCAGAATGGAATCCCTCCGTTCTGTTGTCGCATCTCTAGAAAGAAAGGAATTTCTGGCGTCTATCGACATCAAGGATGCGTATCTACACATTCCGATTTTCAGAGAACATCAAAGGTTTCTGCGTTTTGCAGTCAGAGAGGATCATTTTCAATTTGCCGCCCTGCCTTTCGAACTCGCAACCGCCCCCAGAGTGTTCACAAAAGTCATGGCGGCCGCCATGTCAATTTTACACTCTCGGGGTGTGGTGGTCCTCCCGTACCTGGACGACCTGCTCATCAAAGGACCGACTTTTCGGGCCTGCACAGAGAATGTCGAGATCACTATTGACACCCTCTCCCGTCTGGGTTGGCTAGTCAATCTGGACAAGTCTTCCATTCCCTCTCAGAAGATTCCTTTTCTGGGAATGATTCTGGACACCTTCCAAGGGTGGGTATCTCTCCCTCCAGAGAAGATTGCTTCTCTGAGGCGGGGAGTGCTCTTATTTCCTCTAGGCCGCTCCCACTCTCTGCGGGGCGCCATGGGGAAAGATGGTAGCCTCCATCGAGGCAGTATCGTTCGCTCAGTTCCATCTTCGACCTCTTCAACAAGAGCTAATATCAGTCTGGGACAGGAACCCAGCGTCCCTAAGTCGCCACTTTCGTTTTTCTCCCAGAGTCAGAAGCTCCCTGAAATGGTGGACAAATGCTTCATCGCTGAATCAAGGGAAATCTTTTCTGCCTGTCCATTGGCTGGTGGTGTCCACCGATGCCAGTCTCCTCGGATGGGGAGCGGTGTTCCTTCATCACACGGCTCAAGGCCGCTTGTCTCTCCCAGAGACCCGTCTCCCGATCAACATCCTGGAGATCAGAGCTATCAAACTAGCTCTCTTGCAGTTCCATCATCTTCTGGCCGGTCGTCCCATCCGGATCCAGTCAGACAATGCCACGGCCGTGGCGTATATCAACCGTCAGGGAGGCACTCGGAGCAGAACAGCGATGCTCGAGGTATCGCACATCCTGCGCTGGGCCGAGGCAAACCGCTCGCCCATCTCCGCGGTTCACATCCCAGGAGTGGACAATTGGGAGGCCGACTTCCTCAGTCGTCAAGGCTTAGACTCAGGGGAATGGTCCCTGCATCCGGAAATGTTTCAACTCATTTGCCAGCGTTGGGGCATGCCGGATGTGGATCTCATGGCATCCAGATTGAATGCCAAAGTTCCGACTTTTTCTATCCCTTCCATTCTGGAATTTCTCCAAGCAGGAATGGACTCGGGGCTAGCACTCTCCTCCCTCAAGGGACAGATTTCCGCTTTATCCGTCCTTTTCCAACGACGGATCGCATCTAAGTCTCAGGTCAGGACTTTTATCCAGGGAGTGTCACATCTTGTTCCCCCTTACAAGAGGCCTTTGGAGCCTTGGGATCTTAATCTGGTCCTCAGTGCATTACAGGAATCTCCTTTCGAGCCTTTGCCGGAAGTGCCTTTATCTCTTCTTTCCTGGAAAGTTGTCTTCCTAGTGGCAATTACCTCTATCAGGCGGGTATCGGAATTGGCAGCCTTGTTTTGTAAACCTCTTTTTCTTACCTTTCACCAGGACAAGGTGGTTCTCAGGACTTCTCCTTCTTTCCTGCCCAAAGTAGTTTCGGCTTTTCATATCAACGAAGAGATAGTCCTGCCCTCTTTCTGTCTGGCGCCGATTCACCGTACAGAAAAAGCCCAACATACCTTGGATTTGGTGAGGGCTCTCCGAAGGTATATTTCGAGAACTGCATCTTTCCGTAAATTGGACGCCCTGTTTGTGCTTCCGGAAGGACGCAGACAGGGTTTGCCTGCTTCCAAGGCCACGTTAGCCAGATGGATCCGTTCAGTGATCCAAGAGGCCTACCGTCTCAAGGGCCAGCCTATTCCGACCGGGATTAAGGCACACTCCACTCGGTCTGTGGGAGCCTCCTGGGCCATTCGGCACAGCAAGTGTGCAAGGCTGCGACTTGGTCCAGTCTTCATACTTTCGTCAAGCATTACCAAATCCATGCTCAGGTTTCTTCAGATGCGGCACTTGGCAGACAGATTCTGCAATCAGCTGTTGCGCATCTGTAAGTTGTCCGTTGACTGTTTAAGCGTTTTATGCATGTAGTTAACGAGGCTTCATCTACTGTTATGGCTTCCCACCCAGGGACTGCTTTGGGACGTCCCACGGTCTGTGTGTCCCCCAATGAGGCGATGGAGAAAAGGAGATTTTTGTGTACTCACCGTAAAATCCTTTTCTCCGAGACGCTCATTGGGGGACACAGCTCTCACCCTTGTTTAGCCTGTGGCCTCGTTGTTTCTTTGATTGTTTCTTTGATTGTTGACATATTGCACTCTGTTATGAGCTCCTACTGCTTTGGCACCGAACTGGTTCAGGATTGAGCCAACAGAGGTGTATACTGCAGGAGGAGGAGCTAATCTTCTTTGCTTATGTATTGCTTAGTGTCCTCCTAGTGGCAGCAGCATAACACCCACGGTCTGTGTGTCCCCCAATGAGCGTCTCGGAGAAAAGGATTTTACGGTGAGTACACAAAAATCTCCTTTTTTTACATATTTTGTCCCCTGGATAAAGTTGTATTTTTCTCCGACAACACGCTGACCACTACTGATAATGATGCAGAAGGGTTGCAGCAGTGAGGGGCGTTATTTTCACTCCTGGAGTTTTGCCTTTCTTGGTTGTCGACACAACCTACAATAATTGGCCTCATGAAATACGGTGTATTTTATTGCTTCTTTTATACGTAAAGAGTACACTTTAAAGAATTAGACTGTTTTATTTTTTATGTGGAATAACTGCGGTATGTTAATGTAAATGCTGTTGACTCTTTTAATAATGATGATTTATTTTGAAACTTTCTTTTCAGAATTCATGGATTAAAATCTGGTAAAACCCTAAAGGAATTCCGAGGCCATTCCTCATTTGTGAATGAGGCTACATTTTCACAGGATGGTCACTATATTTTAAGTGCTTCCTCTGATGGCACTGTGAAGGTATAGTAAGAATCAGATTATTGGATACCAGACTGGTAATATATACTTGCGTCTTCAGCTGTCCCTTCACAGACTTTTTGTGACATACATAATAACAATCTGACCAAAACAGTGTAAGTTCCTCTGTTGCCACCAAATGACTCTTATTCCTGAAGACATTGATACTTTAGATCAGGGGTCTCAAACTCAATTTACCCGGGGCCGCTGGAGGTACAATCTGGGTGAGGCTGGGCTGCATCAGGTTTTCCACAAGAAAAGCTCTTACAAAAACATTCCATTCTCCCCCAGCGCTCATTCCCCCCAGCGCTCATTCTCCCCCATTGCTTTTTCCCCATCACCCCATCGTTGCTTTTCCAAATCATTGCTTTTCCCCCATCACTCCCACTATTGCTTTTCCCCATCACTCCCAGCATTGCTTTTCCCCCATCACTCCCATCATTGCTTTTCCCCATCACTCCCATCATTGCTTTTCCCCCATCACTCCCATCATTGCTTTTCCCCATCACTCCCATCATTGCTTTTTCCCCATCATTGCTTTTCCCCATCACTGCCATCATTGCTTTTTTCCCATCATTGCTTTTTTCCCATCATTGCTTTTTTCCCATCATTGCTTTTTTCCCATCACCCCATCGTTGCTTTTGCCCCATCACTCCCATCATTGCTTTTCCCCCCATCACTCCCATCATTGCTTTTCCCCCATCACTCCCATCATTGCTTTTCCCCATTACTCCCATCATTGCTTTTCCCCCATTACTCCCATCATTGCTTTTCCCCATCACTCCCATCATTGCTTTTCCCCCATCACTCCCATCATTGCTTTTCCCCCATCACTCCCATCATTGCTTTTCCCCCATCACTCCCATCATTGCTTTTCCCCCATCACTCCCATCATTGCTTTTCCCCCATCACTCCCATCATTGCTTTTCCCCCATCACTCCCATCATTGCTTTTCCCCCATCACTCCCATCATTGCTTTTCCCCCATCACTCCCATCATTGCTTTTCCCCCATAACTCCCATCGTTGCTTTTCCCCCATCACTCCCATCATTGCTTTTCCCCCATCACTCCCATCGTTGCTTTTGCCCCATCACTCCCATCGTTGCTTTTCCCCCATCACTGCCATCGTTGCTTTTCCCCCATCACCCCCATCGTTGCTTTTCCCCCATCACTCCCATCATTGCTTTTCCCCCATCACTCCCATCATTGCTTTTCCCCCATCACTCCCATCATTGCTTTTCCCCCATCACTCCCATCATTGCTTTTCCCCATCACTCCCATCATTGCTTTTCCCCCATCACTCCCATCATTGCTTTTCCCCATCACTCCCATCATTGTTTTCCCCATTGCTTTTCCCCATCACTGCTTTTTCCCCATCACTCTCCTCCACCTACACACACACCACCTCTCACCTGTCCGCAGCATCACCGGCGCCTGCGCTTCCTCGCTCTGACACAGCCGACTGCTGAATGATGACGTCATCCAGCGACGCTGCTCTCTGTGTCAGAGACAGGAAGCGCGGGCGCCGGGCAGGAAGGATCCTTGCAGCTCCCCTCCTGCTTCTTTTGCCTTGCAGGCAGCGGAGCTGCTGGATCGCTTCCTGCCCGCTCTAGCCATCATCAAACTCACCTCACCTCCTCCTGCTGCAGCTCCGATGGTCCAGCGCGCGGTCACACGTCACGTGGTACCGCTCATTAAGCTCATGAATATGGGCGCCACGCCTATGAGAGTGGAGTGGCGTTCATATTCATGACCTTAATGAGCGGTACTATGTGTGACTGGGATTTCGCATGTGTGATCCCGGCCGAGGTGAGGGCCGCAAACTATTGTCCCGCGGGCCGCGAGTTTGAGACCCCTGCTTTAGATCAATTAGGTATACAGGGCACCTCTAAAGGGTATGCCACACTGAACAATATCGCTAACGGGATCGCTAAAAAACGTCACTATTTAGCGATCCCGTTAGCGATGTTGTTCAGTGCGGCAGCTGCCAGCGACGAGCTTCCTGCTGTGATCTCGCTCGTCGCTGGAATCGTTCCGGACCCTATTTTCTCGTCGGCGCTCCCGCTGGGTAAGTATATATCGCTAGTGTGGCACCTTTTCTTAGCGATTTAGCGGTACTTTTGTACCGCTAAAGTCGTTAAGAAGATCGCTAACGGCGATAGCGTCGTTAACTATATCGCTAAATGTGGCCGCACTTAGCGATATAGAAACAATCCCGCTAGCGATCGCATTAGTATGCGTCGTTATCGTGATCGCTAGCGGGATTGTTTAGTGTGGCAGTACCTTAAGCGTCTTATGTCGTGTATCACCTATGTTTGGCTGTTTATTGTTAATCTAAAAACAATGGCTATATACAGGTGACTTGACTAAATATACATAACAGTGCCTACCCAGTCTCTAGGACCCATCTTTTTTTTTTTTTTTCAAAGGTGTGATCCAAACTTCCGTGCTGCGGAATCCCAGCTTGTTCAATTCCCAGCTTTGCTAAAAAGGCATTCTTATCAGCTTGGGGCTACGAACCCCAAACATAGCAAAATACAGTGCAGTGTATGTGTTCTGGCACGTTCCTGTCATAGCTAGCATGATGGTTTTTTAGCTTTTTGTGTTACTACTCACCAGCGATAGTGTGCCTCGGTCGCCCGTGACCTTGGTGCTGGTTCAACCGTTGTACTTCCTTGGACTAAATTTTGTAGGTACTCTGAAGTGCATACCAGGGCTGTGGAGTCGATAAGCCAAACCTCCGACTCCAACTCCTCAATTTCCATGACACCGACTCTACAAAAATGGGCTCTGACTCTACAGCCCTGGTACATACTGTGTTCACCCCCAGAACACCTGTCATTTTAAAGGCGCTTTCAATCAATTGTCTTTCCATTACAATCTTGCTTTTATTAGAGTCCACTGTCTTATGCTTGTCTATTTTCCTGTTTCCATCACTTCAAGAACTGATTGTTCATTTGCTGCCTAATATTTCCATTGACAGATGCCATTGTAATGGGATAATCAATACTCATCTGTAAGCTGATTTTTTTTTTCTTTTCGTTCAGGCTCTAAGTGGTGTTGTCAGCTCATTCTATATTAATTTATTGTCTTATGTGATGCTTGATTAGACTTTTTTTTGTTAATCCAGGTTTGGAACGTAAAGACCACGGAATGTGCCAATACCTTTAAGTCCCTTGGCAGCACTGCTGGAACGGACATTACCGTAAACAGTGTTATCCTGCTGCCGAAAAATCCAGAGCACTTTGTTGTGTGTAACCGATCAAACACTGTGGTTATTATGAACATGCAAGGACAGGTAAGAAGAGGCAAAGTGCTACAACATGGGGGTACAATGGGTAAAGAAAAAGTAATAGACCGTTGACTAGCAGATAAGCTCTGGGAACAGTGGGCCATGTTATTCATGGTTGTAAAGTGAATGCTTTGTGTAACCTAATAGTGCTGTTTTCTATTTAATGTCACGTAGATTGTAAGAAGCTTCAGCTCCGGTAAGCGAGAAGGTGGTGACTTTGTGTGCTGCACTTTATCGCCCAGAGGGGAGTGGATTTACTGTGTTGGAGAGGATTTTGTGCTCTACTGCTTCAGCACAGTCACCGGCAAACTGGAGAGAACTTTAACTGTAAGTGAGGACATTTTTATGGCCAAGATTTTTTGGAAAATATGACAACTGTTAATCATTTATTTGACAGTGAGCAATGATTTTGACGGGGTATTTCTCTTACTTTTCTGTTTTATTATCATTCTGAAAATGTCTCCCATTCCTGTTCTAGGCTACAGAGAATGTCACATCTTGTGCCACTGTTCTGCCAACATTTCTCTATGGGCTGTCTGGATGTTCATCATAAGAAGCTAATGGCAAATGTGAAAGACTTTGCAGTCCTGCATCTTTTGTGAGAGAAGCAGAAAATGTAAAGTAGTTTCACATCTAAACATGCTTATTAATTTTCATCTAGTTTATAGCAGGCGAGAGAGACCTTGATCTCTTCTGTGCCTGCTGTGACCACTTCTCCCTGTCTCGAGACCTTGATCTCTTCTGTGCCTGCTGTGACCACTTCTCCCTGTCTCGAGACCTTGATCTCTTCTGTGCCTGCTGTGACCACTTCTCCCTGTCTCTCCCTCTTTGCCATGTTTCTCATGCTGGGCAGCAGATTGTGCAGTGTCAGTAGCAGATCAGTGATTTTTATGAAAATGGCAAATCATTTTCATAGGACCTTCCACTTTGTAGTTGAAGGCCTGTGAGACTGTTAAGAGCAGGCAATATCCTTGGCAGCATGGAAGTGGTACTTCATAGAATTGGCAAGATGATGTCATCAGATGATGTGCATTTGGGAACTCTGCATATAGAGGAAATGTGTCATAAAAAACACTTTTTAACAATTGAAAAAAAATGTATTAATGTTTTCATTTTTTAATGGTAAAAAAAAATATTACATTTAAACTAATTGGTTAATATGAAACTTTTAAACACTAAGGACAGTGAAAATTCTGTCTTTTTGCAAGCTAAGGTAAAAATTGAAATGATGCCCCTTCACGCATAGTGCGCTATAAACACAATTCCTCCATTTTGTCATGGGGAGTATTATTTACGGCGTTCATTGAATGATAAAATGAGCCATCATCATAAAGTCAGGATGATTACAGCGATACCTAACTTGTCTCAGTTTTATTTATTTTTTTATTTTCTTCTATTTTTCTTTTTTATTTTTGTTTTAAATTTAATGATGAGGAAAAAATTATCTGTTTTTATGTTCCATCAGTGGAAATATGTTGGGGCTTATTGTTTTTTCATGGTGAGGTGACGTTTTTATTGATACCATTTAGGGAACAAACAATATTTTAAACACTTATTTCATTTGTTTAGGGAGGTGGTGTGTACAGGTAAAAAATGTCTTCCTAGCATTTTGATTATTTTTCTTCTTTATGATATTTACAATAAAAGTTGATTTTTATATTTTGATAGACCAGACTTTTACAGATGCAGCGATAACATCTCTTTATTTTTAAAATGTATTTGTAATGAGGAAATGTGGTTAGTAGAGTGATCCAAATTTATTTTTTACTTTTTTTTTTTTTTCTAATATTTTACTTTATTTCTTGCGGGGGTGGCACTGGTCTCTACTCACTTATTCTTTACTCACCCCTGTGCAATGACAGTGCGCTCTAATCAGAACTGGCAATAGAATGCATTGTCACTGTGCAGAGAGAGGTCGCTGATGACTCTTTGTTTCAGGGAGGAGGCAGAGACTGCAGCAGTGACTGAAGCCTCTGCCCCCTGATGATCAGATGTGATGAAGAACAATGTTGTTCATATATGATATACACTGCTCAAAAAAATAAAGGGAATACTCAAATAACACATCCTAGATGTGAATAAATGAAATATTCTCATTGAATACTTTGTTCTGTACAATGTTGAATATGCTGACAACAAAATCACACAAAAATCATCAATGGAAATCAAATTTATTAATGAGGCCTGGATTTGGGGTCACACCCAAAATTAAAGTGGAATGCAATGGCCTTAAAACAAGTCAAAATTATGCTCAGTAGTGTGTGTAGCCTCCACGTGCCTGTATGACTTCCCTACAACGCCTGGGCATGCTCCTCATGAAGCGGCGGATGGTCTCCTGAGGGATCTCCTCCTAGACCTGGACTAAAGCATCCGCCAACTCCTGGACAGTTTGTGGTGCAACTTGACGTTGGTGGATGGAGCGAGACATGATGTCCCAGATGTGCTCAATCGGATTCAGGTCTGGGGAACAGGCGGGCCAATCCATAGCTTCAATGCCTTCATCATGCAGGAACTGCTGACACACTCCAGCCACATGAGGTCTGGCATTGTTCTGCACTAGGAGGAACCCAGGGCCAACCGCCACAACATATTGGTCTCACAAGGGGTCTGAGGATCTCACCTCGGTACCTAATGGCAGTCAGGCTACCTCTGGCAAGCACATGGAGAGCTGTGCCATCCTCCAAAGAAATGCCACCCCACACCATTACTGACCCACTGCCAAACCGGTCATGCTTAACGATGTTGCAGGCAGCAGATCTCTCTCCACGGCGTCTCCAGACTCTGTCACGTCTGTCACATGTGCTCAGTGTGAACCGGCTTTCATCTGTGAAGAGCACAGGGCGCCAGTGGCGAATTTGCCAATCCTGGTGTTCTGTGGCAAATGCCAAGCGTCCTGCATGGTGTTGGGCTGTGAGCACAACCCCCACCTGTGGACGTCGGGCCATCCTCATGAAGTCGGTTTCTAACCGTTTGTGCAGACACATGCACATTTGTGGCCTGCTGGAGGTCATTTTGCAGTGCTCTGGCAGTGCTCCTTCTGTTCCTCCTTGCACAAAGGCAGAGGTAGCTGTCCTGCTGGGTTGTTGCCCTGATACGGCTCCCTCCACGTCTCCTGGTGTACTGGCCTGTCTCCTGGTAGCGCCTCCAGCCTCTGGACACTACGCTGACAGACAGCAAACCTTCTTGCCACAGCTCGCATTGATGTGCCATCCTGGATGAGCTGCACTACCTGAGCCACTGGTGTGGGTTGTTGAGTCCGTCTCATGCTACCACGAGTGTGAAAGCACAACCAACATTCAAAAGTGACCAAAACATCAGCCAGGAAGCATTGGTACTGAGATGTGGTCTGTGGTCCCCACCTGCAGAACCACTCCTTTATTGAGTGTGTCTTGATAATTGGCAATAATTTCCATCTGTTGTCTATTCCATTTGTACAACAGCATGTAAAATTGATTGTCAATCAGTGTTGCTTCCTAAGTGGACAGTTTGATTTCACAGAAGTTTGATTTACTTGGAGTTATATTCTGTTGTTTGTAAGTGTTCCCTTTATTTTTTTGAGCAGTGTACTATGACTATAGAATATTAATCATTTATATTAGCGTACCATATACCATCATGTATTATCCTGTATACTGTATGTGCTTTGTACATCGTTATATGCAGGATATTATGGGACTGGTATAATATCCAATGTTCTGTTACATATACCAGTCACACATTATCTTGTATAATATAGTGCAAAATAAAACCCACCGTGTAAATTTTGGCAACATTTTATCTTTTAATGACAAAAAAAATATTATTTTCTTGTGTAGGTGCATGAGAAAGATGTCATTGGAATTGCCCATCATCCTCACCAGAATTTGATTGGTACCTACAGTGAAGATGGCCTTCTAAAACTCTGGAAACCATAATAAGAAAACCATCTGAATTTGTGGAAAGAGACTGTTTAGATGACAATAGTTTGAATAGTGTTTGCCATTTTTTTTTATTTTTTTTTCCCCCAAGGCAATATACAGTTGAAGTGAATATTACGGTCGTATTTTATGTCCAAATATACATGACTTTTTTTTTCTCTTTTTTTTTTTTTTTTTTTTACTTCCGATTGGAAATACCTTTCAATATAATAATCAATTTGCTAAGTTCCTCACATCATTTTAAAATGGAAAAATATGCTTAAAGTTATAACCAATTTCATCTTGGCAGTTTCCTTGTCTTGTGAAAGATGCATGTCTGCCCCAAATGCAACATAGTAGATTAATGCGTAGTATGATGAATGTCATCACTTTATTTTTGGAAATGTAATGATCTCCTGAATCGTCCAATTTAGCTTAGGGTAGGGAACGTTTGTGGCGAGGTGCTGTCCTACACTTGATATTTTTCAGGTTAGAGGACCTGGCAGTCGGGTCATTTATTCCAATCAAAGCATAGTACGTATTTCACAGACATATCAAATCAACATTAGACAGAATCTTGCATACAAACGCTGGATTGACATATCCGTGAAACATGAATTTTATTCTGAATGACTGCACTACAGCCAGGTTCTCTGGCTTGAGCTAACTACTTCAGATCAGGAGATATGGTGGTTGGGCAGGTTATTTGAAATCTGCCTTAGGAGTTAACATATGCTTTAAGCTCTTTCTTGTAAAGTTTTGGCTTTTTTAGTTGGTAAGGCCTCTTTCACACTTCAGTCGTGCGACGTCAGTCAAAATGTGAAAAAAAGGATCCGCCATTTTTTTTTTTTGGCGGATCCTCTTTTTTCCCATTGACTTGCATTAGTGACTGATTTTGACGGATGGTCGTCCGTTAAGTCAGTTTTTTGACGGATCCGCCAAAAATTTGGCTTCTGTTGTTTCAGAAAAACGTCCAATGCAACGTTTTTTCGGTCCGCCAGAATGGCGGACTATGGCAGATCCGCCATTTTATATAATGGCCGCCTATGGGCTGCGGATCCGCTGGCATCCGTCTTTGACGGAATCCGCCAGCGGATCCATCGCTTCCATTGAAAATGAAATTTCTTTTTCCGGGTTGAAAAGTTCATGGCGGATCCATCAGAAAAGTGATCCGCTTGCATCCGTTTTTTTCCACTTTCCTGGCGGATCCGCCATTTTTACTCTCTGGCGGACGTCGCACGACAAGTGTGAAAGAGGCCTAAGTGCTGTGTGAGACAGTACTTCTAATAATGGTTGTACTTGTTATTGCTGCTTGGTCGTTTTTTTTAAAAACATATAACACCATGGGGCACTTGCTAATCAGGACCCGGGATTATCCTCTGGGGACAGCAATAATTCGCCTCATTTATCCTCTTTTGCGTGGTGTGTCTGCAGCTTTATCCAGTCTCCACTAGACTTTGATTATCCCTCACAGGCGCCAGGTTCTAGCATCTCTGTGCTCAGGAATTTGATTCAGATTAGCTCAGCTTTGTCTTGGGAGGGGATGGCACAAAGTCTACCTTACCTTTTTGCCTCCAGTTTACTTTGCTAGGGAAAATACTAAAAGAGAATAGAGGCAAGCAGAGTATACAAATGGGTGAAAATTATCCACTCTTTGGCAGATAGCTAGATTATAATCAAATCATATATCACCCAATATGTACATACGGACCATATCTGAACCAACTGCACAAAAATATCAAATAACCAAAAAAAGAAAGGCAGTCATAAAGTCCAACTAGATTTGACTACTATCAAAAACTTTATTAGTCATACATCTAATGGAACAAGTACAAAGAATGGGGGGGGGGATAAAATGTGCACATAAAGCCAGCAGCCATAGACCAGGCTGGTAAGACCACATATTAATAAAGATCATTTGTATAAATATACATTATTGTGCTCATGATGTCCATCAATAAAGATAATGGCCCATGTATCAAACAATTACACATCTAATAAACATGGATAAAGGGACCACATAGGTAGCAGAAGTGAATACCTGGCAGAGTGCAGCAGTGGGATGTCCCGTGGTCCACCAGCCCACCCCGACGTGCGTTTCGGAGCAGACTCCTTCCTCGGGGCGTGTCGCATGTGCAAGGCTTAAATGTACATTACTGTGTAAAAGTTTAGGGTCACTTAAAAATTTCCTTATTTTTGAAAGAAAAGCAGTTTTCTCCTTCGGCTCATTGGGGGACACACGACCATGGGTGTTATGCTGCTGCCACTAGGAGGACACTAAGCAAATACACAAAAAGTTAACTCCGCCCTCTGCAGTATACACCCTATGCTGGCTCTGTCCTGAACCAGTTTCTTGCTTATTGTTTGTAGGAGGCACTAGGGTCTAGATTCCAGGGTGGATTGATTTAAATCACGCCGATTTAAATCAACGATTTAAATCATGATTTAAATCAAATGATTTTTTTAATATAAATCACGATTAAAATCTAAAACTTTCAATCATTGTTCAATTAACTCCACACTTCTAGCTTGGTTTCAGTTTCTTTTTCCATTCAGTTGACATGCCCAAACTTGTTGGATAGTCAGTCAGCAGTACTTGGCTGTAGTAACAATCAAACTTCAGAAGTGATCTGCGTGAGCCATGGCAGGTCGTAAGAGAGACCCTATTTGGGTTCATTTTGTTGAGATGCCAGCAGAGCTTGGAAAGAAAGGTGGGAGAGCAAAGTGCAAATACTGTCAAAAGGATATCCAAGGACTTGTTTGCCGTTTGAAATCACATTATGAAAACTGCAACCAGAAGGGAAATGAAGATGTTGATAGTGATACAACTAATGTCAATGAACCCCCACAGCTTCTTATGCACCAGGACCCTAGCACTAGTGGTAAGTCTGGCAATTACAACCTATTTTAACAGACGTTTTACTGGGATGGTTAAAGTCTATGAAAAGAAAAATTTCTAGCACTAGTTCTGGAGTATAGAATTTAAATTTATGTTAAGGCAATATTTCACAGAAGATTAACGTTAAGTAAAAATAAAAGAGTGTGTATACGCCTATTATTTTTTTTTTATTGTAGGCTACAATTCACTTTTGAAGTCTGCCAAATTGACCATTTTTTTAAAAAAACATTTTTAAAACTTTTGTGACATAATTTTTTTCAGTTGCTCTGATATTACTAGTATTACAGCAACTTCACCGGAAACTTGAGTAGCATAACTTTTGAGACAGCCCTTATAGGACGAGGACCATTACATTGTTCAAAAAGTTTGTTTCAAAATATTTTCGTTATATTTCTTCAAATACGCAGTCGAATTATATTTTTAATTACTGTGCTTTCAGGGTCAAATATGGCTTGTGCTACACGTGACAATCAATATCTGGGTACAACTTCAACAAAGCAGCCCAACAAAAAACTTTGCGTGCAAAGTGTAGAAAAATTCCTCTTAACCCCTTCACCCCCAAGGGTGGTTTGCACGTTAATGACCGGGCCAATTTTTACAATTCTGACCACTGTCTCTTTATGAGGTTATAACTCTGGAACGCTTCAACGGATCTTTGCGATTCTGAGATTGTTTTCTCGTGACATATTGTACTTCACGTTAGAAGTAAAATTTCTTCGATATAACTTGCGTTTATTTTTGAAAAAAACGCAAATATGGCGAAAATTTTTAAAATTTTGCAATTTTCAAACTTTGAATTTTTATTCCCTTAAAACAGAGAAATATGTCACATAAAATAGTTAAGAAATAACATTTCCCACATGTCTACTTTACATCAGCACAATTTTGGAACCAAAATTTTTTTTTGTTAGGAAGTTATAAGGGTTAAAAGTTGACCAGCGATTTCTCATTTTTACAACAAAATTTACAAAGCCATTTTTTTTAGGGACCACCTCTCATTTGAAGTCACTTTGAGGGGTCTATATGGCAGAAAATACCCAAAAGTGACACCATTCTAAAAACTGCACCCCTCAAGGTACTCAAAACCACATTCAAGAAGATTATTAACCCTTCAGGTGCTTCACAGGAACTAAAGCAACGTGGAAGGAAAAAATGAATATTTAACTTTTTAGCCACAAAAATGATCTTTTACAAACTTTTTTTTTATTTTCACAAGGGTAAAAGGAGAAAATGGACAGATAAGGTTGTTATGCAATTTCTCCTGAGTACGCCAATACCCAATATGTGGGGGAAAACCACTGTTTGGGCACACGGCAGAGCTCGTAAGGGAAGGAGCGCCGTTTGACTTTTTCAAACTAAAATTGGCTGGAATTGAGATTGGACGCCATGTCGTGTTTGGAGAGCCCCTGATGCGCCTAAACAGTGGAAACCCCCACAAGTGACACCATTTTGGAAACTAGACCCCCTAAGGTACTTATCTAGATCTGTTGTGAGCACTTTGAACTCCCAAGTGTTTCACAAAAGCTTATAATGCCTGGGTGTGAAAGAAAAAAAAAAAAAAAACAATTTTCCACAAAAATGATTTTTTAGTCCCAAATTTTTGAATTTTCCCAAGGAAATTGGACCCCAAAAGTTGTTGTCCAATTTGTCCTGAGTACGCTGATACCCCATATGTGGGGGGGGAACTGTTTGGGTGCACGGCAGGGCTTGGAAAGGAAGTAGTAACGTTTTGGAATGCAGACGTTGATGGGGTCATGTTCCGTTTGCAGTGCCCCAGATGAGCCTAAACAGTGGAAACCCCCCACAAGTGACCCCATTTTGGAAACTATACCCCCTAAGGAACTTATCTAGATCTTTGGTGAGCACTTTGAACCCCCAAGTGCTTCACACAAGTTTATAATGCCCGGGCATGAAAATAAAAAATCCTATTTTTTTCCCACAAAAATTATCTTTTAGTCACTAATTTTTTATTTTCTCAAGGGTAACAGGAGAAATTGGACCACATAAGTTGTTGTCCAATTTGTCCTGAGTACGCTGATACCCCATATGTGGGTGGGAACCACTGTTTGGGCGCACGGCAGAGCTCGGAATGGAAGGAGCACCATTTGACTTTTTCCAACCAAAATTGGCTGGAATTGAGATTGGATGCCATGTTGCATTTGGAGAGCCCCTGATGTGCCTAAACAGTGGAAACCCCCACAAATGACCCCATTTTGGAAACTAGACCCCCTAAGGAACTTTTCTAGATCTTTGGTGAGCAATTTGAACCCCCAAGTGCTTCACACAAGTTTATAACGTAGAGCCGTAAAATTTAAAAATCATATTTTTTCCACAACAATGATCTTTTCACCCCAATTTTTATTTTTCCAAGGGTAACAAGACTCCAAAAGTTATTGTGAAATTTGTCCTGAGTGCGCTGATACCCCATATGTGGGGGTAAACCACTGTTTGGGTGCATGGCAGAGTTTGGAAGGGAAGGAGCGCCGTCTGACTTTTTCAACGCAGAATTGGCTGGACGCCATGTCGTGTTTGGAGAGCTCCTGATCTGCCTAAACAGTGGAAACCCCCATAAATGACACCATTTTGGAAACTAGACCCCTCAAGGAACTTATCTAGATGTGTGGTGAGAACTTTTAACCCCCAGGTGTTTCACTAAAGTTTATAACGTACAGCCGTAAAAATAAAAAATCTTTTTTTTTTTACAAAAATGATTTTTTCGTCCCCAATATTTTATTTTTACAAGGGTAACAGAAGAAATTGGAACCCAAAAGTTGTCCAATTTGTCCTGAGTACGCTGATACCCAATATGTGGGAGAAAACTACTGTATGGGCGCACGTCAGGGCTCGGAAGGGAAGTAGTGACGTTTTGGATTGCAGACTTTGATGGAATGGTCTGGGGGCGTCATGTCACATTTGGAGAGCCCCTGATGCACCTATACAGTGGAAACCCCCACAAGTGACCCCATTTTGGCAAATAGACCCCACAAGGAACTTATCTAGATGTGTGGTGAGCACTTTGAACCCCGAAGTGCTTCACAGAAGTTTATAACGTACAGCCGTAAAAATAAAAATCTTTTTTTTTTTTTTTACAAAAATGATTTTTTTTGCCCCCAATATTTTATTTTCACAAGGGTAACAGGAGAAATTGGACCCCAAAAGTTGTTGTCCAATTTGTCCTGAGTACGCTGATACCCAATATGTGGGAGAAAACTACTGTATGGGCGCACGTCAGGGCTCGGAAGGGAAGTAGTGACGTTTTGGATTGCAGACTTTGATGGAATGGTCTGGGGGCGTCATGTCGCATTTGGAGAGCCCCTGATGCGCCTAAACAGTGGAAACCCCCCACAAGTGACCCCATTTTGGAAAATAGACCCCACAAGGAACTTGTCTAGATGTGTGGTGAGCACTTTGAACCCCGAAGTGCTTCACAGAAGTTTATAACGCACAGCCGTAAAAATAAAAAATCCTTTTTTTTTTTTTTTTTTGCAAAAATGATTTTTTTGCCCCAATATTTTATTTTTACAAGGGTAACAGGAGAAATTGGCCCCCAAAAGTTGTTGTCCAATTTGTCCTGAGTACGCTGATATCCAATATGTGGGAGAAAACTACTGTATGGGTGCACGTTGGGGCTCGGAAGGGAAGTAGTGACGTTTTGGATTGCAGACTTTGATGGAATGGTCTGGGGGCGTCATGTCGCATTTGGAGAGCCCCTGATGCGCCTAAACAGTGGAAATCCCCAACAAGTGACCCCATTTTGGAAAATAGACCCCACAAGGAACTTATCTAGATGTGTGGTGAGCGCTATGAAGCCCCAAGTGCTTCACAGAAGTTTATAATGTACAGCCGTAAAAACAAAAAAATATTTTTTTTGTACAAAAATGATATTTTCGCCCCCAGTTTTTTATTTTCCCAATGGTAGCAGAAGAAATAGGACAAATTGCACAATAACTCTTGGGTCCAGAGTACGCTGATACCCCATATGTGGGGATAAACTACTGTTTGGACGCATGGCAGAGCTGAGAAGTGAAGGAGCACCGTTTGACTTTTTCAACGCAGAATTGGCTGGAATTGAGATCAGACGCCATGTCACATTTGGAGAGCCCCTGATGTGCCTAAACAGCTGAAACCCCCCAATTCTAACTCCAACCCTAACCCCAACACACCCCTAACCCTAGTCCCAACCCTAACCCTAATCCTAACTTTAGCGCCAACCCTAACCCTAACTTTAGCCGCAACCCTAACCCTAATGGGAAAATGGAAATAAATACTTTTTTTTAATTTTATTTTTTTTCCCTTACTAAGGGGGTGATAAAGGGGGGTTTGATTTACTATTTATAGCGGGTTTTGATGATTGGCAGCTGTCACGCTAAAAGACGCTTTTTATTGCAAAAATAGTTTTTGCATCATCACATTTTGAGAGCTATAATTTTTGCATATTTTGGCCCACAGAGTCATGTGAGGTCTTATTTTTTGCGGGACGAGTTGACGTTTTTATTGGTACCATTTTTGAGCACGTGACGTTTTTTGATCGCTTTTTATTTCGATTTTTGGGAGGTTAGAATGAACAAAAATCAGCAATTCATGAATTTCTTTTGGGGGAGGCGTTTATACCGTTCCGCGTGTGGTAAAATTGATAAAGCAGTTTTATTCTTCGGGTCAGTACGATTATGGCGATACCTCATTTATATCATTTTTTCATGTTTTGGCGCTTTTATAGAATAAAAACAATTTTATATAAAAAATAATTATTTTTGCATCGCTTTATTCTGCGAGCTATAACTTTTTTATTTTTTCGCTGATGATGCTTTATGACGGCTCGTTTTTTGCGGGACAAGATGACGTTTTCATGACGTACCATGTTTTTTTATATCTGTCTTTTTGATCGCGTGTTATTCCACTTTTTGTTCGGCGGTATGATGATAAAGCATTGATTTTTTGCTTCGTTTTTTTTTTTTTTTTAAGGGGTTCACTAAAGGGGTTAACTAGTGGGACAATTTTATAGGGGTCGTTACGGACGCGGCGATACCAAATATGTGTACTTTTATTGTTTGTTTTTTTTTATTTACAGGAAGAAGTGAATTTATTGGGGAATATTTTTTTTTTTTTAATTTATTTTGGATTTTTTTTTTACACATGTTTATTTTTACTTTTTTAACTTTTTTACTTTGTCCCAGGGTGGGACATCACAGTATTTTATCAGATCGCTGGTGTGACAGTGTGCACAGCACTCTGTCACACCAGCGATCGCACAGGCATAGATGCAGGCTTCTCAGTGCCTGCTCTCGGCAGGCACTGAGGTAGCCGCCTCCCTCCAGGACCCCGGCGCCATCTTGGATCCGGGTCCTGGGAGGGAGGAAGCCCTCAGAACAGCGCGATCACATCGCGCTGCTCTGAGGGTCTCAGGGGGGCGCGCAGGGAGCCCCCACCCTGCGCGATCCTCCCCTGTGCCCCCAGTACACCGCGATCATGTTTGATCGCAGTGTGCAAGGGGTTAATGTGCCGGGAGCGGTCCGTGACCGCTCCTGACACACAGTCATGGGTGTCAGCTGTGATAATCAGCTGACACCCGGCGGCGATTAGCTGCGCTCCCCTCAGAAGCGCAGCTGATCGCCTATGACGTACTATCCCGTCCCTGGTCATTCGGGCCCAGGTACCATGGACGGGATAGTACGTCCGATGGCAGTAAGGGGTTAAAGACTACGACGAGCCAGAAAGAACATTTTGATGAATTAATTGCTAAATTCATATTTGCAACCAATTCTTCTTTCCGACTAGTTGAACACCCATTGTTTGTACAAATGATCGAAGAATAAGACCAGGCTACAAACCACCAAGTAGATTTGATATCTCAGGAAAACATCTTCAGGCTGTATACGACAAAGAAAGAGCGGCTTGTACAAAATATTTGAAAGACAAAGTTGTTAACATGAGCTTGGATGGTTGGAGCAACATCCACAACGACCCCATAATTTGCATTTGTGTCACAACAGAAGATGGTGAAACTTACCTTACAGACACAATCAACACATCTGGAAATTCACATACTGCTGAATATTTACTTGAAATTGCTAAGAACTCAATTCACCAATGCCAAGAACAGTTTGGATGTAAAGTAAGGAGCTTAGTTACTGATAACGCAAGCAATGTGGCAAAAATGCGAGCGGAACTGGCACATGAGGATGACACAAATGTCATTACATACGGTTCTTCTGCCCATTTGTTGCATCTTTTGGCAAAAGACCTGCATATTTCGGGTGTCAAGGAACATGTTGTAGAAATTGTTAAATATTTCCGCAATAATCATTTTGCACATGCAACCTACAAGGAAATGGGAGGACTGAAGTTGGTTCTACCACAAGATGTTAGATGGAATACCTTGGCTGAATGCTTGGAACTGTTTATTAACAACTGGTCAAAATTAGTGTCCATTTGCGAAACACATCGGGATAAAATTGATGCTAATATACGAAGCAAAGTATTAAATCTTGGTGTGAAGAGAAATGCCGAGGACCTTTTGGAAAGGTTAAAGCCAATATCTATTGCGTTGGATAAAATGCAGAAAGATACTGCAACCATAGCTGATGCCACAGAAGTTTGGAAAGATTTAGAAGGTTCGCTAGATCGCTTGAACCTCTCAAACAATGTAAAGGTTGCAATACACCACCGCAAGGACCAAGCATTAAAAGAAGAACACTATTTAGCCAATATCTTGCATCCCATCTACAGAGGGAAAAAACTATCTGAGGCGGAAATCAACTCTGCAATGGAGTGGCTCGCCAATACTAACCATGACATTGTGGCAACTGTGCTGAAATTGAAGTGTGAATCTGCACCATTTCAAAAATACATGTTTGCAGATAACGTCGTTAATGAACTAAAACCACTGGACTGGTGGAAGTCGCAATCACTTGTTCTTCCAGCGAAGATAATAAATGTAGCTACTCAGCTACTGACTGCATCGGCTTCATCGGCAGGAGTAGAGAGATTGTTTTCTTCATTTGGTTTTGTGCACACAACAGTCCGAAACCGCTTAGGAACTGCTAAAGCAGGACAACTAGTTTTCCTATTAAAAGTCCTAAATAAACAGTAGGCTTAAAGGACTGATGTATTCACTGAAGATGTTTGCTTACTTCAAACGTTAGAGATAGGCTATTGTTAAAAAGTACTTACTCTCTGTAGTTCAATTCTGATTGTTTAATAGTGCAAATAAAAATTATTAGGTTTCATAATCATCAACTGTTTTAATATTTTTATTTGTATAAAATAATTTGATTTGCAAAAAGACAAAGTTTTGCTTGTGTACAACTTGATTAAAAAATCCTATTTAAATCAAAAAAATCCTATTTAAATCAAAAAAATCCTATTTAAATCAAAAAAATCCGATTTAAACCAAAAAAATCCGATTTTTTTGATTTTTTTAAAAAAATCATGATTTTTATCCACCCTGCTAGATTCAGACCCCAACTTTATTTTATTTTGATTTTTTATCTTTTATTTTTTACATGGATTCATCGGGCGATGGGGCCTTTCAAGGTCCCGATCTCCCAAAATCTTCAACAGGCGGGATCGCGGAGTGTCGCCTCCCCGTACCCCCTCCTGCAACCTTTGCATCTGCCTGGGCTCGCGTTAGGGGCGACGGATCCTTTAATGGGTCCGATCTCCACACACAGACAATGGACGGGAACATGGGGTGTCGCCCCCACGTACCCCCTTCCGGAGCCAGGCCATCAGCCGGCTCCCGGCCAGGAGACAACGAAGCTTACCTGCGGCACCCACTGCACCACCACTGTGTAAAAGCGGCTAGTGCCAGGAGACAGAGCCCTCTCCACCTCCCTATCAAAGGGACGGTGGATTTAGGAGAAAAGGCGTGCACCAGATCCTCCTTTTGTGTGGCCATGCAGCACTCCCGACTCTGCTACATCTCAAGATCGAGCAGTGTGAGTACATGAGGGGGGGAGGACTCCCTCACTCTCCAGGGTTTTTTAGTCGCAAGTGTCCGTGCCCCGGGGTGAATAGATGCTTGTTTCCCCGCTTCTTTAGCGGTTGCCAGGAGGCAAACCGCTTCCTCACATCCTCCTCTACAAATCGTCGCCGCGGCCGCTAATTTAGTCCCCGACTTCGGACCTTGTTAGGCGCAAACCGCCCTCCCGGCTGACTCGGCCCCCTTTTTCAGCAGCAGAACGGAAGGAAAGGAGACACACTAGTCATGGGATAGACACCTCAGATTTAAAAAAAAAGTGTTGACCGGCCCCTCCAGCTCGGGCTCCTCCTACTCAGCTCTCCAGTTTTCAATTTGAGGTCTCAGAGGATAGTCGCTGCTGGAAGCAGCTCCTCAGAAGATTTTATTGTTTTTTATCGGACAAGAGACTTGGATCACCAAATGTGGTCTAGAGGTCTCAGGGGTCTCAGCGCTGCTGGACCCCAACCTCTCCCTTGGCGGATCTGTATTACCCTATATGGTGGTCCCTGCAGAACCCTGCCGGCCCGGGGGGATGAGGATGGCTTCCCTGGCGGGGACGCAAACCGCGCTGCAGGGGTCACTGCGATCCCCGCCCTGGGGGAAGCATGGGCACGCGCCAGAAACCCCTGGGGGTCCCTGTGGCGCATGGCGGGGTGAGTACTCCACATTTTTATAATGTGTATGAGTGATTCAGCGGCTGCTGCGGCAGCCGCTGTTAGAGTAAATGTGGTGACTGTTTTATTTTTTGTCCGCAAGTGGATGCCTGCAGGACGGGGATCGCGGGACGGAGAATGGAGGAGTCTCGCGCTTTTTTTTTTTTTTTAAGGCGGGGGGCGTGGCTTCACGCTTCCCGGGCAGGAAGCGCTCACTGAGCGCGATTTTCCTCTGCCTTCTCTTCCGGCTGTCTCCTCAGTGTGGCGGCCATTGCAGCGCTCCGGGCTCCTCACTCTCCGTTCCTCCCACACAAGATTAAGAAGACAGCACCGCGAAGTTTAACTGTGAGTCGCTTCTGCCTATCAGGGCAGAAGCTTAAAGACTTCTCTCCCCCGCAGCGCAGGGCTCTGCCACACTGAACGTCGCTAAAGTTAGCGACACTTTTTAAGTCGCAGGATTTTTATGAGATGCGAAAAAAGACGCAATATTTTAGCGATTTTTTTTCGTTTAGTGTGGCATTCCTTGAGGACGTTTCTGTCAGCACCTGCTTCCTCATAAGAGGCACCTGGGGCTCACACATCTGTCACATTAATACAGGTTGTGGAGAGCTTGTGACTTTAACCCCTTATCAGGCGGTTAACCCTTAATGGTGGGACAGCTGGGGTAACCCTTTCTTTAAGAGTTAACCCTTCAGCGTTCCGTCTTATTTTTTTCTAGAAACCACACTGTTTCTTGTTACTGTCAGGTTTAACCTGCCATTGTACTGGTTAAGACATGTCAGATCAGAATCAAAGTGCGGACCATGTCCCGACTCCGCTACAAGATCGGTCTCGTGTATCTGACACACAGTCATCGACCGCGTCAAGCGCAGCGGTCGGAGGACCCAGTGATGTAAAGATGGAGGCTCTCACTCGTTCGATTGATAGCCTATCTAACCTTATAGGTTATTGGGTGTCAGCCAAACCCCCTCATGGCAGGAAGCGACACAGGCCGGTGACTTCTTTCACATATAGCGACTCAGAGAGTTCTGATATGGAGGGTTCCCCTTTAAGTTCAGGGGGAATATCCGATTCGGATAAAGAAGATCGGCAAAGGCACTTTGCCTCTTTTTCGGGCCGTGTAGAAGCTTTAATTGAAGCTATGAGAGAGGCGTTAGTTACAGGAGGAAGTAACTACTCGCCCTGGTAAGTCGGCCCGGATGTTTCAGGAGTCGCATAAGTCACTTTCGACTTTGCCATCCCTGAGTGAGTTTAATCAAGCAGTGGAGAAGGAGCGTCTGTGTCCAGACAAACGTTTTCAGGGGACACGTCTATTTGAGTCACTGTATCCGTGTACTACGGAATCGATTGACAATTGGATCCCTTCTCCTGAAGTGGATGTCCCTTTATCTCAGCTTATCAAATCTTCTTTACTTCCTATTAAAGGGAAGGCGAGTCTACAAGACCCACTGGACAGAAAATCGGAGTCGGCGGCAAAATCCATTTACGAGGCCGCGGGTCATGGTTTCAGAGCAGTGCTAGGCTCCATGTGTGCTTATAAAGCTTCCCTGGTCTGGTTGGACCGTTTGCGGAGGAAATGTGAACCTCAAGTACCTGAGGTGGACGAACTGTTCGAATTGTTAGAAAGTGCATTCCAATATGGTCATGATGTAAATCTGGATACTGTGTCACTGCTATCCAGGACACAATCCTCGGCGGTCTCAGTCAGGAGAGCTCTGTGGCTTAGACAGTGGACCGGTGATGCGGTTTCCAAGCAAGGTTTGCTATCTTTAGCTTACAAGGGCGGTCAGCTATTTGG
This sequence comes from Oophaga sylvatica, assembly GCA_033576555.1. Classification (NCBI taxonomy): domain Eukaryota; kingdom Metazoa; phylum Chordata; class Amphibia; order Anura; family Dendrobatidae; genus Oophaga; species Oophaga sylvatica. Next base: position 341,364,607 of record JARQOD010000001.1, read on the forward strand.
ATCTGACCTCACGGAGCTGATTGCCAAGCAAAGGCAAAAGAAGCAGCTTTACCACAGCGAAGAACTGTGACTTCTACGCCTGGCAGACCTGGTGCCAGTAATGGTCGACGGTCCTTTCGGTCCAGGGGACGATTCGGTCAGCCCTCTTGGGGGTCGGGTCGTCCCTCTTTTTCGGGAAAAAAGACCACTCAGAAATCCCGCACTCCCTGGAAACAAAGTTTCCGTCATGACAAGAGGGAATCTGACAAAAAGCCCTCTAAGGCGGATTGACGCCAGGGTCCCGCTCGAGGGCTCTCGAGTGGGGGGTCGCCTGCTCCAATTCAAATTGACCTGGGTTTCCCGTGTCCCAGACTCCTGGGTGACGCAGGTTGTGTCGGCAGGCTATTTCATAGAGTTTTCTTCCCGACCCCCGAACAGTTATTGCCAATCTCGCATCCCGTCAGAGCCCGAGCTATGTGCTGCTTTACTGCAAGAAGTCGAATTTCTTCTGCAGAAGGGTGTGGTGGTACCGGTTCCACCAGAGGACAGGGGAAGAGGATTTTATTCCAATCTTTTTGTGGTCCCCAAAAAGGAGGACAAGTTTCGCCCCATCCTGGATCTCAAAAGATTGAATCGGCATGTCCACACCCGAAAGTTTCGCATGGAATCGCTTCGTTCCGTGGTGGCAGCCTTGTCGCTGAACGACTTTTTGGTGTCAATCGACATTCGCGACGCCTATTTACACGTTCCAATCTGAAGGGCTCACCAACGTTACCTTCGTTTTGCCATAGGGAAAGATCATTACCAATTTGTGGCCCTGCCTTTCGGTTTGGCCTCAGCGCCCAGAGTTTTTACAAAAATTCTGGCGCCTCTCATGGCGATTCTACGAAGACAGGGAGTCACGATCCTTCCTTATCTGGACGACCTTTTGATTGTGGCGCCCTCAAAGGAGGAGGCGGTGACGGCTCGCGACCTATCACTTCAGCTCCTGGAGGACTTCGGGTGGCTGGTCAATTGGGAGAAGTCATCTCTGGAACCGTCACAATCAATCCTGTTTTTGGGGATGCATTTCGACACGGTACGAGCAGTGGTGTCCCTGCCTCCAGACAAGCAAGCATGTCTCCTTCGGCATGTACGGGTGATGAAGTCTTCAAAGACAATGTCCCTTCGGAGATGTATGCGCCTTCTGGGGTTGATGGTGGCTTCAATGGAAGCACTTCTGTTTGCCCAATTTCATTCCAGGGCTCTCCAAAAGTTCATTCTGAACCACTGGGATCGGTCGCAGACCTCACTAGATTGGTGTTATCATCTCTCACAAAGTACGAGAGTCTCTAGGATGGTGGATCCGTCCGAAAGAGTTATCCCTGGGGAAGTCTTTCCTTCCTCCAAAGTGGTCTGTCATAACCACCGATGCCAGCCTGACAGGCTGGGGGGGTGTTTGGAACGATCTCTGGACTCAGGGTGTCAAGGTAAAATATAATTTTCTATCTTATATTTTATACATATGTGTTTTGCTATTTTTATACCTTTATAAAAATATGTTTATATGTACTTTGTTACTTTGATATGTCAAGATAAACACAAAGTTTTCCTTGAATATGTATTATTCAGATTGAAACTTATTCTAAGATGACGTCAGTACCAGCTAGTCTGTCTCCAAGAAATTCACTGATGACTGCCCCCACCTTTGGGGAACTGAGGATTGCACCAGCAAGTCTGCCTGGATACAAGACCTATGGAATGTGAACCAATAGAGATGGCCAGATGCTGGATATGTCCATATATGGACATATATAGCTTACCTCCCCGCCCCCATCCACCCTTTACTCCACCCTGACATCCTGTGTAGATAATCCCATGCTTGCAGAAATAAAGATCAGTACTTGCTGAGATTGGTGCCTGGATACAGCCCTCTAAGCATGCTCTGAAGTTTGAACCAGCCTATTGTCTGACTCATTCTTTAAACGGTTAACCCATGCTTATAATCTAATCTGGAGTGACTGGAGGACGAGTGTTTGTCGTTTCGACCCCGACAATTGGCGCCTAGCAACGTGGGGCAGTGGATCGCCGCCCGTCCGGACCCGTCCTGAGGACTTTGCGGTGGTGCCCGCGGTGACTGAGTGCGAGGACTGCAGCCTCCATTGAACACGGTAAGTTGAGATCATATACTTTATATGCGTCCCACTTGCCTGTGTGTCAGTCATTGCCGGTTTTGCTGTATTGTCGATTTGGGTCTGGGTGGGTGACCGGTTGAGTGGTGAGACCGAAGGCGATCCCACGCCACGCTCCGAACCAGCAAGTGAGACCGAGTGACGTCGCATGTTTGCGTGTACTCGTGTCAGCACCACTTCCTCCTCCTCCGGTCACTGTACCTTTATGTAGATAGCTGCCTTCCTGTGACTGTTAGAATAAAGTTGGGACAAATTTTAGATTCTTGAAGTGTTGAGTGGGGTATAAGATGCACATGATAGTTTAGTTAGTGACAGATTGATTAGGATTCTCTGTCTTATAAATGACAAATTGAGCAGGGACTCTTTGTCTAACACGGGGAGCCTCATTAGGAGAAGCCCCAGTGTCAGTACATGGAGCGGGGACTCTGTGCTGTGTAGGGTGTCACGGCGAACTGTGCTGTAAAGTCCCCATCCACAGTTAGGGAAAGGACAGATTGAGTAGGGCTCTTTGTCTTGTCAGTATATAGAGCGGGGACTCTGTATTGACGGGTGGTGACCTGCAAGTGACGCCGGTGGTCTGAGTCGCGACAGATCATTGCACTCTGTTAAAATCATGATGCGTATATTTAGATCTGAGAAACCTCATAAGTTAGAGGGTGGTGCTGTGGGAGTCAGTGAGCTTGTTCAGTCACGGGAAGGCCGGAAGGCTGTTAGAAATGTGAGAAGTTTGTATAAAATGATGGGTCTGCCCAGTACCGGGAGACTTCAGCCTTCAGTGTGGAAGGATTATGTAGGACAGAAGAAGGGAAAGTTATGTGATGAGGGACTCCTGCATCAAGCTCAGGCACATCTTAGAGTAGCAAATGATTTGAAAGTTGAGGGCTGGAAGGAAGTAGATGGTGCAGGAGGTTCAGAAGGTGCCGAGCCTTTGTTCGGATATGTGAAATGCTCTGCATGTGATCTTGTTGATGTAACTAAAATGGCCCCCGTTGATGTAACTAAAATGGCCCCCGCTGTTGATGTAACTAAAATGGCCGCTGCACACCTCATGTCTGTTGCTGTGCCAAGTCCCCAGCCACCGCCCTATAATGGCACCGATCTAAGAACAAAGGGAGGTTGGACTTGTAGTGCATGTGGTGAACAGAATCCGCCCTGGGCGGAGACCTGCCGTGTCTGTGGGGCGGGTCGCCCCTGGTGTAATGCCCAGCCCAATGCCCCTTCCATATCCAACAGTGGGACGCCCCCAGACAACGCCCTTCCCACAACACCCAGCAGCCATCTTGGGACACCCAGCAGCCATCTTGGGACACCCGGAACCACCCAGTCAGGCCTGTATCCCCTCCTGACGTCTTCCGGCACCTACTACCAACCACCCGGACAGCCGGAAAAGGTTTTAGTCCCCGTCGCTGAGGCCCCTGTCCCAGGGCTCGGTCCTTCAGCCCCTGCCTCTGTTCCTAATCCGGAAACTGCTGCACTGCCTCTGTTCCCAGTGGGTGCCCCTCCTGCCCCAGATATAGAAAGCCTGATTCGGTCTGCTCCTTTCCAACAGCGCATGAGGGAGCTCCGTGAGCGCATGGGAGATACGGAGGGGTCAGAACCCGGGGAAGGTTGGGCTGCAGCTCCTCTCCCAACGCCTTCTTCTCCTCGTCCCTCTCCACCAACTCCAATACCCACATCCACTCCCCGAGGTAGGCCCCAACCTCCTCAGAGGCCCACAAGTGAAAGACCCCCGGGTCCTCCAGTCCTTTCACCAGCTCCTCAGACATCCCCCTCTCCGAGTGTCAGGTGGGACAAACCCACCCCACATCCTAGACAGCAAGGCAGGCCCGTACCCTCGGTCCCTCCTTCTACTGGGCTTCCCCCGGTGAGGCCTGAGGACTGGCACCCCTGTCACTCACATATCTACCATGGACCAAACAGACGGCCTGTTACCCTGTCTATAGGCTATGGGGATATCCTAACCCACCAAGTTGGTGCCATAGTTAGTCCTACAAATTCCCATCTCACCAATGGAGATGGTCTAGCCCGTAAGATTATACAGGCTGCAGGCCCTCTTGTTGACAGGTTGTGTGATGACCACGTACATAATTATGGCCTACTCCCGCCTGGACAGACCATGATGACCAGCGCTGGTGACCTTCCTGCAGATATAATCATTCATGCTGTGGGTCCTGTCTATAACTCTGAAGATCCTGAGGAGTCAAGATCTACCCTCAGGTCCACTATTCGTTCTATACTCTTCCATGTGGGTACAATAGATCCTCAGGATATGCCCAGACGTACGTTGTCTATACCCCTAATATCTTCTGGTATTTTTGGGTACCCCCTTGGCCCATGTATGCAAGAACATGTGTCCTCTTTGAAAGATGGCTTAAAAACTCTGGACCACAGACTGAACTCTGTACGCATCGTTTGCATCCGCAGTCCTGCGGTGGAAAGAACCATGACTCTGGTAGCTCAACAGTTGACCCATGTTTTGCCTAATATCATGGATATGCCCAACCGACCATTGGACAGTGCTCCTTTGCCACCTGAACATATTGCCACTGGATATGGATCTGAGGAATCCTCTCGCCTTCCAGATTCACAGACTGTCCCTGGACCCATGGGAGGAGTTAAGTATCAGCCTTTCAGCCCTACACAAATAGATGCTTTGGTTTCTAAGCTCCCAGATCCAGACAAACATCCTATGCAGTATGTACGGCGTATGGAGCAGACCCGTAAGGCCTATGGGGCAACCTGGACGGATCTATCAAGTATAACCTCTGTGAAAACAACAGAATACTTTCTGCCCACCATTGAAAAAGCATTGGACCCAGCTAAGGCAGGTGCACATAACACTTATGAATCTGGCCTCGAGTATATTAAACAGTTAACGGCTTGGGCGCAGGACCGTTTGTCTGATCAAGCCGGATCCATTCAAGATGTGCAGCAGGAGACAGATGAAAGTGTGGAAAAATATGCTGCCCGGTTAAATATGCACTTTGAGGACCTGGGATATAGCTCTCACATCAAAACACAAGCCACTTTGTTGGTCTACTCCTTTATCAATGGCCTTCAGGACAAATTGAAGGACCAGGTTCTATTAACACGCCCTGAAGTGTTTAGTGCGTCTTTCCCAGATGCTATAACCATTGTCAAGGCCTTCCAAAAAGCCCAACAAAAACAAGAAAAAGAGGCCAAGCCCAAGAAAAAGACTGCCACCACTCCCACCATGGTTTACCAGACACAGGAAGATTACCCACCACCTTCACCAAGGAATCAACCAGGAATTAAGTGGGTAATGGTCAGAGGCTCTGGGGATGACTCACCAACTCAGCAAAGACAGGATTATCGGCAGGACAGAAGGCAGCCTCGCCGAGGTAGAAGACCAACACGTGATCAGGATGGCCGTATGTTATGCTGGGAATGTGGCAGCCCTGACCATGTCCGAAGAGATTGTCCAAACCCTAACCACAGGGACAATAATCCTGACAACAGATATTATAATAACTACGGTAGGCCACCCCCACGCCAATGACGGGGAGGCCAACCAGTGTCCACCTTTCCGGCTACACATCCTTCTGCAGCTTGTGGAACAGTCACCTTACAGGTGGACCATCAACCTTTGAAGTTCCTAGTGGACACTGGGGCGGCCACTTCTGTCATCTCTTCTACACAGCTTCCTTCATCGGTATCTCTATCCTCTGAAACTCTTACATGTGTGGGAGTAGAAGGTCAGCGGACTGCTTCCCCGCTCACCGTCCCAGTGTCTGCAGGACCCTTTACTGGAGTACTTACGAGGTTCTTAGTTTCTGAAACCTGTCCTGTCAACCTACTTGGAGCCGATCTACTCGAGAGGATGAAAGCTACCATTACCTTTGGAGAGCAAGGTATGGAACTCCTCCTACAGGACCCTAATTCACAACAGGGCACAGAAGATCGTTGTGTCTTGAAGGCTTTCCCTCTGATGATGATGACAATACAACCAGAAACTTTCCCCAAGGGTTTTCTCGATCCTTCCCGGTATCCAGACTCTCTGTGGTCTAACGGTCCAGAAGATGTAGGACTACTACAAGTACCACCAGTCAAAGTATATTTAAAGCCTGGGCACCAGTATCCACGTTTGCCCCAGTACCCTCTCAAAGCTGCACAAGAATATAGCCTGGGTGCTCAAATTTCTTCTCTTTTGAAGTCTGGAGTTCTGATAAGATGTGTATCACCCTGCAACACACCTCTGTTCCCAGTCAAGAAGAAGACCGCTCCAGGAGAACCCCCAAAGTACCGGCTGGTACAGGACCTCAGAGCAGTTAATGCTGCCACCATTCTGGAGACTCCTGTGGTACCTAACCCAAACACCTTGTTGTCTCAGGTGCCAACAACGGCAACATTGTTCACCGTCATTGACTTGGCCAATGCCTTCTTTAGTGTACCTCTACACGAAGACTCCTGGTTTCTCTTTGCCTTTACCTTCCAGGGCTCACAGCTTACATGGACCAGGACCCCACAGGGAGCTCAAAACTCGCCTAACCAATTTACACAGGCCATGAAACTGGTCCTGGAACCTTGGATCCAAGAAAACCCACATGTTACTCTTCTACAATACGTGGATGACCTTCTACTCTGTGGAACTGATGATAATTTGGAAGAGGCGTCCATATCTCTCCTAATGTTCCTTCATTCAGCTAACTGCAAGGTCTCACAGAACAAGGTACAATGGTGCCAACTGAAGGTTGTCTTCCTAGGCCACTGCATATCGCAGGGAGCCAGACACTTGACTGAAGAAAGGAAGCAGGCCATTCGAAAGATATTCTACCCTGAGACTTACTCTGCTATGCAGACCTTCCTTGGACTGATCACCTACTGCAGACAGTGGATTCCCGATGCCTCCAGACTCATGCAACCCTTGTATGACTGTCTCAAGAATAGAGGCCCAGACTGGCGAAATGCCCCGGATCCATCTGTCTATGAACAACAAAGACAGTGTTTCAACCAACTCAAGGAGAGTGTCATCTCTGCTCCTGCCTTGGCATCCCGGATTACACTCAATCCTTTCATCTCTTCGTGTCTGAATGCGGGGGACACGCATCTGGAGTTCTAGCTCAACATCATGCCGACAAGTACCGGCCTTTAGGCTACTACTCAGCTCGTCTGGACCCTGTGGCTCGTACAGCACCAACTTGTCTCAAGGTAGTTCATGCTGCTCATATTCTTCTGGACAAATCTGCTGATGTTGTTCTTGGACATGATTTGGTCATACAAGCTGGCCATGACCTTTCTGTTGTTCTACAACAAACCTCTTCCAGACACCTTACACATCAGCGACATCTCAGATTGCAATGCTCATTGCTGCTGCCTTCTAACATCACGTTCAAGAAATGTACTACCATAAATCCTGCCACTTTGCTTCCACCTTCTGGGGGGGAAGAAGAGCTTCCCTGCACAGGACCTCATGATTGTCTGGAAATTCTGAAACTGGAAACATCCACCCCAGAAAATATGGTGTCACACCCGCTTCTTGACCCAGCCCTTCACTTATGGACTGATGGCTCTCGCTTTGCAGACCCTCAAGGCAAATTTCACACAGGACATGCAGTTACCACAGAAACAGAGGTCCTCATGGCTGAGGCTCTACCACCTCATATGTCAGCACAGGAAGCTGAACTGGTGGCTCTCATAGAGGCCTGTCATTTGGCAGCAGGAACAACAGTCAATGTCTACACAGACTCAAGATATGCACATGGCATCTCAAATGACTTTGGATTCTTGTGGAAAACAAGAGGATTCATCACGGCTGCGGGAACACCAGTAAAACATGCGGTATGGACCAAGGCATTGATGGAGGCCCTGGAAGAACCCTCCCAGATTGCTGTTGTCAAGGTCAAAGCACATGGAAAACTGGACTCAAGAGAAGCCAGGGGAAACCACCTGGCAGACCAGGCTGCCAAAGCTGCAGCAATGAAGAATGTGTCACCAAAGTGGCAGGAGAAGATGGAAGAATCAGAGAGAACTTCACAAGCTGTGGTGATGGTCCTTACCAGGGCAAGAGCTAAAGAACAAGCTGCTCAAGCCCATCTTGATCACCAAGCAAGAAAGAAAAGGAGGCAAATGATTGAAGCTGACTAAGTGGAACATTTGGACCGACATTCAAGCCCACAGCTTGCAAGGACGCCAGAGGAAAAGCTGTGGGAAGAACAAAGGAAGACCCCTATCGAAGAAGTGAAACAATGGAAAGCAGCGGGGGCCATGGGATCAGGCCCATATCCTCCTTTCTATAAAGTAAAAGGAAAGCCTTGCCTGCCCAGGCGAATGTATCCAGCTGTGGCTGCATGGGCCCATGGACCTACTCACAGAGGGAAGAATCAAGCCCTAGCCTGCATTCAGAAGCTATACTTTGCACCTGGGATTTCCTCTGCAGTGGCTGCATACTCAAGATCCTGCTCTGTCTGTGCCACCTGCAATCCAACGGCCACGGAGCGAGTCCCTTTCCAACATCTGGCCAAACCAGACTATCCCTGGCAGAGAATACAAGTTGATCATATTCAGATGCCAAAATCAGGGAAATATGAATATGTTCTTGTGGCTGTGGACATGTTCTCTGCCTGGCCAGAAGCCTACCCAGTCACCAACATGACTGCCAAAACCACAGCCAAGAAACTGATCATTGAAATTGCCTGCAGATTTGGAATCCCTGAAGTGATAGTCAGACCAAGGACCAGCCTTCACCGCAAGTGTTTACAAGGAACTCTGGAACATGCTGGGGACAGACTTAGGTCTCCATACTCCATACCATCCAGCCAGCTCAGGCAAGGTGGAGAGAATGAACTCCACCCTCAAAACCCAACTCCTGAAAATGACCCAAGATCACCCCCTCCCCTGGCCTGACCTCCTACCCATAGTGCTGTATCACATTAGGCACACTCCCCAGGCCAAACATGGGTTGACTCCCTATGAGATTCTGTTTGGTGCCCCTCCCAAGATAGGAAACATCAGGCCCCAAGAGCTATCTGAAACTAATGATAAAGTGGTAAAATTTGTGATTGCTTTGTCTAAAGAGTTGACTAACACCCACTCTACAGTGTCTGCTTCTCTCCCAGAATCCACAGGTGACACGGTGCACGACTTCTCACCTGGTGACCTTGTGTACGTGAAAAAGTTTGTGCGGAGAGACTGCCTTCAGCCCAGATTCGAGGGTCCCTACACCGTGGTCCTGACCACCCCTACTGCTCTGAAGCTTGAGGGCAAGAACACCTGGATTCACGCCTCTCACTGCAAGAAGGACAAGACTAGCCAGCGGTCATGAAGCTCCTGCTGCATATCCTTTTAGGCTGTACCCTGATCTCCAGTAGTATCAGCCAGCCACCCACCCTCTGGGTTAATACTACAGCCCCTGTGGTCACTTTTAAGTTCGACTTCTGCCAAATATTTAACTGTGATAGAAGAAATGATTTCGAGGGATCAGCGCATCAGACTTGGGGGAAGGGGACATTTTATCTCTGTGTCACCCGCCCAGGGATTGAACACTGTTATTATTGGTCAGATGTGGGATGGAACACAGGGGAGGATTGGGGGTATAAACCCAAGGAAGCAATGGACAGAAAAGATGAAAATGGCAGATCTCTGCTTGATAGAATGACACTGACGAAAGGAGAAATGAGTTTTCCTGGGTGTAGACCTCCCCCAGTGACAAGGGGCACCCCAACCTGTCTCCCGCTATATTTAAATATAGAAAACCCTCAACCCTGGGATCTTGGTAAATATGTGCTAGGTGCGTGGTTAGGGAGAGGGGGAGTCAGGGGCCAAATTGAGCTTAAGGATATTTCCCAGAGGAAAGGAGGTGGGATAAGCCCTCAGACAGGGCCAGACACAACAACCATGACATCACCCCAGGATGGTAAAGTTTTGCAACAAGTAGTTAATGAAGTACTTCCAATCCCAGGGCTCAAGTGGGAAGAGGTATTTTCCATAGAAACTCAAGTCAATCCCCGTAAGAACCTTTGGCTTGAATGGGTCAGATATAATGTTAAAGTTCAAAATATATCAGTAGGATGTGTTGCCTGTGCTGCTGCAAACACTCACCTGTATACTCATGCTTTCCCTGCTGACCACAATACTACTCTTTGTTTACTGGGATTGCTGAAGGGGTCCGACGGTAGTGCATGCCCTGACTATATACCCTTAGTCACCATTATAGCTAAGGTTCGGACCCCCGGTGATGTGATTGTGACTGGGGATAACTATACCTGTTATTCCCTGATAACTCTTCAGGCCCCTCTGTGGGTATCTTTGAGGATGGTTTCTGTAAAAATAACGAGACTTTGGAATCTGTCCTACTGACTAACCATTCCAGATATATGTATGACACGTATTGGCTTTGTGGGGATGGGCGACTTAGGTCCAAACTCCCAACGACTTGGACTGGGCAATGTACCTTGGTAAAATTGGCAATGCAGTTCAGGATTATGCCCTGGGAAGACTCTGATAACCATAGCCCCGAGAATATACAGTCATGGCCAAAAGTTTTGAGAATGACACAAATATTAATTTTTACAAAGTCTAGTGCTTCACTTTTTCTAATGGCAATTTGCATATACTCCAGAATGTTATAAAGAGTGATCAGCTTAACAGCAATTACTTGCAAAGTCAATATTTGGCTAGAAAATGAACTTTATCCCCCAAAACACATTTCAACATCATTGCAGCCCTGCCTTAAAAGGACCAGCTAACCTCTTTTCAGTGATTGCTCCATTCTATGTTGTGTGATACCCTTGTACAGGAAAGCTGTGACCAATGCAACCGCCTCCTCAGGTACTTTCCTTCATCAGGAAGTTGTGTCCCTGCTATATGATGACGCTGATAAGGGTGATATGGAGAAATATACCCCGCAGGATAAACCTGATAAAACCCCCTATGACAAAATACAAATGGAAATGAGAGATTTAGTTTAGGGATAGTGGGAGAACTCCATGTGCATGTTTGGTAGGGACTTGGTTGTTTGGGGGTCCATAAGGGGCCAGCTTCTAAAATGACCAAGCGAAGAAATCCACTACCCCTGTCCCCACACATGGACAGTCTCGAAGGCCACATATATTAAGGGAGAACTTAGTGTTTAGGGGGGATTGTCAAGGTAAAATATAATTTTCTATCTTATATTTTATACATATGTGTTTTGCTATTTTTATACCTTTATAAAAATATGTTTATATGTACTTTGTTACTTTGATATGTCAAGATAAACACAGTTTTCCTTGAATATGTATTATTCAGATTGAAACTTATTCTAAGATGACGTCAGTACCAGCTAGTCTGTCTCCAAGAAATTCACTGATGACTGCCCCCACCTTTGGGGAACTGAGGATTGCACCAGCAAGTCTGCCTGGATACAAGACCTATGGAATGTGAACCAATAGAGATGGCCAGATGCTGGATATGTCCATATATGGACATATATAGCTTACCTCCCCGCCCCCATCCACCCTTTACTCCACCCTGACATCCTGTGTAGATAATCCCATGCTTGCAGAAATAAAGATCAGTACTTGCTGAGATTGGTGCCTGGATACAGCCCTCTAAGCATGCTCTGAAGTTTGAACTGTCTGACTCATTCTTTAAACGGTTAACCCATGCTTATAATCTAATCTGGAGTGACTGGAGGACGAGTGTTTGTCGTTTCGACCCGACAAGGGAGTATGGTCGTCGGAAGAGTCTGTTTTGCCGATCAACATCCTCGAATTGAGGGCGATTTTCCTTTGCCTCCAACACTGGACGGTCCCTTTAAGCGGTCTGCCTGTCCGAGTGCAGACAGACAATGCGACGGCGGTCGCATATATCAATCACCAAGGCGGGACAAGGAGTTCCAGACTCATGGTGGAGGTATCTCGGATCCTGATATGGGCAGAGACCAGAGTGCCAGCTATCTCTGCGATCCACATTCCAGGAGTTCAGAATATCACGGCGGACTTTCTAAGTCGCGAGAAGATGGATCCCGGAGAATGGAGTCTTCATCCGGAGATTTTTGCACTGCTGTGCTCCCGTTGGGGAACTCCCCAAGTGGATCTGATGGCATCCAGGTTCAATGCCAAGTTGCCGACATTCATGTCCAGGTACAAGGATCCGAAGGCTGTGGCGGTGGATGCTCTGGTGGCTCCGTTGGACTGATTCACACTAATCTATGTGTTCCTGCCGATTTCTTTGCTACCTCTGGTACTCCGTCGGATCAGACTAGAGAGAATCTCGGCTATAGTGATAGCCCCAGATTGGCCAAGGAGAACGTGGTTCTCGACACTGGTGTCACTCCTGGTGGCACCGTCATTTCCACTTCCTCTTCGCCCGGACCTGTTAACCCAAGGGCCCGTTCGTCATCCGGACCTGAAGTCTCTGCGTTTGACGGCGTGGCTCTTGAGACCGAAATATTGACCCGTCGAGGTTTTTCAGCCGAAGTCATTGCCACTTTACGAGCGGCCAGAGGTCCGGCTACTACTAGAATTTACCACAAGACTTGGGAAGCCTTCTTTTCGTGGTGTTCGGGTTCCTCAAGGAATCCGAGGATTTTTTCCATTCCCAATTTGTTGGCTTTCCTGCAATTTGGACTGGACAAAGGTTTGGCAGTTAGCACCCTGAGGGGTCAGGTTTCTGCTCTGTCCTTGCTGTTCCGAAAGGCTATCGCCTCGCGTAGGGACGTGCGTTCCTTTTTTCACGGAGTAACCGCCAGTTTCCACCGCGTAGGGCGCCTGTGTTTCCTTGGCGTCTCAATCTTGTTTTGGAGGCTCTTCAACACGGGCCTTTTGAGCCTATGGACTCTGTTAGTCTTTCTTTGCTCTCTTGGAAGGTTGCCTTCCTAGTAGCGGTCACTTCTTTGAGAAGGGTTTCTGAGTTGGCAGCTCTTTCTTGCTCGCCTCCTTTCCTGGAGTTTCACCCGGATCGTGTAGTGCTACGCACACGGAGCGACTTCCTACCTAAAGTGGTGTCGCAATTTCATGTTAACCAGGATATTGTGTTGCCTTCTCTTTGTCCGAGTCCAAGGAATGCGAAGGAGCGGGCCTTGCACGCATTGGATTTGGTGCGGGCTTTGAAGTTTTATTTGACTGTTACTCAAGGTTTTTGGAAGTCGGACTCTCTGTTTGTGATTCCAGCAGGTCGTCGACGTGGTCAACGAGCTTCCAAGGACTCTATAGCTCGTTGGATTCGGTCGGCCATTTTGGAAGCGTACCGACTTAAGGGCGAACCTTGCCCGATTAAGGTTCGAGCTCACTCCACGAGGGCTGTGGGCTCGTCATGGGCCTTCCATCAAGGGGCCTCGGCAGCTCAGCTCTGCAGGGCGGCTACCTGGCGCTCTGTCCACACTTTTACGAAATTTTATAAGGTGGACGTTAGTGCTTCCGCTGATGCAGCCTTGGGACGTAGAGTCCTACAGGCGGCGGTAGTTTAAAGTTTCCTTTAACCTGTTTTTTTTTAGCGCTAGTTGCGCAGTTTTCTTAGGTTGTTGGGTTCTGCTGTTTCTGTTTTTTTTCCCACCCTATATTTTTGGACTGCTTTGGGACGTCCCACTAGTTATGACTAGTGTGTCTCCTTTCCTTCCGTTCTGCTGCTGAAAGACGGATTTTGGTAAGAACTTACCTGTAAATCCTTTTCAGCGAAGGAAGGAAAGGAGACACAGCTCCCTCCCTTGGCAGAAGTGTGTTGTTGTATTACAGATGCGGCGTGACCCTTCTCTGATAGCAGTTATCTGGGTCGAGGTCGACGCGCTACGGCTCTGTTCCAGCATCGCCAGCTCATTGCAGTGGTCAGGTCCAGTGAGTAGTACCTGGAACTGTGTGGTTTTTTACCTAAATGCATGCATAACCTGTACTCTTGTGTTTTTTGTCTCTGAAGTCCTTCAGAAGGGGTTATGTTGCTTCCGCTGGTGATATTGCTCTTCCTTAAGCTTGTGTACAACTGGAGAGCTGAGTAGGAGGAGCCCGAGCTGGAGGGGCCGGTCAACACTCTTTTTTTTTTAATCTGAGGTGTCTATCCCATCTGGGCTCCGCCTACCCACTAGTTATGACTAGTGTGTCTCCTTTCCTTCCTTCGCTGAAAAGGATTTTACAGGTAAGTTCTTACCAAAATCCGTCTTTTCTGAGCGCTCTACGGCCTTACAGAGCCGACGCCTGCTGCAGGAGGAGGCGGCACGCCCCCTCCCCGCCCTGCTTCTCCGCCCTCTCCTTTCTGGCGCTTCTCACTGCAAACGAGAAGCGCCAGATTTATTCTCGGATCTTCCTGGCGCACTGCAACCCCAGGAAGAGGGGGAAGCGCCATTTTTCTACACAAGCGTCGGGGGCACAGACGCAGGACCTGGGTAAGCTAGCCCATTGCCTGCTCACATAACTTAACCCCTTCGCTGCATGTACACTATAACTGCTGCACTACAGTCCGTTAGCAGTCAAAGACTTATGCAATATGTCTCAGCCAAAAGCTACTAAAAAGGCGGAAAAGTCTATGCCTCATGTACCGCATGCAACGTCTCCCTGCCTCGGAGACACCCTAACCCTCTTTGCACGGCCTGCGAAGCATCATGCTCTCAGGAGCCCCCCGCTACTGCTGTGCAGAGTGGTGCCAGTCCCCCTGAGTGGGCTAATGCCTTGGCCCAGCCCATGGGCTCTCTTACTAAGGCCTTAGAATCCTTTTGTGATTCCTCCTCAAGTCCGGGCATCTCCGTACCTTCTCTAGAGGGTCCCCCAGCTGCACGAGAGTCTTCCTCAGACAGGGCCCGGAGGGCGTCACACACTAGGAAACGTACCCATGAACTGTCTCCGCGGAACTCAGATGATTCTGCATCTACTAACTGTGTCGCGTTCCCCCTCATCAGGGTCCCGCATCGAACACGACTGAATATGAGTCAGATGTTGCCACAGACCCGGATTCCCCTGAGTTCCAGGAATCTATAGATTCCCTCATCGAGGCAGTTAATCAGGCCCTCAAAGTAGATGAGGAACCTGGGCCCAATCCGGACCACCCCGTGTCCTTCAAAAGAACAAAACGCCCTCACAGGATTTTTGCCAATCATCCCGAGTTTACGGGCATTGTGCAGAGACATAGAAGTCACCCGGATAAACGATTCACGGGCCAAAAGCCGCTAGAGACGCGGTATCCCTTTGCATCTACTCTTAACAAGGAATGGACAGTGTCCCCTGTCGTGGACCCACCCATATCGAGGCTTGCTTCAAGAACTCTCCTCTCCCTGTCTGACGGATCTTCCATCAAAGATCCCTCTGATCGCCAAATTGACAACCTGGCGAGGTCAGTCTTCGAGGCTGCCGGAGCATCTCTCTTCCCTTCCTTTGCAACCACTTGGGTAGCCAGAGCGATAGTAGCCTGGGCTGACGCCCTAGCTGGAATCAGTCGGGACAATAGCTTACCTCCCGAGGTATCCAGTCTTGCCTACCAGATTGCCCGGGCCGGGGATTACGTGGTCCATGCCTCCCTAGATGCGGCCAATTGCGCCGCACAGGCAGACGCAAACGCAGTTACCATCAGAAGAGCCCTTTGGCTACGAGAATGGCGAGCAGACTCCGCTTCAAAGAAATCTTTGACTTCTCTGCCATACCAAAGTGGGCGCTTGTTTGGAGAGACACTAGATCAGATTACCTCGGATGCTACGGGGGGGGGGAAAGTAAATTTCTCCCTCAACGTAGAGCTACTCGGCCCTTTCGGAACCAATCCCAGGTTCGCTCCCGACCCTTTGACGGTTCCACAAACAGGTCTTCCTCAGCAGCCTCCGCTGGCTTGGGCCGTTCCCCGCGCAGTGACGGGTTCGCTCCCTTCATTCAAGCCATCTAACTCCTGGAAAAACAGATCTCCCTGGTTCAGACCCAGGGACACCCCGCCCCGCAAGTCCTCTGCCCAATGACTCCTTACTGTGTCCGGAGGACACGGACAGGGTATGCGGCCGTCTACTCTTGTTTCGTCAATTCTGGCTTGCGGTCGTTCACGACCAATAGGTCAGTGACCTCGTGTCCTGTGGGTACATACATGCCCTTCCTAAAAACATCCCGATCTTTCTAAGTCAATCAGAGACGAACATTTTCTATTCACTGCTCTGCCCTTCGGACTTGCCGCCGTCCCCAGAATGTTCACAAAGGTCATGGTGGCTGTCATGTCCATCCTACATTCTCGGGGCGTGGTATTCTACCCTACCTGGACGATCTTCTCGTCAAGGGCTCGTCCTATCAGGCTTGTGCAGAGAGTGTCAGTGTCGTCATCAACACTCTGTTTCGCCTAGGGTGGCCAGTGAACCTAGAAGGGTCCTCCACAGTCCCATTTCAGTAAACCTCCAGACAAGATATCCTCTCTGTCCCGGGGAGTCCACATGCCAATTCTTGCCAGGTCTCTCCCCCTGCGGTTCGCCATGCAGGTCCTGGGAAGGATGGTAGCATCCATTGAGGCATTACTGTTTGCCTAATTTCTCCTCCATCCCCTCCAGCAGGCATTGATTTCAGCCTAGGACAAGAATCCAGCCTCCCCGGGTCACCGTTTTCGTCTGACAACCAGGATCAGACATTCTCTCAAGTGGTGGACGGTAACGTCACTGGACCAGGGAAGGTCCTTTCTCCCTGTACACTGGCTAGTAGTGACCACCGACGCCAGTCTCCTCGGATGGGGAGCGATCTTTCATCAACATACGGCTCAGGGAGGCCAACCTCCCAATCAATATCCACGATATCCGTGCTATATGGCTAGCTCTTCAGCCGGAAGTCTTCCTTCAGATTTGCCAGCATTGGGGTACTCTGGATGCGGACCTCATGGCCTCCAGAACAAACGCCAGGTCCCACCATTCCTAGCCCGGCCTCGCGACCTATTAGCCTTCGGCTCGGATCCGCTAGTACTGCCATGGAGCCAGTTCTGTCTCCCCTACATCTCTCTTCCACGGATCCCATGGATTATCAAAAAAAAAATCAAATCGGAAGGCATTCCGGTAATCCTCGTCGCTCCAGACTGCCCGCGCCAAGCTTGGTATGCGGAGCTAGTACATCTTTTCACCGGCGTCCCCTGGCGGTTGCCGAACGTCTAGATCTTCTCTCTCAGGGACCCATTTACCACCAGAACTCGAGAATGCTGAGTTTAACGGCCTGGCCACTGAATCCTGGATTGTAGCCCAGGCCGGATTCTCGCTGCGAATGATCTCTACCATGATCAACGCTAGGAAGCCCGTTTCCATGTGCATTTATCATCGCGTTTGGAAAACATTTTTCTCATGGTGTAAGGATAGCGGTTGGTCTCCGTTGGTGTTCTCCACCATCTCCATTTTGGACTTCCTTCAGGCAGGATTAGATTCGGGCCTAGCGTTGGCCCCTCTCAAAGGCCAAATTTTGAAATCTTGGCACTTTAACCTGGTCCTCAGCGCCTTACAAGAGATTCCCTTTAAGCCCGTACTCGATGTTTCTCTCTCTCTTTCGCGGGAACTTGCCTTTCTTGTAGCAATTACGTCCATCGGACGGGTCTCAGAATTGGCAGCTTTGTCTTGCAAACCACCAAGACAAGGTGGTGCTCAGGACATCTCCGTATTTTTTCCCTAAGGTCGTCTCGGTTTTTTCATCTGAATGAATACATAGTTCTGCCCTCATTCTGTCCGGCCTCGGTCCATCGTACTGAGAAAAGCTCTTCACACTTTGGACTTGGTCAGGGCTCTCAGGAGGTTCATTTCCAGAACAGCGTCCTTCCGCAAATCGGATGCCCGGTTTGTGCTTCCGGAGGGACACAGGAAAGGTCTGCCGATTGCCAGATGGATTCAGTGATCCAAGAAGCTTACTGTGTCAAAGGTCAGCCTATCCCGGCGGCGATTAAGGCTCACTCCACTTGGTCAGTGGGGGCTTCCTGGGCCATTCGGCACCAGGCTTCTGCTCAGCAAGTGTGCAGGGCTGCGACTTGGTCCAGTCTTCACACGTTTGCTAAGCATTACAACATTCATGTTTTAGCCTCTTCAGATGCGGCCCTTGGTAGACAAGTTCTCCAATTGGCAGTTTCGCATCTGTAGGCTGCCCTTTTATTCAATTAGCCTTTTAGGCATTGGGTGCGTGAGGTCTCACGTGTTGTGATGTTTTTCCACCCAGGGATCTGCTTTAGGACGTCCCATGGTCATGTGTTCCCCAATGAAGCGAAGGAGAAACAGGGATTTTTGTGTATACTCACCGTAAAATCCTTTTCTCCGAGCCAATCATTGGGGGACACAGCACCCACCCTGTTAGCCTGTTGGCTTGTAGTTAGTGTTGGTTTTGGCATATTGCACTAATGTTTGTGAGCTCCTACTGCTTTGGCACCAAACTGGTTCAGGACAGAGCCAGCAGAGGGTGTATACTGCAGAGGGAGGAGTTAACTTTTTGTGTATTTGCTTAGTGTCCTCCTAGTGGCAGCAGCATAACACCCATGGTCATGTGTCCCCCAATGATTGGCTCGGAGAAAAGGATTTTACGGTGAGTACACACAAAAATCCCTGTTTTTCCAATGAAGCTAACATTAAATGATTCAGAAATACACTCTATACATTGTTAATGTGGTAAATTACTATTCTAGCTGCAAACGTCTGGTTTGTAATGCAATATCTTCATAGGTGTATAGAAGCCCATTTCCAACAACCATCACTCCAGTGTTCTTATGGTACTTTGTACTTTGTGTTTGCTAACTGTGTAACAAGGCTAATGGCTGGTTAGAATACCCTTCAAAACCCTTGTGCAAGTATGTTAGCACCGCTGAAAACAGTTTGGCTGATTAGAGAAGCTATAAACCTGACCTTCTCTGAGCTAGTTGAGAATCTGGAGCTGTTATGTTTTGGTAGCTGAGGAGAGCAGGCAAAAACGGCAATACACCAGAGAGGTTGGAATCTACTGGATTGCAGTACCCTGACTAACCACCACAACTAAAGGCAGCCGTGGAGCGTTCCTACGTTGGTCCTAGACGCCTCGTCACAGCCTGAGAGGCTAACTACACCTAAAGATAGAAAGAGGAAAGCTATCTGCCCCGGAGCAGATCCCCAAAGAACATAGGAATCCCCCAAACATGTAATGGCGGTTAGACAAGAGGAAATACAGACACAGACAGAAAATACTATGAGCAAACGCTGGGGCCCAATCTGACTTAGACAGAAAAGGATAGGAAGGATACTTACTGCAATCCAAAAAAAAACCCTAAAAAAAACCAACGCTACTAATTGCAAAAACACCTGAGATCACACGACCTCTACCACCTAAATTAGTTCTCTGGTGTAACAAAACTAAGCCGCAGCCACAGAAAAAAAAACTGGAAAAGGCAAATGAACAAACAACAATGGCTCCAGAGGAACCGAGAGGAGACCAAGCCCCAGAGGGAGGGGAACCTGGCCAACCTCACAGAAATGCAGAGAAATATACAAATGGCAAGCACAAAAACAGAAAATATCTGAGAGCAGGAGAAGAGGCAAGACTCAGCAAGCTTCCAAGTGAACCAGGAAACAAAGTTGAGACAAGAACAATTGATCACCGGCAACCATGATGGGGGGAAACCTCCCTTTTATCCAGCCAGTCCGTGATCCCTGATTGCCAATCCTCATTGAATGGTTCAGCACTGTCTGCAACCACCAGAGGGAGCTTCTGCTCAGAATTTATTTCTAAAACATAACAGGAGCATTGCATTTGTTGGTTCAATTAAACTCTCAAAATGGCCAGAAAAAAAGAACTTTCATGTGAAACTCGACAGTCTATTCTTGTTCTTAGAAATGAAGGCTATTCCATGTGAGAAATTGCCAAGAAACTGAAGATTTCCTACAACGGTGTGTACTACTCCCTTCAGAGGAGAGCACAAACAGGCTCTAAACAGAGAAGAAAGAGAAGTGGGAGGCCCCGTTGCACAACTGAGCAACAAGACAAGTACATTAGAGTCTGTAGTTTGAGAAATTGACGCCTCACAGGTCCTCAACTGGCAGCTTCATTAAATAGGACACGCAAAACGCCAGTGTCAACGTCTACAGTGAAGAGGTGACTCCGGGATGCTGGCCTTCAGGGCAGAATGGCAAAGAAAAAGCCATATCTGAGACTGGCTAATAAAAGGAAAAGATTAATATGGGCAAAAGAACACAGACATTAGACAGAGGAAGACTGGAAAAAAGTGTTATAGACAGACGAATCCAAGTTTGAGGTGTTTGGATCACACAAAAGAACATTTGTGAGATGCAGAACAACTGAAAAGATGCTGGAACAGTGCCTGATGCCATCTGTCAAGCATGGTGGTAGTAATGTGATGGTCTGGGGTTGCTTTGGTGCTGGGAAAGATTTGTACAAGGTAAAAGGGATTTTGAATAAGGAACGCTATCACTCCATTTTGCAACGCCATGCCATACCCTGTGGACAGCGTTTGATTGAAGCCAATATCATCCTACAACAGGACAGTGACCCAAAGCACACCTCCAAATTATGCAAGAACTATTTGGGGAAGAAGCAGGCAGCTGGTATTCTATCTGTAATGGAGTGGCCAGCGCAGTCACCAGATCTCAACCCCATTGAGCTGTTGTGGGAGCAGCTTGACCGTATAGTACTGTACGCAAAAAGTGCCCATCAAGCCAAACCAACTTGTGGGAGGGGCTTTTGGAAGCATGGGGTGAAATTTCTCCAATTACCTCAGAAAATTAACTGCTAGAATGCCAAAGGTCTGCAATGCTGAAATTGCTGCAAAGGGAGCATTCTTTGACGAAAGCAAAGTTTGAAGGATAAAATTATTATTTCAAATAAAAATCTTTTTTTCGAACCTTGTCAATGTCAGGACTAGATTTTAAATTAATTTGGCAATTTATTTGATTAATAAAAGTATGAGTTTTCATGGAAAACACAAAATTGTCTGGGTGACCCCAAAATTTTGAACGGTAGTGTATATATATGTTTATAACCAGAAGTATTATTGCGCACGTATAATGGCACGTCTCCATAGCACCGCTGCGTAAGCCAGGACACCTCCCTCCCAGTTAGCCGACCCCTGAAACACGGACCCAACGTGATCGGGCGCTGGGTGCACAGCGGAAGCAGAAAACGGCGGAGGCAGCGGCGATAAGGAGGCACATGCGCATAGAAATATGTGCAACAGCTGCCATCTTAGATGTGGGCAATAATAAGAGACAAATATGTGGGGAATTGGCAAGATACAAAACTAATATAATAACGGGTGGACTATATGGAACAAAGCAGGCACCATTGTAGGAACATGTATTGTATAGAGGCACAACATTGATTTCAATTTACAAATATATGTCCTATAGTAAATATGTATCTGCATCTAAAATCGCCCCATACAGTTCACCACATTAGGAGAAATTTAAGTGAATTTGATGATAATCAAATGATATAGATAACCCCCAATAAATAAATGGCGTATGGAGCAGAGATAGATGCATCTACATAAAATCTAAATAATATGCAATTAAATAATAAAAAACAAAGAAAAATTATGTATTACCTCATTACACAAATATACAAGATATGCCACCACAGCCACTAGGTGCTGCTTTAAAGAGATACAACACCGTATTTGGATGAAAATATAATACACCCAACTGGATGACTATATCTCGGTAGATTACATCGGATTGGAGTACCAGATCTCTAATCCTTTATACAATATACAGTCATGGCCAAAAGTTTTGAGAATGACACAAATATTAATTTTTACAAAGTCTACTGCTTCACTTTTTCTAATTGCAATTTGCATATACTCCAGAATGTTATAAAGAGTGATCAGCTTAACAGCAATTACTTGCAAAGTCAATATTTGGCTAGAAAATGAACTTTATCCCCCAAAACACATTTCAACATCATTGCAGCCCTGCCTTAAAAGGACCAGCTAACCTCTTTTCAGTGATTGCTCCATTAACACAGGTGTGGGTGTTGATGAGGACATGGCTGGAGATCAATCTGTCATGATTAAGTAAGAATGACACCACTGGACACTTTAAAAGGAGGCTGGTTCTTGGCATCATTGTTTCTCTTCTGTTAACCATGGTTATCTCTAAAGAAACACGTGCAGTCATCATTGCAATGCACAAAAATGGCCTAACAGGGAAGAGTATCGCAGCTAGAAAGATTGCACCTCAGTCAACAATCTATCGCATCATCAAGAACTTCAAGGAGAGAGGTTTCATTGTTGCCAAAAAGGCTCCAGGGCGCCCAAGAAAGACCAGCAAGCGCCAGGACCGTCTCTTAAGTGTTTCAGCTGCAGGATCGGGCTACCAGCAGTGCAGAGCTTGCTCAGGAATGGCAGCAGGCAGGTGTGAGTGCATCTGCACGCACTGTGAGGCGGAGACTCTTGGAGCAAGGCCTGGTCTCAAGGAGGGCAGCAAAGAAGCCACTTCTCTCCAGAAAAAACATCATGGACAGACTGATATTCTGCAAAAGGTACAGGCAGTGGACTGCTGAGGACTGGGGTAAAGTTATTTTCTCTGATGAATCCCCTTTTCGATTGTTTGGGACATCAGGAAAACGCCTCATTCGGAGAAGACAAGGTGAGCGCTACCACCAGTCTTGTCTCATGCCAACTGTTAAGCATCCTGAAACCATTCATGTGTGGGGTTGCTTCTCAGCCAAGGGAATCGGCTCTCTCACAGTCTTGCCTAAAAACACAGCCATGAATAAAGAATGGTACCAGAATGTCCTCCAAGAGCAACTTCTCCCAACCCTCCAAGAGCAGTTTGGCGATCAACAATGCCTTTTCCAGCATGATGGAGCACCTTGCCATAAAGCAAAGGTGATAACTAAATGGCTCAGGGAACAAAACATAGAGATTTTGGGTCCATGGCCTGGAAACTCCCCAGATCTTAATCCCATTGAGAACTTGTGGTCAATCATCAAGAGACGGGTGGACAAACAAAAACCTAAAAATTCGGACAAAATGAAAGCATTGATTGTGCAAGAATGGACTGCTATCAGTCAGGATTTGGTCCAGAAGTTGATTGAGAGCATGCCAGGGAGAATTGCAGAGGTCCTGAAGAAGAAGGGTCAACACTGCAAATATTGACTTGCTGCATTAACTCATTCTAACTGTCAATATAAGCTTTTGTTACTCATATGTTTGCAATTATATTTCTGTCTGTGATAAAAACATCTGTCAAACACACATAAAAACCAGAGGGCAGCAGATCATGTGAAAATATAATATTTGAGTCTTTCTCAAAACTTTTGGCCATGACTGTACATATATACCAGAAAGTAAAAAATGTGAGCAATCAAAATGAACATACATCAACATATTGCAAATAGCAATAATACTCTGTATACATATCCATACACAAAATATATCCACATATATGCAAATTGTGCAAGAACAATAAAGCAAGTGTCTATACTATATCCACTTGTTGCCTGGTCTGTATCCATGGGTACGACTCTTGACAAATCCCAGCATATAAGGTTGTCCAAACATCAATTAATCTGTACAGAATAAAAAAGTAAAAACCAAAAAAGATGCGGGTAAAGTAACACATCATGATGTGCAGCAGTCAGACAAACACAAAAAGGGAGCAAAAGTAAGACTCTCATTAGAACCATGAGGTTGAATGGTCTGGAGCAGTGTTTCTCAACTCCAGTCCTCAGGACCCACCAACAGGTCATGTTTTCAGGATTTCCTTAGTATTGCACAGGTGATAATTTTATCACCTGCTCAAGCATTAATTCCATCACCTTTGCAATACTAAGGAAATCCTGAAAACATGACCTGTTGGTGGGTCCTGAGGACTGGAGGGTCCAAATCCATTTTGTTTCCATCTGACCCAAACGTTTAGACAACTTTCCACCCCTGATGGTAATGTTTAGGGCATCAATACCTTGTACCCGCAACTATGTCGCATCACATTGATGAAAATTCTTGAAATGGCGTGGTATTGTTTTGAGGGTAGAAGTGTCCGTGTTGGTAACTGCAGCCTGTATCCCCAATACGTGCTCTCTAATGTGGATTTTAAGTTGCCGTGTAGTCAGGCCAACATATATGTCAGTGTGGACAGGTAGCGTAATAAATAACATACCTGGTTGTACAAGAAATACGTTGTTTAATATTAGAACTCTTAGTACATTTAGAATTCACAAAAGAATCGCAACGTTCCACATTGGGACAGGCTATGCATCTACCACATGGAACACAACCACCTCTCTGTGGAAAGTTGTCCAAAAAGGTTGTGGTCTGTTGTCCAATATAATAACTCCGGGTAAGATAATCCCGTAGATTTTTAGCACGCC
Organism: Oophaga sylvatica; assembly: GCA_033576555.1. Taxonomy (NCBI): domain Eukaryota; kingdom Metazoa; phylum Chordata; class Amphibia; order Anura; family Dendrobatidae; genus Oophaga; species Oophaga sylvatica. Next base: position 341,388,953 of record JARQOD010000001.1, read on the forward strand.
TAAAAGTGATGGAAGGTCTATACAATATATTCCTATGATGGTGCCTGCTATGTTCCATATAGTCCACCCATTATTATATTAGTTTTGTATTCTTGCCAATTCCCCTCACATTTGTCCCTTATTATTGCCCACATCTAAGATGACCATTGTTGAACATATTTCTACACGCATGCACCTCCGTATCGCCGCTGCCTTCGCCGGTTTCCACTTCGGCTGTGCACCCGGTGCCCAATCACGTGGGGCCCCACATGTTTCAGGCCTCGGCTGACTGGGCGGGAGGCTTCCTGGCTCACATGGCAGTGCTATGGAGACGTGCCATTATACAGTACGTGCGCAATAATGCTTCCAGTCATAAACCTGTATATACATTTAAGCCTTGCACTTGTGACACGCCCCGAGGAAGGAGTCTGCTCCGAAACGCGCGTCGGGGTGGGCTGGTGGACCACGGGACATCTCGCTGCTGCACTCTGCCAGGTATTCACTTCTGTTACCCATGTGGTCCCTTTATCCTTTATACCAGCTTGGTCTATGGATGCTGGTTTTATGTGCACTAGTGATGAGCGAGTATACTCGTTGCTTGGGTTTCCTCCAGTGGTCTCTGGGTATTTTGGCATGCTTGGAGATTTAGTTTTCGTGTCTCAGCTGCATGATTTGCGATTGCTAGACAGGCTGATTTACATGTGTGGAATGCCTGTTTGTTAGGGAATTCCCACATGTATTCATCTTGACTAGCAGCCGCAAATCATGCAGCTGAGACGACGAAAACTAAATCTCCGAGCATGCCAAAATACTCGGAAATCACCCGAGCAACGATGCTACTCACCCATCACTAATGTGCACATTTTATTCCCCCTCCCTAGTCTGTACTTGTTCCATTAAATATATGACTAATAAAGTTTTTGATAGTAGTCAAATCTAGTTGGACTTTATGATTGCGTGTCTTTTTTTGGCTAGGGAAAATACTATAGAGAAAACCCAGGGAGGGAGAACTTGACAGTTAGCTTGTCTGACTGTAGAGAATAGAGTCTGCACCGATCTGCTGTCCCTTCGGTTATACATTTCAGCTGATGCTATTCGCAATTATGTTTTTCAGGCAGGCTGAGTCCTTATGTGCCCAGTCATCTAATACCCACTCACCCTGCCCTACCTTATTGGTTGCAGTGGACCTCCACCATGAGCATAGGCCTACTCCTTGTCATAATAGGTTGGAAAACTGACCAGGAGGGCGTGGTTTGCAAGGGAAGGGAGCAGACCTGTGTTGCAGGAGCTCCTGTGATTCCCCTAATTTAAGCAACTAAAGCTTACTTAAAAGTGGAATTTTTGGATTAAAAAGTATCAGGAATAAGCCTGGAGTTTCGTGCAAGAAGATGGGACTTGATCCAGTGCAAAGAAATCCTCTCTCAAGACAAAGAAGTGACAAGAAACCTAGCGGGGGCCTTCCAGCTTCAGGAGGTAAACAAAGCAGGCCTGCAACTCCAGCGTCGGCTTGCCGTCGATCATCAGCGAAGCCGAAAGTACAGTGGACCCGTGGGACCCCGGCTGTGAAGAAACTTCCTCCTACCGCGATCTCTGCATCAGCTGACACCCGCTTGAAGAGAAATCAGGAGGCAGCGGAGATGAGCTGGAGATAACCCAGCGTTTCCAGCGTGGCTGAAGCCAGACAGGGCATTCCCCGCCGGGCGGGAGCAGAGCGGAGATCTGAGGTATGACGCACCAGTGTTGGTGCCGTCGGCACAGGCAGCAGCTGTTCCGAGGACACGGGCGCCGGCAACACACAAAGCAGTGGCGAGGGAGCAGTGGAGTGCATCACCGACAGACTATAAGCCTGGGAAATACCTTCATACCCAAGCCTAAGCAATCAGAATTCCCAAGATATATAATTTGTAGAATTCTGGACTTCCGCATGAAGGAGAAAATTCTCAAAAAGACAAGGTCACTAGACACTCTGGAATATAAAGGAACTAAAATTCGTGTTTTCCAAGATCTAGCACCGTCAACCTTGTCAGAGATACTTATTGAAACCCTTTACAGATGTCCTCAAGCAGAGACAATTTCCTTTCTGCTGGCTTTTTCCATTTGTCCTAGTCATCTCAGCAGACGGCAAGAGATTCACAGTCAAATCATCTTCTGATATTGCCAAAATCTGTATGGAATTAGATATTCAGCTCAACCCGCTGCCTGACCTTTGCCTCACCCGTACCAATCTTAGTCTTCTGGACCTGTCAATGCAAGAGCCCTGGAGGAAGGCAGGCAACTCCAAAGAGCAAAGAAACAGAAAAAGACAAGCAGGAAACCAGCGCTCCTCCAATGACTGATTCTGGGACCCTGATCCCCTAACTATCTTTGCATTAATCTTTTAAGCCAGTCCATAACGACTGCCTAGTTAATAAGTGGAACAAGATGATAAATTGTCATTTATTCTTCTGTTACATTCCCTGATGGGTATTACTGTGTTGGTTGTAATTTTGCAACGAAAGTTGTTAATTTAGGGCAACAAGCCCTTATCGTTGAATACATGTTAATGTTTCTATCCTTTACTTTCCTTTCTTCCATCCCCAACCCCTCCCATGACCATTGGCGGATCATCTTTTGTCTTCATCTGAGTCCCGGCGCCTCCGACCCGACATGGCTGACCGAACGCAAGAAACGACAATATCATCATACAACGTAAGAGGACTGAATGCGCCAATTAAACTAACTCAGGTACTTGCACATATCAAGAAACCGGGGATTGACATTGCACTCCTGCTGGAGACCCACTTCATACAGGAGAAAACCCCAAGTTTTGAGAAACATTACTACAACACATGGTTCCACTCATTTTCCTCTTCTATGAAAGGAAGAGGAGTGGCAATCGCATTAGCAAAAAACACACCATTTCAGTATCTTGACATGCTCCATGATAGAGATGGTAGATATATCTTCATTAAAGGGAAGTTAGCACATAAGCTGGTCACGATAGGGAACGTCTATGCCCCTAATACAAAACAAGACACCTGGTTCTCCAAAGTTATGAGAGGGGCCAGCCAATTTGTAGAAGGCACTTTGATCTTGGGAGGTGACCTCAATGTTCTTCTTGAACCACCAATAGATTCCTCAACCGGGAAATCTAGTGTACCCAAAAACGCACTAAAACGCATCCGAACAATCTTACATTTAAATCAACTGATTGATGCTTGGAGATTTCTTCACCCTACCGTGCGAGACTTTTCCCACTTTTCACAATCACAATCGTCATATAGTAGAATTGACTATCTCTTTATCCCATTTCAGATGTCCCCACATTTGAAAGAATCACAAATAATTCCGAGCGTTCACTCCGACCACTCCATTTTAATAAATAAACTCTTAATAGGACACAGACCAAAAAATAACCCATGGAGGTTGAATGAAGCTTTAATAGCGGATGAACCTTCCAGAAACAAAATAAAAAAGAAACTCCAAGAGTTCTTCGAGATCAATCTGAGAGAGAATATTCAATTCTCAACTATTTGGGAGGCCCATAAGGCCGTAATAAAAGGTGAATTGATTTCTCTGGCCTCGCATAAGAATAAAATTAGGAAAGAAAAAACTAACTCTTTTTAAAGAGATCCAAACACTAGAACAAGACCATAAAACTACACTCGACCCTAATACCTTAACTCTGCTCTCACAGAAGAGACAATCTCTTAGAGACCTACTAAACAAAGACTCGGTGAAAATTTATACTAGGTGGAAACACAGGATATTTGCTCATGGAGCTAGAATGACAAAATTTATGACATCCATGATTAAAAACGTAAGGCTAAGTCACTTATCTATACGATTAAGGGTTCAGACGGAACCAAAATTACAAACCCGGATGGGATAGCTTCCGCCTTTAGAGAGTATTACTCCTCTCTATATGATTTACGCCCGGGAGAGAGCGTCCATCATCTAGAAAAAAGACGAATCAGTATAAGAGATTTCTTACAAAATATAAACCTCCCAACCTTATCCGAAACACAACAAAATGAATTAACAGCCCCTTTTACAATCAAGGAACTCCAGTCTACTCTGTCGGACTGCCCTATGGGCAAGAGCCCAGGCCCAGATGGTCTCCCGACATCCTACTATAAAGCTTTTCGGGACCTGTTGTGCCCGTACCTACAGAGGCTGTGCAATGAAGTCTTAGGAGGAGCGGCTTTCACGAGACAGATGTTAGAAGCACATATCTCTTTAATACACAAAGAAGGCAGAGATCCTGAACTATGCAGCAACTATAGACCGATCTCGTTATTAAACAATGACCTAAAAATATTCGCAAAAAAATGATCGCCATGAGGATTGGTTTGATCCTAGACACACTTATCTCCCCTGAACAAGTGGGTTTTGTGAAGGGTAGAGAGGGAAGAGACAACTCCTTGAGTACTACTCTTGATGCAGCATGCGCACAACCACCACAAACCCCTAATTTTAATGGGCACCGAAGCAGAGAAGGCGTTCGACAGGGTAGACTGGACATTCATGCATGAGACTCTCATGAAATTTGGTTTTCCTCCCACAATTATTGACGCCATCTTTCAAATGTATAAATCACCCTCTGCAAAAGTAAGGGTAAATGGGGATTTTTCTCCACCCTTTGAATTAAAAAATGGCACACGTCAAGGCTGCCCTCTTTCACCAGCCCTGTTCGTCCTATCAAGACGTTAATTCAGAGCATCAGACAGTACCCAGCAATAGGAGGTATTAAGGTCTCGGATTCTTCCCATGTTGTAGCGGCGTTTGCAGATGACCTTCTTTTACTTCTGTCAGACCCTGAGAAATAAATACCGGCGGTGTTGGGCAGGTTTGAGGCATTCAGAGAGCTATCAAACTTTAAGATTAATCTAGAGAAATCAGAGGCGATAGGGATAAATATACAACATACATCCATCCAAAATTTGAAGACTAAATTCCCAATAAAATGGAACTCTAACTATCGTGTATACTCGAGTATAAGCCGACCCGAGTATAAGCCGACCCCCCTAATTTTGCCACAAAAAACTGGGAAAACTTATCGACTTGAGTATAAGCCTAGGGTGGAAAATGAGGCAGCTACTGGTAAATTTCAAAATTAAAGATACCAATAAAAGTAAAATTAAAGTAGGTTAAATGTTTTTGAATAGCCATATTGAATCAGGAGCCCCATATATTATGCCCCATATGCTGCCCCATGTATTATGCCCCATATTCTGCCCCATGTATTATGCCCCATATGATGCTCCATAGATTATGCCCCATAGTACCCATAGTATAGGCCCCTTATGCTGCCGCTGCTGCTGCAACTAAAAAAAAAAAAAATGACATACTCACCTATCGTCGCTGAGGGCCAGGTGCTGGTGTCTTGAGCAGGTGGGGACACTGGCGCGTTATGGGGGACAGGTGCCGGTGTCACCGCTGGCTCAGGGACCCAGCACCTGCAATATTCACCTGTCCCGTTCCACTGCTGAGCGCCGCTGTCTTCTGGGTCCTCCAGCAGTGAATGCTCAGGCAGAGGGCACAGTGCGCACGAACCATGTCATCGCACCCTCTGACCTGAACATTCACAGCTAGAGGACGCGAGGACAGAGCGGCGAGCAGCGGTGGAACGAGGACAGGTGAATATCGCTTATACTTACCCCCTCCTGGAGCGTCTCTGCAGCCCCTGCTCTTCTCCAACGGTCTCCGGCAGCTATGCCTAACTTCAGCAGTCACGTGGTACCGCTCATTAAAGTCATGAATATGTGCATATTCATGACTTTAATGAGCGGTACCACTGAGGGCTGAACACAGGTGCCGGAGAACGTGGAAGAGCAGGGGCTGCAGAGACCGCACCAGGATGGGGTGAGTATATAGGACAGATGCACTCCCCCTCCGCCGACCCCCCGGTATATGACTCGAGTATAAGCCGAGAGGGGGACTTTCAGCCCTAAAAAATGGGCTGAAAATCTCGGCTTATACTTGAGTATATACAGTATATTAAATATTTAGGAATTAAACTGAGCCCACATTGGAACTCCCTTTTCTCACTCAACTTTGTACCCCTTCTCAAGACTACTTTTGAGGCTATTAAGTCGTGGAGAGCACCTTATAAATCCTGGATTGGACAGAAAAACCTCATTAAAGGGTTGATTCTACCCAAGTACAGCTACGTATCCAGAATGCTACCCATTAAAGTCCCAGACACGTTCTTCCAAAGGGTCCGTTCTCTTTTTAGGAAGTACCGTATATATGGAGTGGCTTAAAACCTAGATTAAGCTATAACACACTTTCACTCCCTAAATTTAAAGGGGGCATAGGAATTCCTGACCCACAAAAATACCACGCTGCTGCAACCTTGTCGCTGATAATTGACTGGACGAGAGATAACAACCACAAGTTATAGACAGGGATTGCGAACGAGTCACTGACAGTTCCAATTTCCACTATTCTCCACTCGTCCACAGACTTTACAAAGAAAATTCTTACCTGAAACGCAATACCAAAAAACTTGATTAATACTTGGGTCAGATTCTCCTCCTCACTCATGCCACTTCCATCACCTTTGATAAAGGTAAAGGACCTACCGGGCCTTTATTTAGACCGCCCTTTTATTAAAGGCACAGATTCTCTACATAGGATAAACGAAAGTCTAGATGCCTTCATAGAAGATGGTGTAATCCTCCCATTAGATTATCTACAAACTAAATTCCCACACTACCATATTAACTTCCTTCATTACAACAGGCTCAAAAACTCGATGAGATCGTATTTGCAACCTGGATTCCCGCTTAGAGAGTTGACAGCTTTTGAAAAGCTAGTGACTCAGAGGCAGAGGAATACACCAAAGGGAGTGTTGGGTAAGCTCTACCAGATGCTCCTAGCCCACTCAACCTCTGTCAAACGAGCGTTTATATTGAAATGGGAAAAAGACCTCAAAATTAAATTACAAGACTGGGAAGTTGAGAATATCTATAAAAACTCGCATGGACCATCAGGCTGTGTAAGGGTTCAAGAAAATTCATACAAGGTCCTTACTAGGTGGTATGTTCCTCCTGTCACAAGAAAGCTGTGGCAGTCCAACGCATCCTCTAATTGCTGGAGATGCTTCGGTTAAAAGGGATCATTCTTACACATATGGTGGCAATGCGACAAAATTCAAACATTCAGGAATAAAGTGCTCAAAATTTCAACAAAACTTTGCCAGCTCCCAAACCCCCCATCCTTGAAACTAATCTTCCTAAACTGGTCAAGTGATATTGCACAATACAAACACAAAAAGCTTCTCATATTCTTGATAGCAGAAGCTAAAATGCTCATCCCCCTACATTGGTTATCCCAGAGCTGTCCTACCCTGTCAGAATGGTTACACAAAGTAAATCAACTATATCACATAGAAGAAATAATAGCCAGCACAAATTTCAGCTAGGAAAATTTAGATCGACTTGGGCACCGTGGACACTCTTTAGAGAAAAAGACGAATACTTAGAACTATTAAATTCTCAGTAAAAGATATCAATTTGCCCTAGGATCACACATATCTAAAGCAACACCTGCTGATTAGCCATACAAATAGGGCAGAACTCCCGCCGATTTGACATCCCCCCTGACTGGAAGACCGACCCCATCCCTAGCCCTCCCCCTCTCTCTACCCTCTTCTTCTCTCCTACTTCTACCCTTTTACTTCAGTTAAATGCTCTTACTTAGATGCGACTGATATATAAGTATCTATCAATGCTTTACGTCAAGGATCTCTTCATGGACTCACGATTTTAATTATTAAAACTCGGCTGGATTCCGTCAGGCTTGTTCTATAGCAAAGCGTTACAATACTATATAATAGATGTTAATACATATACAGTAATGCTCTGTCGGAAATCCACGAAACTGTTGATGCTTGACCTATTTCGTTGCATGTAATGTTACACTTTTTGTTAAAGCAATGAAAAGATGTTTAAAAGAAAAGAAAATGTTTGTGAGATGATGGAATTGGAACATGATGCATTGCTATCAGTTTGGATGGTTTTAGTGGAGCTGGAAGTTCTCCTTTTGGTAATATTACTAGAGCTGGGTTTGTAAGCTTTGGCGGTAGCATTTCTACCATGATAGTCTAACCTGTCTCTAGTGATTTTTTTTGTAATCATCTCATGTTCCAAAATGAGTATCCTAGATGTAATATTGGAATTTATTGTTTGAAAATCTTTATGTAAAGAAAACTAATTCTCAGGTGAGGTCATTAATGCATGTAGACACTTGTGATGCTATATTTGATCTTTTTACAAATTGACACTCTAAAAGACCTTTCATGCATGTACTTAAAATGGAGTCCCATTTAGAAGTTAAGGAAAGATCCTCAGGAAAAGGGGAGACATGTGGGATTCTAAGACCTCTGGGACAAATATTTTCTATCATAAATTGCTAGGAAGCGTGCGTGCATCAATGTTAAAATGCATCTCTTCTCTAAGAGCATGTTCAAAATCCATAAAAAGGTTCTTCATTCTTATGCTATCTTCTTCAGTATAAGGTACATGATTAAGAGGATCCTCTTCATTAGAAAGTTCAAAAGTACTTACATATTGTTGAAAGATCCTTTTTCTTTGGATAGAGAATTTCTTGAAGTAATCCATGCTGGAAAAAGAGAGTGACCCTCTCTCTGGCTGCTGCAGTCCCTCAAGTTGCTGCTGAAGGTATCACCTGCACTTGTAGCCAAAAGTGCAAGTGAGTTACAACTTGCATCTGTAGTGATGATTGTGTTTTTTTTTTTATTTCCCATGGGACCCCATATGGGAGAGGATCTTTCCATAGAGCCACCAGCTTAGTGATTCCTATGTACTTCTTGAAATGGAGATTCTTCCATCTAAATTCCTTCCGATTTCTTCTCTCTTTTCTACAACTTCCCACTGAAGACTTTGAAAGTGGATTTGGGCCCAAGTTACCGCAGGAATCCATGTCAGGGTTCCTAGTACAGACATTGCTCTTCCCAGAGTGGTCACTTGGTTGTTTCTTTTTTTTTCTTCCGATGTTGTCCTGCCCACTTTCCTTATTTTTTTTTCCAATGGAAGAGGTTTGTTTTGTGGAGTATAGCAATATTCATAGAAAAGTTTGCCTCTGTTGCACAAAAGTTAACTCCCCCTCTGTAGTGTACACCCCAACGAATGGCACTAGGTTAGTCAATTAGTGAGAAGGCAGTAGAAGCAACATACACAAATCAAACTGTAACAATATACAAGTAACTAGAGCTGATAAACATGGGAGGGTGCTGTGTCACCCAATGAAGGCTCAGAGAAACAGATTTTATGGTGAGTAACCAAAAATTCTGTTTTCTCTATCGCTTCATTGGGGGACACAGGAAACCATGGGGAGGGAACAGCAGAAACTCTGTTCAGGTGGGAGAACTCACCACTGCCGCCTGCAAGATCCTTCTACCTAGGCTCCGAAGCGTAGGTATGGACCTTGTAAAATGTAGCTAACTTGTGGATGGAGGACCAGGTAGTCGCTTTGCAGAGTTGCAGGGCGGATGCCCTATTGTGAGGCGTCCACTACCCGGGTAGAGTGTGCCTTAACCCCAGGGGGAGATGCTCTGTTCTGAACCCGGTATGCCTCCAAAATTGCCATCAAGATCCAGCGAGCAATCGTAGCCTTGGAGGCTGGCAGGCCTCTACGTGCAAACTCTAGAATGACAAAGAGAGAGCCTGTCTTCCTAAAGGGGGCAGTTCTAGCCAAATAGACCCGCACCGCCCTGACCAGGTCTAATGTGTTCAGTGAACGCTCAAGAGTTAGAGCGGGGCAAAAGTAAGGGAGGACAATATCCTCATTTAGGTGAAAGGCATACACCACATTGGGAAGGAAAGAAGGTAGGGGCCGCAAAACCACAGAGTCCTGGTGGAGAACAAGGAAAGGGGGGGCGACAGGAAAGAGCCGCCAATTCCAAGACGTGCCTGATTGAGGTGATGGCCACAAGAAACACCACCTTCCAAGATAGAATAGATGGAGAAACCTCTCAGAGAGGTTCAAAGGGAAAACTACTAAGGGCCTCCAGAACCAGTTTGAGGTCCACGGATCCACAGGAGTCTGGAGAAAAGTTTTTCTGAAAAAGAATAGAAATGAGCACTAGTCCTTTAGCGAATTAAGAGCAAGACCAGCGTCAAGTCCCGCCTGGAGAAACGCCAGAATGGAAAGGAGAGCAAAGAACATAGGAGGGATGTGATTAGACTCACACCAGCCAAAATAGGCTCTCAAAGTCCGGTAGTAGACCCTAAATGATGACGCTTCCTAGCCTGGATCATGGTCTGAATCACCAGATCAGAAAACCTGGACGCTCTCAGAACCGCGGTTTCAACAGCCGTTAAATCAAGCTACCGAGAATTCTGGTGGCAGATCGGCCTAGTGACAAAAGATCAGGTCTGTCTGGGAGCTTCCAGGGGGCGTCTGCGAGAAGATTGATGATCTCTGCGAACCAAGACCTCCTAGGCCAATCCGGTGCTATCAGAACGACCAGCACCCCTTGATCTTCTTCAACAGCCTGGGAAGAAGGGGAGGAAACAGACCGAAAGAACAAACTGTGACCATGGTCTTGCCAGAGCATCGGCACCTACCGCGAGAGGATTGCGGGATCTGGAAACAAACTTTGGAACCTTCCTCTTCAGCCGGGACACCATGAGGTCCACATCCGGAATGCCCCATCGAAGGCAAATCTGATGTAAGACACCCTGATGCAGAGACCACTCTCCCGCCATGAGACACTCGCGGCTGAGAAAGTCGGTGGCCCAATTATCCACGCCAGGGATGTGCACTGCAGATATCACCTACCCAGTAGAGAAAGATACCGTGGCCATCACCAAGAGACTCAGAGTTCCTCCCTGCTGATTGACATATGCCACCGCCGTGGCATTGTCCGTCTGAACTCGGATTAGCAGAAGAATGACCCTTATCTCGAGGATGTTGATCGGCAGAGAAGATTCCTCTGCCAACCAACATCCCTGGATGGTCAGATGACGGAAGACCACACCCCGTAAAAGAGAAGGAAGGACCAACTGTGGAAGATGAGAGGGGATGACAGCCACCAATTGAGAGATCATTTGACTCGGGAGGAGAGCCGAACCGGACGATCCAGAGAGAGAACAGACCTGTTCCACTGATAGGATGGCCTGCTGAAGCGGTCTTTAACGGAATTGCACAAAAGGAATCACTTTTGACGCTGCCACCATCCTTCCCAGGACCGCCATGGCTGAGTGGAAAGATGGAAGCCTAGGGCCCTGCAGAGAGTGAACCCACTGCTGAAGGATTGCCCTCTTCTCCTTTTGAAGAAAAATCCTTGTCTGACGGGTGTTGAACAGCATGCCTAGAAAAATGAGGCGCTGAGTCGGGACAAGGCAAGACTTTGCCCTGTTGATTAACCTTCCAAATTGGGACAGGGTGTCGAGAACCATGGACAGACTTTGCTGGGCCTGGTAAACGGATGGAGCCTTGATGAGAATATTGTTGAGGTACGGGATGAGCACTAGTCCTTTGATGAGCAAAATGGCCATTACCGCTGATATGATTTTTGTGAAACCCTGTGAGCGTTTGCGAGCCCGAAAGGCAGTGCAACAAACTGAAAATAGTCCTGCTGAACCACAAAATGCAGGAATCTCTGATGCCCTGGGAAGATAGGGAAATGGAGATAAGCTTCCTGGATGTCTATTGAGCACAGGAACTCATGTGACTCCATGGAAGCAATTAGAGAAAGAAGGGATTCCATCCTGAAATGTCGCAGACGGACCCTTTTGTTCAGTAGCTTTAGATCCAGAATGGGTCAAACCGTGCCGTTATTCTTCGGCACAACAACTAGGTTTGAATAAAACCCTGTGAAACTATCCTGGTCTGGGAACAATGACACCTGAACTGAGGAAGGAGGCAATTTACACAAAGAAACCCGGAACCAGAGAAGCATCTCTTGGGGGACGGGATTCGAAGAATCGATCTTAGGGCCACAAAACAAAATTTATTTTGCATCCTGGTGGAGAGTGACATACCAGTTCTGGCTTGTCAAAGTAAGGAGGCTTATTCGCCGTGCAATGCTCCGCTGGGAAATTTAATATGCAAATTGCCTCTTAAGAAAAAAAGAGGACTTGAACTCTATAGCGCCACCTATTGGAAGTAGCGATCCTACAAGTCACAATCAACCCTTTAACGAGTCTTGTAATATGACTTAGGATAAAAGCCAAATCAGTATCTCAATTTGCAGACACAGTGTTTCGGGCTATTGGTCCTCGTCAGTTCAAAGTATGAGATCTGATTTGGCTGGGTGAGAGGCTCTGGACTGAGGTCTAAGGGGTAAGGTTTCTCCTTGTGGAGAGTGACATACCAGCTCTGGCTTGTCAAAGTAAGGAGGCTTATTTGCTGTGCAATGCTCCTCTGGGAAATTTAATATGCAAATTGCCTCTTAAGAAAAAAAAAGAGGACTTGAACTCTATAGTGCCACCTATTGGAAGTAGCGATCCTACAAGTCACAATCAACCCTTTAACGAGTCTTGTAATATGACTTAGGATAAAAGCCAAATCAGTATCTCAATTTGCAGACACGGTGTTTCGGGCTATTGGTCCTCGTCAGTGCAAAGTATGAGATCTGATTTGGCTGGGTGAGAGTCTCTGGACTGAGGTCTAAGGGGTAAGGTTTCTCCTTGTGGAGAGTGACATACCAGCTCTGGCTTGTCAAAGTAAGGAGGCTTATTCGCTGTGCAATGCTCCTCTGGGAAATTTAATATGCAAATTGCCTCTTAAGAAAAAAAAAAGAGGACTTGCACTCTATAGTGCCACCTATTGGAAGTAGCGATCCTACAAGTCACAATCAACCCTTTAACGAGTCTTGTAATATGACTTAGGATAAAAGCCAAATCAGCATCTCAATTTGCAGACACGGTGTTTTGGACTATTGGTCCTCGTCAGTGCAAAGTATGAGATCTGAGAAAGAAGAAACCTTACCCCTTAGACCTTAGTCCAGAGCCTCTCACCCAGCCAAATCAGATCTCATACTTTGCACTGACGAGGACCAATAGTCCAAAACATCGTGTCTGCAAATTGATACTGATTTGGCTATTATCCTAAGTCATATTACAAGACTCGTTAAAGGGTTGATTGTGACTTGTAGGATCGCTACTTCCAATAGGTGGCGCTATAGAGTTCAAGTCCTCTTTTTCTCTTAAGAGGCAATTTGCATTTTGCATCCTGAGGATAATACAACCTCCCTGACCCATGAGTCCTCAACCGAGGCGAGCCAGACGTGTCTGAAAAACCTGAGACGGCCACCAAGCCTGGGAGTTCCTTGGAATCTGGAGATGAGCCATGCAGAGGAAGATCTGCCAGGTCTAGACCTGGTGGATCTGACCTGTGCATTACAGGAACGCCAGAAGGAGGTGGGTTTAAAGGAAGCCTTTTTCCTATCCTGGCGAGCCTGCGGCCTCTCTTGGCAGTAAAAATCCTCCGTTGCAGAGAAACGGCAGAAAAGACTGAAGCTTACGCTTCAGAAGAGGTCGGGGAAGTTTGGACTGAGGTAGGAGGGAGCTCGTCCCTCCGGTGGCCTCCTTAATAATTTTGTCCAACTTAGAGCCGAATAGATAGGAACCTCTGAAATGGCAAGTTGGTAAGGGAATTTTTTGAAGGTAAGTCCGCCTGCCACATCTTAAGCCAAATAGTCCGTCGGATGGCCACAATATTGCTGGACACCTGAGCCGCACATGAAGCGGCTATCATATACTTCCCTGCATGAGAAATCTGGTCCGCGAAGTTGGCCAACTCCTCCAGTCCAGCTCTAGAAAGAATGCCCTGACGGAGTTGTTTAGCTCATGTAGCTATGGACTTTGACACCCAGGTGATGGCAAAGGCAGGGCACAATGTAGAAGCGGACGCTTCAAAGGCAGACTTTGTGAAGGACTCTATGATCCTGTCATTGGAGTCCTTGAGAGATGCTCCATTCGTAAGCTGGAGGACCGTGTTGGACAGTCTTGAAACTGGAGGGTCCACAGTTGGAGAAGCGGTACAGTTGCAGTGAGCTCATGGGCGAAGGGATATAGGATGCCGAGGCGCTTCCCCCTTTGGAAGTGTCTAGTCGGATTTTCCCGTTCCCTGGAAAGAACCTCCTCAAATTCTCTGTGTGGGGCAAAGACCTTGGGAGAAGGTCTCACCCATCTAAATTGAACTGCCTGTTCTGTAGCCGTGTCCTTAATGTTAAAGGTCTGATTTACCGCCACAATGAGGCTCTGGACCATGTCTCACATATTAGAGGCCTGGTCAGAATCCAGGTCCGAATCATCCTCTGACAGTACATCCGGAGACTCCGGAGAGGAGGACCGGGAAGAAGAAGTCAGCCGAGAAAGACCAGGAGGGGAGGCAGAGCGGGAAGAGGACCTAGAACAACACTCCTGCCTGGATCTTACGGCTGCCTGGATCTCTTACGGCAGCAGAAATTGTTTTTACCTGTGTAAAAGATTGTTGTTTGGATTAGCGATGCACTGCGGTACAGCTGGGGGAAGAGAGGGTGCCCCTATATTGAAGAAGCTTTTAGTGAAACAGAAAAAGTAGGGGAGTAGATCCAGCGTGAATTGAAAAAAGGTTAAAAATAACTATCTTGACAAAGATTCACATCGAAACACGTTGATCTGCGTCACCTTATCCGCATGGAGCTGTTATCGGCTTTGCTTTATTCCGGAAAATGTTTTTCCATTTTAAAGTTACCAATAAATAGTTATTTCTAACCTTTTTTCAACTCACGCTGGATCTACTCCCCTTCTTTTTCTGTACTGCCTGGTTGCTCTGCCTGGATCCGCGCTGAGAGTTGGATTGGTATCCATATTCTGGAGTTGGGTAAGCTGATTGTTTCTTTTCCTTTTAGCGAAACGGCGCTCGTCGGGTGCTGGGCCGGCTACAGCACCCTCTCTTCCCCCAGCTGTACCGCAGAGCATCGCAGATCCAACCAACAATCTGTTACACAGGTAAAGCAATTTCCACTGCCATTTTTTTCAATTCCAACAGCTTACCGCTATTCTGTTCAAGTGCCTCCTATGTAGGTCACATTGAGGTGGATTTTTTTGAGGTTTTCAGTCACTTGAATTCTTTTGCACTTTGCAAGTACATACAGTGACGTCCTTTATTTTCCCCTCTGTAGTCCTCATCTGTTTTGAGCACTTTGGTTGATGTTTTTTGCAGGTCCAATTTATGATCTAGCGGTGTCCGTCCCTGACTTTCAGTTGGAGGTTGTTCTTCCCCTTCCCGTCTTTTTAATCTCATTTTAAATATTTATGTATTCAATAAAATTCAACTTTTAATTTCACTCTTTTCTCAAGTCACTTGTTTTTGCTGATGCAAAAGTAGGAATTAGTCCTACCGGTAATATTGCTTCCAGGAGTCCATCATGACAGCACCACCAGGAGGTTGTCCTTTATATCCTTGATAGGGACAGGAACACAGAAGAGGTTAAATAGCCCCTCCCCACCTCCACCCTTCAGTGTTTTTCCAAGTACCACACCAGGATGGATGCAACACAATTTTATTAAATTCTCCACTACAATGTTTACGACACATAATAGTTAGATAATGCAAGGGAGGGTATATAAGGGGTGCTGTCATGATGGACTCCTGGAAACAATATTACCGGTAGGACTAATTCCTACTTTCCAGGACGTCCCTCCTGACAGCACCGCCAGGAGAAGTACCAAATAACTCCTTTTTAGGGTGGGACTACTGCTTGGAGGACTTTCCTCCCATAGGCCGTCTGTTGGTTTGACAGAACGTCCAGTTTATAGTGTCTACTAAAAGTATTTATATTGGACCAAGTTGCGGCTTTACATATTTGGTCCATAGAGGTCCCTGCGCTTTCTGCCCATGACGCCGAAATTGCTCTCAGCGAGTGAGCCCTAAGACCTTCCGGCGGAGTCTTTCCTGCCGAAGTGTATGCCGCAGTAATGGTTGATTTTAGCCATCTGGCCAAGGTGGCTTTTGATGCTTTCTTCCCTTTATTTTTCCCCGCCATTTGTATGAAAAGATTTGAGTCTATTCTCCAATCTTCTGTCAGTTTCAGATACTGTAGGACTGTCCTTCTGACGTCCAAAGAGTGGAGCGAGCTCTCCTTCTCATTTCTATGGTTCTGGCAGAAAGTGGGAAGTATTATTTCCTGGTTTCTGTGGAAGTCTGTTACAACTTTGGGAAGAAAGGTCAGGTCCAGTTTCAAAATGATAGTCTTCCCGGATTCTCAAGTATAGGTCTCTTATGGAGAGAGCCTGAATCTCCCCTATACGTCTGGCCGAGGTTATTGCCACCAGAAAGACTGCTTTGAGTGTTATTGATCTGAGGTCTGCCTGGTCTAAAGGTTCGTAAGGGGTCTTCCTTAGTTCGTTCAGGACTAGACTGAGGTCCCATGGAGGGATAGAACTACGTACTGTGGGTCTCATGCGTTGCGTAGCTGATAAATCTTGACACCCAAGGGTGGTCTGCTAACGGATAATCGAAAAAGGACCCTAGTGCCGAGATTTGTACCTTCAGTGTACTAGGTCTTAGACCCCTGTAGAATCCTACCTGTAGAGAATCTAGGATTTTAGGAATATCGGGGTCCTGAGTAAGGGATACTGGTTGCGCAGTGTGAGCAAAATTTCTTCCAGACCTTAAGGTATATGGATGAAGTAACAGGCTTCCTGCTTTTCTGTAGAGTAGATATGACTGATTCAGATAAGCCTTTAAGTTTTAGGATCTCTTTTTCAGGATCCAAGCTGAAAGCTGTAAGAATTCTAGGTTCTGATGGACGAGAGGGCCCTGTGTCAAGAGGTCCCGCTGTAATGGAAGATGAATCGGATCTTCTAAAGCCATCTGCTTCAGTACCGGGAACCAGCTTCTTTTGGGCCAATATGGCACTATCAAGATAACTGCTATATGACTTTCTTGAATCTTCTGTAGTACCCTTGGTATTAAGGGTAGTGGTGGAAAGGCATACGCCAGCTTCGTATCCCAGTCCTGCGCTAGGGTGTCTATCGCAGTTGGGTTGTCTCTTGGATCTAGCGAGAAGAAGCGCTCTGTTTTTGTATTTGTTCTTGAGGCAAATAAGTCTATTTCGGGAAATCCCCAGATCCTGGTAAGTTGTGTAAAGACCTCCTGATTTAGAACCCATTCTGCAGGTTGTATCTTTTGTCTGCTGAGGAAGTCTGCTATCTGGTTCTTTTCACCCTTTAGATGTACTGCCGTCAGAGATCTTATATTGATTTCTGCCCAGGAGAATATTTCCTCTGCAATACTCTGCAGGTGACGGTGTCTCGGACCTCCCTGGTGCCGCAGAAATGATACCGTAGTAGAATTGTCGGAGAATACTCTGACGTGTCGGCTGTACAGCTGCCTTTGGCATCTCCTCATCGTCTCCCAGACTGTTTTGAGCTCTCTGCAATTTGACGAGCTGTTGCACATCGCTCTGGGCCATGTTCCCTGGAGATAACGTCCCTCCACGTGAGCTCCCCAGCCGCTGAGACTTGCATCTGTGGTGATGTTTATGCAGGGAGATACCCTCCACGGTCTTCCGTGCCTTAAGTTTGATACGTCGGTCCACCATGCTAGAGATCGCCTTACTTCTGCTGACAATGTTACTCTGTTGTCCAATGATGTTTCCTTTCCGTTCCATATGCGGAGGATTTCTCTCTGTAACGTCCTTGAGTGAAATTGACTCCACTGGACGCTTGATATGCATGAAGTCATCAGGCCTAGTACTCTCATGGCCTTTCTGATAGTGGTGTATTTCCGTTCCTGTAGCTTATGGGCCTCCTGTTGGACCGTTGTTTGTTTGTGGGGTGGAAAGAACGAGTGTTCTAGACCTGAGACTGACTTTGAGTTAGGCAAAATCTTCAGGGGGCGGGGGAAGGCTGGGTGAATTCCACCTTGTATCCCTGCGCGACCGTGCTCAGGATCCATTGATTTGTAGTAATTTCTTGCCATCCGTCTAGAAAGTCTTGGAGTCTCCCCCCGATCTGCCTGGCATCATTGCCTGCCTGACCCAGTTCCCTGGTCACGAAAGGAGCCTCTACCCCTTCCGCCTTTGGGGTAGCTCCACCTTCCGGTTTTACCCTTGCCCTTGTAGTCCTGTCTCGGATGAGATCGGGTCTTCTGAAAGGCTGGCGTTTTTTGCTTTTGCTCTGGGAAGCCTTTCTTTTTATCGGACGCTTTGTCCAGTAGTTCGTCTAATACTGGACTGAACACCTGTAGCCCTGAAAACGGTATTGAGCAGAGTTTATTTTTTGATTGTGTGTCACCTGCCCATGATCGCAACCACAGCGCACGTCTTGCTGCATTGGATAATGCTTTACTTCTAGCTGCAAAGCGGACTGACTCGGCCGAGGCATCTGCCATAAAATCTGTTGCCATCTTTAACAACGGTAAAGTTTTCATGATCTCTTCTCTGGGGGTTTTGCTGGTGATGTGATCTCCCAGCTCTTCCACCCAGCGAGTCATTGATCTGGCCACTGAAGTTGCCGCAATGTTAGCCTTCATGACTGATGCAGATGCCTCCATGCTTTCTTAAGAAGGTCTTCCGCTCTCCTGTCCATTGGGTCTTTAAGGCCTGAGGAGTCTTCAAATGGGATGGCGGTTTTCTTTGACACCTTGGCCACTGGTATATCGATTTTAGGTATGGATTCCTAGACTTTAGTATCGTCTGGGTTAAAGGGGAGGCGGAACTTAGTCTTTTGGGACTACCAGTTTCTTCCCGACGTCCTCCGATTCTTCTAGTATCATGGCTGCGATGTGTTTATTTACGGGAAATACTCTGCTTCTTCTAGCCCTCAGGCCCCCAAACATCTCGTCCTGGATGGTTAGCGGCTCTGAGGATTCCTCCACTTTCATGGTATCTCTAACCGCCTGTAATAGGGTATCTGTATTTTCTGAGGAAAACAAGTATCTTTTCCTCTCTTCCGTCGGAAATCTTGAGATCTCCTCTTCACTCGAGTCGGAATTCGAGTAGTGTGACATTTCCCTCTTCAGGCGTAGGCTCCATGTCCCATCTAGGTCTCTTGGGTGAGGGAGGCTGAGGTGGCGTCAGCGAGGGTACGCTCGCTTGAACTTCTTCTTTAATCATGGAGCGTATATTAGCCAATAAAGAGGACTGCTCCTGCTTAAGCATTTTGGCCACGCATGTCTCGCATAACTTCTTTGTGTCTGTCGCGGGAATTTTGGCCGAGAATGGGCACTTGTTATACTTCTTTCTGACTGCTAACGTGGGTTGCTTGGGAGTCTCCTTGTCCTAAAAGCAATGTGAAAGGAAGGTCCTGTAGCTATCTGAACTAGCCCAGCTGAAAAAGACCTCCTAGTTATCCACTTACGTGGTCCATGGATAGCTCTAAGGATTGGACGTCCGGACGGCAAGCACTCTCCATGTTCACCAAGTCAGTGTATGGTGTCAGTCTTAAGTAGTCTGTCTTACCCGGCTTCACGACATATGAATTGGCCTCCTTCCGAGCTCAGCTGCTGCTAATTCCAGTGCTGCATGTGTTCCACCTGCCGCCTGTAGTTTCCCCAACTGCGCCTGCGCTACCTGGAACGCACGCTAGTCAGGTCGGCAATGACTGCTAAGGTTTTGCAGTCCCACCGCCGGGTCCTTCGTCGGCGTTCCCGTTGCTAAGGAGCGCTAAGCTCCCTCCCGGAAGCAGTCACTCCGCGCGCCCCCAATGACCTGGCGTGCCGGAAGCGACGACCGCAGACGCCGGCTCCCGAAACGTGAGGGAGAGCCCAGCTTCAGCGCCTTCTGGATCCGGATCACGCCGCCGCAGCAGCTGTGGCGCATGGCCCGTCTGGGGATGCCGTCAAGGCCGGGAGCACCCAGCTCTACCAGACCGCTGAGAGACCTCTCGCGGTATCAGCAGTGAAGAGGCCCCGACTTTAGAGCCCCTACTACACCGGAGCCCCCTAAGGAGGGTACTATATCCCCCGGGAGCAGCCAGCTCGACTGGGCAGGTAATCTTCGCACATCTGTGCTCCTCTTCCTGCGTCTGTCCCTGATAGGGACAGATAAACACTGAAGGGTGGAGGTGGGGAGGGCTATTTAACCTCTTCTGTGTTCCTGTCCCTATCAAGGATATGAAGGACAACCTCCTGGCGGTGCTGTCAGGAGGGACGTCCTGGAAATATGAGTTTATGATGGACAACAGACCCACTAACTAATGTCAGATTAGGGGACAGAAAGATCTTTGCTGAGTGTCAGTCTGCAGCACAGAGCTACGCATAGTAAGATGTAGGTCCTGAAGTCTGTTCCCAGGCTGTAGAGGGCCCCAGGAGACAACCAGGGCTGCAGGACTATCATAGAGATGAGAAAGCTCCCTGCAGAGATGCCACCTTCCGGGTCCAGATGCTGGCAAATGGCGACCGCAGGGAGAAAGCGCCCGCAGAAAGAGGGGGCATTACTACAAAAGCTCGCTTGGTGAGGCCGGAAGTGGGGGGAGCTAACCGCCGTAACTATACGAAGGTTGAGTGTGACAGCGATGGCTGAAAACAGGCACGTCTGAGATGAGGAGACGGAGCTAACCTCCGGAAAGAGTAAGAGGGTACGTGCCATGGACGGGGGTGGGGGGGGGGAGAAAAGCATGTTCAAATTTGCCAAAAAGGGGGCGGGGCTAACTGCTGGAATTAGGCCGAGCTGAAGCTGGGGCCTACATTAGTAGCAGAGGCCCCGGAGACAGGGGAGAGCAGCGCAGAGGCCTGGACCATGCCTGTTAGGCAACCATGTGCCACCAATATTTAGAATGAAAGGAGGAAACAGGCCCCATATAGACCAACACAGTCTATACCTAAAAGGAAGCCCCTTCTACCTACAACCCTGAATATAAATAAAAAAAAAAAATAGAGGATAGGGGGACAGTAAGACTCATCCATCTTCTGTCATCTTTCTCCATCTTCATCTCTTGTTTTACTTCATCTTCTAACACTGCAGTTCTATTCGGGTCATAGTGACCCGTAGAGAATTTTTGAGGCCCTGTAGATTTTTTTTTTTTTTTCTATAAGTTTCTAAAACTTGATTTTATTTGACTTTTCCTCATTTGGGGGGACCTATCTATGAGTATTTTTTTGGGGGGGGGTTTACTTTTTGCTACACTCCGATTTGTACACTTGTCGTGTTCAGGTCATAGTGACCCGTCATCATTTTTTACAGCTGTGAGGCCATATTTTCAGTGAAATAAAAGAGTTATAACCTCAGTTGGGTCTATTTATTGCATCTACTATTGCATATAAATTTTTTTATTTCCTAAATTATTTCAATGGGGTCGTACACATGCTCTGCCGGGTGTATGCATTGAGATCTGCGCACCATAAAAATGGCTTTATATTATTTTTGGTGCAGTCTATACTAAAATGTAGAGCGCATCCAGAGAGATCACTAGGTGTGCACTACACGTGCATATTCTGCGCAGAACGGACTGTGTAAGAGGGCCTTATTTTGTTGGGTACGATCCAAAAAAACAAGCCTGAACTACCACAAGTTATCTTGAGTAAAAGAAATGTACATAGTTCCATGTTCTACTTTACTGCAAATACAACAATTGTTGCGCATGTTCCAAAAAAAATAAACAAGTAATACTAATGAGTACGAACCACCATGATAATGCAGTATATACCCGGGAAGATAAAAAACCTAACATGATCTTGGACTATAATGCAACCAAAGGTGGTGTAGACACATTAGATCAGCTAATTAGTACATATACCTGCAAAAGAAAATCAAATCGGTGGCCTATGATTGTGTTTTACAACATTGTGGATTTGTCGGCATACAATGCTTGTGTTGTGGAGGAATTCAACCCGAATTGGAATACAAACAAACTCCACAAGTGAAGACTATCGAAGAACTTGGAAAATCACTGGTTAGGCCGTATATTGAGCAAAGAAAGGTAACACCCAGAACGGAAGGAGCAGTAGGCCTTGTAGAGCATCCAGCAACATGCTCAGGAAACTGAAACCATGGCCTCCACAAGCACTTCCAACCCCATGGCCTCTACCAGCGGTGCTTCCAGAATAAATAAGAAAAAGGTGCAGCTATTGCCCTTATTCTTATGATAATAAAACAAGTATTACATGTTCTAGATGCAAAAAATTCTTATGCAAATCCCATGTTTATTGTTCTTCATGCAAGAATACATCAATTTGAACATATTTACATGGTAATATTAATTTAAGTGTTTTTTCTTTAATTTTTTTTCACAAAATGTATGATTTGCTTGTTTTGGTTTTTTTTTTTTTTTTTTTTACCACATGTGTAGTTTGCTATTTTTCGCTTTGCTTATTACTAAGTTTTTTCGGAATAAAAAACAAAAATAAAGATTTCAATTTCATTTTTCTTTTTTTTTTATTTTCAAACATGTGCCCATACAGTCTAGTAAGCAAAAGGTATAAAAATAATTGAGTTAGAGTATCTAAAATCAAGATTTAATAAACCGGGTCATAGTGACCTAGGAGTAATACAAGTGTATAGTACATGGAAACAGAACAGCAGGGTTAAGCAAATCTTCTACTCTGACACCTCTGGAACGGAACCTGACGGAAAAAGAGAAGTACCTCTCCACCCTCATTCTTGGGAATGTGGGACGTCCGTGACTCCTGAAACCAACAGGCTCTGGAGGGTGAGTGTTATGATTTGGTAGCTGAGGAGAGCAGGCAAAAACGGCAATACACCAGAGAGGTTGGAATCTACTGGATTGCAGTACCCTGACTAACCACCACAACTAAAGGCAGCCGTGGAGCGTACCTACGTTGGTCCTAGACGCCTCGTCACAGCCTGAGAGGCTAACTACACCTAAAGATAGAAAGAGGAAAACTATCTGCCCCGGAGCAGATCCCCAAAGAACATAGGAAGCTCCCAAACATGTAATGGCGGTTAGACAAGAGAAAATACAGACACAGACAGAAAATAGTATGAGCAAACATTGGGGCCCAATCTTCCTAGAAAGAAAAGGATAGGAAGGACACTTACTGCAATCCAAAAAACCCTAAAAAAATACCAACTCTACTAATTGCAAAAACACCTGAGATCACACGACCTCTACCACCTAAATTAGTTCTCTGGTGTAACAAAACTAAGCCGCAGCCACTGAAAAAACTGGAAAAGGCAAATTAACAAATAACAGTGGCTCAGATAAACTGAGAGGAGCACAAGCCCCCGGAGGGGGCCTGGCTGACCTCCACAGAAGTGCAGGAAAAAAATGCAAAAAGCAAGCACAAAAATAAAAGCAGAAAATATCTTATCTGTTAGCAGAAGATGCAGGCAAGACTCAGCAAGCTTCCAAGTGAACCAGGAACCAAAGTTGAGACAAGAACAATTGATCACCGGCAACCCTGATGGGAGGGAACCTCCCTTATACAAGACCAGTCTGTAACTCCTGATTGCCAATCTTCACAATCTTCATTGAATGGTTCAGTACTGTTTGTAACCACCAGAGGGAGCTTCTGCTCAGAATTCATTTCTAACACATTCACAACAGTACCTCCCCCTTGAGGAGGGGTCACCGAACCCTCATTTGGGCAACCAGGTAGGTCAGGATGAGCTCTGTGATACGCACAGATCAGTCTCCTAGCATGGATGTCCGAAGCAAACACCCAAGAATTGTCCTCCTGACCATAACCTCTCCACTTAACCAAATACTGGAGTTTCCGTCTAGAAAAATGAGAATCCAATATTTTCTCAACCACATACTCCAGATTTCCCTCAACCAAAACAGGGTCAGGAGGCGCAGCCATAGGAACCACTGGCTCGACAAACCTCTTCAATAAGGACTTGTGGAACACGTTATGGATCTTAAATGTCCCTGGAAGAAGTAAACGAAAGGAAACAGGATTAAGAATCTCCATGATCTTATAAGGTCCAATGAACCTAGGCTTAAACTTAGGAGATGCAACTCTCATAGGGATATTTCTTGAGGACAACCAGACCAAGTCCCCCACTTCAAACCGAGGACCATCAGTCCTATGCCGGTTGGCAAACCGCTGGGCCCTCTCCTGAGAGAGGGACAACCTCTCCACTACCTGGTCCCAAATCTGCTGCATATGCTCCACAACAGTCAACACCTGGACAGACAGAAGCCTCCGTCTGTCCCGAAGAAAATCGAGGGTGAAACCCAAAATTGCAGAAAAATGGAGACAAAGTGGCAGAGCTAGCCCTATTATTAAGAGCAAACTCAGCCAAAGGCAAAAAAGAGACCCAGTCATCTTGATCAGCAGACACAAAGCATCTCAGATAAGTCTCCAATGTCTGGTTTGTTCTCTCAGTTTGTCCATTGGTCTGAGGATGAAAAGCCGAGGAGAAAGACAATTGAACACCAAGTTTAGAACAAAAAGTCCTCCAAAATCTGGAAACAAACTGGACTCCTCTGTCAGACACAATGTTCTCAGGAATGCCGTGTAACCGAACCACGTGCTGAAGGAACAAAGGCACCAATTCGGAGGAGGAAGGCAACTTAGGTAATGGCACAAGATGTATTATTTTGGAAAACCTATCACAAATCACCCAGATAACGGTCATTTCTGAGAAACAGGGAGGTCGGAAATGAAATCCATAGAGATATGGGTCCATGGTCTCTTGGGCACAGGCAATGGCATCAACAAACCACTAGAGCGAGAGCAAGTCCCGCAGGACTGCACAAATTCCCTGCCGTCACGAGACAAAGTAGGCCACCAAAAGGACCGACTAACCAAGTCTCTGGTACCAAAAATTCCGGGATGACCGGCCAACGCGGAACAATGAATCTCAGACATCACACTCTTTTTCCACCGGTCTGGGACAAACAATTTCCCAATAGGGCAGCGCTCGGGTTTATCCTCCTGACAACCTTCCAGAGCCAGTCTCAAATTGGGCGAGATGGCGGAAAGAACTACACCCTCTTTCAAAATAACAGCAGGATCAGATAACTCAGGAGAGTCCGCAAGGAAACTCCTCGAGAGGGCATCCGCCTTAACATTCTTAGTGCCAGGAAGAAAGGAAACCACAAAATTAAAACGTGTGAAAAACAAGGCCCACCTGGCCTGTCTAGGATTAAGTCGCTTGGCTGATTCCAGATAAACCAGATTCTTAAGGTACTGCCACACTTAGCGATCTCGTTAGCGATCACGATAACGACGCAATCGTTGGTGTGATCTCTTTTAGGTCGCTAGTAGCTGCCAAACAGGAGATCTCATAAACACCACATCAGCGGTCAGCGATCTCTTTAACGACTTTGGCGGTCGTTAGGATGTCATTAGCATGTACTGAGCACTTCTGATTCATAGGAATTTCCAGCATCGCTCCTGCTCTCTGCGTCCTGCTAGCCTGCTTTGCAACTTCTGCGATCCTCCCTGTGATGCAAAAGAGAACTTACAGATATTGTGATCCACTCCGTGACGCAAAACAGTCATATGCGTCACAAACGAGGTCGCTCGTCGTTCGCAAAAGGTGCCAAACACAGCGATTCAGGCTCACCAGCGGGATGCCAACGATCAAAAAACGGTCCAGAACTCTAGTGAACGATCAGCAACATCACAGCAGGGGCCACATCGTTGCTACATGCCACACACAACGAGGTCGCTAACGAGATCGCAAAATAGTGACGTTTTAGTGATCTCGTTAGCGATCTCGTTTAGTGTGGCATACCCTTTATGGTCCGTGAGGACCACCACCTGATGTTTGGCTCCCTCCAGCCAACGTCTCCACTCTTCAAAAGCCCACTAACTCCCGATTACCCACGTCATAATTACGTTCAGTTGGAGAAAATTTGAGAGAAAAAGGCACAAGGGTTACTTTTAGAGGTCTCTGGATCTCTTTGGGACAAAACGGCACCTGCCCCAATTTCAGAGGCATCAACCTCCACCTGAAATGGCAGAGAAACATCAGGCTGCCGTAGAACAGGAGCAGAAGTGAATCTCTGCTTAAGTTTCTGAAACGCAGAGACTGCCTCAGGAGGCCAATTCACCACATCAGAACCCTTTTTGGTCAAATCAGTCAATGGTTTAACAATAACAGAGAAATTACCAATAAATTTACGATAAAAATTGGCAAAACCCAAGAATCTCTGTAAGAGCCTTTAATGAAGTAGGTTGGACCCAATCACAGATGGCCTGAACCTTGACCGGGTCCATTTCAATAACAGATGGGGACAAAATGAATCTCAGAAATGAGATCCTCTGTGCGCCAAAAAGACACTTTGATCCCTTCACATACAGAGCATTCTCTCTCAAAATCTGGAACACAGTCCGAACATGTTTCACATGAGAGTCCCAGTCATTGGAAAAAAATCAAGATATCATCCAAATAAACAATCAGAAATTTATCCACAAAATCCCTGAAAAGGTAACATTCATGAAGGACTGGAAGACGGAAGGAGCATTAGTGAGCCCAAAGGGCATCACTAGGTACTCAAAATGCCCCTCTGGGGTATTAAATGCAGTCTTCCATTCATCCCCGTGCTTAATGCGAATAAGGTTATACGCCCCCCTGAAGTCAAGCTTAGTAAACCAAGTAGCACTTTTCATCCTGGAAAACAGGTCAGAAATCAAGGGTAACGGATATTGATATTTCACAGTGATATTGTTCAAGAGACTATAATCAATACACGGCCTTAATGAACCATCCTTTTTGGCCACAAAGAAAAAACCGGCACCCAAGGGTGAAGAGGATGGTCTGATATGACCCTTCTCCAATGACTCCTTGATATAAGACCGCATAGCGTCATGTTCAGGTACAGACAAGTTAAAAAGGCGACCTTTAGGGAGTTTACTACCAGGCACTAATTCAATAGCGCAGTCATAGCTCCTATGGGGGGGCAAGGATGCAGATTTACTTTCGCTAAACACATCAGAAAAATCAGTCAAAAAGTCAGGAACATCCTGAGCCTGGGGAGAGGCAGAAAAAACAGGAGTGTTGGCATTAACACATTGGCAGCCCCAACTGGTTAGACACAGATTTCCAATCCAAAACAGGATTATGAGACTGTAACCAAGGGAAACCTAGTACAATAATGTCATGCAGATTATACAGCACCAAAAATTTGCAACTCTCCTGATGATCAGGTTCAACCCTCATTATCACCTGAGTAGAGAACTGGGGTTTATTCTCAGCCAAAGGGGTAGAATCAATCCCCAGTAGGGGAATAGACTTCCGTAGGGGTATCAAGGGAAACCCACAACGTTTAGCAAAATCAAAATCCATCAGGTTAATAGCTGCTCCCGAATCAACAAAATCCTGAGCAGAAAATGTGGACAGGGAGCAAATCAGGGTAACAGTCAACAGAAATTTAGTCTGAACACTACCCAAGACAACTGAGCGTGCAAAACGTCTTCCCCGCTTAGGGCAGGCTGAAATAGCATGAGAGGCGTCACCACAGTAGAAACATAACCCATTGCGTTTTCGAAACTCATGACGCTGTGCCCCAGAAGCCACTCTATCACACTGCATGGGTTCGGAAGCTGGTTCACAAGGCAACACTATTCCACGCATACCTCTACGCTCACGCAAACGTCTGTCAATTTGAATCGCTAATGACATAGAATCATTGAGACCAGAGGGAGCAGGGAAACCCACCATAACATCTTTTACATTCTCTGACAGACCCTTCCGAAAAAGGGCTGCCAAAGCATCATCATTCCATTTGGTCAGGACTGCCCACTTTCGGAATTTCTGACAGTATAACTCAGCGTCCTTAAGCCCCTGATTTAATGCCAACAAGGTTTTTTCAGCTTGATCAGTGACATTAGGTTCATCGTACAATAACCCCAGAGCCAGAAAAAATGCATCAACATTACTCAAAACAGGGTCCCCAGGTGTCAGGGAAAAAGCCCAATCCTGAGGATCGCTGCGCAGGAGAGAGATGACAATTTGAACCTGCTGTGCTGCGTTCCCTGAGGACTTAGGTTTTAAGGCAAAAAACAACTTACAGTTATTTTTGAAAGTCAGAAATTTAGCTCGATCCCCTAAAAACAAATCTGGCATTGGGATCCTAGGTTCCACAACCGGCAACCCTGCAAGATAGGTAGCAATACTCCGAACTTCAGTGGCAAGCTGATCCACACGGCCAGACAACTGTGCAAACTCCATTGAGAGAAAAAAAAAAATCCTCAGCACCCAGAGAAGAGGGAAAAAAAAAAATGCAACAAACAGAAAAAAAAAAAAAAAAATCTGACAACTCTTTTTTCACACTATTTTTCCCTTCTGTGAGTACCATATAATTTTCAGTTTGGCCGGTGATACTGTTATGATTTGGTAGCTGAGGAGAGCAGGCAAAAACAGCAATACACCAATACACCAGAGAGGTTGGAATCTACTGGATTGCAGTACCCTGACTAACCACCACAACTAAAGGCAGCCGTGGAGCGTACCTACGTTTGGTCCTAGACGCCTCGTCACAGCCTGAGAGGCTAACTACACCTAAAGATAGAAAGAGGAAAGCTATCTGCCCCGGAGCAGATCCCCAAAGAACATAGGAAGCCCCCAAACATGTAATGGCGGTTAGACAAGAGGAAGTACAGACACAGACAGAAAATAGTATGAGCAAACGCTGGGGCCCAATCTTCCTAGAAAGAAAAGGATAGGAAGGACACTTACTGCAATCCAAAAAACCCTAAAAAAATACCAACTCTACTAATTGCAAAAACACCTGAGATCACACAACCTCTACCACCTAAATTAGTTCTCTGATGTAACAAAACTAAGCCGCAGCCACTGAAAAAACTGGAAAAGGCAAATGAACAAATAACAGTGGCTCAGATAAACTGAGAGGAGCACAAGCCCCAGAGGGGACCTGGCTGACCTCCACAGAAGTGCAGGAAAAAATGCAAAAAGCAAGCACAAAAATAAAAGCAGAAAATATCTTATCTGTTAGCAGAAGATGCAGGCAAGACTCAGCAAGCTTCCAAGTGAACCAGGAACCAAAGTTGAGACAAGAATAATTGATCACCGGCAACCCTGATGGGAGGGAACCTCCCTTATATAAGACCAGTCTAACTCCTGATTGCCAATCTTCATTGAATGGTTCAGTACTGTTTGTAACCACCAGAGAGAGCTTCTGCTCAGAATTCATTTCTAAACACATTCACAACAGGTGAGTGGGTAGGAGACAGGGACCAGGACCAGTGTTTGGATCAGCTAAACACTCTTGATGTGTTAGAGGTGGGGGTCCTGCCGGCTAGACATGTGAGGATACGGGGTGGCAATACACGCCGTACTCAGTCTCTACGTGTGAGTACAGTGTGACTGTCTAGCAGTCGCAAATCATGCAGCTGTGGCAAAAACTAGATCTCCGAGCATGTCCAAACACTTGTCGGACACCCGAGTAATGAGTATACTCGCTCATCACTACAGTCCACAAAGTGTTCATCCATTTCTCTTTAGACCAGTTGATCTGTTCTTTAGCAAATTGTATCTGCTTCAGTACGTTTTTTTTTTTTTAAACAGTGCGACTTTGCAGGGACTTCTTGCTTAAGAAATTAGCTTCACACAGGCGTCAGTCACAGTATTCACAGGTAAGTTGAGAATGTCTTTGATCATCCTGGAGCTGATCATTGGCTGAGCCTTTGCCATTCAGGCTATTCTTCTGTTTTCTTCCATGTCTCTCTGGTTCAGCTTTCCATTTTAAAGCACTGGAGATCATTTTAGCTGAACAGTATCGTTGTTTATAAGTTTTCACCTGGACCCGTTGAAGCGTGGTAACGCAAAACAGCGGTCTCTCCCTGCACACCTCTGCCGGCCGCTGTACCTTACACTCTATGATGACAGTTGCAAAATAAAGGACTTTTCATGCAAGCTGCCATGGTGAGTGCCACATACTTTTTTTCTGCATCATCTCTCCAGTCAACTTTTTAATCAAAGTATGCTATTCTTCTGAACAATGTCTCACACCACCCATATTTCTCAGCCTTTCAAGGAGAAATGTATGTACAACACGTTCTGGCTTCACCCTTAAATAAGGGCCACCTCATTCACACCGGTTTCTTCACAGAATGATTGACCTCACTAATTGAACTCCATACTGCTATTATTTTGAACACACCACCTTTAAATTAATTATTCTAATACACAGACTTAAAAACATGCAGAACATGAATGCTGAGTCTCTTGGTTTTCATAGAATCTACAGCACCAACTGGTAAATTGTTTGAAGTGGTAATATATCTTATATCAAAAACAGTGATTAATCTGGTTAGTCAAATTGGACTGCTATTTTGAACACTACTGTACATACATGACAATTTACATTGTGCACATACCTTAGGTTATGTTTGGCCTGTCCTGTAATACAAGTAAAAATGCAGGCAATAGGAAAATTTGTGCCGATAAACCCCTGGCTTCACCTCAGTTGACACAAGGAACGACGAAGGATGGTGGTAGTTTCTTCCATAAGCACTCCTGGCTGGTTACGGTCATCTATTTTGGAATGCTTCCCCAGCATGGACAATTTACAGTGAGGAATTTGATTTATTCTCCTCCTGCTCAAATGACATTTGGATAGTCATGAACGAACATGCTTGTGTCCTGAGTAACTTTGGCACGCTCCAAAAACATTTCAGTCCCTGCAGCTGCATGTCTTGCGGCTGTTTGCCCGCTGCAACAAGCAGCCGCAGGTACTCAAACGTATTTTTCAAGCATGCCGAAGACACTGTTCTCACACGAGCATGCTCAGGTAACACCTTATCAGAGCATGTTCACTTATCACTACATCTGGACCCTAAAGTGATCTATTTCCTGTACTGGCTTTCCTCCACTTCCTGTAATGACCGTAAAAGGCTGCGGAGAGCACAGCACCATGCAGTGATTTCCCCTCCAAAATGTTATCACCATTCTAGGCTATGCTCACCCTCTCCAGAGAGGACATATAGTCTTTGCATGAGTTTGCATCATATATTCCTGGGGACCAGTGTTGCCATCGCAGGAAGCAACATCCCGCACTGCACTGAGCGTGCAGAACCTAAACCACCGACTGTCCCTGTCCAAATATTAATGGATTTAACGGTATACAATGTCCATACAGATACACAAAAATGCACGTTTATTTTTGAGAGAACATTGCATTTATTAAAAAAAAAAAAAAAAAATTACACTACTAGAACATGTGAATTGCCAGAATTTGTGGAATTCAGAGGTTGTCGTTTTATTAGAATTAAATAGGATGTTATTTTGACACATAAGCACTTGTGTCAACCATCTGAAGCATTTAAACAAAAAAAAAAAATTAAATATATTTATATGTATATAAATTATGACCATGTTAAAAAAAAAGTTGAATTCACATGTGCAAACTAAATCTAATGAGACTTGATCAGTGAAATGCTTTGTATTATCAAAGAACCTATGTAGACATTAGATATCTGAAGAGTACATAGGAGTTCAACATGCCATTTACCAGAGCTAACAAGACATGTACACACTACTTGTTAAAAATGGCTGGGGGGGGGTGGGTGGTTGGGGGAAGAGAAGAGGTGGGCCACAATTTTTCACACACTTGTAGGTCCTGCAGCAACGATAACATCAATCATTCATGTAAGCTCTGCAGCCATTTATGTCACTAAGGCCAGAGATTGGCTACTTTAAATGGTATATCCGGGACCTGTTGGGCAAAGCGCAGTTCTTCCCCGCCATAGAGAAGTCACAGACCACTCCTGCGGGCGATTCAGCAGCCTCTGCTGATGCAACAGGGCGTGACTTTCGACATTCTGATAGACAGTCGACTTCCACCAGTTTGACAGCTGGATCCCCACTGCCTATCAGAATGAAATTTGAAGTCCCGCCTTGTCAACAGCTGAGCAGGAAAAGAAAGCCTCAGCTCTGTTGAGACAACCTCAACAGAGGAAGCCGAATCCCCGCAAAAGCAGTCACTGACCACTCTGTGCTGGGGAGTAATGGTGCCGTGTAGAACACAAGTACTTCGGCACGTGTTTTTCATAAAGTGCCAGATATACCCTTTTAGGGTTGACCATAACTCACTGCTGCAGGATAGGCAGGGATTGCCATGGGAATATGACAGGCGCGTCATCTTGAGAAATCACAACCATTTAACAATTCCTGCAATTTCTTACATTTATATTAAATGAAGTATGCACTGGGTTAAGAGTCTAACTACAATCACAAGTTCATCCAGGTTTCAGCACTGAAGCAGCCCTAAATCCACCGCTCAACAATGTCTTCTATGCATCTTCAGGACAGAAGTGAATGCCAGCACCAAGTGGCTCAAACACAAAAAGAAAACAAAAAAGCCATACAATACATTAACAACCTAGTGAGTAAAGATGTAAAAGTAATACCAGAAAACTAAAAACTTCATTGCTTTAATCTAAGAGGTTTGGCACTGAACACCGCCTCTTGGATGATCCTCGTCATCATCATGATAAGCTTCTCCGTTGTAATGTGAACGCCTTTGCTGACCCGGATCAAATTCCATGAGCTCCACTTGCTCCATGTCTTCATTCTCTTCAATTACTTTTCTTGAAGGAAGAAGCTTTTCTAACAAAGGAAGTTTGTCTGCTGAAATGAAGCCACTGGAAGGAAAGTTAACCTGCAAGAGCAGAAATGTACAAATAAATAATGTCTATTGCTTTAACAAAGGCATACACTTCCATAACGAATTTACTTCAGTATTCATTATATAGCAAATCATTTCCCCCATGTCAGTACAATTAAATAATGCACATGTGACACACACCATGGCCAGGAACTACTTCCCAACCACAATGCAGTATATATACACATAACGATCACACAGAAGTTAGAAGGTAGATAGAGGGAGGGAGCCCCAGCGACATCACGAAGAGCTGATAGTTGCCATGGTGACATCATCATGACTACATCCAGGTCACCAGAGCTAGCAAACTTGTTGCACCATGCTCTGAGCATGGTGTATCAAGCTTGTGTGTCAGTGCAGCACTGAGAATTTATAAAGCATAGCAATGCTGTGTGATTGCCCTTGCTATGCTTTAGGGCAGAGGTCTCAAACTGCATTCCTCAAGGGACGCAAACCGGTCATGTTTTCAGGATTTCCTTGTATTGTACAGGTGATAATTTAATAACCTGCACAGATAATGAATCCAGCACCTAGTGCAATGCTAAGGAAATCTTGAAAACACACATGGTTTGCGGCCCTCGAGGAATGCAGTTTGAGACCCCTGCTTTAGGGTATGTGGACACGTTGCGGTTCCACAGCAGATTCTGCTGCGTTGTACAGTAGCATTATAATATATATAAAACAAAAAATGCTGTGCACATGCAGATTTGTCAATTCTTTTTGCTTAATCCGCAGCGGTTTTACATCTGCTCCATTATAGAAATCCGCAGGTGTAAAACCGCAGGACGGTTTACCTGCGGATTTAGCAAAATCCGGGTGGAAAAAATCCGCAGCAGAATCCACAACGTGCATGCACCCTCATAAGTGATCAAAGTGAAAGTCCCTTACAGGGACCAAGTAAAAAAAAAACAAACAAAAAAAAAAAAACTGGTCAACTTTTAACCCTTCATTAAAAAGAAAACCGTTTTAAAAAAAAATGTGATGGGAAGAAGATATGTGGAAAGTGTTACTTATTTTTATAACCTCAAATCAGTTTTGTTACAAAATAGTCAATACGTTTGAAAAGTGCAAAGTTTGTTTTTTTTTCTCAAATAAATGCAAGTCATATCAAAGAAATTTTACCACCTGAATCATGAAAGTACAATCACGAAAAAAAAAAAAAAAAACAGTTTCAGAATCACTGGGACATGGTGAGGTGTTCCAGAGTTACCACATAAAGTGACACTGGTAAGAATTCTAAAGTTTGGCCTGGTCATGTAGGTGAAAAGGTTAAAGGGTTATTTTGAAGATCCCTTAGGGGACTTCAACCTGCGATGAAAGTATACACTGCAATACTACTGTATTGCAATAGTGAAAATTCACAGGCTCTTCATAAGGGCCATTTAATATAGCAGGCATTAGGGGACTTCCGCAAACCCTCAGCTGTCACAGAAGCACTGCGATTCTGTACCGCTACATGATGGCTGTATAATACAACAAAAAGAAGGATTTTTGGTACTTACCGTAAAATCTCTTTCTTGGAGTCTTCATTGGGGGACACAGGTTACTATGGGTGTATGTGCTGTCACTAGGAGGCTGACACTATGCAAATTAGGCAAAAGCTGACTCCTCCCCAGCAGTATACACCCACCGACAGGCACAAAGCAACTCAGTTGGTGCAAAAGCAGTAGTAGTAGGAGTACCTATGATGACCGGAGGCACGGCCTATGTGCCAACCCCAAAGCAATGGTCTAAGGTCCAATGTGGTACGGATTTAGGGGAGAGTGCTGTGTCCCCCAATGAAGACTCCAAGAAAGATTTTACGGTAAGTACCAAAAATCCTTCTTTCTTTATCGCTTCATTGGGGGACACAGGTTACTATGGGACGTCCAAAAGCAGTCCCAAGGGTGGGGATTCTAGGTATATTAGAGAGAGAGGAACTTAGGTCGGTCGGTGGGAAACCGCCGCCTGTAGTATCTTTCTACCCAAGCCTGCGTCCGCCGAGGCGTGGGTATTAACTTTGTAGAACTTCACGAAGGTGTGGAGGGAAGACCAGGTTGCGGCTTTACAGATTTGCGCCGCCGAAGCCTGGTGACGAATGGCCCATGAGGCTCCCACCGCCCGGGTAGAGTGCGCCCTCACTCCGGGAGGGGCTTGTTTGTTCTGGGATCGGTATGCCTTGTGGATCGCTGAACGAACCCAACGGGCAATGGTGGATTTTGAGGCTGCGAGCCCCTTGCGACGGCCCTCAGAGGATGAACAGGGAATCCACCTGACGAAAAGTGGTGGTTCTAGAAAGGTAAATTCGGATCGCCCTGACCAGGTCTAGCTTGTGGAGGGATCCTTCTAAGGGATGAACTGGTGAGAGGCACAGTGACGGGAGGACGATGTCCTCGTTGATGTGAAAGGCCGAGACTACCTTCGGAAGGAAGGGACCGGTCGGAGGACCACTTTATCCTGATGCAGGATCAGAAAGGGGGGGCGGCAGGACAGGGCCGCCAATTCGGACACCCTTCTGAGAGAGGTGATAGAGACCAGGAAGGCTACCTTCCACGAGAGTAGAGTGAGAGGGATGTCCTTGATCGGCTCAAAGGGGGTACGCTGTAGAGCGCTCAGGACCAGATTGAGATCCCAGGGATAGATCGGGGGGGCTAGGTGAGCGACCCCCTGCAGGAAGGTCTTCATCTGGGGCGAGGAGGCCAGTTCGGACTGGAATAGCACGGATAGAGCTGAAATCTGACCCTTTAGGGTGCTGAGGGAAAGGCCGGAGTCCAGTCCCGACTGCAGAAAGGCGAGGACGGAAGGCAGGGAAAAGGTCATGGGTAAGAGGTTGTTCTTCTCGCACCAGCGGAAGAAAGCCTTCCAGCACCTGTGATAAATGCGGGAAGACGCTGGTTTTCTGGCCCTTATCATAGTTTGGATGACCCTTTCCGAGAAGCCTGCGCTCCTCAGGACCGCGGCCTCAACGGCCATGCCGTTAAAGTGAGCGACTGAGAATTCGGGTGGAAGAGAGGTCCCTGTGAGAGAAGGTCCGGGCAGTTTGGGAGTCTCCAGGGTACGTCCGAGAGCATGTTTACCAGCTCCGCATACCAGGCCCGACGTGGCCAACCTGGGGCTATGAGCAGGACAGGGATTCCTTCCGCCTTTATCTTCTTTATGACCCGTGGAAGCAGGGGAGGGGTGGGAAGAGGTAAGGCATCTCGAACTGGGCCCATGGGACGACGAGTGCGTCGCAGCCGAGTGCCATCGGGTCCCGGGATCTGGCCACGTACTGGGGGACCTTGTGGTTTGATCGAGATGCCATTAGATCGACGTCTGGGACGCCCCACCTCTGGCAGATTTGGTTGAAGACGGCCGGGTTGAGGTGACCACTCGCCGGCTGCCAGTTCCTGGCGACTGAGGAAGTCGGCTTCCCAGTTGTCCACCCCGGGAATGTGTACGGCGGAGATGGCAGGGACATGGTGCTCTGCCCAATGTAGGATCTTCCCTACCTCGGTCATAATCTGTTTGCTGCGAGTCCCTCCTTGATGATTTATGTATGCCACGGCCGTGGCGTTGTCCGACTGGAGGCGGACTGGTTTGCCCTTGAGGAGGGGCTGCCAGTGGAGGAGGGCCAGGAAGATTGCCCTGATCTCCAGGAGGTTTATCGGCAGGAGGGCCGCGTGTGTCTCCCAGCGGCCCTGTGCTGTGAAATGCTGGTAGACCGCGCCCCAGCCCTGCAGGCTGGCGTCAGTGGTGATGACCTGCCACCGGAGAGGCAGAAATGACCTTCCGCGTAGGATGGAGGAGGCCAGTGTCCACCAAGTAAGGGATTGTTTTACTTTGGGCGGCAGGATCACTGGGCGGTCTAGGGACGCTGGATTCTTGTCCCATGATGACAGAAGGGCAAGCTGGAGGGGACGTGTGGAACTGCGCGTATGGTACGACCATCTTCCCCAGGACTCTGAGGCCGAAACGTAGGGGAAAGGGTTCCGGTCGTCTTAGGGCTTTGATCCCCTGTCTGATCGAGTAGTATTTCTCTTCCGGGAGAAAGACTCGCGCCTGAACGGTGTCGAGTTCCATGCCCAGGAAAAGAATGCGTTGGGTTGGAATCAGGGTAGATTTTTCCCGGTTGATGAGCCACCCGAGGCGGGACAGGGTGCTCAGGGTGATCTGAAGGCTTTGATTGCAGTCCTGGCGAGACGGGCCTTTGATTAGGAGATCGTCGAGGTAGGGGATTATGAGAATCCCCTTGGACCGAAGGATGGCCATGACCGCCGCCATGACCTTTGTGAAGACTCTGGGGGCGGAGGCCAGGCCGAAAGGGAGGGCTGTGAACTGGTAATGGTGTTCCTGCACCGCAAAGCGGAGGTACCTTTGGTGTTGGATGCAGACCGGAATGTGTAGATAAGCATCCTGTATGTCCACGGAGCAAAGGAATTCCCCCGGCTCCATGGAGGTAATTACCGAGCGCAAGGACTCCATTTTGAAGTGGCGGGTCCGAAGATGGCGGTTCAACCGTTTGAGGTCTAGGATCGGACGAAGTGACCAGTCTTTTTTTCGGGACTACGAAGAGGTTTGAGTAGAACCCGGAGAATCGTTCGTTCCGCGGAACGGGGACGATCGCTTCCGCTTCCAGCAGGGAGGCGACTGCGCGAAGAAACCCTGGGCGATGTGAGGGTTGTTTTGGTGGGTGAGAGCCGCAGAAGCGTCTCTTTGGGCGGGAGGAAAACTCTATTTTGTATCCGGACGTGATGATCTCCCTTACCCAGGCGTCGTCGACGACTGAGAGCCAGGTGTCCTTGAACCGAAGGAGTCTTCCCCCCCCACCCTGGGTTTCCAGGTGGGGGTGGCCCGTCATTTAGGGGTGAATTTTTGGTTCCTGTTATTGGTTGACTTAGGAGGGCGGCTCTTGTTTTTTCCAGTGGGGGGTGGACTTGAAGGAAGGTTTCCTTCTGTCTCCGTGGAAAGGGGGTCGGTCCTGTTGGGTGGAGCCGCCTGGGGCGGTGAAGGTACGGAAGGGACGAAAGGGCTGTGGTCCCTTCCTGTTGTAGGGCAGTTTTGTTCTGGATTGGGGTAGGGAGGTACCCTTGCCCCCTGTGGTGTCAGAGATGATCTGGTCCAGTCTGGACCCGAAGAGCATAGAGCCCTGGAAGGGCAGGCTAGTTAGGGACTTTTTTGAAGCTGGATCCGCGTTCCACGCCCTTAGCCAAAGGACCCGGCGGATTGCGGTAATGTTGCTGTTTGCCCTTGCGGAGCAGGCGGCGGCATCCAAGGAAGCGTTAAGGAGGTATTTGCCTGCTTTAACGATCTGGTCTGCTAGGTCGTAGAGGTCTTCTTTTGGGGCCTCCGACGCGACGCCCCGTTTGAGAATTTTTGCCCAGGCCGATACGGCTTTTGCCACCCATGTGGAGGCGAAGTTGGGGCAGAGTGATGCGCCTGATGCCTCAAAGGCGGACTGTCAGGGCTTCGATCTGTCTGTGGCGTCCTTGAGGGCCGCGGCGTCCGGGATGGACAGAACCGTATGGGCGGACAGGCGGGTCCACCTTGGGGGGCTCGGACCATTTGGCTACCAGATCAGCGCTGAAAGGGTATAGGACGTCTAGCCGTCTCCTTCCCGGGAAGCGCTTTCCGGGGTTATCCCAGTGTCGGGCTGTAGTAGCCTCGAACTCCTTGTGATTGCGGAAAACCTTTGAGGGTCGTTTGGCTTTTTTGAATATGACGGGGTCGTCCTGGGTGACTGCCTCGTCCTCCTTAATTTCGAGGGTTTGTACGATAGCAGAGATGAGGCTGTCCACCATGTCCCGTGTCCCTGAGGGCTGATCGTCCTCGGAGTCAGACCCTGCCTGGGACGTTACGTCCGACCCGGTGTCTGCCTCCGGGGAGGGAGACCGGGTAGCTCTGGGCGGGCTGGGGGCCGCTGATGGGCCCGGTGAGCTGGACGGGGAGCTAGCACGAACACGCTTTCTGGTTCTGTTCCTTGCTCTGCCTCTGTGAGGGTCGTGGTCAGGTGCAGGCGAATCGCCGTGGGTGGCGTTCGTAGCACTGGTGGCAACAGAGGGCTGTGGCATACGCTCCAGGAACTGTATGAGGGACTGCGATATTTTTGTCCAGTCCGAGAAGGACTGAGACATGGCGACGGCCCACTCCGGAGGCGTGTGGGCGCTCTCCTCCCGGGCATTGGTGGCATCCTGATGGGCAGACATGGTGGTGGTGGTAGGGACGCAGGACGAGCAGAGGGGGGACGCTTGGCCTGAGGCCCACTTTTTCTTACAAAGGGCACAAGCGTAGTGGATCACCGTGGGGATCTGAGCGTGTGCAGCGGGGTTGAGCATAGGTAGGCCCTGGGAAGGCGTGCGCTATTGTCAGCTGCTGAGCAATTAAGGCCTATCTGTCATGTGTGCATTGCCACGAAGATCGTCGCGGTTGCACATTTTGACTTCTCACAGCTGAGTTGCTGTTTCTTTGTGTTTGGCAGCTAGGGAGTTAATTCTGTCTGTGCTCGGTGCTGGGACTGGGTGCAGTTTCTCCCGGCTGCAATTGATTATTTGTTGATTGGTTTCCTTTAAGTTTCTGGTTGTCTGCTTTGGGAGTTGCCAGTGAAACACTTCATGCAGACCACAGATAGGAATGAATCTGTATAGACTCTAGTTGAGAGCTCCTTAGTTGTTTTAAGCTTAACTTGCTTAGAGTTTATTTCCCAGACCATTTATGTTCCTTCGGTGTTTGAGTGTGTATGCAAGTGAGTGCTATCCTGTCTGTCTTATATGTCTAATCGGTGTATTTAGCTGAGATCAGCCCATATCCCTTTGGTGGTAATCAGGATCCTTCTTTGGACTGATTACAGGGTTCAGGGTCTGATAGGAGACAGGGTTAGGCTGGAGACTTGGACCTCTGAACCATTATCAGTACCTCCAAGGTAAGGGATTAGTTAGGACCCCAGTGTAGGGTCAGGTTAGACCCCGGTCCTCCTCTTTCCTGTTACAGCTCATCAAGTCCTCAAGATTAACCCTGAGTTCAACTGATATCGTTTCTACACATCTAGTCCTCAAGATTAACCCTAAGTTCTGCTGATATTGTGTCAGGTAAATCTATTTTATACTTACATTCTGATGTTGCTAAACTATATGTTGTTTAGAGTGTGG
The DNA here is from genome assembly GCA_033576555.1 of Oophaga sylvatica. Taxonomy (NCBI): domain Eukaryota; kingdom Metazoa; phylum Chordata; class Amphibia; order Anura; family Dendrobatidae; genus Oophaga; species Oophaga sylvatica. The sequence continues at coordinate 341,428,521 of JARQOD010000001.1, forward strand.
TTCCTGTATAAATAGTTTACTGACATTCTAGTCATATCATTAGACAGCGTGACACTAGCGCGGTGGGCTATACTGCTGAGTGGGTGCTACCTGGGGTTTTGGTAGGGTCTGTCGGGTGCAGAGCCTACCAGTGCCCCGCTTACCGGTACCCAGCGATCGGCGGTGGGAGCTGCGGTTGCTGTGTCCCCGAGGCCGGCAGGCGGGTGAAGCCGGGACAGATCCTCCTGTGCTGGCGCTGTGGACGCGTGCAGAGTCTGGAGGCTGTTGCAGCGTCCACGTGGTGAAGCAGGAAGCGCCGGAAGGAGGTGTGTCCGGCCGGGGGGCGGGGAACGCTTGTCCCTGGTTGGCTCGCCTTAGGGCATGTGCTGGCTTCCTGGGGTGGAGCCGCGCTGGCAGGGCGCTTCCAGCGTGAGGACGCGACGCTGAGGACTTTCTCCGTTGTGGGGCGTGTCGGGCGCGTTGACGTCAGGGGTCAGCGGAACCCTGCGCTCACAGGAAGGGGAGTGGTCTGGCGAGAACAAGAGGCGAGGGAGGGTCAAGATGGCGGCGCCGTGCTGTGTAGCGCGAACTAGCGTGGGGCAAATGCGCGGCCCTGCGCCCGTGGCTATCGGGGCGCTGTCTACCCTGTCCCCCTCTGGTGGGTCCCAGAGAGATCGCGCAGCGGTGGCGTTGGGCCAGGTTGGGCTGGGGGGTACCTCTGTCCGTGTGATCTCTGTCCGGTGTTAGATGCTGGAGCTGAGGATGTCAGGATCCCTCGTGGGTGCAGAGGGTCCTGTTGATGATCCTCCTTCCCGCACCGTCTCCGGACGGTGCAGAAGACGGCATCGACTCCTTTAGTCGGGGGGAAGGCCACAGCCGGTGGCCGCCGTCTTCCTCTCAGCCCTCTCCTGGGAGAGGGGTGAGGGGGGGGGGGGGGGGGGGGGGGGGGGAAGCAAGGACTAGTCGCCCAGGATCCTCTGAAGCACCCATGAGGGTGACAGAGGACCAAGTCCTGCCAGCGGGTCTGAGAGTGGGCAGTGTGGATTATTCGCACGCTGCTCTCTGTCGCTAAAGTGTGGGTAGAACAGGGTGAGTGATCTGCACCCTGTTACCCGAAGAAATGAATCTGGAAAACAAAGGGAAAACGTTAATAAAACACACAAAAAACTTGTATGGGAATAAAGACTGCGGATCTGGTGTTAGATCCAGGTCCGCCTCCTACAGACACTAAGCAAAAACTGAGTTGCTTTGTGCCTGTCGGTGGGTGTATACTGCTGGGGAGGAGTCAGCTTTTGCCTAATTTGCATAGTGTCAGCCTCCTTGTGACAGCACATACACCCATAGTAACCTGTGTCCCCCAATGAAGCGATAAAGAAATGAGGGCAGAACGTTACAATAGCGTCAGGAAGGGGTTGAAAGGCCTAAGCTATGGTAGCAGATTGTCACACCTATGGTAGTGTTCGTGTTAGGAAGTTACAGTGAATTAGTCCACATTAATAATAAATTTTAATATATCCCAATATTTAAGCTGGATGGAAAATTAACAGCAAAGCCAATTAAGCAGAAGAGCTACTAACCTGGAATTCAATTATAAGGCGTCCCTTCTCATATGGCCTTCGGTAGATGGGCATACCTTCATTTAACACACATTTAATATCTCCATGTTTGACAATCTGACCTAAGAGGCAACACAAAAAGTGATTGAGATCAGTAACACCTACTATCTAGAGTTGGTATGTACCAGTGTTAAGTCAATCTACTAACCAGGATGAGAAGTAATAATTATAGTCCTCAAATCCAGCGTCTCTATGGGCTTTTGAAAACCACACAGTGCCTCCACCAGCTCTATTTCCATGTGCATCAGAAGATCTTCTCCCCTCCTGCAACATTGCAAAAATAGTTAGTTTTCCTATTTTGAATGTTTAGATTTTTATTTTCACAGATTGAGGCTCTTTATACCTAGTAAACACAGCATGATCCTTTACGTCCAGTACAATAATGATATCTCCAGGTTCAAGGCCTGGTTCTTGGTCACCCTCGCCAGAGAATGTGATCTTCTGGCCATCCTTCATTCCTGTATATAAAATAAAATAGATACTGCATGAGCAAACAGCATTTAAAGAGGGTGTCAACCTTTGGGAATTTTTTTTCTCTTACTTAGAATGCATGCAATTTAGGTTAAATTATTTTTGCAATTGGGCGTCAATAAATATTTTGCAGTTGCCTCCTATAGCCTCCTTATTACACCATCTCTGGCTGCAGAATGAGTTAACGGGGTTGTCAACTTTACCTTAATTATATCAGATGTAAGTGCCACAAAATTATGTACCCAACACTATTAGGGTATGTTCCAAAGGTCAGTAAACGCTGTGGGTTGGATGCTGAAAACATCGGCAGCATCAAACCCGCAGCGTCCAGATGTTACAGCATAGTGGATGGAATTTCAAGGAATCAAATGTCCACTCTGCGTGCACAGATGCCTCCAGCTTCCCTGCAGAGACGGACATGCAGCGTGTCTTTCCAGACTGCAGTATGTCAATTTATGTAGCGGAGACGCTCAGTGTCCGCTGTGTAAACTACCCATACACTTTCATCAGGATCAGTTCTCCCGAGCAGCCAATTGTGAGCACTTGGCTTGTGACTGGAGATAACCCTGTCCCCGGCGGTCACGTGCACAGCAGTTCTCACGATCAGCTCAGCTCATTGGGAAAACTGCAGTGTATGTGTACTTCCGGCTGTGTCACAAGAATCACCATTATGTAAATTAGTACACATGCGTAGTAAGCCTCGTTCCCACACTTAATATGCATGTGACTAGGAAGAGAATGCGGTTTTACCGCATCTAATGAAAGTGTATCGGTAATTTACGCAGCGGAGACTGAGCGTCTCCATTACATAAATTAACACGCTGCTGTCTGGAAAGACGCGCCGCATGCCCATCTCTGCAGGTGAACCGCGGGCATCGGTGCATATATAGTGGGCATTGGATTTCTTGAAATCCCATGTACTATGCAGTAACAGCTGGACGCTGAGGATGTACGCAGCGTCAAACAAGCAGTGTTTACTGACCGCTGGAACATACCCCAATATATCTGCAAATAGGAAATCACTTTGTTCCTTCCCAGGAGCCAACTTTCAATTAGCTTTATTTCACGAGAAAAAAAAAAAAAAAAAAAGCATTAAAAACACATGCGGAAAAAAAAAACAAAACAAAAACAGTTGACCTGCCAGTGAAATCAGATGCAGATTTCACCTGCGTCAAATCATGAGCCATTCCTGATAATGTGCACATACCCTTACAACATAACAGGTTCTTCGGCACTTGTAACTGCAGCTTTCCTCACAGACTGCAAAGCTGATAAATTAGGCCGGGGTCACACTGGCAACAAAATCATACGACTGCAAAGCGATGAAATATTGCATTGCAGTCGGACCATGGAGCAGCTCCCACCATCAGATTTTTTGTGGTTATATATATATATATATATATATATATATATATATATATATATTATTATATAATATATATATATATATATATATAATACATACAACACACACACACTCACGTCATTGTGACATTTATAGTTCATGCACTTTTACATAGTGTAATAGCCACTAATTCAATATATATATATAGTCTATGTGTATATATCTATTGTTTCTTTTGTGATTTAAAAAAATATTCATTTGGATCCATTATATGTTGGTTTTGCAAGCCACCGACAAAATCTTGCAAGTCGGATGTCAATTGGATGTGAAACGTACGCTTACATGCAACAAAAATCGAATCAGCGACGGAAAATCGGATGCAAGACGCATCAATGTTCATGAAACTTTTCTGCGATAATCATCCCACTAAAACGGTCAGATTTTTTAGACGTTGTGTGTGACCCCAGCCTTAAAGCTAATGTGGACAACCCAATACTTCATGCTGAATCCAGCAATAGACAATACGACAGAGGCTGTTGCACCTCAGTTGCATTTATAAGTTTTTCCCCCTCTTACAGGAAGAGGAGAGCTCATGTAGGAGTTCACATTTGAAAGATGGGAGGTCAGAAGAATTATAACCTGCTTTGGCAAGTGGGGTTACAACAAATTCTGTAGACCCTTCATCAAATCATGTAACTGAAATATCTGGCCAGAGCATGGTTTTCCGAGTTTAAAGAAAAATAAGTGTTTTCTATGTGGAGGTTCCTGGAATTTAAACAGTCTATATACAAACCTTTGTCAATGTGAACTTCAAGAATCTTCTTTTCTCTGACAATTTTCCTGCCATTGCAGTTCTTGCAGCGGTCTTTTGCACTGATTCTTTCCCCTTGGCCTTGACACTCTGGACACACAGACTGGATCTGTTGGACCATTCCTGGTCCTATTTGATGGATTCTTATTTGCACACCAGACCCCCTGCAATTCGTACAGCACTCCACAGCTCCTTTCCTACCGCCACGGCCTGAAATTAAAAAGCATATTTTTTTCTGTGAAGACCCCAGCTGTAGACCACCTTTAAATCAAGTTAATGCTACAATTTACAAATCCTAATGCAGAATTGAAGACTACAGATCATGCACCATCCTGGAATCCATATTTCAACTCTGACAGTGTTAACTTCCATTTTCTCCTCCCCTTATTCCCAGAGCCACGCTGCTAATTTATCTGTCCACACAATGTACTTAAAAAAAAAACAAAAAAAAAAAAACACATGATTGACAGTTTGAGAAATGTTTTTACAGTGGACATTGTGGAATATGTAACATGCAATATGATCCTCTTCATCAATATGATTACAACAATACCAGAATTGTTTTTTTCACCACTAAAATGAAAATATCACATCCAGAAAATTCTGATCTTTCAAAATCTAAAAAATAATTAACCCGTATGGTAAACAGAATGCCCAAAAAAAACTCTTATTTTTGGGTGGCCAAAAAAAAAAAAAAAAAAAAAAAAAGAAAAACAAAGAACCTTCTCGCTCTGCAAACAATAAGCTATCACAGCGGCCGGTCATAAAATGCTACGAGTCTCCAAATTTTTTTTTATTCTCAGTGGGGGTAAAGGAGAGGAGCAGATTTGAACTTACGTTTTTTTCCCCCACTGTTCTTGTAAGCCCCCTTGTCAGATTGCTTATGCCATATACAGCGATGCCACAGAATCACTGCATATAGCAGAAATCATTTGAACTTACGTTTTTTTCCCCACTGTTCTTCTAAGCCCCCTTGTCAGATTGCTTATGCCATATACAGCGATGCCACAGAATCACTGCATATAGCAGAAATCATGGTCTCCTATGCCCAACCAGAGGCAGGATTTCAAAGGAGTTCCGTAATGACAATCATGGGCAAAGTTAGTTACATGAGCACACGCTGGCATGTGTTAAATGCCATTGTCAATCTGAGAGAGGCATGTAAGTTAACAATTGCACGCAGAGCAACCGCGATTGTTAGGGGCAGGTCCTGGCTGTGAAACAGTCATCACCTGCCTGGTATGGGGCAGGCCTGCGGTGTGAGCCCACCCATACAACCGCTTCTCATATGCGCCATACATACAGGTGCTTCTCACAAAATTAGAATATCAAAAAGTTAATTTGAGTTCTTCAATACAAAAAGTGAAACTCATTATATAGTCATTACAGAGTGATCTTTTCAAGTGTTTATTTCTGTTAACCCCTTCCCGACCCATGACGCCGACGTCATGAAAACCTGTGCCATCCCGACCCATGACGCCGACGTCATGCTATAAATCATGTTCCGAGTAAAGAACTTAGCGTGCACTCAGTCAAGTAAGACAAGGTGCTGGTGTAGCGGACCTGAGGTCCCAAATCTAGAATAATATAATACACCGCACACTTAGTTGAATATGATGCAAGCCTTTATCAAAAAAGTCGCTTGAGGTCCAGTGCCAATGAATACAAAGAGAAGGTGCAAAAACCAACAGGGTGTCAGAGTAAGGCTAATTAGTAGCAGCTGTTCACAGGGAATCGTAAATATGTCACATAATGCAGCTAACAGTCTGAGAGGAGATATTTAGAAGCAGCGCTCCCGCGCCGAGCTTGTGATGTATGCATGTAATTAGCCTTACTCTGACACCCTGTTGGTTTTTGCACCTTCTCTTTGTATTCATTGGCACTGGACCTCAAGCGACTTTTTTGATAAAGGCTCCGGTTGAGCCGAAACGTTAAAAAAATTTAATCGCTTGTCATATATTGCCTTGCCTAAACTACCAATCTGTATATAAATAAATAGTTTTCCCCCTTGCATCATATTCAACTAAGTGTGCGGTGTATTATATTATTATAAATCATGTTCCTGCGGGCCGGGAGACCGGGGTCACTGAAAGGTCACCCGACCCGCAGTAACAGGACCCTTACTGCATCACCACAGGGGGGTTGGCTTAACCCCCACGTGGCCACGATCGCTCTGATTGGCTGTTAAAAGTGAAACAGCCAATCAGAACGATTTGTAATATTTCACCAATGAAACTGGTGAAATATTACAATCCAGCCATGGCCGATGCTGCAATAGCATCTGCCATGGCTGGACACAAAGATCTGACCCCCCCACACCAAGTCACAGCGGTGATCGGCCGCCGCCACCGAAAGATGGCAGCGATCGGTCACCGCCGTCACTGTCTGCTCCCCTGCTCCTGCGATCCGCTGCCCCCACCTACCGATCCCCCCCCTCACCTTCCGACGCCCCATACTCACCTCTCCCGGTCCACAGATGTCCCTGGATCCGTCCCGGCGGCTGCCCGGGATGCTTCATGGGCGCCGCCATCTTGGAAAATGGCGGGCGCATGCGCAGTGCGCCCGCCGGCCGGCGCATGCGCCCTCCATTGCACAAAAATTTATTTTGATCACTGTGATAAACTGTCACAGTGATCAAAATAAAAAAAAAAGTAAATGAACCCCCCTGTCATAGGTAGGGACAAATAATAAAAGATTTTTTTTTTTTTTTCCCTAGCGGATTTTGCTGCTGATCCGCGGCGGATTTCTCTGCTGATCCGCGGCGGATTTGGCTGGGGATCCGCGTGGCGGATTTGGCTGCTGATCCGCGTGGCGGATTTGGCTGCTGATCCGCGTGGCGGATTTGGCTGCTGATCCGCGTGGCGGATTATCTGCTGATTCATCTGCGCTAGCGGGTATAGCATAACACGATCGCGTTATGCTATACCGTTACCAGCCGGTCAACGCTACGTGTTGAACGGGCTGGTAAAACGCAATATGAACCCAGCCTTAGGGTTAGAACTAGGGTTAGGGTTAGCATTAGGGTTAAGGTTGGAACTAGGGTTAGGGTTGGAATTAGGGTTAGACTTGTGGTTAGGTTTATGGTTAGAGTTGGGATTAGGGGTGTGTTGGGGTTAGGGTTATGATTAGGGTTTGTATTAGGGTTAGGTGTGTGTAGGAGTTAGGGTTGGAGTTAGAATTGAGGGGTTTCCACTATTTAGGCACATCAGGGGTCTCCATACGCGACATGGCGCCACCATTGATTCCTGCAAATTTTGCGTTCAAAAAGTCAAACAGTGCTCCCTTTATTCCAATCCCCGACGTATGCCCAAACAGTGGTTTATCCCCACATATGGGGTATCAGCATACTCGGGAAAAATTGTACAACAACTTTGGGGGTTCTAATTTCTCCTGTTAACATTGGGAAAAAAAATTGGGGACTAAAAAATTATTTTTGTGGAAAAAAAATGATTTTATATTTTCACAGCTCTGCGTTATAAACTTCTGTGAAGGACTTGGAGATTCAAAGTGCTTATCACACATCTATAGGAGTTCCTTGGGGGGATCTAGTTTCCAAAATGGGGTCACTTGTGGGGAGTTTCTACGGTTTAGGCACATCAGGGACTCTGCAAACGTAACATGACGCCCGAAGACCATTCCATCAAGTGGGCATTTCAAGACGTCACTACTTCCCATCCGAGCCCCGACGTGTGCCCATACAGTAGTTTTCTCCCACATATAGGATGTCAGCATACTCAGGACAAATTGGACAACAACTTTTGGGGTCTAATTTCTCATGTTACCCTTGGGAAAATAAAAAAATTGGGGACTAAAAGATCATGATTGTGGAAAAAATATGATTTTTTTATTTTCATGCCCGGGCGTTATAAACTTCTGTGTAGCCCTTGGGGGTTCAAAGTGCTCACCACACATCTAGATAAGTTCTTTGCGGGGTCTAGTTTCCAAAATGGGGTCACTTGGGAGTTTCTACTGTTTAGGCACATCAGGGGCTCTGCAAACGTAACAAGATGCCCGCAGACAATTCCATCAAGTCGGCATTTCAAAGCGTCACTACATCCCTTCCGAGCCCTGACGTGTGCCCAAACAGTGGTTCCCCCCACATATGGGGTACTAGCGTACTCAGGACAAACTGGACAACAACTTTTTGGGTCCAATTTCTCCTGTAACCATTGTGAAAATAAAAAATAGTGGGCTAAAAAAATCATTTTTTGAGAAAAAAAAAAAAAAAGATTTTTATTTTCACGGCTCTGCGTTATAAACTTCTGTGAAGCACCTGGGGTTCAAAGTGCTCACTATGCATCTAGATAAGTTCCTTAGGGGGTCTAGTTTCCAAAATGGGGTCACTTGTGGGTGAGCTCCAATGTTTAGGCACACAGGGACGCTCCAAATGCGACATGGCAACCGCTAAATATTCCAGCATATTTTCCATTCAAAAAGTCAAATGGCGCTCCTTCCCTTCTGAGCCCTGCCGTGCGCCCAAACAGTGGTTTATGACCACATATGAAGTATCTGTGTACTCAGGAGAAATTGCCCAACAAATTTTAGGATCCATTTTATACTGTTGCCCCTGTGAAAATGAAAAAAAAAAACTGAGGCTAAAAGAAAATTTTTGTGGGAAAAATTAAAATGTCCATTTTTTCCTTCCACGTTGCTTTAGTTCCTGTGAAGCACCTGAAGGGTTAATAATCTTCTTGAATGTAGTTTTGAGTAGCTTGAGGGGTGCAGTTTTTATAAAGGTGTCACTTTTGGGTATTTTCTGCCATATAGACCCCTCAAAGTGACTTCAAATGTGAGGTGGTCCCTAAAAACAAATGGTTTTGTAAATTTTGCTGTAAAAATGAGAAATCGCTGGTCAACTTTTAACCCTTATAACTTCCTAACAAAAAAAAATGTTGTTCCCAAAATTGTGCTGATGTAAAGTAGACATGTGGGAAATGTTATTTATTAACTATTTTGTGCCACATAACTCTCTGGTTTAACAGAATAAAAATTAAAAATTTGAAAATTACAAAATTTTCGCCAAATTTCCTTTTTGTTTTTTTCACAAAAATTATCGACCTAAATTTACCACTAACATGAAGCCCAATATGTCACGAAAAAACAATCTCAGAATCGCTAGGATCCGTTGAAGCGTTCCTGAGTTATTACCTCATAAAGGGACACTGGTCAGAATTGCAAAAAGTGGCAAGGTCTTTAAGGTCCAAATAGGCTGGGTCATGAAGGGGTTAATGTTAATGATTATGACTTACAGCCTATGAAAAACAAAAAGTCATGATCTCAGTAAATTAGAATACTTTATAACACCAGCTTAAAATCCAAAATGTTCACCTACTGAAATGTATGTTCAGTAAATACACTCAATACTAGGTCGGGGATCCTTTTGCATCAATTACTGCATCAATGCAGCGTGGCATGGAGGCGATCAGCCTGTGGCACTGCTGAGGTGTTATGGAAGCCCAGGTTGCTTTGATAGCAGTCTTCAGTTCGTCTGCAATGTTGGGTCTGGTGTCTCATCTTCTTGACAATATCCCATAGATTCTCTATAGGGTTAAGGTCAGGCGAGTTTGCTGGCCAATCAAGCACAGTGATGCTGTTTTTAAACCAGGTATTGGTACTTTTGGCAGTGTGGGCAGGTGCCAAGTCCTGCTGAAGAATGAAATTTCCATCTCCAAAAAGCTTGTCGGCAGAGGGAAGCATGAAGTGCTCTAAAATTTCCTGGTAGACGGCTGCGCTGACTTTGGTCTTGATAAAACACAGTGGACCTACACCAGCAGATGACATGGTTCCCCAAACCATCACTCATTGTGGAAACTTCACACTCTTCCTTCAGACTCTAGGACCTTTATTTCCAATTGAAATGCAAAATTTACTTTAATCTGAAAACACCTTGGACCACTGAGCAACACTCCAGTTCTTTTTCTCCTTGGCCCACGTAAGACGCTTCTGGCGTTGTCCATTGGTCATGACACAAGGAATGTGACACTTGTAGCCCATGTCCTGGATACGTCTGTGTGTGGTAGCTCTTGAAGCAATGACTCCAGCAGCAGTCCTCTCCTTGTGAATCTCCCGCAAATTTTTGATTGGCCTTTTCTTAATCCTTTCAAGGCTGCAGTTATCCCAGTTGCTTGTGCATCTTTTTCTACCACACTTTCCATCAATATGCTTGGATACAGCACTCTGAACAACCAGCTTCTTTAGCAATGACCTTTTGTGGCTTCTCCTCCTTGTGGAGTGTCAATGACTGCCTTCTAGACATCTGTCAAGTCAGCAGTCTTCCCCATGATTGTGGAGCCTACTAAAACAGACTAAGACCTTTGTAAACGCTTTTGAAGCCTTTGCAGGCATTTTTGTTAATTATTATAATTTACTAAGAAAATGACTTTTGGGGTTTCATTGGCTGTAAGCCATGATCAACATTAACAGAAATAAACACTTTTTATTTTTTATATAGCACTAACATATTCCGCAGCGCTTTACAGTTTGCACACATTATTGTCACTGTCCCCAATGGGGCTCACAATCTAGATTCCCTATATGTATGTTTTTGGAGTGTGGGAGGAAACCGGAGTACCCGGAGGAAACCCACGCAAACACGGGAAGAACATACAAACTCCTTGCAGATGTTGTCCTAGGTGGGATTTGAACCCAGGACTCCAGCGCTGCAAGGCTGCAGTGCTATCCACTGAGCCACTGTGCTGCCCTGAGCCACCTGAACACTTAAAATAGATCACTCAGTTTCTAAGTGACTATATAATATACGAGATTCACTTTTTGCATTGAAGAACTGAAATAAGTTAACTTTTTGATATTTTGTGAGAAGAATGTGGTGTTTATCTTGAAGGGGTTAACAAGCATTCATCTGGGATGGTGCAGTCAGTTTACACAACATTAGAGGACCTGTCAGTTCTCTTGATATGTCCATTTAGAAAATTGTACAATTCAGGAGCATAGCCTTTTTTGGAACTCTGCATTGTACTTATTATCCAGCCTTACAACAGGACATCAACCATGGGCAGCATGATGTCTTAGTGGTTAGCATTGCCGAGTCCAAATCCTACAAAGGACAACATCTGCAAAAGTTTGTATGTTCTCCCAATGTTCGCGTGGGTTTCCTACGGGTTCTTTAGTTTGCTCCCACACTCCAAAAATATACTGATCAGGAATCTAGATTGCGAGTCCCAATTAGGACAGTTTTGATAATCTCCTAAAGCGCTGTGGAATGGCACTATACAAGTAAAAAGCCGGATTACGTACCGGTAATGCTCTTTTAATGAGTCCACGACAGCACCCACTTGAGAGAGGGATCCGCCCATAGGAACAGGAAGCCTACAGAGATAAAAGAGGGCGGTCCGCCTCTCCTCAGTTGGATTTCAGAGTACCCGGAGGACCGCCAGTATTAGGTATTTATATTTTTCAATTTCTTCATTTCATTCAAGAAGGTATATACACAGTCTATTGACTTTCAGGGAGGGAACTGAGTGGGTGCTGTCGTGGACTCATTAAAAGAGCATTACCGGTACGTAATCCGGCTTTTTACCCTTCGCCACGACAGCACCCACTTGAGAGACTTTCAGAGACTTTCACCTGGGAGGGACCACCGTGCTGAGAACTGCTCTACCAAAGGATAGGTCAGAGGAGGATGATAAATCAAGCCTGTAGTGGTTGTAAAAAGTGGAAGGAGACGACCAGGTTGCGGCCTTACATATAGACTCGATTGGGACGTCTCCTCTTTCTGCCCAGGAGGATGCCATGGCCCTGGCGGAATGTGCTTTTATGCCTTCTGGGGATCTTCATTTTTTGCAGTATACGCCAGACAGATTGCTTCTCTGATCCACCGAGATAGGGTGGCTTTCGTGACCCCGTATCCCTTCCTTTGGCCCTGGAAGGATATAAAAAGAGCCCTACTCTTCCTCCAGCTAGCCGATCTTTCAATAAATTTTAACACTATTCTTTTCACATCTAACATGTGATATTTCTCTACTGACGGAGAAGAAGGGTTACTAAAAAAGGAGGGTAGGTGAATTTCCTGCGATCTATGGAACTTCCCTGCCACTTTTGGTAAATATGAGGGGTCAGGTTTTAAGATTAACTGATCCTGGAATGATAGCAGAAATGGAGGATCTATAGATAATGCCTGCATGTCACTGACTCTTCTGGCTGAGGTTAATGCTACCAAGAGTACCATTTTAAGAGATATAATCTTAAGGGGTATGCAATCTAACGGTTCAAAGGGTGGACCTGTTAGGGCGTATAGAACCAAGTTTAGATCCCAAGGAGTAATTCTGGATATATGAACTGGTGTAATTCGTTCACAAGCCTGGATGAATCTAGCTATCCATCTATTACCAGCTAGATTATAACTATAGAGTGCTCCTAGTGCAGATACTTGGACTCTAAGTGTGTTTACTGATAATCCTAGATCTTTCCCTTTTTGCAGAAATTCTAAGAAATTTTATCGGAATCTCTTTAAAGTTGAGATTTGGATGGAATTCTAAAAATCTTCTCCATATCTTGGTGTAGATTTTAGTAGTGGTTGGCTTTCTGCTATTAAGAAGGTGTTGATTAATTCCTCAGAGAACCCCCTTGTTCTCAGTATTTCCCCCTCAAGTTCCACGCCGTCAAGTGGAGACTGTCCACTTGAGGGTGGAAGAAAGGCCCTTGAGAGAGAAGCCTGGGAGTTGAAGGAAGTATCCAGGGATCTGTCAAGGACATCATTTGAAGGCATGAGAACCAAGGTCTCTTGGGCCAGAATGGGGCTATCAATATTATCCGCGCCCTGTCTGCCCTGATCTTCCTGATGACTTGCGGTAGCAATATGATCGGGGGAAAGGCATATGCTAGCCTGAACTGCCACGGACTTTGAAGGGCATCCAGAATTTCTGGCTGATCTGCCATACTCAGGGAGGCGAATCTTGGTAGTTGTCTGTTCTGTCGAGTGGCAAAAAGGTCTATCTGCGGAAGGCCCCATAGTGACACAATGTTTCTGAATATTTTTTTGTTTAGGCACCACTCTCCTTGTCGCAGGGTGTGGCGACTTAGGAAGTCCGCTTCTGAATTGTCTATGCCTCTGATGTGAAGAGCTGACAGAGAAACAAATTTTTCCTCGGCTAAAGAAAATATTTCTTTTGTGGAAGACATTAATTTGTCAGACCGTGTTCCGCCTTGTTTGTTGATATATGCCACTACTGTGGTGTTGTCCAAGAGGATTCTCACATGTTCTCCTTGAAGCTGCGAAAGGAAATGATATAGGGCATGACCTACCGCTTTTAATTCTTTTAAATTTGAGGAATCGTTTATTTGTTTTCTTCCCCACCGGCCCTGGGAAAAAATTTCTCCCATGTGAGCTCCCCATCCTGTAGGGCTGGCGTCAGTGGTAATGATACGAGAAGGTGTTATTACCCAGTCTACTCCTTCTGATAATTTATTATCATCTAACCACCAGTATAATGAATGTATTACTACGTGGGATAAGGTGATTTTGTTTGTTAGATGACCTCTAGCATAGGCTTCTTCTGATATTATTTGGTGCTGTAGATCTCGGGTGTGAAATTGCGCCCACTTAACCGCCGGAATACATGAAGTGAGGGACCCCAGTAGGGACATTACTTCTCTCAGAGTCATGCGAGGTTTCCTTATTGCTGCACTGACTTTTGTTTTTATCGCTGATATTTTTACCTGTGGCAGTAGACATTTCTGCACTGTTGAATCTAATTGGAGGCCTAGAAAGGACTGGACGGACTGCGGCTCGAACCTGGATTTCTTGCTGTTTATGAGCCAGCCTAGAGCCTGTAGGGATAAGATTGCGTCATTAACCCGTGTGGTACATTGTGCTACTGAATTTCCCACTATCAAAAAGTCATCCAGATACGGTATTAGGGTATTTTTTTGCCGTAGGAAGGCCATTACTTCCAGCATCACCTTTGTAAACACTCTTGGTGCGATCGAAAGTCCAAATGGCATCACTGCAAACTGGAAATGATGTATGCTGCCGTCTAAGGAAACTGCCACTCTGATATTTTTGGTATCTGGAATGGATTGGAAGATAATAAGCATCTTTTAGATCTAAACCTGCCATCATGCAGTTGGGAAAAAGCAGTTTAATTGCCAATCTAATGGATTCCATTTTAAATTTTTCATTCCTGATGAACGAGTTTAATCTTTTCAGATTGATAATTGTTCTGAATGAGCCATCAGGTTTTGAAACTAGGAAGAGCGGAGTGTAAAATCCTTTCCCTTCTTGCTCTACAGGCACCGAGATCAATACGTTTTTAATTATGAGATTTCTTATCTCATTTTCAAGGGCCTGTTGTTGTACCGGGCAGCTTAAGGATGTTAGTATAAATGTATTTTGGGGAATTTGATGAAATCTTATTTTTAACCCATGTTTAACTATGTCCAGGACCCATATATTTGTAGATATATTTCCCCATTCCTGGAAGAATGATTTTAGTCTTCCCCCTACTGGGGGGACTGGTTGGTGCATTTTATCTTTCCCTACGGAAGGTATGTCCTCTGAACATAGCACCTTTATTTTTTCCTTCCTTTGATGACCAGCGGTTTTGGTTTTCAGTTGTTCTTCCTTTACCAAATGATCTCCTCTTAAACGCCCTCCTAAAGGATGGAAGAGGGGGGTTAGGGAAGGCCTTCTTTCTTTCTAATGCCTTTTTGAGGATGTTATCCAATTCTTTCCCAAATAAAAACTCACCATCACACGGAATAGTACAGAGTTTTGATTTGGATTGTGTGTCTCCTCTCCAACTGTTAAGCCATAGACTACGTCTAGCATTATTTAATAGGCCTGTTGTTCTGGCCGCCAGGCGTAGTGAGTCGGCCGAGGCGTCGGCTATGAAGGCGGCCGCTCCTCGAATTAGGGGAATAGCAGCTCGTAACTTGTTCCTGGAAATTTTCTTCTCTATTTGTTGGTCAAGTTGATCAATCCAGACCAGCATAGAACGGGCCGTACAAGTACTGGCTATCGTAGGTTTAAATGTGCCAATAGCCGCTTCCGACGCTCTTTTAAGTGAGGCTTCGGCTCTGCGGTCAAGGGGATCTTTTAATAATCCTGCATCTTCCACCGGTAATGATGACTGCTTTGAGGAAGAGGCGACCGCTGCATCAACTTTTGGAACTTTAGACCAGTTTGATAATTCCTCGTCGCTGAAGGGGTACCTTCTTTTTGAGGCGGAGGGAAGATAACCCCTCTGATCCTGTTTTTCCCACTCCTTTTTAATTAAGGCTTTAATGGCCGGAATTACTGGCAGGGTGGATTTGATTTAAATCACGATTTAAATCACTAGTCAGTAAGGCTTGATTTAAATCAGTGACTTAAATCAAAATTTCTACCTAAACTAGTTCTTGCTACTTTAACATGCAAGTAGATGAAGATTTTTAGAATCACTTTTTATATTACTTTTTTCTCCCAGTTTAATGGGTTAATCATTCATATTTGGACACCACTGTTCTGTTGTACTTAGGAAGGAGAAAAATAATCCTGACCTTAATAACAATTTAAATAGATTTATTCAACTGAAACAATAACAACATTACAGCATAAGTTATTTGCTTAAACAAACATCCATGTTTGTTAACTAATTTGGCTAAACAAAATATATATATATTTTAAGAAACTTAGACTGTCAGCCCAGCCGACACATGAAAAACTTAAATACTACTGTCCCTGCTGTCCTCTGTAGCTCACTCGTCGTCATCTTCATCATCATCATCTTCTTCTTTGTTCCTATTCATAATCTGGAAAAGAAAAACACGCTTTCCTGCTTTATTGGGTCCCAACCAATTTCTCAATTTAGAATGAATGAGTCCAAAGGAAGAGAATATTCTTTCAACGCCTGCAGAAGAAGCTACTGCTGTTAAAAGTGAAACCATTACTTGAACAGTCTCTAAATCCAAGCGCTTAAGTGACTTCCACCAGTTTACTGGTGTGACCTTCCTTAAAATATCTTCAGCAAACATATAATTCTTGAATGGTTCCCCCTTAGCTCTGAAGTTTATTATAGTTGGCATTAAAGATGGATGATTGCTGGATACCCATGTCATAGCTAACTCCTCTTCCTCAGCACTTAGGTTTTGACCCTGATATTGGATATTGACAATATTTGCCAAAAAATGAGCTGGAGTCAGTGCTTGTCCCATTCGTTTGTTTACTGCTTGTAATTTAATTCTGTCCATGTGTAGTTCTGTTTTTAAGTGTTCACTCAGTTCCTTCCAAATTTCAACAGCATCCGCAATAAAACAGCTATTTTTCTGTATTTTGTTTAAAGCTTGAGAGATGGGTTTCAGGAAGCTCAGCATATGTTCAACATTTCTCTTAAGCCCAATGTTGAGGATTTTGGCCATGACAGTGCCATCTATTTTATCTCGATTTTCTTCACAAAGTGTCATCAGAATAGGCCAGTTTTTGATATACTGCTCAAAACAGTCCACCACAGAGTTCCATCTAACATCTTGTGGGAGCGTTAGCTTGGTTCCACCCATCCTTTTCAGAGCTGCTGCAGCAAAATGATTATTACGGAAGTATTTAGCAATTTCAACAACATTAGCCTTTATTTCTGGAACACTTAAGTCTTTGGCTAAGAGGTGCAGCAAATGAGCACTGCAACCATATGTTATTAGCTTTGTATTCACTCCCTGCTCTTCTAAATTTCTTCTCATCTTGGATACGTTTGCAGCATTGTCAGTGACCAAACTGCGTACTAGACATTTGAATTTTTGTTCACATGTTGTTATAGCTTTTACTGCCACTTCTTGTAAGTATTCTGCTGTGTGTGCATTTCCTGACGTATCAGTTGTTTGTGCAAGGAAGACTTTACCTTCTTCTGTTGTTATACAAGCACATACAATAGGATCATTGTGGACATTACTCCACCAATCAATACTTAGGTTAACAATTTTACCTCCAGAGCTGTTGCACATTGCTCCATTTCTCTGTCATACACTTGATCCAGCAGTTTCCCTGCAACATCAGCTCTGCTGGGTGGACTGTATCCTGGTCTCAGTGACAACCATATTAATGAAATGTGGGTTCTCAGTCAGACGGAAAGAAGAGTTTGTTGCATAAATAAACTGGGCAATTTTTTCATCAATCAACTCTTTTTCTAATCTGCTATTTCTTATCACAAACCTATCTGTGGTGGTTCCAGGAGGTAAAGGTTTTTTCTTCCTTTTGGGTGATGGTGATATGTGGCTGTGGGTGTCTGATGATGATGATGCTGCTGCTAATGAAGCACTATCCTGGATGGACAACTCTGAAACTGTAGAACAGGAAGATGGTGATCTTGGAGGTGGATAGTTTCCAGAATCCATGAATTCCCCTAAACAAAAAAAGTCAATGCTGTTATTTTATTGTTTATACAATTTCTGCTTATTGTACACAACACAGCACTGCCCCAAAAGGAATATTTGTTTTTCTTCATAACTGTACCAAATAACAGTAACATGCAGTAATAATAAAATATATTTTTTCTCACACATGACAGTTCAGTCTTTAGAAATAGGATTCAATAAAAATGTTTACCAATCTGAAGATCCTGCCTGTTCAGAAGCGTTTCTTTGGTCATCTTCATCACCGCACTTCTCATGTTACCTCATTCGCGCCACCAGGCCTTGCATCTCTTTGTTGCATCGTTTGCATTTTGTACGCAGGCAGCGTCTGTGATAATATAGGAGAGAGAGAGAGAGAGAGAGAGAGAGAGAGAGAGAGAGAGAGAGAGAGAGAGAGAGAGAGAGAGGAGAGAGAGAGAGAGAGAGAGAGAGAGAGAGAGAGAATGATACCTCACCCAGTGAAGCTGTCGGTACCGATTGGGAGAGAATGATAACTCACCCAGTGAAGCTGTCGGTACCGATTGGGAAGGCGGTGAAACAGGTCTCGTGGCGTGGGTTCTGTGGCTTATGTCCGAGGATTTGTGATCTCTGGACGGAGCTTCAGTATCCTCTGCCGGGGGATGCGTGCTTTGTCCTGGGGAAGACATGCTTGCACGCTGCTACCCCTTAGCAGCGCTTTTTATCTGCCACTTCCTGTTGCCTTCTAGTACCTCCTCCTCCCCCGCTCCTCACTTTTTTTTTTTTTGGTATTTTATACAACTATGCGCCATTATATATACACACATACATATAAATATATACACATATATATACATACACATCTATCATGCATCCCTTGGGGATACATGATGTTATGCTGAACTGGGCTGCTTTGCAATTTGTGCAGCAACCGCAGCATATCACTGAATCGATCCTTTTTTTTTTTTTTTACTTGTGGGTGGAGCTGGGTGGAGGGTGCGGGCGGGGCGGCGTCTCTGCTTCCTCAGTCCTCTGAATGTGTCTGCTTCATCGCTGGGCAACTTCCAGTGACCCGGAAGTTCCCCCTTACCGCTTCCTGTCGGCTCCAACGCTGACGCCGGCCCTTCTGTGCCACGCTTTCTCCGTGTGCTGGGGCTGCTATCCTGGACCCCCACACATGGCGCACCTCGCAAAATCGCGGTCGGCCTGACCCGGACCCACCATTTTGGATCCCACATGCGTGTCAGACAAGGGGGGAGCCGGATTACAGCACTCCCCCGACGCTGCTTCCGATAAGGAGCTCCTGCCGTTCCCAAAGAGACCGCACAGGCAGCTGCAATATCAGGTATTTCTTCCCTGTAGGGATATCCTGCGGTTTCCCATAGGAACAGGAAACCAACTGAGGAGGAGAGGCGGACCGCCCTCTTTTATCTCTGTAGGTTTCCTGTTCCTATGGGCGGATCCCTCTCTCAAGTAGGTGCTGTCGTGGCGAAGGGTAAAAAATATTAAACTGGTGACAGTCAGACTACTAATCCCACTGCTGTACATTACGAGACAGCTTGCAGTACCATTCACTTGTACAAAAAAGGCACATTTAGCCTTTAAGGATGAACCAGGATATTAATTTTGAGATACTTGTTCTTAAAAAAGTCACAAGAACAAAATATTTGGTTTCCAGGAGAATAATTTAGCCTCACTGAAGATAGATGAATTGAGAACAATCTAGCTATGGCTAGAACAACGCATTTCTTAGTAACCAGATTCCAAGGTCTATCCTAAAATTAAAGATTAATTCTAGTGCTTGCAAGTCATGTACCATCACACCTACCTTCACATTTGTCACAGATTGTGTTCTTTTGTAATGCCAATTTTCGTGTTGCACCATTGTATAGATCCTCCAATGATACAGAGAGCTGGTGGACTACATTTTTACCTGGGAGCAATCACAACAAATTAACAGACTCAACAAAAATCAAGACTTTAGAGAAAAAGGTTTTATTTGAACATGCAGATTACCTCTCCGCTCCCTCTGCATTCTGCCTCCTCCACCGAAAAACATATCAAAGATGTCCATTGGTGATCCAAATCCGCCACTGCCCATTCCTCCTCTTTTATGGCCTGCTCGCCACCTTTGTCATACAAGTCTCGTTTTTTTGCATCAGAGAGGACTTCATAGGCTTGGGAAATCTGTTTAAACTGTAAAATGCATTGCCATTACTACAATTTGCAACACAACCTAGTACTACAAGTTTGTAATGACAATCATCTAAAGACCACGATACAAAGAATTGAATATTGGGGAACATAACGATCCAGCATTTCAAGTTCCAAAACTCACCACTTTTTTCTAATAGATGTGCCCCTGCTATGTACTGGGTAATGGCTGTGTGAAAACGCAGAGCTGTAGCTCATTCACACATACGAGGTACACAGGTCCTGGCCAGGGAAGGAAGCATAAGTGAGTGTACTGGTGACAAGGAAGGGACAAACTGGGGCCTGCAGCAGACCCCTGTGGTTGTCCTTGCCGGATTGCTATGGTCGGCGCTCATAGCAAATGAGCATTTCTGCTACACAGGTGATCTGATCATTGCCTGTGTGTAGCAGAGGCGAACGATTATCGCAGCTTCTAGTCTCCCATAGATTAAAGCAAGTGAAAAAAAAAATCTCGCTCATTCAAAATCATCAATTAACCACTTAACGACCAGAGGTATTATTGGTTTTACATTTTTTGCTCCTCTTCTTCCCAGAGCCATAACTTTATTTTTTAGTCAAAATGGCCATGTGAGGGCTTGTTTTTTTGCAGGAGGAGTTGTACTTTTGAACGACACCATTGGTTTTACCATGTCGTGTACTCAAACTGGAAAAATTCCAAGTGCGGTGAAATTGCAAAAAAAGTGCAAGCCCACGGTTTTGTTTTTTTTTTCTCCCACCATGTTCACCAAATGCTAAAACTGACCTGCCATTATGATTCTCCAGGTCATTATAAGTTCATAAGATAAAAAAAGAACCTAGACATCTTTAGCATCTAAGTGGTGAAAAAAGGTTCCAAAGCTTGTTAAAATAAGAAAAAAAAAAAAAAAAAAAAAAAATTGCGCCATTTTCCGATACCCATAGCGTCTCCATTTTTCGTGATCTCTGGTTGGGTGAGGGCTTATTTTTTGCGTGCCGAGCTGACATTATTAATGATACCATTTTGGTGCAGATACAATCTTCTGATCGCCCATTATTGCATTTTAATGCAACGTTGCGGCGACAAAAAAACAACCCATAATTCTGGTGGTTTTAATTTTTTTCCCGTTAACGTCGTTTAACGATTGGGTTAATTATTTTTTATATTGTTAGATTGGGCAAATCTGAACACTGCGATACCAAAGTTTTTTTTTTATTGTTTTATCTGAATGGGGCAAAAAGGGGGCGATTTGAACTTTATTTTATTTTAACATTTTTAAAAACGTTTAACTTTTGGCATGTTTCAATAGTCAATAGGCTCTGCTATATACAGGCAATGACCAAATCGCCTGTATGTAGCAGTATTGCTGACTTACTATGAGCGCCGACAACCATTGGTGACCCGCGATCACATGACCTGGAGAATTATAATGGCAGGTCAGTTTTAGCATTTGGTGAACATGTTAAAAAAAAAAAAAAAAAACAACAGGTGTGGCATTACACTTTTTTGGCAGTTTCACAACACTTGGAATTCCCCCAGTTTTCCAGTACACGATATGGTAAAACCAATGGTATTGTTCAAAAGTACAACTAATCCAGCAAAAAACAAGCCCTGACACTGACGGGAAAAAAAAAAAAAAAAAAGTTAGTTAGGGCTCTGGGAAGAAGGGGAGCGAAAAACAAACGCAAAAACGGAAAAAAGGGCTGCGGCACGAAGAGGTTAATGAAATCGCATTCATTTTCCAAGAAGAACAAAAAAAAAAAAAAAACACAACATGTGAACAAACCCTTATAGGCAAATAAAGCTATGAGACTATACCAACCTTTTCCCCTTCATTGGGATTCTTGTCTGGATGGTACTTCAGTGCTAGTTTTCTGTACGCCTTTTTGAGTTCATCCTGGGTGGCATTAGGCTTTACCCCGAGAACATCATAGTACCCAGTTTCAACCACCATTTTGCTTCAGGTATCTTCAATCAATACTGTAAAAGAAGCATTTGTCTGTTAAACACAGCATGTTGCGGACACAATGCTCTATAGTTTTCTAGGTTTCAGTCTTGCACTGCTCCATGCCAAAGCGAGAGCACACCTTTCACAGATACAGCAGCATGTGCAGGGGTATAGCACGGTGTACACAAGGCTCACGTGTGACTGGAGATCCTGTAACTGCCTATGTAGAGCCACACAATGAACAGAATGTGCAAGCATTTTAAGAAAGAAGGTCAGTGTTGCCCACAGAAATCCACAGCTTCATTTACTACCCAGGAAGGAGGGTGGGAGGTCAAAAACAAAGTTAAAATTGTATTGTTTGCTTCATCCATAGCAACCACTGCTAGTAAATATAAGGCGTCAGTTGTCCGTTTAATCTGTTCAGGTCACTACTTTTAAGAACAGTTATGCATGCCTTTAACCCCTTACCAACATGCAATATACCATCAGGCTAAGTGCACACGTTCAGGAATTTTTGCGTTTTTTTCGCGGTAAAAACGCAAGCATTAAGCATCCTATACATGTTAATTGATTCCACATGTTTTGGCCACATGTTGCGTTTTTTTCCGCGGAAAAAATAGCAACATGTTCATTAAGTTTGCGGAATGTAAGCTGTTCATGTGCGGTGGTACCCAGGGTCTGGAGGAGAGGAGACTCTCCTCCAGGCCCTGGGTACCATATCCCTGGTAAAACAATAATTAAAATAATAATAATAAAAAAAAAATGATATTCTCACCTTCCAGCAGCCCCCGCAGCCTTCCCGCCTTCAGCGACGCTCCCGGCAATTCCCGGTCCCAGTAATGCATTGCGAGATCACCCAGAAGGGCGTAGCGGTCTTGCGTGATGCTACGTCATCGGGGTGATTTGTCGCAAAGGACTCCTGGGACCGGGAGTGTCGCTGAAGGCGGGAAGGCTGCGGGGGCCGCCAGAAGGTGAGAATATCATTATTTATTATTTTTACATTAGATCTTTTTACTATTGATGCGGCATAGGCGGCATCAATAGTAAAAAGTTGGTCACACGTGTCAAACACTATGTGTGACCAACCTGTCAATCAGTTTTCCAAGCGATGCTACAGATCGCTAGGAAAACGCTAGCATTCTGCAAGCTAATTACGCTTGCAAAACGCTATTATTCTGGCGGGAATACGCACACAAAAAAATGCGTATTTCCCGCGGGAGAAGTGCGGGATTGCCGCGGAAATTTCCGCGGCAATTCCGCAACGTGTGAACTTAGCCTTAGGGTTGTGGAGTCTGTGTCCATTTTGGTGGAGTCATGGTATAAAATGGACAGACTCTTAAAATATGTAACAAATTGGGTTCAGTAGTACAATGTGCTGTAAATGTTTTCATAAGAATTTGGGAAATTTATAAAATATCCTATAAATGTACGTTTTGTTACTGATCTAAGGATCTCTGCCTTTAGTTGAGATGAATCTGTGCTGCACTTTACGTACATGCTGAGTAAGGGGCAGTGCTGTGGAGTAAGGGTATGTGCACACGTTGCGGATTTGTCTGTGTAATTTTCAGCGCAGATTCTGCCTCTGAGGAAAAAATCCACACGGATTAGATGCGGATTGTCATGCGTTTTTTGATATGCGGATTTGCCATATGCAATGTTTAGTCAATGGGTGCAGAAACGCTGCAGATCCGCAAAAAGAATGGAGATGCTGCGGAAAATAAAACGCTGCGATTCCGCACGGATTTGTCCATAACATGTGCACACCAATTCTCAAATTCCCATTGACCATCATTGGTACTGTACTACACTGCAGAATTGACGCAATTCCGCACGTCCAAAAATGCTGCGGCTCCGCATCAGAATCCACAACGTGTGCACATACCCTTAGAGTCAGGGAAATGTAAAAGTCGGTGGTTTGGCTTACCGACTCCACACAGCCCTGCATACCAATACAGGTCAAGTCAGGTCCCCTTCTTTCACGCAGGTTTAGGCTGTGTGCGCACATTGAGTATTTGCTTACAGAAATTTCTGCATCTCTTTGCAGCAAAACTGCACGTTTTGCCACGATTTTTGTATTCGCTGTTGTACAGAAATAAAGGCTTTTATTGAGCTAAATATTAAAAAAAAAATTTTTTTGATGCAATTTCTTGGTTCAACACCACCTGATGCAGTGGCATAATGGTAATTTGATAAGGCCTTGGTGTCAGCAGCAGTCATTGACAGGCTTAGTAATGAAGAGGTGTCAGCCCTACACTCATTACTAGGATGGTAAAGTAAACACAAACACTCACCAGACTATGTAGGTGCATTAGCAGAATGAACCTATAAAGGCTGTAACCAAAACAGCAACTCAAAAAAAAAAAAACAAAAAAAAAAAAACACTACAAGAACAGCTATAGGCTGCCCCAGAAAAGGCACATCTAAAAGATGAGAGGCGCATAGCCTCGCTCTTCCCACTTGCCTTGTAGCGGTGGCAAGTGGGGTAATTGGTGGTGGTGGTTGACATCAAGCCCATAGGTTAGTCATGGAGAGGTGTTACTAAACCCATAGTGATATTGTATAAAACACACACAGAATAAAGTACTTTGAGATAATGGCACAGCCTCCTTTAATGAATCTAAATTAAACCATACTCCGTGAACGCCTAATCCACTAATGCAGGGGTCGACAAAGTTGTTCAGAATCTAGGAGCCAGCCAAAAAATTTAGAAGCCAGAATTTTTTTTAACAAACTTGGTTTTTAATTTAACAAAAAAACATTACAAACGTTATAAACATTTAACTTCTAAAGATAATATTATATTTTGATATATTAGATTTCATAGGCAGCCTTATTTATAATGCACCCCCATAGGCAGCCTTATTTATAATGCACCCCCATAGGCAGCCTTATTTATAATGCACCCCCATAGGCAGTCTTATTTATAATGCACCCCCATAGGCAGCCTCTCTATTATAATGCACTCCCCCATAGGCAGCCTCTCTATTATAATGCACTCCCATAGGCAGCCTCTATTATAATGCACTCCCCCATAGGCAGCCTTATTTATAATGCACCCCCATAGGCAGCCTTATTTATAATGCACCCCATAGGCAGTCATATATAATGCACCCCCATAGGGAGCCTTATTTATAATGCACCCCCATATGGAGCCTCTGCTCTGTAATATAATGCAGCCCCTTTTACAAAAATAATAAATCCTGTACTCACCTCTCTTGCTCCCGGCTCCTGCGCTGCTCTCCCTCTCAGCGTCTGACTGCCGGCGCCGGGCAGTGACGTCATCGCGCCCACTGTCAGACGCTGAGAGGGGGATTATGGGAGAGAAGGAGCAAATAGCGGGCTGAAAAATCATTTTTGAGGAAAGAAATGATTTTTTTTTTTTTTATTTTCACTGCTCTGCGTTATAAACTTCTGTGAAGCACTTGGGGGTTCAGAGTGCTCACAACACATCTAGATAAGTTCCATAAGGGGTTTAGTTTCCAAAATGGTGTCACATGTGTGGGTTTTCACTGTTTAGGCACACAGGGCCTCTCCAAACGTGGCATGGTGTCCGCTAAGGCCTCTTTCACATCCGTTTTTTTTGACTTTAGGCACGATCCGGCGTGTTATTTAAAAAACGGATCCGGTACCGGATGCGTTTTTTTAGCATTGACTTTCGTTAGCGCCGGATCGCGCCTGATGTCATTGCATTGCATGAGGTTTTGTCCGGATCCGGCGGAAATGTACTTTCCGGCGGCTGGACGAAACGGTGACTGCAACGTTTTTTCCGGAGCCGCCTGATAGTGCCTGAAGCGGCGCATCAGGCGGCCGGAAATAATACAAGTGTATGGAACTGGATCAGTCTTTTGTGCAATCCGACAAAAGACTGATCCGGATTCTGGAAATCAATGACTACTACCCAGGGTGGATTTGATTTAAATCAAACTGATTTAAATCACGATTTAAATCACTAGTCAGTAAGGCTTGATTTAACCCCTTACTGCCATCGGACGTACTATCCCGTCCATGGTACCTGGGCCCGTATGACCGGGGACGGGATAGTACGTCATAGGCGATCAGCTGCGCTCCTGAGGGGAGCGCAGCTAATCGCCGCCGGGTGTCAGCTGATTATCACAGCTGACACCCATGACTGTGTGTCAGGAGCGGTCACGGACCGCTCCCGGCACATTAACCCCTAGCACACCGCGATCAAACATGATCGCGGTGTACTGGGGGCACAGGGGAGGATCGCGCAGGGTGGGGGCTCCCTGCGCGCCCCCGAGACCCTCAGAGCAGCGCGATGTGATCGCGCTGTTCTGAGGGCTTCCTCCCTCCCAGGACCCGGATCCAAGATGGCGCCGGGGTCCTGGAGGGAGGCGGCTACCTCAGTGCCTGCCGAGAGCAGGCACTGAGAAGCCTGCATCTATGCCTGTGCGATCGCTGGTGTGACAGAGTGCTGTGCACACTGCCACACCAGCGATCTGATAAAATACTGTGATGTCCCACCCTGGGACAAAGTAAAAAAGTTAAAAAAGTAAAAATAAACATGTGTAAAAAAAAAATCCAAAATAAATAAAAAAAAAAAAAATTTCCCCAATAAATTCACTTCTTCCTGTAAAAAAAAAAAAAAACAATAAAAGTACACATATTTGGTATCGCCGCGTCCGTAACGACCCCCCCTATAAAATTGTCCCACTAGTTAACCCCTTTAGTGAACCCCTTAAAAAAAAAAAAAAAAAAAAAAGCAAAAAATCAATGCTTTATCATCATACCGCCGAACAAAAAGTGGAATAACACGCGATCAAAAAGACCGATATAAAAATACATGGTACCGCTGAAAACGTCATCTTGTCCCGCAAAAAAACGAGCCGTCATAAAGCATCATCAGCGAAAAAATAAAAAAGTTATAGCTCGCAGAATAAAGTGATGCAAAAATAATTATTTTTTATATAAAATTGTTTTTATTCTATAAAAGCGCCAAAACATGAAAAAATGATATAAATGAGGTATCGCCATAATCGTACTGACCCGAAGAATAAAACTGCTTTATCAATTTTACCACACGCGGAACGGTATAAACGCCTCCCCAAAAGAAATTCATGAATTGCTGATTTTTGTTCATTCTAACCTCCCAAAAATCGAAATAAAAAGCGATCAAAAAACGTCACGTGCTCGAAAATAGTACCAATAAAAACGTCAACTCGTCCCGCAAAAAATAAGACCTCACATGACTCTGTGGGCCAAAATATGCAAAAATTATAGCTCTCAAAATGTGATGATGCAAAAACTATTTTTGCAATAAAAAGCGTCTTTTAGCGTGACAGCTGCCAATCATAAAAACCCGCTATAAATAGTAAATCAAACCCCCCTTTATCACCCCCTTAGTAAGGGAAAAATAATAAAATTAAAAAAAAGTATTTATTTCCATTTTCCCATTAGGGTTAGGGTTGCGGCTAAAGTTAGGGTTAGGGTTGGCGCTAAAGTTAGGATTAGGGTTAGGGTTGGGATTAGGGGTGTGTTAGGGTTAGGTTTGTGGTTAGGGTTGGGACTAGGGTTAGGGGTGTGTTGGGGTTAGAATTGGGGGGTTTCCGCTGTTTAGGCACATCAGGGGCTCTCCAAATGTGACATGGCGTCGGATCTCAATTCCAGCCAATTCTGCGTTGAAAAAGTCAAACGGTGCTCCTTCACTTCTCAGCTCTGCCATGCGTCCAAACAGTAGTTTATCCCCACATATGGGGTATCAGCGTACTCTGGACCCCAAGAGTTATTGTGCAATTTGTCCTATTTCTTCTGCTACCCTTGGGAAAATAAAAAACTGGGGGCGAAAATATCATTTTTGTACAAAAAAAAATATTTTTTTGTTTTTATGGCTGTACATTATAAACTTCTGTGAAGCACTTGGGGCTTCATAGCGCTCACCACACATCTAGATAAGTTCCTTGTGGGGTCTATTTTCCAAAATGGGGTCACTTGTTGGGGATTTCCACTGTTTAGGCGCATCAGGGGCTCTCCAAATGCGACATGACGCCCCCAGACCATTCCATCAAAGTCTGCAATCCAAAACGTCACTACTTCCCTTCCGAGCCCCAACGTGTACCCATACAGTAGTTTTCTCCCACATATTGGATATCAGCGTACTCAGGACAAATTGGACAACATCTTTTGGGGTCCAATTTCTCCTGTTACCCTTGTAAAAATAAAATATTGGGGCAAAAAAATCATTTTTGCAAAAAAAAAAAAGGATTTTTTATTTTTACGGCTGTGCGTTATAAACTTCTGTGAAGCACTTCGGGGTTCAAAGTGCTCACCACACATCTAGACAAGTTCCTTGTGGGGTCCATTTTCCAAAATGGGGTCACTTGTGGGGGGTTTCCACTGTTTAGGCGCATCAGGGGCTCTCCAAATGCGACATGACGCCCCCAGACCATTCCATCAAAGTCTGCAATCCAAAACGTCACTACTTCCCTTCCGAGCCCTGACGTGCGCCCATACAGTAGTTTTCTCCCACATATTGGGTATCAGCGTACTCAGGACAAATTGGACAACAACTTTTGGGGTCCAATTTCTCCTGTTACCCTTGTGAAAATAAAATATTGGGGGCAAAAAAAATCATTTTTGTAAAAAAAAAAAGATTTTTTATTTTTACGGCTGTACCTTAGAAACTTCTGTGAAGCACTTCGGGGTTCAAAGTGCTCACCACACATCTAGATAAGTTCCTTGTGGGGTCTATTTGCCAAAATGGGGTCACTTGTGGGGGTTTCCACTGTATAGGTGCATCAGGGGCTCTCCAAATGTGACATGACGCCCCAGACCATTCTATCAAAGTCTGCAATCCAAAACGTCACTACTTCCCTTCCGAGCCCTGACGTGCGCCCATACAGTAGTTTTCTCCCACATATTGGGTATCAGCGTACTCAGGACAAATTGGACAACAACTTTTGGGTTCCAATTTCTTCTGTTACCCTTGTGAAAATAAAATATTGGGGACGAAAAAATCATTTTTGTAAAAAAAAAAAAGATTTTTTATTTTACGGCTGTACGTTATAAACTTTAGTGAAACACCTGGGGGTTAAAAGTTCTCACCACACATCTAGATAAGTTCCTTGAGGGGTCTAGTTTCCAAAATGGCGTCATTTATGGGGGTTTCCACTGTTTAGGCAGATCAGGAGCTCTCCAAACACGACATGGAGTCCAGCCAATTCTGCGTTGAAAAAGTCAGACGGCGCTCCTTCCCTTCCAAACTCTGCCATGCACCCAAACAGTGGTTTACCCCCACATATGGGGTATCAGCGCACTCAGGACAAATTGCACAATAACTTTTGGAGTCTTGTTACCCTTGGAAAAATAAAAATTGGGGTGAAAAGATCATTTTTGTGGAAAAAATATGATTTTTAAATTTTACGGCTCTACGTTATAAACTTGTGTGAAGCACTTGGGGGTTCAAATTGCTCACCAAAGATCTAGAAAAGTTCCTTAGGGGGTCTAGTTTCCAAAATGGGGTCATTTGTGGGGGGTTTCCACTGTTTAGGCACATCAGGGGCTCTCCAAATGCAACATGGCATCCAATCTCAATTCCAGCCAATTTTGGTTGGAAAAAGTCAAATGGTGCTCCTTCCATTCCGA
Organism: Oophaga sylvatica; assembly: GCA_033576555.1. NCBI lineage: Eukaryota > Metazoa > Chordata > Amphibia > Anura > Dendrobatidae > Oophaga > Oophaga sylvatica. The sequence goes on from JARQOD010000001.1 coordinate 341,457,759, forward strand.
GCTCTGCCGTGCGCCCAAACAGTGGTTCCCACCCACATATGGGGTATCAGCGTACTCAGGACAAATTGTACAACAACTTATGTGGTCCAATTTCTCCTGTTACCCTTGAGAAAATAAAAAATTAGTGACTAAAAGATAATTTTTGTGGGAAAAAAATAGGATTTTTTTATTTCATGCCCGGGCATTATAAACTTGTGTGAAGCACTTGGGGGTTCAAAGTGCTCACCAAAGATCTAGATAAGTTCCTTAGGGGGTATAGTTTCCAAAATGGGGTCACTTGTGGGGGGTTTCCACTGTTTAGGCTCATCTGGGGCACTGCAAACGGAACATGACCCCCATCAACGTCTGCATTCCAAAACGTTACTACTTCCTTTCCAAGCCCTGCCGTGCACCCAAACAGTTCCCCCCCCCACATATGGGGTATCAGCGTACTCAGGACAAATTGGACAACAACTTTTGGGGTCCAATTTCCTTGGGAAAATTCAAAAATTTGGGACTAAAAAATCATTTTTGTGGAAAATTGTTTTGTTTTTTTTTCACACCCAGGCATTATAAGCTTTTGTGAAACACTTGGGAGTTCAAAGTGCTCACAACAGATCTAGATAAGTACCTTAGGGGGTCTAGTTTCCAAAATGGTGTCACTTGTGGGGGTTTCCACTGTTTAGGCGCATCAGGGGCTCTCCAAACACGACATGGCGTCCAATCTCAATTCCAGCCAATTTTAGTTTGAAAAAGTCAAACGGCGCTCCTTCCCTTACGAGCTCTGCCGTGTGCCCAAACAGTGGTTTTCCCCCACATATTGGGTATTGGCGTACTCAGGAGAAATTGCATAACAACCTTATTTGTCCATTTTCTCCTTTTACCCTTGTGAAAATAAAAAAAAAGTTTGTAAAAGATCATTTTTGTGGCTAAAAAGTTAAATATTCATTTTTTCCTTCCACGTTGCTTTAGTTCCTGTGAAGCACCTGAAGGGTTAATAATCTTCTTGAATGTGGTTTTGAGTACCTTGAGGGGTGCAGTTTTTAGAATGGTGTCACTTTTGGGTATTTTCTGCCATATAGACCCCTCAAAGTGACTTCAAATGTGAGGTGGTCCCTAAAAAAAATGGCTTTGTAAATTTTGTTGTAAAAATGAGAAATCGCTGGTCAACTTTTAACCCTTATAACTTCCTAACAAAAAAAAATTTTGGTTCCAAAATTGTGCTGATGTAAAGTAGACATGTGGGAAATGTTATTTCTTAACTATTTTATGTGACATATTTCTCTGTTTTAAGGGAATAAAAATTCAAAGTTTGAAAATTGCAAAATTTTAAAAATTTTCGCCATATTTGCATTTTTTTTCAAAAATAAACGCAAGTTATATCGAAGAAATTTTACTTCTAACGTGAAGTACAATATGTCACGAGAAAACAATCTCAGAATCGCGAAGATCCGTTGAAGCGTTCCAGAGTTATAACCTCATAAAGAGACAGTGGTCAGAATTGTAAAAATTGGCCCGGTCATTAACGTGCAAACCACCCTTGGGGGTGAAGGGGTTAAATCAGTGATTTAAATCAAAGTTTCTACCTAAACTAGTTCTTGCTACTTTAACATGCAAGTAGATGAAGATTTTTAGAATCACTTTTTATATTACTTTTTTCTCCCCAGTTTAATGGGTTAATCATTCATATTTGGACTCCACTGTTCTGTTGTACTTAGGAAGGAGAAAAATAATCCTGACCTGACTTGTCTGTCTGTGGCTATGCTGCAGTATTGTGCTCAAAGTTTCACTTTCATTTTCTTGTCTGCTTGCCCTTCCTCCTCCTCACACTTAGATTCACATTCTTCTTGTGTTGTGCAGATCTATTCCACTCCAAACAATCAGAAACATATTGTCTAACTTCTTGGACTTGGCACTGAAGGGGTTGATTCTGTATTCATATAGGTTTGTAGAACAATAGGATTAAGGTCTTTTTCTCAACTCTGTTCATGTTGTAACATTTTTGCCGTGAAGAAGAGGCTGGGACCTCTGCGGAGTCAAATTCATTTTTGAGAACTGCGTAAGTAAAGCGAGCGTCTGTGATAATATAGGAGAGAAACTGCCCACTGGCACTAATCCTACAGAAACCTCTGGAAGAGCATGGCATTGTGAATGTTACACATATACAGCCTTTATTCTACTGAGTTAAACAACTCAGCTTTATCTCATGATGGAAGAACCTTTGGATGGTAAAATATTTTCCTCAAAAAGCAGTTTATTGAAAAAAATCTGATTTAAATCAAAAAAATCTGATTTAAATCAAAAAAATCCGATTTTTTTGATTTTTTTTTAAAAAAATCATTGATTTTTATCCACCCTGACTACTACTACTACTAGCCATTCAAAAAGTCAAATGGCGCTCCATCTCTTCTTGGCCGTGCGCCCAAACAGTGGTTTATGAACACATATGAGGTGTCTGTGTACTCAGGAGAAATTGCCCAACAAATTTTAGGATCCATTTTATCCTGTTGCCCATGTGAACATGAAAAAAATGAGGTTAAAAGAAATTTTTTTTGAAAAAAAAAAGTACTTTCTTTTTTTTTACGGATCAATTTGTGAAGCACCTGGGGGTTCAAAGTGCTCACTATGCATCTAGATAAGTTCCTTGGGGGGTCTAGTTTCAAAAATGGAGTCACTTGTGGGGGAGCTCCAATGTTTAGGCACACAGGGGCTCTCCAAATGCGACACGGCAACCGCTAAATATTCCAGCATATTTTCCATTCAAAAAGTCAAATGGCGCTCCTTCCCTTCTGAGCCCTGCCGTACGCCCAAACAGTGGTTTATGACCACATATGAAGTATCTGTGTACTCAGGAGAAATTGCCCAACAAATTTTAGGATCCATTTTATCCTGTTGCCCATGCAAAAATGAAAAAATTGATGCTAAAATAAAATTTTTGTTGGAAAATTTAAAATGTCCATTTTTTCCTTCCACGTTGCTTTAGTTCCTGTGAAGCACCTGAAGGGTTAATAATCTTCTTGAATGTAGTTTTGAGTAGCTTGAGGGGTGCAGTTTTTATAATGACGTCACTTTTGGGTATTTTCTGCCATAAAGACCCCCTCAAAGTGACTTCAAATGTGAGGTGGCCCCTAAAAAAAATGGTTTTGTAAATTTGTTGTAAAAATGAGAAATCACTGGTCAACTTTTAACCCTTATAACTTCCTAACAAAAAAAAATTTTGTTTCCAAAATTGTGCTGATGTAAAGTAGACATGTGGGAAATGTTATTTATTAACTATTTTGTGACTCTCTGGTTTAACAGAATAAAATTCAAAATTTAAAAATTGCAAAATTTTCAAAATTGTCACCAAATTTCCATTTTTTTCACAAATAAGCGCAAAAATTATCAACTTAAATTTACCACTAACATGAAGCCCAATATGTCACGAAAAAACATTCTCAGAATCGCTAGGATCCATTGAAGCGTTCCTGAGTTATTACCTCATAAAGGAAAATATTTAGGCTAAGTGCACACGATCAGGAATAATTGCGTTTTTTTTCGCGGTTTTTCCGCGGTAAAAACGCGATAAAAACGCAAGCATTAAGCATCCTATACATGTTAATTGATTCCGCATGTTTTGGCCACATGTTGCGTTTTTTTCCGCGAAAAAAACGCTTCGCGGAAAAAATAGCAACATGTTCATTAATTTTGCGGAATGTAAGCGGTTCATGTGCGGTGGTACCCAGGGTCTGGAGGAGAGGAGACTCCTCCAGGCCCTGGGTACCATATCCCTGGTAAAACAATAATTAAAATAAAAAATAATGATATTCTCACCTTCCGGCGGCCCCCGCAGCCTTCCCGCGGCCCCCGCAGCCTTCCCGCCTTCAGCGATGCTCCCGGCAACTTCCGGTCCCAGGAGTGCTTTGCGAGAATCACCCAGATGGCATAGCGGTCTCGCGAGATGCTACGTCATCGGTGTGATTTGTCGCAAAGCACTCCTGGGACCGGAGTTGCCGGGAGCGTCACTGAGAGGCGGGAAGGCTGCGGGGGCCGCCGGAAGGTGAGAATATCATTAATTATTTTTTTATTATTTTTACATTAGATCTTTTTACTATTGATGCGGCATAGGCGGCATCAATAGTAAAAAGTTGGTCACACGTGTCAAACACTATGTGTGACTCGTGTGACCAACCTGTCAATCAGTTTTCCAAGCGATGCTACAGATCGCTAGGAAAACGCTAGCATTCTGCAAGCTAATTACGCTTGCAAAACGCTATTATTCTGGCGGGAATCAGCATACAAAAAACGTGCGTATTTCCTGTGGGAGAAGTGCGGGATTGCCGCGGAAATTTCCGCGGCAATTCCGCAACGTGTGAACTTAGCCTTAGACTTGAGAGTCCTCAGTGGTTGATCTACCTGTGGCCAAACACTTTTGTATGCCCGGTCATAGCATGATGGATATGGAATTACTGGTATTAAAAGCTAACTTCAAATCTGAGAAAGATAGAAAGATTTGGGAATATAAACTTATGATGACCTTTGACACTCTTAAGGTACTGCCACACTTAGTGATCTCAATAACGACGCAAGCTAACGAGATCGTTTTTGTGATCTCTTTTAGGTCGCTAGTAGCTGCCAAACAAATCTCAAAAACGACTCATCAGCGATCTCTTTAACGACTTTGGCGGTCGTTAGGATGTCATTAGCATGTACTGAGCACTTCTGATTCATAGGAATTTCCAGCATCGCTCCTGCTCTCTGCGTCCTGCTTTGCAACTTCTGCAATCCTCTCTGTGACGCAAAAGAGAACTTACAGATATTGCGATCCACTCCGTGACGCAAAACCCATATGCGTCACAAACGAGGTCGCTCGTCGTTCGCCAAACAGCGATTCAGGCTCACCAGTGGGACGCCAACGATCAAAAAACGGTCCAGAACTCTAATGAACTATCAGCGACATCACAGCAGGGGCCACATCGTTGCTACATGCCACACACAACGAGGTCGCTAACGAGATCGCTAAATAGTGACGTTTTAGTGATCTCGTTAGCGATCTCGTTTAGTGTGGCATACCCTTTAGTGCTGGAATGAACGTGTCACATGGATTCATGTCTGTGTACATCAATTAAGGAATCTGCTTCTCTGACCTGGGGGCATCAAAACACAATACCAGACCCCAATCAGAGGGCAATAAAACTCTCACTCCTTATCTATGAACTGTTCCAATATTTATGTTCATCCCTCTGCCATAATGACAGTTCTGCTTCACGTCACATGTCTTACCTATTGCACTATTCCTGTGTCCTCTTGTGTATAAATATGTGATTCTTCAGATTTTGTATAAGGGTGAGTTTCCACGGTCAGGAAACGCTGCGTGTTTGGCGCTGTGCGCTGGCGCAGCGCCAAACACGCAGCGTCCAGATGTTACAGCATAGTGGAGGGGATTTCAAGAAATCCCGTCTCCACTATGCGTAACAATACGCAGGTGGCAAACCTGCGTAAACGGACATGCGGCGCGTCTTTTTAGACCGCAGCATGTCCTCGCGTATTGCGGCGACGGTGCGTCGCCGCAACAGAATATTACACAGGGCTATGTAGCCCTGCGTTCTTTCCGGAGGTGTTCCGGAGGTGTCCTGAACACCTCCGGAAAGATCGCGCGTCAGAAAGGGGGCGGGGCTTAGACGGAGCGGAATTTCCGCTCCGTCCAAAGCGCTATGGTTCCGGACCGTGGAACCATAGCCTTAGTTTAGCCTGATGAAGAGACCTGAGTAGTCTGGAAAGCTTGCAATTTGTTACCATCTTTTCAGTTAGCCATTAAAAAGGTATCAACCACTGTGGACTCTCAAGTGTAAATATTTTTCTATCTACTGGCTAACACGGTACGAAGATACACATCTTTCCTATACCTCATAAAGGGACACTGGTCAGAATTGCAAAAAATGGCCACGTCATTAAGGTCAAAATAGGCTGGGTCATGAAGGGGTTAAATACAGTTTGTACTTTTTTTTACTCCTACTTTATTTCTCCTGTTTTTTTTCTTCATTTGACCACAGTTTTATGCACATCAGAGAAAAAACACCACCAGACAGCACTGAATAGAGGTAAGTGCTGTCTCATCATAGTGAATGAATCCTCCTGAGCCCCATAGTGTGCCCACACCAAATGTAGCATCCACAGGTTTGGCATTTACAGGTGCATGCCTCCAGAACCGCCTGGACTCTGCTCTTCCAGGGGGCTCTGTATACAGAGTCCGCAAACTATTCTAGAAAAATCCACTCTCCAGGAGGCAGACAGCGCTCCGTCCCTCCCGAGCCTCAGTTGTGTCCAGCTTCTGTCTACAGACACCCAGCATGGGATGAAGCCGCCATAGCCCACCCCTGACTGGAGCAGAGGCCGCCCCAAGCCTCCACACCAGCACGTTACTGGGGGCAGGGGCGACCACAGGTATCACTCATGGCGTGGGGGCTACGTCACCAAGGTATCACCGGCCATTATGTGGTAAGGAGCGGGCAGGGTTCAGTCTCCCCTCCCGGCAACAAGCTCTACAGCAGCCCCATGTAAAATGTGCCTGATGGCGCTGGACGAGGGCAGCACTAGGGCACAAGGGGCACCATACTGGGGAAGGTATAACTACGCAATGCTAAGAGTATATAGAATAGGGCCCGGCTCTGAGACACAGAACAGGAAGCTGTGGCGGGCCCTCAGCGCCACACAAGCCACCAACAGAGGCAGCCGCACTCACCAGGCGCCGCGCGACTCCTCCGTCCTTTCTCCTTCACCAGCAGCTTCTGGAAAGATCGAGCAAGGGAGCCGCATCCGGGACCTTATGCGGAAACGGGGCGGAGGCATCCAGCCGTGACGTCACCAATCCGGAACCGGCTCTTGCACCACGGGCACCGCCCACACCTGCTGAGCATTGGCCAATCACGGGCAGAGTAATGGTTGGGGGTACATGATACTCAAGAGTGTTGGGACGCGCGTGGAGCCTGCGTGTCAGCAGAGCACGAGGTAAAGTGCGCCACACAGGCAGCTGTATGGGCAGGCGGGAGTTTCCCACAGTGGCGTGACGTTGCGCATGCTGTGACCAGCAGCCCATGGTGGGCGGTGTGTCTCTAGTATGCCTGTCCTGCTGTACAAATACTGAGCGTGTGAACATGGCCTTACCAAATAACGCGGCAGGCTGCACCACTGAGCCCCCACAGGCTTTATCCAGGCAGAGGCGTGAAGTGGTGGCCGGAGGGAGCAGCGGGGTCTCCTGATGACAGCTCCGGCACTGAGGGAGACATACCGCAGCACATGTTATTTGTAGGGGTCCCGTCCCCGGCCGGTGCATGTGGCGGGCACGGCTCTGATATCCCGTGTAGAAAACAAAATCTGCACATTCCCAACGGAACGTTACACCTAGAAACCGGAATCCCAACCGCCAGGGTACAGAAAAGGTGACAGCCGAATAATGGAGGTATAAAAGGAACTGTGCCATAACCCTAGTGCGGCGGTGGGCGATTAATTTTCCCAAGGGACCACATGAGACACCGTGACCGTTGTGGAGGACCGACACAATAGGCTGAAATGAATTCTGCTCAATATATTGACATTTTATATTAATAGTACCACTTATTATTGAGCATAATTAGGTATACTGACTCCCCCTATATGCAGTATGAGCCCACCCACAGCCCCCATATACCATAAGAGCTCACACACCGCCCTATACATACAGTACGAGCCCCATATAGTCTCCTATATGCAGTACAAGCCCCCACATAGCCTCCTATATGCAGTACAAGCCCCCACATAGCCTCCTATATGCAGTATAGGCCCCCACATAGCCTCCTATATGCAGTACAAGCCCCCACATAGCCTCCTATATGCAGTATAGGCCCCCACATAGTCTCCTATATGCAGTACAAGCCCCCACATAGCCTCCTATATGCAGTATAGGCCCCCACATAGCCTCCTATATGCAGTACAAGCCCCCACATAGCCTCCTATATGCAGTATAGGCCCACACATAGCCTCCTATATGCAGTACGAGCCCCCACATAGTCTCCTATATGCAGTACAAGCCCCCACATAGCCTCCTATATGCAGTACAAGCCCCCACATAGCCTCCTATATGCAGTATAGGCCCCCACATAGCCTCCTATATGCAGTACAAGCCCCCACATAGCCTCCTATATGCAGTATAGGCCCCCACATAGCCTCCTATATGCAGTACAAGCCCCCACATAGCCTCCTATATGCAGTACAAGCCCCCACATAGCCTCCTATATGCAGTACAAGCCCCCACATAGTCTCCTATATGCAGTATAGGCCCCCACATAGCCTCCTATATGCAGTACAAGCCCCCACATAGCCTCCTATATGCAGTACAAGCCCCCACATAGCCTCCTATATGCAGTACAAGCCCCCACATAGTCTCCTATATGCAGTATAGGCCCCCACATAGCCTACTAACAGGGTGGATAAAAATCAATGATTTTTTTAAAAAAATCAAAAAAATCGGATTTTTTTGATTTAAATCAGATTTTTTTGATTTAAATCGGATTTTTTTCAATAAACTGCTTTTTGAGGAAAATATTTTACCATCCAAAGGTTCTTCCATCATGAGATAAAGCTGAGTTGTTTAACTCAGTAGAATAAAGGCTGTATATGTGTAACATTCACAATGCCATGCTCTTCCAGAGGTTTCTGTAGGATTAGTGGGCAGTTTCTCTCCTATATTATCACAGACGCTCGCTTTACTTACGCAGTTCTCAAAACTGAATTTGACTCCTCAGAGGTCCCAGCCTCTTCTTCACGGCAAAAATGTTACAACATGAACAGAGTTGAGAAAAAGACCTTAATCCTTAGGTAGAAACTTTGATTTAAATCACTGATTTAAATCAAGCCTTAAGGGTATGCCACACTAAACAATATCGCTAACGGGATCGCTAAAAAACGTCACTATTTAGCGATCCCGTTAGCGATATTGTTCAGTGCGGCAGCTTCCAGCGACGAGCTTCCTGCTGTGATCTCGCTCGTCGCTGGAATCGCTCCGGACCCTATTTTCTCGTCGGCGCTCCCGCTGGGTAAGTATCTAATCGCTGTGTGGCACCTTTTCTTAGCGATTTAGCGGTACTTTTGTACCGCTAAAGTCGTTAAGAAGATCGCTAACGGCGATAGCGTCGTTAACTATATCGCTAAATGTGGCCGCATTTAGCGATATAGAAACAATCCCGCTAGCGATCTCATTAGTATGCAACGCTAACGAGATCGCTAGCGGGATAGCTTAGTGTGGCAGTACCTTTACTGACTAGTGATTTAAATCAAATCCACCCTGCTCCTATATGCAGTACAAGCCCCCACATAGCCTCCTATATGCAGTACGAGCCCCACATAGCCTCCTATATGCAGTATAGGCCCCCACATAGCCTCCTATATGCAGTATAGGCCCCCACTTAGCCTCCTACATGCAGTACAAGCCCCCACATAGCCTCCTATATGCAGTACAAGCCCCCACATAGCCTCCTATATGCAGTAAAGGCCCCCACATAGCCTCCTATATGCAGTACAAGCCCCCACATAGCCTCCTATATGCAGTACGAGCCCCCACATAGCCTCCTATATGCAGTACGAGCCCCCACATAGCCTCCTATATGCAGTACGAGCCCCCACATAGCCTCCTATATGCAGTACAAGATCCCACATAGCCTCCTATATGCAGTACAAGCCCCCACATAGCCTCCTATATGCAGTATAGGCCCCCACATAGCCTCCTATATGCAGTAAAGGCCCCCACATAGCCTCCTATATGCAGTACGAGCCCCCACATAGCCTCCTATATGCAGTACGAGCCCCCACATAGCCTCCTATATGCAGTACGAGCCCCCACATAGCCTCCTATATGCAGTACGAGCCCCCACATAGCCTCCTATATGCAGTACGAGCCCCCACATAGCCTCCTATATGCAGTACGAGCCCCCACATAGCCTCCTATATGCAGTACAAGATCCCACATAGCCTCCTATATGCAGTACAAGCCCCCACATAGCCTCCTATATGCAGTATAGGCCCCCACATAGCCTCCTATATGCAGTACAAGATCCCACATAGCCTCCTATATGCAGTACGAGCCCACACATAGCCTCCTATATGCAGTACGAGCCCCCACATAGCCTCCTATATGCAGTACGAGCCCCCCACATAGTCTCCTATATGCAGTATAGGCCCCCATATAGCCTCCTATATGCAGTATAAGACCCCACATAGCCTCCTATATGCAGTACAAGCCCCACATAGCCTCCTATATGCAGTACGAGCCCCCACATAGTCTCCTATATGCAGTATAGGCCCCCATATAGCCTCCTATATGCAGTATAAGACCCCACATAGCCTCCTATATGCAGTACGAGCCCCCACATAGTCTCCTATATGCAGTATAGGCCCCCATATAGCCTCCTATATGCAGTACGAGCCCCACATCCTGGGTTCAAATCCCATAAAGGACAACATCTTGCAAGGAGTTTGTATGTTCTCCCCGTGTTTGCGTGGGTTTCCTCCGGGTTCTTCGGTTTCCCCCCACATTCCAAAGACATACTGATAGGGAACTTAGATTGTGAGCCCCATCGGGGACAGTGATGATAATGTCTGTATAGCGCTGTAGAATTAATGACTCTATATAAATGAGTAAAATAAAATACTCTTCTATATGCAGTACGAGCCCACATGTAGCCTCCCATATACAGTATGAGCCCCCATATAACTTCTCTATAAATACAGTATAGTATAAGTCTCCACATGCAAACATCCCATACACATATGAATAAAAAAAACACCACATACTCACCTGGCTCCTGTTTGCCCAGTGCTCTGCTCCAGTCTCCTGTGCACCAAGTCTCCACACAGCAGACGCGATGATGTGACGTCATGGCGTCTGCTGTCTCAGTTGCACACGCTGATTGGTGGATGAATGATCCGGTGGCGCCATCCTCCACCTAAGTATTTACTGCGGTCTGCATCCTGAGAATGTGGGTGGTGGGTGAGGGCCTGTGGACCACTGTTTTCAACCCTTCTGCTGTTTTGGTCCAAGGGCCAGACCCGAACAGCCAGAAGGCCAGATGTGGCTCAGTGGATAACACTGCAGCCTTGCAGCGCTGGAGTCCTGGGTTCGAATCCCACCAAGGACAACATCTGCAAGGAGTTTGTATGTTCTCCCCGTGTTTGCGTGGGTTTCCTCCGGGCACTCCGGTTTCCTCACACACTCCAAAAAACATACTGATAGGGAATCTAGAATGTGAGCCCCATCGGGGACAGTGACGATAATGTGTGCAAACTGTAAAGCGCTGCGGAATATGTTAGCGCTATATAAAAATAAAGATTATTATTATTATGTGGCCCACGGGCCACAAATTGCCCAGCTCTGCCTAATGATGTAACGGTATAATGATTGCTATATGGCTTTCCTATAGGCAAGCTGATAAGATCTGTTTTCCCTTCACCCATGACAGCACATGTGAGAGAGGGATCCGCCCAGCCAGGACAGGAACCTACTGAAATAAAAGGGCAGTACCTAGTGTTGAGCGATACTTTCCGATACCCCTAAGTATCGGAATCGGAATGGTATCGCCGATACCATTAAAATATCGGCGATACCCGATACCGATACCGGAAGTCCCATGTAAGTCTATGGGAACAAAATATCGGAACTAAAAAAACCCATTCTTTCCTTGTAAACACAAAATATACACACATAGAATACACACATATATATATATACATGTCATTGTGACATATATATATACATATATGTATAGTTTATACACTTCTACATAGTAAAATATCCTCTGATTCAATTGCCGGGTAAAGCCGGCTTCAGTGAAAAGACAGAAGCACCCGACATGAAATGACACTTGGTGTACATAGGGTTAACCATGTCTTTTCATGTCGTTTGCTATCTGATTTGCACAAACAATTAAATCAGTCTATGTTTGCAAAATTTCACACCTGTAGGGGTTAATTAAAGGTGTAAATTTGTTGTAAAAAAACGGACTTTTTTGCTACGAATTTACACCTTTAATTAACCCCTACAGGTGTGAAATTTTGCACACATAGACTGATTTAATTGTTTGTGCAAATCAGATAGCAAAGGACATGATTAACCCTATGTACACCAAATGTCATTTCATGTCGGGTTCTGCATTTTCACAAAAGCCGGCAATTGAATTAGCGGCTATTATACTATGTAGAAGTGTATGAACTATAAATATATATATATATATATATATATATATATATATATGTGTCACAAACTCAATGACATGTATATATATATATGAGGTGTAAAATTGCTGAAAAAAAATGCGTGGGCTCCCGCCCTATTTTCGCAACCAGACAGACAAAGCCAGTGAGTGGGGGCAGATAATAATAGCCCAGAGAGGGACCATTATTTTTGGCCCCCCCCCCCCGGCTACTAACATCTGCCCCCAGACACCCCAGAAAGGGCAAATCTCTAATTAGATTTGCCCTTTCTGGCACTTTGCCCGTCTATTCCCATTGCCCTGTAGCGGTGGCGAATGGGTTAATAAGGGGTTAAAATGACCTTGCAATTGAAAGGTCACTTTAAGCCAGGTTAATAATTGAGAGCTGTCAATTAGACAACTATCAATTATTAATCCTATTGTATGAAAGAAAAATCAAACACACACACTTTAATAAAAAAGAAGTTTAATGAAATAATCACACAGTTTTTGACCATATTTTATTTACCTGCTAAAACCATTTCCTGTAATAAAAATAAAATAATAAAGCAAAATTATTCTTACCAATCCGATGCACAGTCAGGTCCCACGGTGTAATCCTTCAGAAAGGGTTAATGTTTACTGCAGGGACCGCAGCTAATGCTGCAGCCTCAGGGTGAGTTTCCACGGTCAGGAAACGCTGCGTGTTTGGCGCTGTGCGCTGGCGCAGCGCCAAACACGCAGCGTCCAGATGTTACAGCATAGTGGAGGGGATTTCAAGAAATCCCGTCTCCACTATGCGTAACAATACGCAGGTGGCAAACCTGCGTAAACGGACATGCGGCGCGTCTTTTCAGACCGCAGCATGTCCTCGCGTATTGCGGCGACGGTGCGTCGCCGCAACATAATTAACACAGGGCTATGTAGCCCTGCGCTCTTTCCGGAGGTGTTCCGGAGGTGTCCTGAACACCTCCGGAAAGATCGCGCGTCAGAAAGGGGGCGGGGCTTAGACGGAGCGGAATTTCCGCTCCGTCAAAAGCGCTATGGTTCCGGACCGTGGAACCATAGCCTCACAGTAAACCCCCAAATGAATGAGTTCCTCTCCTGGCTGACAGGAGAGGAAGTGGAAAGCTTAATTGATTGCTTTCCACTTTCACTTCAGGTCAGCCAGGGACACCATCAGTGACGTCAGAGGGAACTGATTAACAAAAATAAGGGTTCCCTTCGAAAAAAAATTGGCGTGGGGTCCCCCCTATTTTTGTTAACCAGCCAGATGAAGCAGACCGCTGAGGCCTGGATTTTCAGGCTGTTAAGGAGCCAAGATCCATGGACCTTGCCAGCCTGATAATACCAGGCCACAGCAGTCTGCATATCTTGGCTGATTAACAAAAATAGGGGATCCCCTCGAAAAAAATTAGCGTGGGGTCCCCCCTATTTTTGTTAACCAGCCAGATGAAGCAGACCGCTGAGGCCTGGTTTTTCAGGCTGGTAAGGATCCAATATCCATGGACCTTGCAAGCCTGATAATACCAGGCCACAGCAGTCTGCTTAGCTTGGCTGGTTAACAAAAATAGGGAATCCCCTCGAAAAAAAAAACGGCGTGGGGATCCCCCCTATTTTTGTTAACCAGCCAAGTAAAATGCAGACTGCTGCGGCCTGGTATTAAAAGACTGTCAAGGCCCATGGATTTTGGCCCTCAACAGCCTGATAATACCAGGCTACAGCAGCCCCACATTTGGCGCATCAAAAGATGTGCCAATTGTGGCACTTTACCCGGCTCTTCCCACTTGCCCTGTAGCGGTGGCAAGCGGGGTAATAAGGGGTTATTGTCACCGTTGATTGCACGGTGACAATAAGCCCGGTTAATAATGGAGAGGTGTCAATAAGACACCGATCCATTATTAATCCCAAAGTTATTAAATGTTTAAAAAAAAGACACAGCAAGAAAAAAGTCTTTTAATGAAATAAAAGAGACAACACAGTTTTCATTTTTTTTATTACTCTCTCATTCCTGCGACGCCATCGATCTCCTGTAAAAAAATAAAAAAAACAAACCAACAGTATACCACCTGTCCGACGCAGTCCATAGTAACGACAGTCCCACGACGATCCAGCTCTGCTACATCGCAATGACAGGCAGAGCCTGTCATCCCGGCGCAGCACAGCTGCTTACCAGCTTCCCCGGCGGTGACGTCATCGGACTGCTTTACGGCCGCGATTACCCAGCAGTCACTGCAGTTATCGCGAGAAACTGCATGTGACCGCCGGGGAGAAGAGGATGGCGGCCATGAAGCAGTCCAGCCCGTGACCGCCGGAGATCTTCTGCCAGGTAAGTGCAGCTGACTCCTGACAGACCCGACCGACGGACACTGACAGTGACAGTGACAATTCCGATTCCGGTATCCGATATGACGAAAATATCGGAACTCGGGATCGGAATTCCGATACAGCCAATATCGGCCGATACCCGATATTTGCAGTATCGTATCGCTCAACACTAGCAGTACCTCTTCCACGCTTTAGTTGGGTTCCTGTGCTTGATGGGATTCCTGTGCTGAAATCAGTGGTAACCTGTAAAGGGTGAAAGGAAAAGGTCCCAGGCCCATCCTGGCATTGGAAGAGCAGGCTACGTACCTTCGCGTGGCTGGAAGCGCTGTCCACGGGTCCCCCGAGGGCTCGGTCCCCGTGTGGGTGGCACAGTCAATGCTGTCCTGGCTCTGTCTGCAGCTCCGCCCTCTCCGTGCCGGCTCCCCGCTGGTTTCAGCGTGTTGGAGCAGCCGGGCCAATATCCGGCAAGTACCGCTGACATCACAGGCGCTGGTTATGGGCGTGCTCAAGTGACATCAGGAAGGTGTGCCGGAAACAAGATGGTGGTGCCCTACGCGACGCCGGCCGGGATACTGGAACAGGATGGCGTGCCCAGCCCGCTTTTGAGGGGAGGGCAATCGTCAGAACCGTAAGGGAGGCTAGGAGAGACATAAAGACGGGGATGTAAGGGGTAAGGTTTCTCCCTGTGTAGAGTGACAAGCCAGGTCTGGCACGCCAGTGTGAGGAGACTTAAATGCCTCGCATGCTCCTTTGGGAAACTAAATATGCAAAGTGTCCCTTCAGAGAGGAAGAAGACTTGAACTCTAGCAATCCTACAATTCAGGGATATCACTTGGACCAAAAATACCGTTGTGTGAACGTAGGATGATTCATTCAGTTAATCTGAAGCCTTAAGATTTCAGTAAAGTCATTAATAACTAATTAGGGAGTGATCCATGAGGGCACACAGGGTACTACAGAATATCGCATGCATATAGTCCCAATTAGGGTTGAGCATTCCGATACCGAAACCCGAGTCCGATACCTGAAATCCAATGTAAGTCTATGGGAACAAAATATCGGAATAGTTTAAATTCCGATATTTTGTTTCCATAGACTTACATTGGATTTCAGGTATCGGACTCGGGTTTCGGTATCGGAATGCTCAACCCTAGTCCCAATACATTGGATTAATTGGCAAGGGAATTGCCTGATTGTGCTATATCACTAGTATCAATACCTGTGCATCCATAAAGTAAAACATTAGTGCATGGAATTCCAATTTTCTGATAGATTTGCCATATGGGCTGTGTATAAAGGATAGGCCACTCGAGTAAATTGAATACATTCATAGCATGTAGAGGAGAGAAATGCCAGCGCATATTGCCCTTACTGCCCGCTGAAGCAATGTTTAGAATTGTCTTATGCTGGTTGTGACATACCAGTAATGGATAGTATGTTAATTATTCTTGTTGCTAGGAATTTGAGGCTCCAATTTCTTTTCATCTGCAAATGCTCAATTGATCTGTCTTGTAATTATCTTTTTTTTTTTTTGCAGCAATTTTTCCCATTGAATTTTTCATTGTTTTTCAATCTACGATGCTTGACTGCTGGTTAGTAAGTAAGGAAAATGCATCATGCAGAATCAAACTGCCTCATGCGGAGCCAGTATTACTTGGGCGAGGGCCAGAGACCAAAATAGTGGACAAGAAATGTTCCCGGCGGCAAGGTATTGTCAATAATCTTTTTTTTTTTTTCCAATATAAAACAGATAGTGTTTTCTATGTTTGCAGTCACTGACCGCCTTACATTTTAAACGGCTTCTGATGCTGAATAAAATGGTCATCAGCGAGAAGAAGAATCTGCTGATGGAAGAAGAATTTCCAGCTTTGTTGACAGTTGTGTTGAGCCCCCCTTCTGGTGCGCTATAGCTTTAAAACAAATCTTGCTTACATCAGATGCAGAACATACTGGGTGTCTGCTATAAGATCCTCTCCAGATGCACATGCTGCCTGTCCGATTGAAGCAGAGGATCGGTAGATGCTATTTTTGAAGTGGACTAAAGCGCTTCTGATGATGTCTTACCCATATGGCAAGGATAAAGAACTCCGGCACTCAAAATATTATCTATTATAACAGAACAAATTACAAATAGTATCTAAGGATAAAAAAAAAATCGTCTAACGTATGTAAAAATATGTTAGACAATTTTTTTGTTTATCCTTAGATACTATTTGTAATTAGTTCTGTGATACTTAACAGAGACAGACTTCTCTTGAAAAAGGCTTGTTAGCCGAAACGTTGAATGAATATTTGTCTGCATTCTTGAAAAAAAAATTTCTGCTGCTATCTAATATTAAGGTGAAATTTATTTTGCATTTTTTGAGCTTTTTCTCATTCAAAGAATAAAAATTCTAGATAATATGTTGGGTGCCGGAGTTCTTTATCCTTGTCTATGATATTTTTTTTCTCCCGAGCATCATTCTTGACGGCTGTGAGCACCCCTTAGTCTTTTTATATTTACCCATATGGCAGACAGACTATTGTGTACTAGCATCTTTTGGTTTGAAAGAATTCTGCTATGAAGGAAAAGGGGAGGGCTGCACCCGGCCAACTGCACCCACAATGAAATTGGGTAACTGGGGTAATTTTATGTGCAGTGCTGCATCTTTGGGGGGAACAAAGAACGAAGTGATCAAGTCCCAGTGGTGGGCTTAGTCCGGTGTCTCCTCTGTCATGCTACACTGCTGTTCTAGTAGAGGTCCACAATATTACTGAGTGCAGAACCGATGGTGGGGTATTGTAACCTTTAATTATTTCCTAACCTTTTGGTGTAATACAGACTTTTGATGCACATGTGCAGGATCATACAGATGCAAGGTACTAGTGCTTTCCCTAGTCTAATATTTTGGGAACATTGCATCATTATTTTCGGAAAATTGCATAAATAACAATCCATTAGTGTATTAATATTCACACAATTGCACTGAGCAAACTACTACTAGAGCAGGACAGCTGGGGTAAGAGCAGTTCCTAGTCATTCATTGTCAGCCCAACAACACAGAGCTCTAGATAGCCACCATTGTAGCCTAGAATTTGGAAAAAGCTACATGAATTTAAAATTGTGCCCCATTTGTTACTGTGGTGTGCTCTGCTGATTTTCTGTAGCTTTAATTGCCAAATGCAGGGGGGGGGGTGCCATATGCTGGACCCACTGATACACAGCTCATACAGGAAAGAAGTGGAGCAGAACCACGAGTCTTGGGCTGTATAGGCGCTCAGTTCCTTCAATTGCCTCTGCTAGCAGATATATCTGAATTCTGATAGACTGTAACTTCCTGTTTCAGGAAACAACGCATGTACATTAGCAGCAATAGACTAAGACTTTATATTTGTATTGAAGCATCTAAAGAACATGTGCAAAAGTCATTGTAAAGAGAGCAGGGTTAGTTGTGATATCACCTACCATAAATGAGGAAACTTCAACTGCCTCATAAGAATGTTCTAATAGTTCTGCTTAATTCCACTTTCTTTTGGTTTAGTAATCATTTTTTTTTTCTTTTTAATAAATCAGAATAAACAACCATATTGTTTGCTGCATTATTTTAAGTTTCCATGACCTCATCTTTTTATTTTTGCAGTGCAATTGATGTCAGATTGCAATAAAGGTTATGTGACGGTCAGACAGGTATGTATTTCTGTCTTTTTATGAGTGTAAAAGAAAATAGGCATGCGACAAATTAATTTCCGAGAATCTTTTGGATTACAATAATGAGTGTTCACGTCATATGCAGGCTAAATGTTATTTCTGTTAAGAAAAGGAATTCTACATTCTTAATAGGTGGAGAAATATGATGGAGGGAGTTTTGTTGTTGTTGCAAGGAGTTTTAATCACACAGAAGCACACGCATTGATATAAAATGAAAGACGTGATGTGTCATGCTGCTTATTAGGCTACTTTCACACATCAGGCTTTTTGAATCAAAAAACTGATGAAACTGATCAGGTTTTTTGTCTGATCCGTCCTGACCTTTTGAACCGAGAGAGAGAGAGAGAGAGACCGAGACCTTGGACTCCGGATCAGTTAAAAAAAAGTTGCAAAAACCGTCTTGTCCGGCCGCCGGAATGTACAATTCCGACGGATCCGGCCAAAAACGGATGCAACGCAGTGACATCAGGCGCGATCCGGCGCTAATGTAAGTCAATGCTAAAAAAACGCATCCGGTACCGGATCCGTTTTTTTAGAAACACGCCGGATCGCGCCTGATTCAAAAAGCCTGATGTGTGAAAGTAGCCTTACCCGTCTCAAACTTTAACCTTCTCATAAGTGGAAAAGTGTTAACTTCATGATGGAGCAGTGCACCTTTGTAATGTTATAGGGATGGTAGCCCATTATTAAATACGTGTAAACAGTGTGAGCTCTTTAGGCCTGTATTTACACTCGGCAAATGTGTTGCGCACATTTCTGGGACTTGATTCACCTGAATGGTGCTTGCAAAAATCCAGGTGGAAGTAGCTAGTGAGCCTACAGCTAGGTGACCCCTTCCTGGTTATTTGATCCAGTTCACCTCTCTAGATGGATCTCCTATGGTTTCTGTATTATAATAATCTTTATTTTTTATATTTGCGCTAACTTATTCCGCAGCGCTTTACAGTTTGCACAAATTATCATCGCTGTCCCCAATGGGGCTCACAATCTAGATTCCCTATCAGTATGTCTTTGGAGTGTGGGAGGAAACCGGAGAACCCGGAGGTAGCCCACGCAAACACGGGTAGAACATACAAACTCCTTGCAGATGTTGTCCTTGGTGGGATTTGAACCCAGGACCCCAGCGCAGAAAGGCTGAAGTGCTATCCACTGTGCCACCGTGGTATATATAATTTTGTTAATGGAGTTTTGGCAACAGTATTATTTCTTGTAACTTAGAATAGGGTCAAAGTCTTGAATTTTTTTTTTTAGGATCTTAACAAGAGGGCCCATGGTAGAAATCTGAGGGTGACACTGGGATTTCTGCAGCCAATGTGTCATTTGCACTGTGCTGATCCACACAATTAGCACCTATCAATTTGTATGTGGCTATCTGCTTTTCCATTTTGAAATTGTGGGAATGGGGAGCATATTGACTATTCTTGTGTAATAATTTTAAAAGAAATATGTCACCAGGTTTTTGCTGCGCCAGCTGAGAGCAGAATGATGTAGGAGTATCACTTACTGGACTTCCTATTGTACTTTTGATAAAATCACGGTTTTCTCTGCTGCTGATCTATCCGTTCTCTGAATGCTGAGATATGTATAACCCAACCCACACCACTGATAGGCAGCTTTTTGTGTACACTGTGCATAGGCAGAAAGCTGCTACTTGTTTGGGTTCCTGTGTATTCGGCAAGATATAGCGCTTACCAAATAAGCTGCAGTGGGAACCCAGATACATGAAGCTTGCCGAATAAGCAGGGACCCAAACAAATTCACTCAGTTCTACTTATGAATATGGAGGATTACATGGCAGCAGGTTTACTAGTTGTCTAGTGATAATCACACTGCCCTGGTCCGGCTTCCAAGGAGTACTGACGTAGGCGCCAGCCCAGCTTACTGCAGAACTTTTTGCTTATCTTTCATTGCCATCCTTCATTCTTTGCTTTTATAGTCATTGGGTTCCAATGATTATAAAATAGTTACTAGATAACATTGATTTATTCTTGAGATATTAATTTTGCACTTTTACCTTTTTTGTTCTAGATAGGAGCAAACCCTAGCAGTGTTGACTTGGTGGACATTGGTAAAAGTCAAGAAGTCAAGTTAAAACCTGGCCACATATTATATATAGTAAATGGATTGTATCCTTACACAGTAGAGTTTATTAAAGAAGCCGGAACCTCCACTGCAAAGGATAGCCCAAAGACCATAAAAAGTGTAAGCTCCGTTGCACGGGATAACTCAGAGGTCATAAAAAGTGTAAGCAAAAGGTCCCTTGATAGCCCACAAAATAATCACTTAGAAAAGTCGAGGAAATGCCTCAAATCAGAACCTAATGATGAAATGAGCAACAAAAAGAGTAAAGAGACTCTTCAGCAAACGTCAGAGGTATGTATTCTGCAAAACATGTCAGACATCACGTTATTTTTCTAAATGTTACAATCGAGGAATATGTTTGGCAATAATACATTTGCTGTAGCTTTTAAAAATAGACCTTTTCAGTGTAATTGCCTTTTCTGAAAGCCCCACATCACTTTTTTAGGTCTCAAGCTCTTTCACCCTAGACCTCATTCAGACATTCTTGTGTGTGTTCTATCGCTGTTTTCTATGGATAGAACTCTCACTGTTTATATTCTATGGTGGTGATCATAAATGTCCATGGTTTTTTGCTGACTGTTTCTACAAAAATAATACCATAGTCGTAATAGTCCAAGTCTATGGGTCTGAAAATCTGTGTACTGTCAGTTTTTAAAATTAATCTGTTAGTAGGGCTAACACTCTTAAGCTGTCTCTATGGGCATGTAGGTCATGGGAAGCTGAATGAAGTGATACCTTGATATCTGCGATCCAATGTCTTCCAGAAAAATCGACAATTTTCTTATATGTAAATGAGCAGATAAAAGATTTACCGTATATCTTTGTTTTCTCTTCGCCACAACAGCACCCACTGAGAGAGGGGATCCGCCCCTAGGAACAGGAAACCTTCGAAGAGATAAAAGGGCGGTCCCCCTCGCTCCCGCAGTTGGTTTCCTGTTCCTAAGGGAACCTGTGGAGAGAAGGTCCTAAATGGATGCCTGGGCTGTGATGCCGCCTGTGCGGTCTCTGCGGGAATGGCAGGGGCTCCAGCGCCGGATGCAGCGTCGGAGGACTCCTGTGTTCAGCTCCCCCCTCAGCTGGGAAGGACACCGTGAGGCCAGGGTACGGGAAGGGCTGCCCTGGCTCACATGGAGAGAGCGGTACGGCATGATGGGCCAGGACTGCGAGGAGGAGAGCAGGTTGCAGGCATCGGCCGCCCTGCTTCCCCTGTAGATTTCAGCCGTACAGTAGCGGGTCCGGCGGTGGAAGCCGCATCCTGAGCTGCAGCACCTGCTGTGCGGCAAACAGAGGACGCTGGGCCGGTCTGTTTCCGGTCCCCAGGTGGCGCGCAGCCGGGAGGACAGAGCCAGCGCATGCATGCGCATATGCCCAAGAGAGCGCTCTCCCCCGGAAGTACTTGCTTTAACTTCCGGGGAGGCAGGAGAGTCTGGGCACCTGTACAGAGCTGCTAAGCCACGCAGGCGCACCAACCGGGAACGCGGGACCCAGAAGTGGTGGTAGCACTTCCGGGTGAAGATTAAAAAAAAAAATGCAGGATTCCGTCGCTAATGGGGGAAGCTGCATAAAAGCACCGGCTAGAGCAGACCTGGGCAAAGTGCGGCCCGAGACAGCCGTGGGGCTGAAAACCTGAGGTCCGCAGGCTGCACCGTGCCCGCCCACTCGCTGTCTCTCTACCAGTGATTTTCAGCCAGTGTTCCGCGGCACACTAGTGTGCCGCGACACATGGTCGGGTGTGCCGTGGGGAAAGTTCCCCAAACTATGGTGCCAGGAGCCGGTGGCTGGGATCATACTCACCCCTCCCCGTGCCATCGCTGAGGGTCCCTGCAATCCTGCATTCTCCCCGGCTCTGCAGCTCTCCAGCGCTGAGCGGTGATGTAATACCCGCTCATTAAGGTCATGTAATATGGACGCGACGCCACTCCCATGGGCGTGGCTTCCATATTCATGGCCTTAATGAGCGGTATTACGTCACCGCTCAGCGCCGGAGAGCTGCAGGAAGACAGGGAGAACGCAGAATTGCAGGGACCCTCAGCGATGGCACGGGGAGGGGTGAGTATGATGGAGGAGAGGACAAGGAGCACGGAGCTGGACGGGGGATAGAACGGTGGATGGAGGAAGCATGGAGGACGGGGGGGAGGACGGGGGAAGCATGGAGCAGGACGGGGGAGGGGAGAACGGAGGACGGGGAAGCATGGAGGAGAACGGGGGGAGAACGGAGGACGGGGAAGCATGGAGGAGGACGGGGAAGCATGGAGCAGGACATGGGGGGAGAACGGTGGACGGGGGAGAACGGTGGACGGGGGAAGCATGGAGGATGACCGGGGGGGAGAACGGAGGACGGGGGAAGCATGGAGGAAGACGGGGAAGCATGGAGCAGGACGGGGGAGGACGGGGGAAGCATGGAGGAGGACGGGGAAGCATGGAGCAGGACGGGGGGAGGACGGGGTAAGCATGGAGGAGGATGGGGGGAGAACGGAGGACGGGGGGAGGATGGAGGAGGACAATGAGCACGGAGCAGGACGGGGGGGAGAGGATGGAGGGCACAGAGGAGCATGGAGCAGGACGAGGGGGGGCACAGGAGGACGGAGAAGGAATGGGGGAGCACAGCGGAGGATGGAGCAGGAATGGGTGAGTACAGAGGAGAATGGGGGAGCACAGAGCTGGATGGGGGAGCAAGGAGCAGGACGGGGGCAGCACAGAGCAGGAGGGCAGTTTATACACCCGGCTTATACACGAGTCAATAAGTTTTCCCAGTTTTTTGTGGCAAAATTAGGGGGGTCGGCTTATACACGAGTATATACGGTAGGTAGGAGACGTGTACAATAAGGGTGCTTTCACACGTTGCGGGTTGCAATGCGTGTTTCCTGATGCGCGCTATGTATAATATGACTGTTTTAGTGTCATTTTGTGCTATTTTGGTTGGTGGTGTGCCCCAGGATTTTCTAAGTATAAAAAGTGTGCCGCGGCTCAAAAAAGGTTGAAAATCACAGAGTCTAGGCGCAGTCAGCATTGGTGGAGGAGGGGCCTCAGGCCACTTCCTCCACCAATCAGCGTGTGAAACAGCTGAAGTGATGACGTCATGTCATCGCATCAGCTGTGTACCGCCGGTGAGTCAGCACATCGGAGACAGCAACAGCAGCAGCAGGGCGCCTGGGAACGGGACTGATGTGAGTATGTGGTGTTATTTTTTTTTTTCATGTGTATGAACATGGGGATTCAATGGAAGTGAACATGGGGATTTTATGGAGGTGAACGTGGGGATTCTATGGGGGTGAACGTGAGGATTCTATGGAAGTGAACATGGGGATTCTATGGGGTAAATATGGGGATTCTATGGGGTGAACATGGGAATTCTATGGAGGTGAACATGGGGATTCTATGGAGGTGAACGTGGGGATTCTATGGAGGTGAACGTGGGGATTCTATGTGGTGAACACGGGGATTCTATGAAGGTGAACATGGGAATTCTATGGAAGTGAACATGGGAATTCTATGGAGGTGAACGTGGGGATTCTATGTGGTGAACATGGGGATTCTTTGGGGGTGAACACGGGGATTCTATGAAGGTGAACATGGGAATTCTATGGGAGTGAACATGTGAATTCTATGAAAGTGAACATGGGGATTCTTTGGGGTGTGAACATGGGGATTCTATGGAAGTGAACATGGGGATTCTATGGGAGTGAACACTTAGATTCTATGAAAGTGAACATGGGGATTCTATGGGGTGAACATGAGGATTCTATGGAGGTGAACATGGGAATTCTATGGAAGTAAACATGGGGATTCTATGGGGGTGAACATGGGGATTCTGTAGGGGTGAACGTGGGGATTCTATGGGGGTGACGTACAGCACATGGGGATTCTATGGGGTTGACGTGCAGCACATGGGGAGGCTATGGGAAGGCTGTATACTCATGCAGTATATGGAAAGGCTGTGTGGGGCTCATGCAGTATATAGGGAGGCCGTGTGGGGCTCATGCAATATATATATATATATATATATATATATATATATATATATGGAGGCTGTGTGGCGCTCATGCAGTGTATATAGGGGGGCTGTGTGGCACTCATGCAGTATGTAGGGAGGCTGTGTGGCGCTCATGCAGTATATAGGGAGACTGTGGGGCTCATGCAGTATATATAGGGGGGCTGTGTGGCGCTCATGCAGTATATATATGGAGGCTGTGTGGGTCTCATGCAGTATATAGGGAGGCTATGTGGGGCTCATGCTGTATATATAGGGAGGCTGTGTGAGGCTCATGCTGTATATAAGGGGCTGTGGGGGGTTCAAATATATATAG
Source organism: Oophaga sylvatica (assembly GCA_033576555.1). Lineage (NCBI taxonomy): Eukaryota > Metazoa > Chordata > Amphibia > Anura > Dendrobatidae > Oophaga > Oophaga sylvatica. The sequence goes on from JARQOD010000001.1 coordinate 341,482,340, forward strand.
GGGGTGTCAGCATACTTAATTCTGCTCAATATTAAGTGATGCAATATTAATTAATTAATATTAATAAGTTAATAAGTTGAGTAGAACTTAATTTCAAGCTATTGGTTCGGCCCTCCACAACAGTCATGGTCTCTCATGTGGCCCCTCGGGAAAATTAATTGCCCACCCCTGGGCTAGAGGCTTACCGGTGTGCAGTGATGTCGTCCCCAAATGACCCCACTATGCACCCACTTGAGGAAGTGGTGGTGTCTACGCACAGTAGCAGAAAAAGCGACAGTGGACGCTCCTGACAGAGCGGCTTCACGGACAAGAGTGGAAAAGACAAAAAATCGAGTCACTCCACAAGCTTCACTGTGTGAGTGTTACTAATCACACCTATTAAGCTGACAGCCCCTTCTTTCTATATACCCCTTCAAGCTAAAAAGACCGGAAAATCTAAGCATAAAGAATGCGCCCTGTGCTCCCAGCCCCTTCCGGACAGTTATCCCAAAAGGTTGTGTCAAATCTGCATCGGGCATACCCTGCAGGAGGAGTCCTCTGAGAATGGATGACATTAGACTTATGATCAGGGAAGAGCTACAGGCCCTGGGGGGTTCCGGCAGGACCACAGGGCAGAGGCCCAGCAGGGAATATAGCTCCCCTAGGTCCAGATCATCCTCGGACAGTGGCGAGCTTGGCTCAGATTCCTCCGAAAGTCATTGTCTTCAGTGGAGGAGGAGCATACTTTTTTTCCGACCGACAGCATTAATAACCTTGTCAGATCGGTTCGGAAGACTATGGGGGTTGACGGATACCAAAGACCCCAAGACTCTTCAGGAAATTATGTTTGCAGGTCTTTCTCAGAGGAAGAGGTGAGCATTCCCGGTACAACCGGCGGTAAAACTGGTGAAAAAAGAATGGGAGAAGCAGGGGCAGAGAGGTTTCATCTAAGCTGTGATATCCCTTTGATGATGAAGATCTGGCTTCTTGGGCAAAAGCTCCCAAAGTAGATGCAGCCGTAGCCTCCACCTCACGTCGTTCTTGCTTACCAGTGGAAGACTCAGGAATGCTATCCGACTCCCTTTATCGTAAAGCGGATACACTCCTTAACAGGTCCTGGGAGTCATGCACGGGAGCCTTCAAGCCAGCAATATCGGCCACTTGTACCGCGAGATCCATGCTACTATGGTTAAATCAGTTGGAGGAGAATATAAAAGGTGGTCTATCCAGAGACAGATTACGTTCCTTCATCCCTCTAATCAGAGGCGCAGCAGCCTTCTTTCCTGCACATAGCGGCCAAATCGGCAGGATTAACCAATGCAGGCCTTCAGGCCTTATGGTTAAAAGGCTGGAGAGGTGACACGCAGACCGAATCGAAACTCTGCGCCATGCCAGGGTAAGTACCTGTTTGGCACAGTATTGGATGAAATTCTCACCAAAACAGGCGAAAGAAAGAAGGGATTCCCTAATGCATATGTTCAATGCTATAGGAGAGCCTTCAGAAAGCCGCCATTCGGCAGAAAGAGGGACTAAAGGAACCAAGACCGCTGGGGCAGCAAAGAAGCCACGCAAAGGGATGCCCTGTTTGGCAGACGTCCCTTCAAGAGTGGAGATAAGTCCCCGTAGCTCCGACCTGCCGGTGGGTGGCAGGTTATTACTCTTCTGCCAGCAATGGAAGGCAATAACAATAACTCCTGGGCCATTAGCCTCATGACATCTGGCTTAAGATTAGAGTTTGCCCGGGTCCCTCCGGACGCCTTTCTACTGACTTCTCTAAAGTCTCAGACTCAGCAAGAGGCTTTGAAGTCGGAAATTAAGGGTCTGTTAGCCAAACGTGTTCTAGTAGAGGTTCCGGCAGACCAAAGGGGGAAAGGATTTTACTCCCCCTTATTTCTGGTCTCTAAGCCAGATGGCTCTTATAGGACCATAAATAATTTGAGGAGACTGAATACCTTTCTAAAATCTCAGACCTTCAAGATGGAGTCCATTCGATCAGCCATAAAACTTTTGTTTACCAGGTGCTTCATGGCAGTCCTGGATCTCAAGGATGCATATTATCATGTCCCAATACATGTTTTGCACCAACAATACCTCCAGGTGGCGGTCGTGTTAGAAGTCAAGTCCGTCATTTTCAGTTCGCGGCGATTCCCTTCGGGTTGTTCATGGATCCCCGAGTCTTCACCAAATTAATGCTGGAGGTGATGTCGCACTTATGGTTAAAGGACACTTTAATAGTCCCATACCTGGACGATCTTCTGGTGGTGGGAAACTCCGCCTTCCAATGTGAGCAGCGACTAGTTGATGTAATTTCATCTTTACAGGGTTTGGCTGATCAATTGGAACAAATCCAGGTTGCTCCCGATAACCTGACAGACGTTCTGGGCCTTCATCTGGACTCTGTAAGTCAGAAATGCCTCCTTCTGAAAGCAAAGAGACCAACAATAGTTAATAAAGTGCGTTCAGCAGTCAACAACCCTAGAATGTCCCTGAGGGAGGGTATGTCTCTTCTTGGCTCCCTTTCATCATGTATTCCTGCAGTACAGTGGGCCCAGTTCCATACTAGACAGTTACAGGGGGCCATCCTGTAGGAGTAGGAATTAAGACTGCATGGACAGTTGGAGGGTGTAATATCCCTATCGACTGAGTTAGATCCCTGACATGGTGGCTTGATCCAAACCACCTCTCAGGAGGATTTCCGTGGGTAGTAAGACCCTCAAAAATAATTTCTACAGACGCTAGTCCCTTCAGGTGGGGAGAGCATTAGGAGAAAACATAGTTCAGGGACAGTGGTCCATGAGTGAACCAGATGACTCATCAAATTTGAGGGAGTTAAAAGCTATTTATCACGCCATACGTAAATTTCTTCCACAGCTGTGAGGAACTCGTACAAGAGTTCTATCGGACAACATCACCTTGGTAGCATATTTAAATCATCAATTAGGAACACGATCAGGAACTCTGATGTCTACCGCAGACAGAATCCTAAGAATTGCCGAAAAACATCTCTTGTCCCTATCAGCTCTGCACGTCAGGGGAGTAGACGACTCCAGAGCAGACTTCCTCAGTCGCCGTACCCTGCATCAAGGGGAATGGGTGCTCTGCCGTCGCATTTTCAAGAAGATAACGGACAGGTGGGGCATGTCGGAAATAGACCTGTTTGCTACAAGAAGCAACAGACAGGTTCGCTTCACTATACAGAGTGGACCATCCGGATATACTCGACTCCCTTCAATCCCCATGGGCCTTTCATCGGGCATATGCCTTTCCCCCGATGATAATTCTGCCGATAGTCATCAGAAAAATAAGGGAGGAAGGAGCGAAAGTGATCTTAATAGCCCCGTTTTGGCCCAAGAGGCCTTGGGTTTTCATGGCTCAGAGCTATGTCAGTCCTCAACCCGTGGATCCTCCCTTGGGACAAAGATTGGTGGAAGAACCACAAAACCACGACCACAGATCCATAATATGCAAAATATAGTATTTATTAGTAATAAACTTGATACAAACAGGTAAAATGCAATCCGGAACTAGATGGCATAAGTGCAAGAAATCGTGCAAAACTGGAAAAAGGCGCACTGCAACCACCAGTACAATCCCCAGAGCTTATTGTATACAATTATCTAGTATGGAGCTACAAAAGTACCATCGTGAAAATACGATCTAATTACATAGACAAATGTCAAACAACGCTACTGCAGGATGGCATAATGGGATACCCTGGGTAACCGTTATCAAAAGATAATCATATACTAAAATAGGGCTAATAGGAAGCAACAGTAAAACGTGTGCAAATAATCTACAAACTAATTGCCCTATTGTGGAAGTGTAGTACCCAGTAATATATTGGCTCCGGTATCTCAAAGCATAATCAGTGCCTCAAATGCATGTATACCTGATAGAATGATAGGAGGTACGCTTGGGGGTGCTGGTGGTCCGTGCGTCTGCCCCAACGCACGTTTCGGATCTCGTCCTTCGTCAGGGTGCAACCTGGTCCTCGCCTTCTACTTTCTACAGTCACTACAGGCTAGACTTATCTTCCTCTGCTTAGTCTTTGGTAGATCAATTCTTGACATGGTGGTCCCTCCCAGGTGATTGTCTCTGAAAATCTCTCAGTGGGTGCTGTCGTGGCGAAGAGAAAAAAAACGGATTACTTACCGGTAATGCTCTTTTATAGAGTCCATGACAGCACCCACTCACTTCCCTCCCTAATGGTGGTTACACATAGTTCACTGGTAGTGATGAAAGGTTGATAGACTTAATGTACATTTATTTAACTGAACTTGTAATTTGTATAGTTGTAAATACCTTGATAGCTTGCGAAGCGTTTAACTAAAACTGTGGTCGGTGGTTCCTCTCATTCTCTGTAACCCAACTGCGGGAGCGAGGGGTACCACCCCTTTTATCTCTGTAGGTTTCCTGTTCCTAGGGGCTGATCTCCTCTCAGTGGGTGCTGTTGTGGACTCTATGAAAGAGCATTACCGGTAAGTAATCGTTTTTTTTTTTTTTTTTTATGTTTGGATGTTGTCACACAAATTTAAAAAAAAGCTTTATTTTTTTTGCATCGCTATATTTTGAGAGCTATAACTTTTCCATATTTCTGCCGACAAGTCATATGAGGGCTTGTTTTTTGCAGGATAAGTTAACATTTTTACTGGGACCATTTTCGGTCACAACTTTTTTTTATCGCTTTCTATTCTGATTTTTGGGAGGCAGAATGAACAAAAACCAGCAATTCAAGAATTGTTTTTGTTTTTTTTAATCCCGTTCACATAGTATCATATTCTATTATACTATCTATGTTTGGTACATGTTTTTATATTGGTTTATTGTAGTGTACGGAAAAGACACTGTAGCATACCAATATTTTGCATGTGTGAAGAAAATGATGTACAGTTTACAGTAAGCTAATAGTTTTTAATCGGATCGATAAGGGTACGTGCCCATGATCTAGAATAGCAGCATTTTGGAGGCAGCTCACTTGCACTGTGTCCAAAACGCTGCGTTCTACGATACAGGCACAGTGGATAGGTTTTATAGAAATCCCATGCCCACTGTGCTTCTATTTGAGATTTCCACAATAGAATGTACAGGATGCGGTAAATCCCCATTGTTCAATGAATACATGCGGATTTAACTGCGTCATTAAACGAAGCGTTTTGGACGCAGTGAAAATACAATGCTTCCAAAGCGCTACTATTTCCTGATCGTGGGCACGTACCGTTAAGCCTATGTTCTTCCTTCTTCCCAGCTGATATCTGATATTCTCATCATTAAATGAACCCATGAAATCTGCTAGTGGTAAACTGATTTTCCATTTCTGTCTCTTTCCTGTTGAATTCTTTTCTGGGATATTTGTCTCTAAAATCAGTATAAAAAACTGAAGTGTTGTTTAAAAAATTGCTGTGTGTGAAGCTAACTTCAGGGATTTAGACACAACATCTTTTTCAGGCAGATTCCACGTGGAACCAGCCTGAAAAAGTTAGAGGTGGAAAGTGGATAGCTGGCCGCAAGCGGTCCTGAGTAGTGGTGAGTGAGTATACTCGTTGCTCGAGTTTTCCGAGTATTTGGAAGTGCTCAGAGATTTAGTTTCTGTTGCCGCAGCTGCATGATTTATGGCTGCTGGACTGCTTGAATACATGTGAGGAATGCCTGTTTGTTAAGGAATCCCCACATGTAGTCAGGCTGTCAAATAGCCACAAATCATGCAGCTGCGGCAACAGAAACTAAATCTCAGAGCACTTCCAAATACTCGGAGATCATCTGAGCATGCTCGGGAAAACCCGAGCAGCGAGTATACTCGATCATCACTAGTCCTGAGCTTTGAAGCTGTTTAGCTCCGTTTGTCATTGGGTTTCCAAAGTGTTTAAATGTTTGACTGGTCCAATTTTATGGATTTCTATAGACACAGAACATTTTGTTAAATGCAATGAAATTAGCTTTTTTTTTCCAACACTGATTGATATAATTGATTATTAATATTATGCACATACAACCCCTGGCAAAAATTATGGAATCACCTGCCTTGGAGGATGTTCATTCAGTTGTTTTATTTTGTTGAAAAAGAGCAGATCACAGACATGGCACAAAACTGAAGTCATTTCAAATGGCAACTTTCTGACTTTAAGAATCACTAAAAGAAATCAAGAACAAAAAATATGCTAGTCAGTAATGGTTATTTTTTTTTAACCAAGCATAGGGAAAAAATTATGAAATCACTCAATTCTGAGGGAAAAAAATTATGGAATCACCCTGTAAATTTTCATTCCCAAAACGAACATCAAATTAGATCTGCTTGTTAGTCTGCATCTAAAAAGGAGTGATCACACCTTGGAGAGCTGTTGCACAAAGTGGACTGACATTAATCATGGCTCCAACACGAGAGATGTCAATTGAAACAAAGGAGAGGATTATCAAACTCTTAAAAGAGGGTAAATCATCAAGCAATGTTGCAAAAGATGTTAGTTGTTCACAGTCAGCTGTGTCTAAAATCTGAACCAAATACAAACAACATGGGAAGGTTGTTAAAGGCAAACATACTGGTAGACCAAGGAAAACATCAAAGCGTCAAGACCGGAAACTTAAAGCAATATGTCTCCAAAACAGGAAATGCACAACAAAACAAATGAGTAATGAATGGGTGGAAACTGGAGTCAACTTCTGTGACTGAACTGCAAGAAACCGCCTAAAGGAAATGGGATTTACATACAGAAAAGCTAAACGAAAGCCATCATTAACACCTAAACAGAAAAAAACAAGCTTACAATGGGCTAAGGAAAAGCAATCGTGGATTGTGGATGACTGGATGAAAGTCATATTCAGTGATGAATCACGAATCTGCATTGGGCAAGGTGATGATGCTGGAACTTTTTGTTTGGTGCCGTTCCAATGAGATTTATAAAGATGACTGCCTGAAGAGAACATGCAAATTTCCACAGTCATTGATGATATGGGGCTGTATGTCAGGTAAAGGCACTGGGGAGATGGCTGTCATTACATCTTCAATAAATGCACAAGTTTATGTTGATATTTTGGACACTTTTCTTATCCCATCAATTGAAAGGATGTTTGGGGATGATGAAATCATTTTTCAAGATGATAATGCATCCTGCCACAGAGCAAAAACTGAAAACATTCCTTGAAAAAAGACACATAAGGTCAATGTCATGGCCTGCAAATAGTCCGGATCTCAATCCAATTGAAAATCTTTGGTGAAAATTGAAGAAAATGGTCCATGACAAGGCTCCAACCTGCAAAGCTGATCTGGCAACAGCAATCAGAGAAAGTTGGAGCCAGATTGATGAAGAGTACTGTGTGACACTCATTAAGTCCATGCCTCAGTGACTGCAAGCTGTTGAAAAAGCCAGAGGTGGTGCAACAAAATACTATTGATGTGTTGGAGTGTTTTTTTGTTTGTTTGTTTTTCATGATTCCATAATTTTTTCCTATACTTGGTTTAAAAAAATAACCATTACTGACTACCACATTTTTTGTTCTTGATTTCTTTTAGTGTTTCTTAAAGCCAGAAAGTTGCCATTTGAAATGACTTCAGTTTTATGCCATGTCTGTGATCTGTTTTTTTTTTCAACAAAATAAAACAACTGAATGAACATCCTCCAAGGCCGGTGATTCCATAATTTTTGCCAGGGGTTGTACATACAGTGGGTGCGGAAAGTATTCAGACCCCTTTAGATTTTTCACTCTGTTTCATTGCAGCCATTTGGTAAATTCAAAAAAGTTATTTTTTTTCTCATTAATGTACACTCTGCACCCCATTTTGACTGAAAAGAAAAATAGAAATGTAGAAATTTTTGCAAATTTATTAAAAAAAGAAAAACTGAAATATCACATGGTCCTAAGTATTCAGACCCTTTGCTCATGATTGAGTAGAAGCACCCTTTTGAGCTAGTACAGTTATGAGTCTTCTTGGGAATAATGCAACAAGTTTTTCACACCTGGATTTGGGGATCCTCTGCCATTCTTCCTTGCAGATCCTCTCCAGTTCCGTCAGGTTGGATGGTGAACGGCTGCAATAAAACAAAGACTGAAAAATGTAAAGGGGTCTGAATACTTTCTGATCTCACTGTATATGCTTTGTTAATTTTTGCTTTATGTACTTTGTACTAATTTGTACTTTTTGTTAATGCAATAGGTTAAAAGCCATGGACACTGGAGTCAAGGGTTAAAGGTTTCTATGCAGGATCCAAGTATGCAGGTGATACTCATTTATATATTAACCTCTTCACCCCCAAGGTTGGTTTGCACGTTAATGACCGGGCCAATTTTTACAATTCTGACCACTGTCTCTTTATGAGGTTATAACTCTGGAACGCTTCAACGGATCTTCGCGATTCTGAGACTGTTTTCTCGTGACATATTGTACTTCATGTTAGTGGTAAAATTTCTTCGATATAACTTGCGTTTATTTTTGAAAAAAAACGCAAATATGGCGAAAATTTTTAAAATTTTGCAATTTTCAAACTTTGAATTTTTATTCCCTTAAAACAGAGAAATATATCACACAAAATAGTTAAGAAATAACATTTCCCACATGTCTACTTTACATCAGCACAATTTTGGAACCAAAATTTTTTTTTGTTAGGAAGTTATAAGGGTTAAAAGTTGACCAGCGATTTCTCATTTTTACAGCAAAATTTACAAAGCCATTTTTTTTAGGGACCACCTCACATTTGAAGTCACTTTGAGGGGTCTATATGGCAGAAAATACCCAAAAGTGTCACCATTCTAAAAACTGCACCCCTCAAGGTACTCAAAACCACATTCAAGAAGTTTATTAACCCTTCAGGTGCTTCACAGTAACTAAAGCAACGTGGAAGGAAAAAATGAATATTTTACTTTTTAGCCACAAAAATTATCTTTTACAAACTTTTTTTTTATTTTCACAAGGGTAAAAGGAGAAAATGGACAGATAAGGTTGTTATGCAATTTCTCCTGAGTACGCCAATACCCCATATGTGGGGGAAAACCACTGTTTGGGTACACGGCAGAGCTCGTAAGGGAAGGAGCGACGTTTGACTTTTTCAAACTAAAATTGGCTGGAATTTAGATTGGATGCCATGTCGCGTTTGGAGAGCCCCTGATGCGCCTAAACAGTGGAAACCCCCCACAAGTGACACCATTTCGGAAACTAGACCCCCTAAGGTACTTATCTAGATCTGTTGTGAGCACTTTGAACCCTCAAGTGTTTCACAAAAGTTTATAAAGCCTGGGTGTGAAAAAAAAAAAAATCAATTTTCCACAAAAATGATTTTTTAGTCCCAAATTTTTGAATTTTCCCAAGGAAATTGGACCCCAAAAGTTGTTGTCCAATTTGTCCTGAGTACGCTGATACCCCATATGTGGGGGGGGGAAACTGTTTGGGCGTACGGCAGGGCTTGGAAAGGAAGTAGTAACGTTTTGGAATGCAGACGTTAATGGGGGTCATGTTCCGTTTGCAGTGCCCCAGATGAGCCTAAACAGTGGAAACCCCCCACAAGTGACCCCATTTTGGAAACTAGACCCCCTAAGGAACTTATCTAGATCTTTGGTGAGCACTTTGAACCCCCAAGTGCTTCACACAAGTTTATAATGCCCGGGCATGAAAATAAAAAATCCTATTTTTTTCCCACAAAAATTATCTTTTAGTCACTAATTTTTTATTTTCCCAAGGGTAACAGGAGAAATTGGACCACATAAGTTGTTGTACAATTTGTCCTGAGTACGCTGATACCCCATATCTGGGGGGAACCACTGTTTGGGCGCACGGCAGAGCTCGGAATGGAAGGAGCACCATTTGACTTTTTCCAACCAAAATTGGCTGGAATTGAGTTTGGATGCCATGTTGCATTTGGAGAGCCCCTGATGTGCCTAAACAGTGGAAACCCCCCACAAATGACCCCATTTGGGAAACTAGACCCCCTAAGGAACTTATCTAGATTTTTGATGAGCAATTTGAACCCCCAAGTGCTTCACACAAGTTTATAACGTAGAGCCGTAAAATTTAAAAATCATATTTTTTCCACAAAAATGATCTTTTCACCCCAATTTTTATTTTTCCAAGGGTAACAAGACTCCAAAAGTTATTGTGCAATTTGTCCTGAGTGCGCTGATACCCCATATGTGGGGGTAAACCACTGTTTGGGTGCATGGCAGAGTTTGGAAGGGAAGGAGCGCCGTCTGACTTTTTCAACGCAGAATTGGCTGGACGCCATGTCGTGTTTGGAGAGCTCCTGATCTGCCTAAACAGTGGAAACCCCATAAATGACACCATTTTGGAAACTAGACCCCTCAAGGAACTTACCTAGATGTGTGGTGAGAACTTTGAACCCCCAGGTGTTTCACTAAAGTTTATAACGCACAGCCGTAAAATAAAAAATCTTTTTTTTTTTTTTTTTACAAAAATGATTTTTTCGCCCCCAATATTTTATTTTCACAAGGGTAACAGAAGAAATTGGAACCCAAAGTTGTTGTCCAATTTGTCCTGAGTACACTGATACCCAATATGTGGGCGAAAACTACTGTATGGGCACACGTCGGGGCTCGGAAGGGAAGTAGTGACGTTTTGGATTGCAGACTTTGATGGAATGGTCTGGGGGCGTCATGTCACATTTGGAGAGCCCCTGATGCACCTAAACAGTGGAAACCCCCCACAAGTGACCCCATTTTGGCAAATAGACCCACAAGGAACTTATCTAGATGTGTGGTGAGCACTTTGAACCCCAAAGTGCTTCACAGAAGTTTATAACGCACAGCCGTAAAAATAAAAAATCCTTTTTTTTTTACAAAAATGATTTTTTCGCCCCCAATATTTTATTTTCACAAGGGTAACAGGAGAAATTGGACCCCAAAAGTTGTTGTCCAATTTGTCCTGAGTACGCTGATACCCAATATGTGGGAGAAAACTACTGTATGGGTACACGTTGGGGCTCGGAAGGGAAGTAGTGACGTTTTGGATTGCAGACTTTGATGGAATGGTCTGGGGGCGTCATGTCGCATTTGGAGAGCCCCTGATGCGCCTAAACAGTGGAAATCCCCAACAAGTGACCCCATTTTGGAAAATAGACCCCACAAGGAACTTATCTAGGTGTGTGGTGAGCGCTATGAAGCCCCAAGTGCTTCACAGAAGTTTATAATGTACAGCCGTAAAAACAAAAAAATAATTTTTTTTGTACAAAAATTATATTTTCGCCCCCAGTTTTTTATTTTTCCAAGGGTAACAGAAGAAATAGGACAAATTGCACAATAACTCTTGGGGTCCAGAGTACGCTGATACCCATATGTGGGGATAAACTACTACTAGAAGTGAAGGAGCACCGTTTGACTTTTTCAACGCAGAATTGGCTGGAATTGAGATCAGACGCCATGTCACATTTGGAGAGCCCCTGATGTGCCTAAACAGCGGAAACCCCCCAATTCTAACTCTAACCCTAACCCCAACACACCCCTAACCCTAGTCCCAACCCTAACCACAAACCTAACTCTAACACACCCCTAATCCCAACCCTAACCCTAATCCTAACTTTAGCGCCAACCCTAACCCTAACTTTAGCCGCAACCCTAACCCTAACCCTAATGGGAAAATGGAAATAAATACATTTTTTTTAATTTTATTATTTTTCCCTAACTAAGGGGGTGATAAAGGGGGGTTTGATTTACTATTTATAGCGGGTTTATATGATTGGCAGCTGTCACGCTAAAAGACGCTTTTTATTGCAAAAATAGTTTTTTGCATCGCCACATTTTGAGAGCTATAATTTTTGCATATTTTGGCCCACAGAGTCATGTGAGGTCTTATTTTTTGCGGTACGAGTTGACATTTTTATTTGTACCATTTTTGAGCAGGTGACATTTTTTGATCGCTTTTTATTTCGATTTTTGGGAGGTTAGAATGAACAAAAATCAGCAATTCATGAATTTCTTTTGGGGGAGGCGTTTTTATTGTTCCGCGTGTGGTAAAATTGATAAAGCAGTTTTATTCTTCGGGTCAGTACGATTATGGCGATACCTCATTTATATCATTTTTTTATGTTTTGGCGCTTTTATAGAATAAAAACAATTTTATATAAAAAATAATTATTTTTGCATCGCTTTATTCTGCGAGCTATAAATTTTTTTATTTTTTCGCTGATGATGCTGTATGGCGGCTCGTTTTTTGCGGGACAAGATGACGTTTTCAGCGGTACCATGTTTATTTATATCGGTCTTTTTGATCGCGCGTTATTCCACTTTTTGTTCGGCGGTATGATGATAAAGCATTGATTTTTTGCTTCGTTTTTTTTTTTTTTTAAGGGGTTCACTAAAGGGGTTAACTAGTGGGACAGTTTTATAGGGGGGGTCTTTACGGACGCGGCGATACCAAATATGTGTACTTTTATTGTTTTGTTTTTTTTATTACAGGAAGAAATGAATTTATTGGGGAATATTTTTTTTTTTTTTATTTATTTTGGATTTTTTTTTATAACATGTTTATTTTTATTTTTTTAACTTTTTTACTTTGTCCCAGGGTGGGACATCACTGTATTTGAGCAGATCGCTGGTGTGACAGTGTGCACAGCACTCTGTCACACCAGCGATCGCTCAGGCAGTGCAGCAGGCTTCTCAGTGCCTGCTCTCAGCAGGCACTGAGGAAGCCGCCTCCCTCCAGGACCCCGGCGCCATCTTGGATCCGGGTCCTGGGAGGTAGGAAGCCCTCAGAACAGCGCGATCACATCGCGCTGGTCTGAGGGTCTCAGGGGGGCGCGCAGGGAGCCCCCACCCTGCGCGATCCTCCCCTGTGCCCCCAGTACACTGCGATCATGTTTGATCGCGGTGTGCTAGGGGTTAATGTGCCGGGAGCGGTCCGTGACCGCTCCTGACACACAGTCACGGGTGTCAGCTGTGATAATCAGCTGACACCCGGCGGCGATTAGCTGCGCTCCCCTCAGGAGCGCAGCTGATCGCCTATGACGTACTATCCCGTCCATGGGCAGAATGGCACGGGTTTTATGGACGGGATAGTACGTCTAATGTCAGAGAGGGGTTAATACTGTGGAAACCTTCCTGTAGGGTATGTGCACACCACGTCTTTTCGAGGCGAGTCCGCTCAGGAACCCGCTTGGACACACGCTAAAGTAACGCCAAAAATAAAGAACATATGCCTTGCTATGTCAAAATGACTAGCTGTTCATGTGTTCAGTCTTTTTCAGACCTTATGATAAACCTTCCAAGTCCCAGATTTACTAGTGTATCTCATAGCAGCTTTTGTAAACGTTAATCGATAAAGTTACAGCACGTTAGGTAATGAAGTCACTACACTACAATAAGGGATCTCGGGAACAGTGTCCCAACACCCCAATGCTCACTTCTTCTGGGGTCGCTTCTTCCACCTCACTTCATGCTCTTAGAAGAAATGAAGTGAAATGTGTGTCGGAGTGGAGGGACAGTGTGCCTGGAATCCCTTATGCAGTGACTTCATTACATAAGGTAACTTTACCTTTTCACGTTTGCATTTACAAAAGTTGCTATAGAGTATACTAGTGAATCTGGCACTTGACAGGTGTTTCATAGGGTGTAGTATAGCTATTTGTTCCCTTGGTGCATTTGTGCCCTCTTATAAGATTAGCACTCTTGGCCATGCTGTTTGTCCCACTTACTACTTTTTGTGTTTCCAGTCACGTTTCAGTGAGGCACCCTTTGTCATTTATCCTTTTTTTTAATCAGATAATTTGTATTAAAAATTTTCAAAAATACCAAACTATTAAACCCTGCCCACCCCAATGTCCATATGCTGCTTTTGAGAGAGAAATACAAAGATACTGTATAAACCAGGGCTGTGGAGTCGGTAAGCCAAACCTCCAACTCCTCAAATCCCATGACACCGACTCCCTCATACATGGCTCATGTGTAAGCTTAAGTGGTAAATTTACTGTAGTAAAATGGTAACATCAGGCTTTTAATCATTATTGATACAATAATCAAGCCATTTATATAGAACATAAAATATATTTATTGGAAACCAACTTTAGAACAAAAAAAACTTTTGCATATTTACAGTTTATTATACACTATGCAGTAAGTGGAAAAAACTATTTTCAACAAAAACGTACTGAATAGCATTTGTGCAGTCTATGAATTTGTTCTAAGAAATAGTATCGCCTCCATCAGATCCTCCTTTATAGATGACCTCAAATTTGACCTAATTATTTTAAGGCTAGAGAACAACCTCTCTACACTAACTTGGGTTGGTGGCAAAGCAGAAACCACATGGGCAACATCTCTAACAATTTCAGGGTATAAAGGAATTGCCTCGTGCACAGTCAGTTTTGATGACTGATTGAACTCTTCTACTTCTTTGAAAGCAAGTGAAAAAATTTTCTGAAATATGGTCAATCTGTTTTCTATGGGAGTGTAATCTTTTTACCTGCATCAACGCTTTGCCTGGTTCATGTCGTCCAAATACTTGTTGAAATCAAACTCCTCATCTGATGAGGATGAAGGAACGGCAGCAGCAGCACTGGCAGGACCTGAGTCCTCTTGCTCTTGGCCGTCCTGTAGCCCTCTCAGCCTAACTGCTACCTCAATCAAAGCTTCTTTTCCTTTAGTAAGCTGTTGATCATCCAGCAATATACGATGACTCGGGTCCACATAAACAGCTGCCAGAAGAATTTTATTTTCTAATAGCAATGTCTCTCTCCGTTTCATTGAAGCAGCAATGCCATCTGCGATTAAACCTCCTCTTTGGGACAGGCAAAACAACAAGTTCTTCCACTCCTTTATAAAAATGCCAGGAGTTAAATCCTCAGCTTGTAACTTTTTAGTCACTGTAAATGGGTGATGAAGCAATTCCTTCAATTCAGCCACCTGTGTCCATTGACCTTCATGTAGTGTTACCAGAGGGTTGGCCATATCTACAAGGAAGGGTTTCAGCTCAAGCAATCGGTCAATCATATAGGTGCTGCCCCACGGAGATGCTTGATCCACAATTGCCCCTTTTCCAGCACGTCTTTTCAAGATGGAATCAATTTTAGGGGTTCTGGCAGCAACAGCCAATTTCCTCACTTTGCTAATTAGAGTTCCAGAATGTCCCTCTTGCAGACTATCTCTTATTGCCAGCTGCAGTGTGTCCACAACACAGCACATGTGATGAATAGGAAAGAGGTGTGAAGCAGCTTCAACGAGATCATCTAATTGTAAAGAATCATTTTGCTGTTCTTCTGTAGTAATATCTGTTTGTGCCTCCATTATGGGAACAGGACTGTGGCTTTCCATCTCCAACATACTGAATGTGAAATGTTCTTCTAGCTGCTTTTCACCTTCATTATTCTCATTCATCAGTTTAATTGTACTTATTATGTTTGAAGCATTATCAGTTACAATAGCAAGAACCTGTTCTTTTTTTGAGTTCATAATCTTGCAGAACTTTTTCCACTAAGGTCTGGAGAAACTGGCTGCTGTAATGAGCTTTAGTATCTTTTACTGCCAGTGTCTTAGTAACAATTTTTTGTCACAAACATATCGAACATTGATAGCAAAATAGTTCACTCTGTGACGTGTGCAGGCATTCATTATTCATTTTAAGAAATACAAAGCGTCTCTTGAGATTCTTTTTAAGATCTTCATTTTGGTTAAGGGCTTCTTCAATCACTAATTTTCTAATACTTTCTCTTTCCAGAGAAACACCAAGTTTGCCATTTCTCCGTTAAGAGCTGTAAAAGCTAGTCGTGCACATAATTATAATGGTACACTGTCCTTCACAACAAGCTGGATGAGCTCTTTTAAACACATCTGCTGTCCTTGTTACAGTAACTTTGTCACTTACAAAATATCTTGCACTGACGTTTGAGAAGCTCTTTCCTCCTCCTTTGCCTGGCAGGAAGTGCTGGGCGCGGGTTTCTTGGTGCTGCTGTGATCTTTTTCAGTCACAGCTTTGTAAACTTCTGGGTGGCAGTGTTGTAAATGTCTTTTTAGATTGGAAGCTCTTGAAGGAGCATTTTTACCACTGCCTGAATATGCACTGATTTGGCATCACAGCATTTGTTTTCATCTGGGTCACTTATACACTGACACACAAAATGTTTATTATCTTGAGTCACTGTTAAATGCTCAAATACAGCTGACTTCATAAGATGCTTCTTAGACATTTTGTAATTATGTAAATTCGCTCTCAAAATAATTTTGTCCTGTAAAAAAAATAAAGTATATTGTAATTCTTACAAGAATAGGGAATCATGCACTGTATAATTTGGGATAGAAATAAAAACAATCTGTGCTTAAATCAATTGGACAGATAAGTATAAAGTTTGTAAAATGTGTTGTTAAATAGCTTTACTAAACGTTCAATGTCAAGGCTTGTCTGAGCAGGGTACAGCTCGCTAAATGCTTCACATCATATTTCTTCACAGTCTATGAAGAGGGGAGGAGGGAGCATGTTTGTGCTGAATCACATTCCAGAACACACACACACACACAAATATATATGTACTCATCGATCCTGTTACTGTATTTCCAAATTTGAGATGTTAGAAAACATTTTTTCCCCTTATATTTTATGTATAGTGTATATAAGTCATCAGAGCAGCTAATTTCTCCAATCATGAGCGAAGAAGAAAAACAATCTAAAACATCAAACATACAGAGACAACATATACTGGACTATTGATTTATGCACAGTTTTTTGAAAGTTTAGATATGCTTTAAGAAGTACTTACCTTCTTTAATCCCGCTTTCCTGTTCACTCCAGAAATTCTGAGATGAATGTAGGCTTTCCTTCCCTGTGTGTTTATTTTTTCCCCATATCTGTAGAGGAGGAGCTTCACTACTTATCATGAACATAAACTGCAGCACAGATTCATCTCCGCTAAAAGCCTAGGCCTTAGATCAGGAATAGGACAGACATTTATAGGATATTTCATAACTCTCACAAATTCTAATGAAAAAAATATTCCCCACAAACTGCATTGAACTACTGTACCCAATTTATTATATATTTTAGGAGTCGGTCCATTCTGTACTGACTCCAACTCCACCAAAATGAGCACAGACTCCACGACTCTGGTATAAACATTAGTGAATACATAAAAACAACATACCATCATCACAGTTAGGCACTTATGGTAACATATATTTATGAAGAGAATCACAGATTACTCACCTAATCTGCTTATAGTTCAAAACATTCAAAAGAGTGTGCTAGACCACATTAATATTGGGGGGGGGGGGGCAGATTTGGACCATCCAGCGTGCTCATATGTCTTATAATTTCTGATATGTCCCCCATTTCTGGTAAACCTAATACTCATGACGTTAGTGTTGTTGAACCCTGTTATTACCTCTACAAAAACTGGAGACTTAGGAGTTTTCCAATATGAAGCTATATTTCTCCGGGCCTGATATGATATACGCACGATAGTCAGTCGGTGGTTCTCACTCACAGGAATTTCTGCTGTGTAGCCAAGAACAGGAATGAAGGGTTCTGGAGGGATCTGATAATTGTACACAGCGTTTATAAGCTCTATCATGTCTCTCCAATACCTCCGAAGATGTGGGCAGTTCCACATTAGATGTATTAAATCTGTGTCCGGCGTATTACTAAGAGTGGAGAGAAGGGTTCAATCCTGCCTCGTTCCCCTGTACAAAGAGAAGCGACCGGACGCTAACCCATTTGCTTTTACTTTAGCCTGTGGAGCAATTTAACCCATGCAATGAATCTCACCAAAATCCATATTTGACATCACCGACCATAATTGTACTCACTCAATACTGTCAACCACCTCATCTGCGTGGAGTAACACCACTGCCTCAGAACTGCTGTCCTCTGAAGTTATTTGCATATTTAAATATAGGTGTCTGATATTGATTGCTGTCGACTTATTTGGCATGAATCCCATGTGATCTGGATGTATGATGCGCGTAATGACTGTAGCAAGGTGGTTATTTTAATGTCCATATTTATTGGCAAATTGGACGATATGATTCTAGGAGTTGGGAGTCTATCAGTTTAGGGATAACCACAATAGTGGCTTCATTCATGGATGGTGGAAGCCTACCATCTTTCAGCCCAGTATTAAGAACAGATAGTAACTGAGGCACTAATATGCCAACAAAGTGCTTAAATACTTCTGCCCGTAATCCATCTGTCCCCGGGGGATTTATTGTTGGCTTTCGAGTTCAATGCCATTTCAAGCTCATCTACATTAAGGGGAGCATCTAATAAATTAACATCTTCTGTTGTCAGTTTAGGAAAATTAAAGTGAGCCTGTCAGCAGGATTTTGCTAAGTAAACTACAGACACTGTCAGGTTGGCAGTGTTAAACTGATTAAAATAATACATGGGGTGAAGAAATCCCTCTTGTGGTTCTTGTGTGGTGTGATCAGTGTTAGAAGTTTTCAGCTAATGAGATGCCCGTGCTCCAGTGTGGTCTTATCTTCCTGCTCTAAGCCAGAGAAACCAAGGAAAGACCTGCCCACAGGCCTGTCCCGAAGCACAAACATCAAACATGTTCTTCATAGAGAAAGACTGTTTGTGCTTGACTTATGTCAGAGTTCTCATTAACAGTATGCAGGGTGTTCATCATACCTTGCTGTGCTGATTGCTCATATCTTTTTGCTGGCTGAGCCTGGTCTTGTGCTGACTGTGTTGGCTTCCCTTTGGAGCTCCTTCCATAATCCAGAGAGTTGACCTGGTGAACTGCTCCAGCCTTGCCTCAACTTCTCTTTGATGTATGGCCTCCCATCATTCTTTCACTTTGGGTGCAGGCACCGCGGTGCCATCTTGGATCTTCTGCTCAGCTCCCTTTTGAAATCCTCCCTCTCCTCATTTTTGCCTCTCTGCGCTAGAAAAAGGGACCGGAACACACCGCTGTCATCGGTAAGTTGATACAGTGCGGGTGTGTGCTAATTAGCATGGCTCACTACATGTCAATACAGGATAACCGTCCCTGAGAGCTCAGTGATCACGTCCTCTCACATTACGCAAAGTTTTTCCCTAAAAACTTATACCTTTTAATATCTATTATAGCATGGTTCTCTTCTTATACTGGGAAGATACATACCGTACGTCCTTGGTGTTATGTTAACTGTAAGAAAGAAGCCTAAGGATGTATTTCATTTATATGGGATAGTTTAGTTTTGCAGTTATGAAAATCCAAATCTAGAGGGCTATTTAGAAATGATGGTCCCGATTCACCGGTGAAGTTCATGCTGGTCTTGATGAGGAGGATGCTGGAGTGCGAGGTTCCTGTTTAATTAACAGGTGATTGCTTCTTAATGAATCAGGCACTTCTGAAAAATGGAGTGTGCCTCCGAGCAAAACGTCACTAATTTTACATAAGATTTCTGGCGTAAGGTACGCCAAAGATCGTCGGAGCGTAATCGCTTTGATAAATCGAGGTCAATGTATTTATGCCTGGATGCTGGTTGTGACAATTTATTAAAATCATTTGAGTGAAAATGAATACACAACTCTTAATTTACAAAATAAACTCTTTTAAGAGCATGCTTAAACAGGATTGGAAACATCCAAGAAGCTGCTACCTAAAATGACGATACTTTACTGTACTTGGCATACTACTCGCTATAATGTATATACTAGGTTTTGGGTACTTTTTATTTAGTAAAACTTTTCTGCACCTAAGAGCTCTCTGTACATAGTGCCGTCATTTTTTATATACATTTTTTGTAGCTCAATCCTGCACCCCTTTATTTCTTTTTCAATCATCTTTACTTTTCTTGACCACTTTGTTTACAAGCTGCCGTTGTCATAGGTCTCTGGAAAACCTGCACAGAAAATGACTGCACACTTATTTCATGTGTAGATTTCAGAAGACCTACTGCTTTGAAACCAACAGAAGGCGCAGGGTTTAGAAGAGGCTTACAAGCAGACAAAGCATTGTAGTTGAGCCCATGAGGCAGCACAGTGAGTAAGAAGATTATTTTCATGCTGCACCAGTGGTGTACGCAGTTAGGAAAGGGCCCCCATACAAGAACAGTATTTGGGCCCTTTGTAGTTCAATAATGCGTCAGCAACAGAAGCTGATTGCTGTTTTGTAGGTGGAAGTGGCCCTTTTACCGCTCAGGCCCCTTTGTGGCGGCACAGGTTGCACCAATGATATATCTGCCCTTGTGCTACATTTTGCCTTGTACCAGGTCCTCTGTTTAGAAACTGGTGAATAAGTAAACTGACCCTCCCACAGAGCTAAAAGCATTTGCAACCTCTAACATGAAAAGCATCTGAGAAAAGTGACTAAGAGTCATAAAAAATGTAAGAATTTAGTGGTAACACCCCTAAGAGTGCATACTGAACAATGTCGGTGTCGGTCGCTACCAAAGGGAGAGTTGGAGCTTTTAGGCTCTGTCCACACAATGCGTTTTTGCAGCGGTTTTTTGACGCGCGGAAATGCTTCAAAAACGCAATGGAATACTAAAGCAAGGTAATGCAATGACAATCCTGAAGTGTTGTGCACATGATCAGTAAATTTCTGTCCGTATTTACAGTGTTAATTTTCTGCAGCATGTCAATTCTTTTTGCGTTTCTGCAGCGTTTTTGACTCATTGACTTCAATTGAGTCAGTCAAATCTGCAGCAAAAATGCAGGTGTAAAAAGGTTTGCTTATTTGCTGCCAAAAATGCTGTTAATTATCAAAGGAAATGATGTCAGAAAGAGGAAGTGTGTGGGTGGAGAATGTGAGCTGAGAATATGTACGTGTCTGTCTGCAGGTGTCTTTGTTTGTCTGCAAGTGTCTGTGGGTGTGTGTGTGTACCCATGCGACGAACAGCCCATAGTGATTGTACTTGGGCGTTGTCTGATGGGACTACGATTCCCATCCGGCTGTGTCTGCTGTCACATATAACAGAGACAGCATGAGCTGATGATGGGAGAATAGTCTCATCATCCGGCGCCTGAGTTGAATTGTAAAAAAAAAAAATCATCAAAACATTGACATAATCACATACATATTCACATACAATATACATACTCACCGAACACCTAATCCCTGACACCCGCGTCTCCTGCAAGAAATCAAAAATAATAAACTAACATATACTCCCTGTCCACCGTAGTCCATTTAATACCAAGTATCCCACGTCGATGTCACCCGGACGCCGGCGATACACTGACAGGAGGTAATCGCTCCCGCAGTGTAACATTGAGCCACTGTGAGAGTTCACCGGAGTACATCAGCTGATCACCTCCGGTGCTCTCACTTACGGCACCGCTGCTTGAGAAAGTTCTCACACAGCGGTAGTGCCGTAAATGAGAACACCGGAGCTGATTAACTCCAGTAAACTCTCATGGCAGTGCAGTGATACACTGCGGGATCAATTACCTACTGTCAGTGTGTCGCAGGAGGCCGGGTAGAACAGTCCCATCTCCCGATGTGACTGTTATACATGTGAGATTGCCGTGGGACACTCCGTATTAAATGTACTACGTCGGACAGGATAGTATATGTTGCTTTATTATTTTTTTATTGTTTGAGGAGACGAGGGCATTGGGGATTAGACGTTCAGTAAGTATGGTTAATTTAGATTCAATACAGGAGTCTGTGATTATTTCAAATAAAGGACTTTATTCTGGCTGTGTGTTTATTTACCATATAACTAAGGGAGTAGTAATGGAGAGGTGTCTTATAGACGCCTCTCCATTACTAACCTGTGGGCTTGATGTCACCTGACAATTCAAAGGTGACATCAAACCCACAAATATGAACTCCACTTACTACTGTTACTTGGCAAGTGGGAAGAACGAGGCTAAGTGCCAGAATTGGCGCATCTGTATGATTCGCCATTTCTGGGGCGGCTGAGAGCTGATGTTTTTAGCCTGGGGGGGTGTGCCAATATACATGGCCCCTTCACAGGCTATTAATATCAGCCCACAGCTGTCTGCCTAGCCTTTTGTGGTTCGATTTTATAGGGGGACCCCATGTTAATTTGTTTTCTGGGGTTCCCCTGTAAACTAGCTAGTAAAGGCTAGGCAAACATCTGTGAGCTGATATTAATAGCCTGGGAACCTTTATGGCTATTGGCTCCTTCTCAGAAATATAACCTCAGCCGTCGGCTTTCCCTCTGCTGGTTATGAAAATTATGTGGGAGCCCACGCAATTTTTTTTTTACATTTTTTGAAAAATAAACAGATACTGCTTTTCACGCAGAATTCTGACAGTTGCTATTTTGTTACAGCATATGTAGGTTAATTATGTTATTGCTCCTACATAGGCTGGTGTGTGTGTCTTTATTTAACTCTTTATGAAACGTTTTATCAACCCCTTACTGACATCGGACGTATTAGTACGCCGATATCGGTAAGTCCCCCTTAGATTTTGCTGGAATGGTTTGAGGGTGCCATGTTACATTGACAGAGCCCCTGAGGTGCCAGAACAGAAGAATCCACCCCCCCTTATATGAGCTCATTTTACAAACTACATCCCTCAATGAATTCATCTAGGGGTGCAGTGATCAAGTTGACACCACATGTGCCTCACAGATTTTTATACTATTGGGCGGCGAAGAAAGAATAATTACATTTTTACCGCTAAAATGTTGTTTTATCCCCAAGTTTTTAATTTTTCCAAGGGCTAATAATAAAAAAAATGGACCCTAGTTTGTGCAAAGCTCAGAAGGGAAGGAGATCCATACACTCCCTGACAAAGGTTATGTCGCTTATCTATGTTATGTAAATAAAAGCTTATAACCTGACGTTAAATTCATCCATTGGTTGTACAGTAAAGATCCATTGGTTGTATAAATTATTCTTTTAAAAGCTGAAACCCTCCGAAATGTGGTTTAGGTTAAGAAAATAAATTGGCATCAATGCAGAAATATTGATCATTTAATGGACACAGAATGGTCAGATTATGGCAAGACAAATGTTTTGTCGCCCACAAAAAGTAATGTGATATTCAAACAAATAATTAACTTAAAACACAAATATATGTTGCATAACATTGGTGAATGAAGTTGTGGTGCTATTAGAGTCATATTTAATATTTTGTGTGACTTCCATGAGCTTGAAGGTCTGCGTCCATGCGGTTCAACAATGATTCATACAATTTATTAATGATGTCATCATGAATAGCAAAGAATGCAGTCTTACATGCCTCCCAGAGTTCATCTAGATTCTTTGGTTTTGTCTTCCAAGCTTCCTCTTTCATCCTACCCCAAACATGCTCAATGATGTTCATGTCTGGTGACTGGGCTGGCCAGTCCTTGAGCACGTTGATCTTTTTTGCCTGGAGGAACTTTGTTGTAGAGATGGATGCATGAGATGGAGCACCATCCTGCTGCAGAATTTGACCCCTTTTATGATTTGGAATATAAGAGGTAGCTAATACTTCTTGATATTTTAGACTATTGATATTGCCTTCCACCTTGCAAATGTTTCGCACACCCCTATACTGAATGTAACCCCAGACCATGATTTTTCCACCACCAAATTTAACTGTTTTCTGGGTGTATTTTGGATCCATACAGGCTCCAGTAGGTCTCCTGCAGTATTTGCGGTGGCTGTGGTGTAATTCTACTGAAGATTCATCAGAGAAATCCACCTGTGTTTAGCAGGCTGTGGGACTTTGCAAATGCGACATGGTTTTTTATTTGCCTTTTGTTTAGTGCTGGCTTCTGGGCACTGATCTGACCATGGAGGCCATTTCGAGACAGAATCCTACAAACTGTTCTAGTTGACACAGGGACTTGAGGTGACCAGGCCTGTTGGAGCTCTGCTGCAGTGGAACAGGGGCTTGCTTTGGATTTTCTAACCAACAAACGTTCCTCCTGAGCAGTTGTCTTGCGGGGTCTGCCGGAACTGAGCTTGTCAAACACATCTCCAGTCTCTTCAAATCTTTTTTTAATTCTTTGTACTTGATGCTGAGACACATTAAAGGTGCCAGCCACCTTTGCAGTGGATCTGGTCTTCAGCCTCTTGATAATCCAGGCTTTGGTCACAGGGAGGATTTTTGGCATGTTGTCAGAGCTCAAGTTGCAGTTCAAGTGAAGATCTGGGGTGCTGGGTTTCTTATTATACACACCCACTAATTAACCGGTCATTTAGTGAGCACAGGTGAGGATGTCAACTAGGACTGAGTGCATTATATGACCAGGCGACAAAACTTTTGTCTTGATATAATCTGACCATTCTGTGTCCATTAAATGAACAATATTTCTGCATTGATGCCAATTTATTTTCTTAACCTAAACCACATTTCGGAGGGTTTCAGCTTTCAAAAGAATAATTTATACAACCAATGGATGTATTTAACATCAGGTTATAAGCTTTTATTTACATAACATGGATAAACGACATAACTTCTGTCAGGGAGTGTATTATAGTGCAGATTTTACTGTTCTGGTTTGCAAGTGTCATGACCCATTGGGAAAGCCCCTGAGGTTCCAAAACAGCAGAACTCCTCATAAGTGACCTTATTTTACAAAATACACCTCTTGATGAATTAATCTAGAGTTGCAGTGATCATGTTGACACCACAGATGTGTCACAGAAGTTTATACCATTGGGCTGTAAAGAAAAAATTATTTCATTTTTACCACAAAAAAATTGTTTTAGTCTCAGATTCTTACATTTTCACAAGGAAAAATGGGTAAAAATTGCACCTAAAATTGTCCCCAATTTCTGCTGAATTTAGAAATACCCCATATGTGGCTGTACAGTACTTTTTAGCCATATGGAGAGACTCTGGAGGGACAGAGTGCTATTTGCCTCCTGGAGCGCAGATTTTCCTAGACTAGTTTGCAGACTCCATATACAGAGCCCCTAAGTGCTAGAAGAGCAGAATCCCCCCTCAAGTGACCCCATTTTAGAAATTACACCATTTTGAGAATTTATCTACAGGTGTAGTGACGATTTTGACTCCATTGTTGTTTTCCAGAAACAAGAAGCAGTCGATGTTGCTGAGTAAATTGCAAACTGCCATTTCTCCTTCGTCTCATTGGGGGACACAGGACTGTGGGTGTATGCTACTGCCACTAGGAGGCTGACACTAAGTAAACATAAAAAAAGGTTAGCTCCTCCTCCGCCGTATACACCTCAGCACTGGCCGCAGGCAAACCCAGTTCATGCTTAGTGTCTGATGGAGGCACACGTCTGGTTTCTTCCAGACCATTTTTTTTTTTTTTCTATTTTCCCACGAAGATTTGACAGGGGCGACGGACCCTATTGAAGGGGTCCGATCTCCCCAAACCATCAACGGGCGAGCACGTGGAGTAAAGCCTCCACGTATCCTCTCCCGCGACGTGGGACACGAATGCCGGACTCAGCCCTGACCACCCTAAGGTATTGAAACCCTAGGCTGTACAGAGGCAGAAAATAGTCCGTGCGGCCCCCACTGCACCACAAGGCAAGACCGCGGTGCTGCAAGGAGGCGGATGGTCCCTCTCCTCACCCCCTGAAGGGGTGATGGAGTTAGGGTGCCTGCACCATCCTCACCCCCTTTTTTTCTGGGAAGCCCTCTCTAACCACTGCGGCTGAGAGACGCTGGGAACTTTTTTTTTTTTGGGAGAAAGTCTGGAGCTTCCGTCTTCCTTTTTACGCCACACGGTCCAGCAAGTGAGGTGAAAAATCATTAAAGGACGTTCGGGGAACAGGACTGGGGTAAGTGCTACTACCTCCAGCCTGGTTGCTCCGTTTTTTTGCTGCGCTCCGCACCGCTACTACCCGCACCGCCACATCCAAATTATTCTGACAGGAGGAAATCTGTGACAGATCCAGTATGTCCAGAAGGGCTAAGACCCACACGGTGTTTTATACTGCATGCATTGCCTGTAGATCCCCTTTTCCGCACGCCCAGACTAATCGGGTCTGCGAAGCCTGTGACTCCGAACGGGCTCAGGAGTCCTTACCTATAACCGAGCCTAGTGCGTCAGGTCCTCCGGAATGGGCCTTGTCTCTTTCTCAATCTGTGGCGTCATTAACCAGAGCAATCGAGTCCCTTCAAGCTCCCGATAGGAGCAGGGACAGTGGTTCACCCGGCTTCACTACGCCTCAGGAACCTCCGGCTTGCAGGAGCCGCGCTCTTACCAGGCAGACGCATGGGAAGCGAACCCATACTGCGTCGCCTATGCCGTCCGGGGCCTCGGCATCCTTTAGCTCAGTTTCTCGCTCTCCCTCTCCTTTGGAGGCAAGTGATCAGTATTCAGATTCTGATTCTGAAGGGTCCCTCAATCTAGAGGCACCGTATTGTCAGGAGACAATTGACAGTCTGATTGAAGCTGTCAATCAATCCCTGGGGATAGAGGATGAATCCACCTTGGCCTCTGGTCATAAGGTGTCTTTCAAACGAGCCAGACAAACTCATAAGGTTTTTGGTGCTCATCCTGAGTTTGAGGAGCTGGTGCAGCGCCACCGAGAAAAACCGGACAAGCGCTTTGCAGGACAAAAGGCCCTTAATACCAGATATCCTTTTGCTCCCGAACTTCTGAAAGTGTGGGCAGAATCTCCTACAGTCGATCCTCCTGTATCGCGTTTAGCGTCTAAAACGCTTCTCTCCCTTCCTAACGGTTCCTCGATCAAGGATCCAACGGATCGTCTGGTTGAAAGTTTGGCCCGCTCAGTGTTTGAGGCATCAGGCTCTGCACTCTCTCCTTCTTTTGCAGCGACTTGGGTTGCTAAGGCCATGATATCTTGGTCGGAGTCTCTAAATAGAGCCCTTCACGGTATAGAGGTGCCTTCTGAGGTAACGGAAATCTCCAATCAGATAGCTCTTGCAGGAGATTTTTTAATCAACGCTTCTATGGATGCGGAAAATTGCGCGGCATTAGCTGCAGCTAATGCGATTGCTATCAGGAGAGCTTTGTGGTTGAGAACTTGGCGAGTGGATTCAACCTCAAAGAAATCACTTACGTCCTTACCCTATCAGAGCGGCCGATTATTTGGCGAGAAGTTGGATCAGCTCATATCTGATGCGACGGGAGGAAAGAGCAGTTTCCTTCCTCAGCAGAGGATTAGACAGCCTTTTCGCCGACAGCTTCAGCCTCGCTTTAGGGCCTTTCGTAACCCAGGTTGGGCCGCGCCAGCCACCTCCAGCGGCTCAGGTCGACCTAATCAGGCCAGAGATCGCCAAGTCTCCTACAAGACCAACCCTTTGGGAAGAATGCGATCTCAACAGCCAAGATCTAGAGGGTCTAAATCCCAAAGATATTCGGATAAATGACTGGAAGCAGAATCCGGTCAATTTATCCAGAGTAGGCGGCCGCTTACTCTGGTTTCGCCCCACTTGGCTATCAATTACTCACGACAAGTGGGTCAGGGAGTTAGTTTCCTCGGGGTACAAAATAGAATTCATCAATCGTCCGTCAAATCGATTTTTTCCTTCGCGTCTTCCCAGAAAAGAATCCCGTGTTCACGCCTTATTCAAGGCGGTCGAATCTCTTCGGCGCAGCGGGGTCATTGTTCCTGTTCCAGAGGTCGAAAGGGGTCAGGGGTTTTACTCCAATCTGTTCATAGTACCCAAGAAGGACGGCTCTGTCAGACCCATTTTGGACCTAAAACGACTAAATCAATTTGTCAGAATTCGACGGTTTCGAATGGAGTCTCTACGATCGGTTATTGCAGCCATGGAAAAGGGGGAATTTCTAGCATCAATAGACATTCAGGATGCATATCTCCACATCCCCATATTTCCTCCTCATCAGAGGTTTCTTCGGTTTGCCATCGGCAACCTTCACTTCCAGTTCACAGCCTTGCCGTTCGGACTAGCCACAGCCCCCAGGGTGTTCACAAAGGTTATGGCTGCCGTTGTGTCCATTCTGCACTCCCGGGGGATAGTCATTTTGCCATATTTGGACGATCTCCTCATCAAGGGTCCGTCCTATCAGGCTTGCGAGAAGAGTGTCAGCATTACGCTAGACACCCTTGCTCGCCTGGGGTGGCTGGTGAATCTAAAGAAATCGTCTCCCGTGCCATCTCAAAGGATCACCTTTTTAGGAATGATTTTCAACACTGCTCAAGGGTTGATAACTCTTCCTCAGGAGAAGGCTCTAGTTCTCCGTCAGGAGGTACGGATCCTTCGCCAACCAATACCTCACACCATCCGGTTTTGTATGAGGGTCCTAGGAAGGATGGTGGCAGCGATCGAAGCCATTCCATTTGCCCAGTTCCATCTCCGCTCCCTTCAGCATGCTCTCTTGGCAGTATGGAACGGGAGCCCTTACTCGCTCAATTTTCAGTGCCGTCTGTCCCGGCAGGTCAGACAGACGCTTTCGTGGTGGACAAGGGACATCACTCTTCGCCAGGGGCGATATTTTCCTCCAGTCCATTGGCTGATAGTCACAACGGACGCCAGCCTTCTCGGATGGGGAGCAGTGTTTCGTCACTATACAGCTCAGGGGACTTGGTGTCGGCAGGAAGCGACCCTCCCAATCAATATTTTGGAGATCCGAGCTGTTCGGCTGGCTCTGAGGCGTTTTCACCATCATTTGGCGGGCCGCCCTGTCCGAATACAATCGGACAATGCCACAGCGGTGGCATACATAAATCATCAGGGGGGTACCCGCAGCAGGGCAGCCATGCGCGAGGTAGGACACATTCTATCCTGGGCAGAAAGAAATCACTCTGTGATATCAGCGGTCCACATTCCAGGCGAGGAGAACTGGGCAGCGGATTTTCTCAGCCGTCAGGGGATAGCGTCAGGGGAATGGTCGCTACATCCCGAGGTATTCCAGCAGATATGCCTACGCTGGGGAACCCCAGATGTGGACCTGATGGCCTCCAGGATAAACGGCAAGGTGCCCAACTTTGTCTCCCGGTACCGAGATCCGCAGGCAATTGCAGTGGATGCCCTGGTTCTACCATGGAATCAGTTTCATCTTCTATACTTGTTTCCACCAATGGCTCTGCTCCCAAGGGTGATCAGGAAGATCAGGTTAGAGGGGGTACCAGCGATATTGATCGCTCCGGATTGGCCGCGTCGCTCATGGTACGCAGAGCTGGTAAAGCTGCTCAGCGACGTACCCTGGCGTCTGCCAGAACGCGTGGATCTTCTCTCCCAGGGCCCAGTTTACCACCAGAACTTAGCGGTCCTGTGTTTGACGGCCTGGCCGTTGAATCTTGGATTCTGACTAGGGCTGGATTCTCCAAAAAGGTCGCCGCCATAATGGCTAGCGCCAGAAAACCCACCTCGGCTCGTATCTACCACGGTACTTGGAAGGTCTTTTTACATGGTGCAGGGAACATGGTTATTCCCCACTTCACTTTTCAATCCCCAACATTCTGTCTTTTCTCCAAGCAGGCTTAGATTCAGGCTTAGCACCAAGTACTCTTAGGCGTCAAATTTCGGCCTTGTCGGTTCTTTTTCAGCGAAGGATCGCATCTAATTTACAGGTCAAGACCTTTATTCAGGGGTTGTCCATATAGTGCCCCCTACAAGGCTCCCTTAGATGTTTGGGATCTCAATCTTGTTCTGGGAGTTCTGCAAGAATCTCCTTTTGAGCCTCTTCAGGAGGTTTCCCTGACATACCTTTCCTGGAAGGTGGTATTTTTAGTGGCCATAACATCCATAAGGCGGGTTTCGGAGCTGGCAGCACTATCCTGCCGAGCTCCGTACTTACTTTTCCACCGTGATAAGGTAGTGCTTAGACCAGCACCTCCTTTTTTGCCTAAAGTCGTGTCCTCATTTCACATCAATGAGGACATTGTTTTGCCCTCATTTTGCCCAGCTCCGACGCATCGGGTAGAAAAAGCTCTCCATACGCTGGATCTGGTGAGAGCACTCAGGAGATATGTATCTCGGACGGCATCCTTTAGGCAGACGGACACGCTGTTTATCCTCCCTGAGGGTCGCAGGAAGGGACTCGCTGCGTCTAGGTCAACTTTAGCTAGATGGATACGGGTAACCATTCAAGAGGCCTACCGCATCAGAGGCGCGGTGGTTCCCGCAGGAATCAGGGCTCACTCCACCAGAGCAGTGGGTGCTTCCTGGGCTCTTCGGCATCAGGCTTCGGCGGAACAGGTTTGTAAGGCGGCAACCTGGTCCAGTTTGCATACTTTTTCAAAACATTATAATGTCCATACTCAGGCGTCAGCGGATGCTAGCCTGGGTAGAAGGATTCTTCAGGGCGCGGTAGCGCACCTATGAGCAATGCCTATGTATAATCGCACTGTGGAGTCAGTTTCCCACCCAAGTGGACTGCTTTGGGACGTCCCACAGTCCTGTGTCCCCCAATGAGACGAAGGAGAAATACGGATTTTTGTGTTACTCACCGTAAAATCCTTTTCTCCGAGACGCTCATTGGGGGACACAGCACCCTCCCTTATAGCCGGATGGCTTTGCTTTCTAAGCTAATTTTGTTTGCTTGGGTCTATATCAGTAGATTTACTTCTGGATATATTGTACCTGTATTAACACTGATTTTTGTTTTAGCCTCCTACTGCTTTTTGCACTAAACTGGGTTTGCCTGCGGCCAGTGCTGAGGTGTATACGGCGGAGGAGGAGCTAACCTTTTTTTATGTTTACTTAGTGTCAGCCTCCTAGTGGCAGTAGCATACACCCACAGTCCTGTGTCCCCCAATGAGCGTCTCGGAGAAAAGGATTTTACGGTGAGTAACACAAAAATCCGTATTTTAGTGACCAGTACGATGTGGTGCCCCACTCCTGCTTCTATAGACACGCACCTGTAAATTAGACAGACTACAGAAATGCCCAACATGTGGACGCCAGATGTGGGTTAGGCACACTGTGGGGCTCAAAAGTGGGT
The DNA here is from genome assembly GCA_033576555.1 of Oophaga sylvatica. NCBI lineage: Eukaryota > Metazoa > Chordata > Amphibia > Anura > Dendrobatidae > Oophaga > Oophaga sylvatica. The sequence continues at coordinate 341,512,988 of JARQOD010000001.1, forward strand.
GGGGGAGGTATTTGGATTTGGGAGCGCAGAATTCGCTGGATCTCTTTTGGGGTACGAGATCCCTTAGCGATTTTCCAGTACCCTTTTGCTACCAGTAACACTCCTATATTTCAATTGACAGGTGATAACCCTGAGTAGGGTTTTGCTGTTTTTGTGGATTGGGTTGAAGCTTTTATTAGGAACATTTTACGTAACGTTTGGGATCACATTTATCCTGTGCTTTACACTGAGCACTTACTTTGGGGTTTCCATCTAAATATCTCAGTGACGTGATTTAGATTAAACCCCCAAGGGATCCATTCACTATAATATAATGAGGCAGCAAAGTTACTTTGGACTCCGTCTGGCCTCTGTTCAGCAGTTTCCTTCTTTTCAGAAGTGCACCAAAATGTGTCGGACCCTGTTTTTATGCACTCCTATAAAGACATATACCTCTGCAGCTTATGCTAGATGGCATCCACAGTGCCTCCATCTTCCTCGTTATAGGGAATCTTCCACCGGGGGTTCTGTCTGAATCATGTATTTCAGAGCAGGATAAATGTACGCCGAGCCTTATTGCAATCTTTGGGAGGCAGAATGAAAAAATCAACAGCAGGTGAAGAATTGGTTTTATTTATTTTATACACCAATCCTCACTATGGCAACAATTGGGACCACGCAATGATGTCGCGGGAGCGCCGATCGGAGTGCTGAGGGTGTTCCCTCCCTCTTGCACACCTGCTAAATGCTGCGATTCTGCGGGCACTGCTCCTGCACTGGGTGCTGGGTGTCAGCTGTCAGAATCAGCTTACACCCGACGTTAGCCTCTGTGCGTGCAAAATCTTCTGGACATACTCAGTACGTCTTAGTTGGCAGGTACGTTTGGACGTACTCAGTACGTCTAAGGTTGGGACTTACCTAGCAACTAAGACGTATTGAGTACATCCAAGGTCGGTAAGGGGTTAATTGCACGTGTTTGAACTCGTTACCTGTATAAAAAGATACCTGTCCCCACACACAATCACACTCCAACCTCTCCACCAAGACCAAAGAGCTGTCTAAGGACACCAGGGACAAAATTGTAGACCTGCACAAGGCTGGGATGGACTACAGGACAATAGGCAAGCAGTTTCGCAAGAAGGTAATAACTGTTGGTACAATTATTAGAAAATGGAAGAAACACAAGATGACAGTAAATCTTCCTCGGTCTGGGGCTCCATGCAAGATTTTGCTTCATGAAACATAAGGATGTTTCTGAGAAAGGTCAGGAATCTGCCCACAACTACATGGGAGGACTTGGTGAATGACCTGAAGAGAGCTGGGACAACAGTCTCAAACATTACCGTTAGTAACACACTATGACGTCATGGATTAAAATCCTGAAGGGTACGCAAGGTCCCCTGCTCATGCCAGCACATGTCTAGGCCCGTTTTAAAGGGAACCAGTCAGCAGGATTGTGCATAGTAACCTACACACAGTGTCAGGTTGGCGCAGTTATACTGATTAAAATGATACCTGGGGTCATGAAATCCGTCTTGTGGTTGTTGCTTAATCTTTATTTTCCTTTTTTCAGTATGTACATATATTCATTATGCAAACTAGGGGGCAGGTCACTGATGGTTTAGTGACCTGTCAGCAGTCTGCATTATGAATACCTAAGTAGACCACCACATGAAGACCCCCCACAAGCCGCCCTGAAGCACGAGAATCTCATTGACTGAAAATAAAGATTAAGCAACCACCACAAGACGGATTTCATCAACCAAGGTATCATTTTATTCAGTATAACGGCGCCGACCTGACACTGTCTGTAGGTTACTGTGCACAGTCCTGCTGACAGGTTCCCTTTAAGTTTTCCAATGACCATCTGGATATGGACCTCTCCATTCTTTGTAGGTGGGAAAACTTGCAAACTTGTTAGTGTATCAAATACTTGTTTTCCCCACTGTATATTTTCTTTTGCATGATTATGTAGAACTCCCTGAAATGGCAATACAAGACTAGGGGTTGTATGCTTCCGTTACTCTTTTTGATGTCTGCAGCTTGACCAAATCAGATAAAAACTTAAGCGTGATCATCGTATTGTTAAGAGATTTGTGGCTGATTCTGAGCACAGACATGTTCGTGCTGATAAAGGCAGAATGAGGAAGGTTTCTGCCTGGTAAGTTCATCGAATTTAGAGAGCAGCTGCTAAAATGCCATTACAAACTAGCAAACAGATATTTGAAGCTGCTGGTGCCTCTGGAATCTTTCGAACCTCAAGGTTTGGGATCCTTCAAAGGCTTGCTGTGGTGCATAAACCTACTATTCGGCAACTCCTAAACAGTGCTCACAAGCAGAAACGGTTGCAGGGGGCCCAGACATACATGAAGACTAATTTTCAAACAGTTTTGTTTACTGATGAGTGTCGAGCAACCCTGGATGGTCCAGATGGATGGAGTAGTGGATGGTTGGTGGATGGCCACCATGTCCCAACAAGGCTGCGACATCAGCAAGGAGGTGGAGGAGTCATGTTTTGGGCCGGAATCATGGGGAAACAGCTGGTAGGGCCCTTTGAGGTTCCTGAAGGTGTGAAAATGACCTCTGCAAGGTATATAGAGTTTCTGACTGACAACTTTCTTCCATGGTATAAAAAGCAGAAATGTGCCTTCAGGAGCAAAATCATCTTCATGCACGACAATGCACCATCTCATGCTGCAAAGAATACCTCTGAGTCATTGGCTGCTATGGGCTTAAATGGAGATAAACTCATGGTGTGGCCACCATCTTCCCCTGACCTCAACTCTATAGAGAACCTTTGGAGTATCATCAAGCAAAAGATCAATGAGGGTGGGAGGCAGTTCACTTCAAAACAGCAGCTCCGGAAGGCTATTCTGACTCCATGCAAAGAAATACCAGCAGAAACTCTCCAAAAACTCAAGTCCAATGGATGCAAGAATTGTGAAGGTGATATCAAAGAAGGGTTCCTATGTTAACATGTAACTTTGCCTGTTAGGATGTTTTGGAGTTAAGTAGCTTTTTGTTCAGTGAATGTGACCTCCTAATGCTGCAAATTCCACAAATGAGCATTTTCAGTTCTTTAAAACAGATCAAATGTTTAGAAATTCTACTGTGCCTAATAATTTGGAACAGTGCATTTTGAGTTTTTATTCATTTTGGAGATTATACTGTTATCATTGTGAAGTTTCTTCAATAAAAATCGATGTATACTCTAACGGGTGATGACTTTTATTAGACTGACTGTCATTTGCACCGACCACTCAGAGAAAAATATCATTTACATAATAATTTGGAACATGGTGTATATGAACAGCCATTGAGTTAGTGCTTACCTGATAAATGTATCCCGCAGTCATACTTGGAACGTGGACCTCCTTTCTCACAGCACTTCTTACACACAGTGTGTGGGCTCTTATGCATGATCTGTTTCCTGGCATGCCTGTTTATTGAATTCATAGCACAAACAGTTGGCGTTCTGTCCTCATGTTATGCAGTGCTGCTGAAATCTGCGTTCTTGGAGCACAAAATATGTGCTTGTAGCTACTACCTAATGGTAACTGTATTGACGGTCACTCCGTTTTCTCAGAAACACTTATTTCTAAGTTTGTTACTAAAATTAAAATGATTACATATACAGTATATCCATCATGTAGGGGGATGGAATGTTTTCAGGAGGCTCAGGAGCTCCACACAGGGCAAGTACAGAATGTCTCCAGGGGTTTCATGGTTAGATCATGTACCCATTATCAACTGTTCACATGTCCCTTTTTTATATTTGCTATTTTGTGTCCTCAAAAAGTCAGTCATGTCCGTGTTTCATCAGCATCACAGATCCATAAAAATCATAGACTGCACACAAATGGAAATTGGTGAAAATTAACATTGCAGTGGATGGAAGCTTTACTATTATTTTTTTCATACATGTAAAACACTGATGGAAACCGCCGATGACACTCCGACCGTTTTTTGTGAACGTGAAAAATTACACACTTCTGAACGAGACCTAACAGTGATCAGAGCTGCTGTTAACCCCTTAAATCATTAACAGTGATTGACAACCGCACTTAAACCATGCAATACAGGTCAGCTGACCACAGCTTGTCAAGGCTGAAAGCTGCCATTGTTGCCATGTTGGCACTTCTGTGAAGCCCATTATGTAGGCTTTCTGTATATAATACAATCAATCAAACTGTTGCAGGTTCAAGTCCTCTATGGGGAATAAAAAGTAATCACTTCCTTTTCCCCAGTTAAAAATGGGGGAAAAAAAAGTCTGTTTAACTCATACAGTGAACATTGTAAAAGGAAAAAAAATGATTACAATGCCAAAATTGTTTTTGGTCGCCAGTTTTGCTGATGAAATAGAGAAAGAAGACTGGAAAAAGTAAAGGCAGAATAGATAGTAGACAAATACCCCGCCATATCAAAATCAGATTTTGGTTAGTTTTGCGGTTTAGACTTGGAGATCGAATGATCGCACTCCCATCAGAATGCTTGGTTTGTAATCTAGCTTTTACACTCTGTCCAATAGACTAATAAATGTGATGGGTTGGACTACATGCTTGATTGTGTTCAACTTGACATTTTTCTTGTTATACAATATAGGTGTTCAAAGATGACAAAGTTGTAGTAATTAAGGACAAATACCCCAAGGCACGGTACCATTGGCTGGTTCTACCATGGCAATCTATTTCTAGCCTGAAGATGCTGCGTTCTGAACATCTGGAGCTATTACAGCACATGCATGAAGTTGGGGAGAAGATTGCACAGCAGCATTCAGCCCACAGCAGAGCACAATTTAGGCTAGGCTACCATGCTATTCCAAGTATGAGGTATGATTTACCCCTCCAAACTGTATCCTCTCCTTTGCTCTCCACTCTCTCCTTATACTGAGTTAGTTGTGAAATCTGTGACTAAATGCAGCTCCAAAGTCACAGCAAGGATATATACCCCTAACTTGCTCTTAAAGCCATACTGTGCTCTGCACTTAAGTCAGATATGGTAAACTTATTTGTCTGCAGTTCAGCATCTTATATGCTTATCTTTAAACCCCATCTTGATTCTCATATTTTACTCTGCATTTTATTTCTCTGTGCTTTCTATAAATCCCATGATGCATCAGCACAACATTGCATGTGCAGCTAGCTAGGACCTGTATCATCTGTCGGTTGTGGTAATAATGTGATTATTCTTCTCTTGTATTCTAATGGATTATAAGGCTGTCAGTGTCTTCATTATAACCGTGTGACAGGAGCTGTGTAATCATCATCATTTACTGTGATAGTAAATATTACCCCCCTCCCGTGGAAATTTTCAGTGGTACAGTCCACGTAATTTCAGATGGTGACTCTTATTAAAAAATAAATTCATGTAATCGCCAGGGGATCACCATAAGATCACTAGACCTAACTAAAGAGAATGGGTGCCTGAATTTTCTGTAAGAAAATCAAAAGCTAGATGAGACTGAATGACATATGTTGAAAGACTAGTTAAGAATGAATTGGAAAAATAAATCACTGTGGTTACCCTTCATCTGATATTAGAATAAAAAACGTGTGATACAGGATATAATTTCATACCATCTTTCTCCTCACTACATTAATGTTTTACAGTCACATTCATTTGCATGTCATCAGTCAAGATTTTGATTCCCATTGCCTTAAAAACAAGAAACACTGGAACTCTTTCACTACCGATTATTTTGTGGAATCTGAAGGTAAGCTTTCAAAAATCAGTTGTGTTTTAGGACTGTTGTTTTTCAACTATGCCTGAATGCTCTACAAAAATTATTTTGCCCGTGTCTGGATGTATAATTGGGGTTTATTCACATTTGTTGTTTGCTTATTTTTTTTTTTTTGTTTTAAGTATTTTTGTTTTTTGTACCACTTTATTATAGCATTAGTAATGAAGATACCTGACAGACCCCTTTAAATTAGTTTGCTGGTACTGGTTTAACATTGACTGGTTATGAAACACCAAGATTACTTACCGGTAGACGGTTTATCCAGAACCCATGACAGCACATGTGTGAGTGGGATCCGCCCAGCAAGGACAGGAAACCTACTGAAATAAAAGAGCGGCACCCACTCCCATATAAGTTAGGTTACAGAGAATGAGAGGACCTCCAGATTAATTACATAGATAACCAACACCATATCACAAAATCACCCAATTTGTAGTGCACACCCATATGGTAATAAGAGGGAGAGAATATATGGGTGCTGTCATGGGTTCTGGAAAAAACAGCTACCTGTAAGTAACCTTAAAAAGTCAAAAAAACCTGACTGGCACATCCAGACTAATGTGAACTAGGTGCAAACCAAGGGGAGCTACCCCCATACAAAACATACGAAAAAAGACTGCACTTTATCATACCAAAGCATGACAACATAGAATACATGAAATTTTGAATAGCAATATGGCTTTGGAGTATAAGGAAAAATTTGAGACGCTTAGTATAAACATTTGACCAAACATTTTAAAGCCCACCAACCATCGTCAAGGTGGTCTCAGTTCTGGTGACCAGAATTCCTCAGTGCGTGCTGGTGACCAGAATTGAGACCTCCTTGACGATGGTTGGTGGGCTTTAAAATGTTTGGCCAAATGTTTATACTAAGCGTCTCAAATTTTTCCTTATACTCCAAAGCCATATTGCTATTCAAAATTTCATGTATTCTATGTTGTCATGCTTTGGTATGATAGAGTGCAGCCTTTTTTCTGTAAGTAACCTTGGTGTTTTCGATTAATCCATGACAGCACACCTGAGAGATTTCTGGAGAAATTAAACACCTTAGGGAGGGACCACCGATTGCAGCACCCTTCTACTAGAGGTTGTCAGCAAAGGAGGACAGATTCTGCCTGTAGTGCCTAAAGAAGGTAGATGGTGAGGACCAGGTAGTGGCCTTACAGATCTGATCAACTGAGACGAAGAAAAAAAAAGGTACTCCAGCGTAGAAAAATATAAAACTTCGTCTTTAATGGAAAAAATTCATAAAAACAAGCACTATGCGGACAACATATAGATCCCAGAGAGCTACCACCGACTCGTTTCGACACACCAGTCTTAATCATGCATCGTATAGATAGAGGGCCATGTAAGCCAGGCTGTCTGGGGGGGGAGGGGAGGCCATGTATGCCATGTAATCTGAGGGAGAGAAGCCATGTATCCCATGCTGGCTGGGGGGAAAGGCCATGTATACATAAAGAGAAAATAAAGGCTAGAAAGCCTTAGCCAGCTCACCAACAGCGACAGGTGCACGGAACTTCGTCCTGATGAACGTAGAGTCAATAGAAGAAAAAACCAAAGCAGATCAAAAATTTAATTCATACATTTAAAAACATGAAAAGGCAGAAAAATCCTCAGATAGCATCAGATATCACAGCTAAAGATCTATATACAGATCGAAACACGTTGCTTAACACGCTCTCCGCCTGGCACATGTCCATTTTATCTGTGAATTTTTCTGCCTTTTCATGTTTTTAAATGTATGAATACATTTTTTGATTTTAAGGAGCTGGAATACCGTTCCCATTTCTTGCCAGGTTAGCTGGGGGAGAGAGGCCATGTATCCTAGGCTGGCTGGGGAAGGGGAGGCCATGTATCCCAGGCTGGCTGGGGGGAGAGGCTGTGTATGCCAGGCTAGAGAGGTCATTTTACTTTATTTTCCTTATACATTATTTTCCTCTGTGTGTGAGCTTGCATGTTTTTTTCCTGTGTGTGTGAGCGTGCGTGTGTATTTTTCTGTGTGAGCGTGCATGTGTATTTTCCTTTGTGTGTAAGCGTGCATGTGTATTTACCTGTGAGAGTGCGTTTGAAAGTGTATTTTCCTGTGAGCGTGCGTGTGTATTTTCCTGTGTGAGTGTGCATGTGTATTTTCCTGTGTCTAAGCATGCATGTCTAAGAGCATACGTGTGTATTCCCCAGTTTATGGTACAGCAAGCCGCACAAACTAACAGACTCGTTGCAGCCTGCCGTCCTTGGTGACCGTCTACTTGTCAGTATAACTTTTCAGTCACCAAAAAAATGGCTCATCACTGTGATCCTAAATCTCATCCTCTCTTATCCTTTAGCAAACACCCAGAAGGGGAGGGGATGAGTGACATCACGTGAGCAGGTTCAGCCCATATTTACTGCAGTCGTAATGTGAGCTAATTGTACACTAGGTTTTTGTGTCAAATTTCAGTAGTTGCTCCCCCTAGTGTTTAACCCCTTAATCCCATCCGACGTACTATTCCGTCCATGTTACCTGGTACTTAATTCCCAAGGACGGAATAGTACGTCTTATGCGAAAAGCTGCGCTCCCTGGGGGAGCGCAGCTGATCGCGGCCAGGTGTCAGCTGATTATCACAGCTGACACCCGGCACTATGTGCCAGGAGCGGTCACGGACCGCTGCCGGCACATTAACCCCTGGCACACCGCGATCAAACATGATCGCAGTGTACCAGGGTCACAGGGAAGCATCGCGCAGGGAGGGGGCTCCCTGCGTGCTCCCCTGAGACCCTCAGAACAGCGCTGTTTAGGCACATCAGTGGCTCTCCAAACGTGACATGGTGTCTGATCTCAATTCTAGCCAATTCGGCGTTGAAAAAGTCAAACGGTGCTCCTTCCCTTCTGAGCTCTGCTGTGCTCCCAAACAGTAGTTTACCCGCACATATGGGGTATCAGCATACTCAGGACAAATTGCACAATAACTCTTGGGGTCCAATTTCTTCTGTTACCCTTGGGAAAATAAAAAATTGGGGGCGAAAATATCCTTTTTATGGAAAAAAATATGATTTTTTTATTTTTGTGGCTCTACGTTACAAACTTCTGTGAAGCACTTGGGGGGGTTCACAGTTCTCACCACACATCTAGATAAGTTCATTTGGGGGTCTAGTTTCCATAATGGGGTCACTTGTGGCGGGTTTCCACTGTTTAGGCACATCAAGGGCTCTCCAAACGCAACATGACGCCGGCAGACCATTCCATCAAAGTCTAAAATGCAAAACGTCACTACTTCACTTCCGAGCCCTGAGGTATGCCCATACAGTAGTTTTCTCCCACATATAGGGTATCAGCGTACTCAGGACAAATTGGACAAGAACTTTTTGGGTCCAATTTCTCCTGTTACCCTTGGGAACATAAAAAACTGAGGACTAAAAGATCATGTTTTTGAAAAAATAAGATTTTTTTATTTTCACGCCCGAGCGTTATAAACTTCTGTGAAGCACTTGGGGTTCAAAGTTATCACCACACATCTAGATAAGTTCCTTTTGGGGTCTAGTTTACAAAATGGGGTCACTTATGGGGGGTTTCCACTGGCTTGGCACATCAGGGGCTCTCCAAACGCGACATGACACCCGCAGACCATTCCATCAAAGTCTGCATTACTAAACGTCACTACTTTTATTCCGAGCCCCGATGTGTGCCCATACAGTAGTTTTCTCCCACATATAGGGTATTAGCATACTCAGGACAAATTGGACAACAACTTTTGGGGTCCAATTTCTCCCCTTACCCCTGGAAAATAAAAAAAAATGGTGACTAAAAGATCATTTTTGTGGGAAAAAAATAGAATTTTTTATTTTCATGCCCGGGCATTATAAACTTGTGTGAAGCACTTGGGGGTTCAAAGTGCTCACCACAGATCTAGATAAGTTCCTTAGGGGGTCTAGTTTCCAAAATGGGGTCACTTGTGGGGGTTTCCACTGCTTAGGCACATGAGGGGCTCTGCAAAATGCGACATGGCGTCCAATCTCGATTCCAGCCAATTTGGTTTGAAAAAGTCAAATGGCGCTCCTTCCCTTCCGAGCTCTGCCGTGCACACAAACAGTGGTCCCCCCCACATATGGGGTATCAGCGTACTCAGGACAAATTGGACAACAACTTTTATGGTCCAATTTCTCATGTTACCCTTGGGAAAATAAAAAATTGGTGACTTACATATCATTTTTGTGGGAAAAAAATTGGATTTTTTATTTTCATGCCCGGGCATTATAAACTTGTGTAAAGCACTTGGGGGTTCAAAGTGCTCACCACAGATCTAGATAAGTTCCTTAGGGGGTCTAGCTTCCAAAACAGGGTCACTTGTTTAGGCACATCAGGGACTCTGCAAACTGAACATGACACCCATCAAAGTCTGCATTCCAGAACGTCATTACTTCCTTTCCGAGCCCTGAAGTGCGCCCAAACAGTATTTCTTCCCCACATATGGGGTATCAGCGTACTCTGGACAAATTGGACAACAACTTTTGGGGTCCAATTTCCTTGGGAAAAATCAAAAATTGGGGACTAAAAAATAATTTTTGTGGAAATTTTTTTTTTTCACACCCAGGCATTATAAACTTTAGTGAAACACTTTGGGGTTCAAAGTGCTCACAACAGATCTAGATAAGTTCCTTAGGGGGTCTAGTTTCCAAAATGGTGTCACATGCAGGGGTTTCCACTGTTTAGGCACATCAGGGGCTCTCCAAACGCGACATGGCGTCCAATCTCAATTCCAGCCAATTTTGGTTTGAAAAAGTCAAAAAGATCATTTTTGTGACTAAAAAGTTAAACGTTCATTTTTCCTTCCAAGTTGCTTCAGCTCCTGTGAAGCACCTGAAGGGTTAATAAACTTCTTGAATGTGGCTTTGAGTACCTTGAGGGGTGCAGTTTTTAGAATGGTGTCACTTTTGGGTATTTTCTGCCATATAGACCCCTATAGTGACTTCAAATGTGAGGTGGTCCCTAAAAAAAATGGTTTTGTACAATTTGTTGTAAAAATGAGAAATCGCTGGTCAACGTTTAACCCTTATAACTTCATAACAAAAAAAAAATTTGGTTTCATAATTGTGCTGATGTAATGTAGACATGTGGAAAATGTTATTTAGTAACTATTTTTTGTGACATATTTCTCGGTTTTAAGGGAATAAAAATTAAAAGTTTGAAAATTGCTAAATTTTTGCCATATTTCCATTTTTTTCATAAATAACCGCAAGTTATATTGAAGAAATCTTACCACTAACGTGAAGTACAATATGTCACGAGAAAACATTCTCAGAATCGTGAAGATCCGTTGAAGCGTTCCAGAGTTATAGCCTCATAAAAGAGACAGTGGTCAGAATTGTAAAAATTGGCCCGGTCATTAACGTGCAAACCACCCTTGGGGTTTAAGGGGTTTTAAAGTGGAAATACCAAACCTTTTTAAATTATTTTTCACATATTACTAAATTATAAACAAATGATAATATTTTTGTAACAAAATTTAAACGTTAATTCTTTAGATTTTTTTAATTGCTGAAAAAAAAAAGATTTTTCATTGCACCTTACCTTTAAACTCCTATTTCCTTCTTTCCCCCGGAGGCTGTCATCTATTAAATCTTTTCCTCCAAACGGAAGACTTTCTCGTGTCACTGGAGAACCCGGGAAAACCCTTCATTTTGTCACCATCCTTTTCCATGATGTCGTCCAACTTTCCCAAATAAAAATTGTCCATCACATGGAATGGTGCATAGTCCATTTTTTAGATTGCAAATCTCCTGGACAGCCCTTAAGCCGTAAGGCTCGTCTTGCTGCATTTGATAGTCCTGCTAACCTCACGGAGTCTGCGGAAGTGTCCGCCAGGACCTCTGCAGCTCCATGTAACGGGCATGTTAGCTAGGATCTTCTCCCTTGAAGTTGTGTCCCTGAGCTGCTCATCTAGTTGTTGCAGCCAAATCATAAGCGGTACGGTTATGAGCAGGCGGTACAGGTTCCAGCAATCGCCAGTTTCAGACCCCCTGCTGCTGCCTCCCAGATGTGCTTTAGCTATCTATCCACTTTCTTATCAAGCAGATCCCTGAGCACCCCGGTATCCTCAAAGGGTAGGGCCGACCCCTTTGATGATTTAGCTACCACTCCATCAATTATCCTGAATTTATCCCATATCTGAGTCCTTTTCATCAAAGGGATATCTTCTCTTTGAGGATGAGGGCAAGGCATCAGTCCTTTCCATTTTGTTCCACTCTATGTTAATGAGCGTGTGGATTTTACTGTTAGCCGGAAATATTAACCAAATATTCAGTATGCGCATTATAATTCTATGACAGTCAAGAATCTATTTAAAATTGTATTATTCCCCCATAATTACAAAGAATGAAAAGAGTGGAGCACTCCTAAAACACTGATACCATAGAACAAATGGAGTAACCATAAACCACAAAAGATAAAATAAAAGATGGAATTTTTTTAGAAAATCACACAAAACATCAAGTATTAAACAATAAATTTATGAGGCAAAGGAGGAACACATACAGGGGGGATCAACCGAAAGGTGATGTCAGATATGGGAAGAGAAGACACCATATAATGTTAGGTGATAAAAAAGTGCTAAGTGCTGTATAGGACACAACCAAATCTTGTGGTAAATCAGGTGGAGAAACTCCACATGCCTAGGGATGGTCGTGGAGTAAAGGAAGCAATGCTGGTAATGTGTGTGCCAGCATATGGTAAATAGTATCCAGTTAGTTTAGGCATAAGTATAATACCCTAGGCTTCCACATGTGTCTTAGAGCAATTGACAATGGTGTGTCATGAATGAAGTCTAACACTTACCCATGTTATAGTGAAGCTGGAAGTCTCCACACTGCCCCAACGCGCGTTTCGCTATCTCAAGGGGAGGTGCTACAATTAACCAGAAATGTGTGCTTTTTCCTCTTCTCCAACCCTCTTAACATTACATCCTCCAGGGACCTAGATGTTTTTTCTTCTTTCAGGCCCATTGTCGATCTAACGGCCCTGACGAGCCTATCGCTGTCCTTTGCTGGAAAGCATGGTCTGCCCCTACCATGTCACTATCCAAGGAGGATGAGGATTCACTACGACATTCTCTCTCTGATAGTGGCGAATCGTCCCAATCAGTAGAGACTTCCATAGCTCTTTTCTTTCCTTTTTTTAAAAGGGTTTCTAGCGAGCTTTCCACTTCAGCCTTGATAACATACCTAAGGCTTGCGGCAAAGTCTGGGGTCTCTTCCCTGATTGTCTTTTAATGCAGTCTGAGCAGAGACTCTTCTGCCAGTCCACTGCTAGCATTATCTTACATTGAGCACACTCTCTATTCCTCTTCTTAGCACTAGCTTTTCTAGGCTCCTAGTGATTTAAGCAAAGAACAAGGCTCTATTAAAATGGTACCGGATTCAGAGGTTGTTAAGGGATACATATGACATCCCTCCTGGAGACCGAGGAGTCCTGCGACCTTCTCCTTTGGCTAGGACGGCTGCCACTTCTACCATTTGAACAGATGCCCCCTTTACTATGCCCACGCTTACCTGACCTGGTAGTGGTGGTGGCAGCTGCTGCTGTCATCTATTCCTCCATGACAGAGTGACAGCGCAAGCGCTGTTCTGTGGCTATCCCCCCTTTTTAAACGGCATCCACCGCGCTCTCCTCGGTTCCACCTCCTCTGGTGCCCAGTAATCACCACTCCCCTCTCCGATCCGCCCAAACCAGGCCGGGCTGTATCCCTGCACATCCCAGCCAGCGATTTTTGCCTAGGGTGCCACCATCTTTTCAGTGCGCCCCCTCTGACGTCACTTGGGCATGCCCATTCTCAGCATGCTTTGCGCCTGTGATGTTAGCAGAGCACGTCCCCGGAAGCTCATCCCAGCCAGGACAATAGAGGCTGAGAGCGGGGAGTGCAGAGGAGGGAAGGCAGTGTGGTGGACCAAGACATGCACTGCATCTTCGTCTATGCCGCCCGCACGTACACAAGAGCCCTCATTGGACCTGTGGATGGAGCTTTCAGTATCCTAAAGGCCGGCCCACAGGGATACAGCCTGCTCTTCCCATACAGAGACAGGACTGGGTAGGAAAATTCTATCTTCTGTGAAACCGCCGATTCTAACGCAAGGTTCCCATCAAGGACAGGAAATCAACTGATGCGGGGGAGAGGTACCGCCCTTTTATTTCAGTAGGTTTCCTGTCCTTGCTGGACGGATACCTCTCTCAGATGTGCTGTCATGGGTGAAGGGGAAAATTTGCAGACCCACAAAAAATGAGTAAATTAGGTTGTTTCACATGTCAACATATGATCCTGTGTTGGCAAGAAAATATGACCAAGGGCTCAAGAAGGCAGCAATTACTAGCTTCTATTCAAAAGAAATAGAAGTAAATGGCCCCAGTATAGAGGATACAGACTGGTTGATTCTGCTTAAATGAAGCGTTGGAAAAAAAAATAACAGTCACCTCTCATTCTACATAACCAACCAGGGAAAAAATGACAGCTACAAACTGATACTATCTGAATTGGAACGTCCATGGACATTGGTCCCTTCACACCCTAAAAACACCAGCAGTCACCCTAGAGGTTTATCTATGACTAAAAAGACGGACTCCGCAGGGTCACAGGTCCTATCGCGTCCGCAGTGACTCCATCTGCCTCATTATAGGGAATCTTCCCCCGGGGTTCCGTCTGAATCACATATTTCAGAGATTTTCACAGAATGTATATGCAGCAATAGGATTACTCTGACCTACGATGTGTTTTTCCATGCAGACATCGTATCCAGATGATTTTGTAATATACTGTCAAGTCAGTTTTTATTATCTATACTGCATAATGAAAATGACTGCAAGTGTGTGATTTTCATACGTGCGGTAATGTAGGGAATAGCTCCTCGTTTACTTCTCTCAACAGAACATTGAAAAAAAGCAGGGAGTCGCTAATTGGCATGTGACCTCAAGTATTCAAAGAAAATGACCAATCTTTAGTCACTGGCACAATAAAGATACAGTACAACACTTGCACTATTACAATAAGTATAAAGGTGTGCACACCTAACAAATTATGTCACGGATAGTGTTTTTGCTGCTTTTTTCTGTTTGTTTTTTTTCGTGCAGAAAAAATGCAGCATTGTACATTAGCAGCAAAAATAATTGCTATGTTTGTTATCTCATTCACATGTTGTGTTTTTCCTCTTTGCGTTTTTTGAGATGTGGTGTTTTGATTTTAACTGCTCCAAGTCAATTCTGTCAGCATTTTTGCACCGTTTTTCACCCAAGGAGCGGAATAAAATCACATCAAAAACACATATTGTAACTTTTATTCTGAAAACACTGGTATTTGGTGCAGAAAAATCTGCAGAAAATACCAGGAGATGATATTGCCTTTATTAATTTGCAGTAAAAAAAATGTACAAATTAACATACTTGGACAATCATCTAAAAACCGTTACAACCAAGGGGTCATTCACTAACGTATACACAAGATAAACCAATCTCTGTAGGAAAAATGGATGCTGAGAATATACAGTATCTTAGAAAAACTGATGACTAGTTGTGGGAAAGAAATATGCATTATAGCCACTAAAAATGAACAATAGAGAAGATTGTGCACATAAAACAAATAATTGCAATATCCAGCAACAGTATCACCAGGAGCCAGTATGTGAGACAAAAGAAGAGGAAACCCTATGTATATCGCTGCTAGAATGCAGCTTCAGCAGGGTAGTGTTTCATGATCAGAGTTTTGGTCATGTGACTAATTGAGCAGGAATTAGAGCAGAATCCTGACAGTGTGCACATTGCCATCTGAACTGCTTTCTCATGGCTTATAATGAAGATGTACTGACCTGAATGTTTTACTAACATACTTTTTATTAATATATATCTAATATCTATATATATATCTGTATTTTATCTTTTTTTTCCTTTTTTTTTCTTCCAGCGGTAATGGACATGATAAAGTTAAAGGGGAAAGTAACTGTAAGAGATGGAGCCTCCGAGCTGTTGAAGTCTTCCCTCCAGTGTAATGTGTGCAAAGTGCAGCAAGCCACTATCCCTCAGTTAAAGGAGCATTTAAGGACACACTGGACCTAATGCAGAGCTGATTAAGTATTGGCATCTAGTATTCTAATGTCTAGAATTTGGGAACACAGTATCGGTAAAGGCTTACTGTATCTTCCCTGGATACAGACTTCTGTATAGCAATATGTCAGCATTTACTTTCCATGTCCATTGTATGTATTACTACTGCAGGTTATTAGACATGTAAAGCGGTCCTCTCTTGTAGATTCTCTGCATTGTGACACATTAGATAGCGGTCAGGATGGTTGGCCATCCCGGCCAGCTCTCCCATACACAGGAGTGCTCGTTTGGTCGTGCACTCTTGTGTTCTTTATGAGAAAGCTATCACCAAACCATGCTAGTGATGGCTTATCTCTAAGAGACTATACAATCGGCAGTCTAAAACCAGACATGCTGGATCAATATTTACCCCATTAATAAGTTACCAGGGGCTCCGATGCATATACTGCCAAACCCATCAATATTAGTCTAATGGGGGCTTTATTTCTGCCACTATATTTGTGTATACCATGGCCAGAAGCGTTAGCCTAGTGTGAGGGCTCATTGACTGCCAGTGTCAAAAACTGCAGGATTTAGGGTATTTTTTTAGTATAAGAAAATTAAGAATGCATTATCAAACTTTACATTCACATGACTGGTAGGAGTGTTGGTTATATAGGAGCTATTTTTTTCTCTACAGTAAGCCTGGATTTTCTTTTCTTCATCTGAAGAACATGCTCTTAAAAAAAAAAAAAGCACTCCCATTAAGTTTTTTTTTCCCTCCATTAAATGTGTGTATATGTGTCTGTAATGTAGTGTAAGTGTATTCATATACTCACCAACCGCTGCTCTCTCCGGTGTCCTGCACAGTTGTACTCCGCTTCTCAGTGGCATCACCACAATTGTGACTAGCCGCAGCCTTTTACAATGCAAGTCTATGTTCTAACCTTGTCCATAGTCTTACATTGTAAAAGAGACTGCTGGGTGACACAGAGCACCGCGTGAGCCAGAAATGCTGCAGAGCGGTGAGGTCACGCAGAGGAGGAGAGAAATGGCATTGGACACCGGAGAGCGCAGCGGTAGGCGAGTATTTTAATACATTCACACTAATTACATGCACATATACACATTTAATGAATAAAAAAAAACTTAGAGAGGTGCTTCTCTAAGGTGGGTTTACTCTGAAAAGAGCGCTTGTTTACTGATAATCTTTCACTGTAACTGAGCTGTTGCGCACCCATGAACAAGCAAAACACTTGTTCGTCAGGTGAAATGATTTTGGGATTGCTTAAAGAGAATTTGTCATCAGGTTTTTGCTATGTAATCTGATAGCAGCATAATATATGAGAAGAGATTCTTACTCCAGAGATGTGTCAATTATTGGGCTGCTTGCTGTAGTTTTCATGAAGTCATTGTTGTATCAGCAGATTATCACTAGAGGACTAGTAACCCTGCTGCCACCCTCACCACTGATTAGCAGCATACACTATGTACAATGTCCCAGAAAGCTGCTAATCAGCGGTGTGAATGGGGTAATGAAAAGCTAAGCATTCAGAGAACTGCTAAATCTGCAGCAGATAAATCCATTTTTAATCAAACCTGTAACACCCAGTAAAGTAAGATATGTCTGGAATCAGGGTCTCTGTCCCTATATCATGCTGCTCTCAGATGGGGTAGCAAAAAGTTGGTGCAGCTTCTCTTTAAAAATTATCATTCTCGGCAGTGCAAACAGTATTTGCAGTCCCGAGAACAATGGCAGCCTATGCGCCCTTATCGATCTATCATTGATTGCACATCATCTGCCTGTGTAAACTGCATTTTAAGCGACCGCCTATCGGTACATATTTTAACGATCAGTGGTCGTTTAGTGCCGCCAGTCGATCCATGAAAACAGACTATGAAACAGTTCCTTTTTTTCTTTTATAGTTGTCTTCCTCTGCTTACACACATAGAAGAGTCTCATGTGATAATGCAGAGCGGTGATTTGTCTTATGTTTTTATAATTATGGTTTTGGAAAATTATTTTGGATTCTGGATTAATATAAAACATATATTTTACTTAGTTTCCTTCAATTCAGTCTCCTGCTTTCCCTTCCTCCACCCTCAAATGACATGACGAGCTTCTGTGTTACAGGTCATGCAGTTACATCCACATGCCTGTATGAGTGACTGACTCGGGTGGTAAAAAAACAAACTTACCAATAAAATTAATGTTTCAGTAAACAAACTGGTATCATTTATTTATTATGCTTTGCTTATATGGCGCCATCATATTCCGCAGCGGTTTACATACATTATCGTCCCCATTGGGGCTCACAATCTAATTATACTATCACACCGAGATGTACTGACTGACTTTTGACATTTTGTATGAAGCCTCTTAGGCTACTTTCACACATCCGTTTTTTTTAATCAGGCGCGGTCCGGCGTCGCGCCGGAGCGCCGGATGCGGCAATGAAATGAAAAACCTGATGCGCCGGATCCGGTTTTCTGCCTGATCCGTTTAGCGGATCAGTCAGAAAACCGGATCCGGCACATCAGTTTCATCCGTTTTTTGACGGATTACGACGGATCCGGTTTTCAATCACGCCCCTTTTATTTCAAAACCTGATTGGCTACTGTAAATCCTATATATACAGTGTTCCTACAGCCCATCTTTGACAGGTTGTAGAGGAGCATTTTTGAGAGAAGAGCAAGTGACTGATGAAGATGGAGGCAATTATTGGTAATATTTTCCGGAATCTCGTGGATTTCACAGCGGAGGCGAATCGCTTGTGTTTTATCGTTATGGAGAAGGAGAGAAGGATCGAGCAGCGCCTAAAGCGTCAGCGACAGCGCCGCCGTCGGATGTGGATACACCCCATCACGGCACAGCGACTAACCCGTGGAGTCTATTCGACACTCAATATGGAGTTAAAGAGAATCCAGAAAAAATTTTTTCTTATCTTCGTATGAAGAAGGAAACATTTGACATGTTGGTGGAGAGGATTGAAGACAAGATCAGGAGATGTGACACCTACTGCCGGTATTCGATTTCTCCGTCGGAGCGTCTCATGGTGACAATAAGGTAAGCTATTATTTTTGAATGTGCTTGCTTGTGCACAGTTGTATTGTTGTTATTTTTTATTCTAGGACTAAAAGGCAATCGAAGGATTACTACCAGTGCAATAAAAAATGGTCAAAAACTTGTGTGTTTATTTCATTCAAATGCATATTTTGTGTATCTTTGTGGGTAATGTTTAATACAATGTGGTTATTGTTATATTCTTTTTTTGCTTACTTTTATACTATGTGGGTAGTGCTTAAATAAATGTGGGTTTTGCTATATTCTGTTTTGGCATACTTGAATATTTTGTGGGTAGTGCTATGTTCTTTTTTGGCGTACTTGAATACAATGTGGGCATTGCTCTATTCTGTTTTGGCGTACTTTTATACAATGTGGGTATTGCTCTATTCTGTTTTGGCGTACTTTTATACAATGTGGGTATTGCTCTATTCTGTTTTGGCGTACTTTTATACAATGTAGGTATTGCTCTATTCTGTTTTGACGTACTTTTATACAATGTGGGTATTGCTCTATTCTGTTTTGGCGTACTTTATACAATGTAGGTATTGCTCTATTCTGTTTTGGCGTACTTGTATACAATGTGGGTATTGCTCTATTCTGTTTTGGCGTACTTGTATACAATGTGGGTATTGCTCTATTCTGTTTTGGCGTACTTTTATACAATGTGGGTATTGCTCTATTCTGTTTTGGCGTACTTGTATACAATGTGGGTATTGCTCTATTCTGTTTTGGCGTACTTGTATACAATGTGGGTATTGCTCTATTCTGTTTTGGCGTACTTTTATACAATGTGGGCATTGCTCTATTCTGTTTTGGCGTACTTTTATACAATGTGGGTATTGCTCTATTCTGTTTTGGCGTACTTTTATACAATGTGGGTATTGCTCTATTCTGTTTTGGCGTACTTTTATACAATGTAGGTATTGCTCTATTCTGTTTTGACGTACTTTTATACAATGTGGGTATTGCTCTATTCTGTTTTGGCGTACTTTTATACAATGTAGGTATTGCTCTATTCTGTTTTGGCGTACTTGTATACAATGTGGGTATTGCTCTATTCTGTTTTGGCGTACTTGTATACAATGTGGGTATTGCTCTATTCTGTTTTGGCGTACTTTTATACAATGTGGGTATTGCTCTATTCTGTTTTGGCGTACTTGTATACAATGTGGGTATTGCTCTATTCTGTTTTGGCGTACTTGTATACAATGTGGGTATTGCTCTATTCTGTTTTGGCGTACTTTTATACAATGTGGGTATTGCTCTATTCTGTTTTGGCGTACTTTTATACAATGTGGGTATTGCTCTGTTCTGTTTTGGCGTACTTTTATACAATGTGGGTATTGCTCTGTTCTGTTTTGGCGTACTTTTATACAATGTGGGTATTGCTCTATTCTGTTTTGGCCAGGGTGGATTTGATTTAAATCAAACTGATTTAAATCACGATTTAAATAACGATTTAAATCACTAGTCAGTAAGGCTTGATTTAAATCAGTGATTTAAATCAAAGTTTCTACTTAAACTAGTTCTTGCTACTTTAACATGCAAGTAGATGAAGATTTTTAGAATCACTTTTTATATTACTTTTTTCTCCCCAGTTTAATGGGTTAATCATTCATATTTGGACACCAATGTTCTGTTGTACTTAGGAAGGAGAAAAATAATCCTGACCTTAATAACAATTTAACCCCTTAACGACCGCCAATACGCTTTTTAACGGCGGTCATTAAGGGTACTTAAACCACATCGCCGTTAATTAACGCGCTGTGGAAAAAGTGAATAGCGCCCCCCAGAGGCGCATTTTCTCCGGGGTCTCGGCTACCGGGGGTAGCCGAGACCCCAGAGAACATGATTCGGGTCAGTTTTTACCGACACCGATGTTGCGATCGCCGTTATTTACCCTATAACGGCGACCGCAACAAAAAAAAAAAAAAATGTTGTTCCATTTAATTTCTCTGTCCTCTGATGTCATCGGACATCAGAGGACAGAGAAAAAGGGTCCCCGGGACCCCCATGTGGCCCCCGATGTTCTCCATGTGGCCCCCGTGCCCCTCTGCCTTCCCCGGTGCCGCCGCCATTGAGAAAATGGCGGGCGCATGCTCAGTGCGCCCGCCGCTGTGCTGGGGGGGGATGGGCAATTTTCTCTGGGTCTCGGCTACCGGGGGTAGCCGAGACCCCAGAGAACATGATCCGGGTCGGTATTTACCGACCCCGGTGTCACGATCGCTGTTATACTAAGTATAACAGCGACCGCAAAAAAAAAAAAAAAATGATTTCTCATGATCACACATCAGAGGGGAGAAAATGAGGGTCCCCCGATCGCCCCCCCTATACTTACCGGTGTCCTCCATCCTAACGCAGGCCCCAGGATCCCGGCGTCTTCTTCCTGGAAAAAAAAAATGGCGGGCGCATGCGCAGTGCGCCCGCCGATCTGCTTGGCGGCAGATTCAAAAAATTTTCATTCATTCTCATAAAAGTGCATTTTGATCACTGTGATAAACTATCACAGTGATCAAAATAAAAAAAACAGTACATAACCCCCCCATTTATCACCCCCTTAGTTAGGGACATATAAAAAAAAATTGAAATTATATTTATTTTAATTTTTCCGTTAGGGTTAGGGTTATAATTAGGGTTAGGGTTAGCATTAGGGTTATAATTAGGGTTAGGCTGGGTTCATACTGCGTTATGGCAGTCCGTTAGACGGACTGCATTACACCGCGGTATAATGCGGTGTAACGCAGTCCGTTAACGCTGCCATTCACCCCCATTTGAGGGCGCATCGCGACGCATGCCGTAAAGCAGCATGCATTCGCGACGTGCCATCATTCAGTGACGGAGCCTCGGACGCGGGCTGCAGCGTCTGGGCTCCGTCACCGCTAGCGCAGATGAATCATCTGCTGATTCATCTGCGCTAGCGGGTATAGCATAACGCAATCGTGTTATGCTATACCGTTACCAGCCCGTCAACGCTATGTGTTGAACGGGCTGGTAAAACGCAAAATGAACTTAGGGTTAGGGTTAGAATTAGGGTTAGAATTATGGTTAGGGTTACAATTAGGGTTGAAATTAGGGTTGGGATTTAGGTTAGGATTAGGGTTGGGATTAGGGTTAGGGGTGGTTGGGATTAGGGTTGGAGCTAGAATTGAGGGTTTCCACTATTTAGGCACATCAGGGGGTCTCCAAACACGACGTGGCGTTCAAAAAGTCAAATGGCGCTCCCTCCCTTCCGAGCCCTGCCGTGCGCCCAAACAGTGGTTTACCCCAACATATGGGCTATCAGCGTACTCAGGACAAATTGCACACCAATTTTAGGGTTCTAATTTCTCCTGTTACCCTTGGGAAAATAAAAAATAGCTGGCTAAAACAATCATTTTTGAGGAAACAAATTATTTTTTATTTTCACGGCTCTGCGTTTATAAATTTCTGTGAAGCACTTGGGGTTCAAAGTGCTCACCACACATCTAGATAAGCTCCTTGGGGGTCTAGTTTCCAAAATGGTGTCACTTGCAGGGGTTTCTACTGTTTAGGCACATCAAGGGCTCTGCAAACACAACATGACGCCCGCAGAACATTCCATCAAAGTCTGCATTACAAAATGGTGCTCCTTCCCTTCCAAGCACTCCCATGCGCCCAAACAGTGGTTTCACCCCACATATGGGGTATCAGCGTACTCAGGAAAAATTGCACAACAACTTTTGGGGTCCAATTTCTCCTGTTACCCTTGGGAAAATAAAAAAAATAGCGGCTAAAGAATCATTTTTGAGGAAAAAAATGATTTTTTATTTTCACGGCTCTACGTTTATAAATTTCTGTGAAGCACTTGGGGTTCAAAGTGCTCACCACACATCTAGATAAGTTCCTTAAGGGGTCTAGTTTCCAAAATGGTGTCATTTGTGGGGGTTTCCACTGTTTAGGCGTATCAGGGGCTCTCCAAACGCGACATGGCGTCCAATTTCAATTCCAGCCAATTTTGGTTTGAAAAAGTCAAACGGCACTCCTTCCCTATCAAGCCCTGCTGTGCGCCCAAACAGTGGTCCTCCCCCACATATGGGGTATCAGCGTACTCAGGACAAATTGGACAACAACTTTTGTGGTCTAATTTTTCCTGTTACCCTTGGGAAAATAAAAAATTGGGGACTAAACGATCAGGTTTGTGGTAAAAATATGACTTTTTATTTTCATGCCCGGGAGTTATAAACTTCTGTGAAGCACTTTGGATTCAAAGTGCTCACCACACATCTATATAAGTTCCTTAGGGGGTCTAGTTTCCAAAATGGTGTCACTTGTGGGGGGTTTCCACTGTTTAGACACATTAGGGCCTCTACAAATGCGACATGGCATCCAGCCAATTCTGCGTTGAAAAAGTCAAACGGCGCTCCTTCCCTTCCAAGCTCTGCCATGCACCCAAACAGTGGTTTACCCCCACATATGGGGTATCAGCATGCTCAGGACAAATTGCACAAAAACTTTCAGCTGCAGATGGAAGGGAGGGAGACACAGTACTTCATTACTGATGGTAGGCGGAGCCCAGATCACGATGACACCTCAGATTAAAAGCGTGTTGACTGGCTGGCTCCTCCAGCTCGGGCTCCTCCTACTCAGCTTTCTCCAGTTTACAATTTGAGGTCCAGAGGACGGTCGCTGCTGGAAGCAGCTCCTCAGAAGACTTTATTATTTTTTATCGGACAAGAGACTTGGATCACCAAATGTGGTCTAGAGGTCTCAGGGATCTCAGCGCTGCTGGACTCCCACCTCTCCCTTGGCGGATCTGTATTACCCTAAGGGTGGTCCCTGCAGAAACCTGCCGGCCCGGGGGGATGAGGATGGCTTCCCTGGCGGGGGCGCACACCGCGCTGCAGGGGTCACTGCGTCCCCCGCCCTGGGGGGGAAGCATGGGCATAGCGCCAGAAACCCCTGGGGGTCCCTGTGGCGCCTTCGGCTGGTGAGTACTCACATTTTATTAAAAGTGTGTGAGTGCTTTAGCGACTGCTGCGGCAGCCACTGTACATGTACAATGCCGGTGACTAGTTTTTTTTATGTCCGCAGGTGGATGCCTGCAGGACGGGGGAAAGAAGAGGAGTACGCGCTCTTTTTATTTTTTTGAATTTCGCGCCGCTCTGAGCGCGCGCGCTTTACGGCAGTCTCCATTTCCGGCTCCTCCATACATGGAGCACGTCGGAGACAGAGCGCGGGCCATTGCTGATAAGAAAGCAGGCTGAAAGCTCTCCGGATCGCTCCCCTCCCCTCCCGGCAGGAACGGTACCAGCTTGGTGAGTCGCTTCTAGCCCGCCGGGCAGAAGCTTAACCCTTTCACCTCCACAGCGCGGGCGCCGTCTGGGGCGCTACTGAGTGACAGATTGCGCGGTCCTGCAGCTGTTTTGTTGTATATGGGGCTCGCACACTCTTTTAATGTTAAAAAAGAGGTTGTGGGGAGTCTGCGACATTAATACTGCCACTATACGTTCCCGATAACGATCCCAATAACGACGCATACTATGCGATCGTTTGTGATCGTTTTTTAATGTCGCTAGTAGCTGCCAATCTGGGCGATCTCATTAACATCGCATAAGCGATTAGTGATCTCCTTAACAACTTTGGCGGTCATTGCGTTATACAAACAGCGCAATTTTTTAGCGATCTTGTGGAACTTTTTTCTGTATAGTGTGGCATAGCTGTCCTGCAGCTGCGACCTTATAAGAGGCGCTTGGGGCTCACACCCTTTTCATTATCAGGGTTGTGGGGAGTCTGCTACTTTAACCCCTTCTTAGGCGGTTAACTCTTAGTGGTAAGACAGCTGGGGTAGCTCTCTCTTTAGAGCTTTAACCCTTCAGCGTTTTGTTTTTTCTTTAAGAAACACTGTTCTGGTTACTGACAGGTTTAACCTGCCATATACTGTGCACGGGCATGTCAGATACCATCTCCCAGATCCGCTACGGATCAACCTCGCGTATCTGGCGCACAGACCTCGACTCGGAGGTTCCAGCAATCCACTAGCCTCTATTGATGGCCTGTCTGACTTTTTAGATTATGGAGTGTCAGCTAGATCCTCTCAAGGAAGCGACACAAATCGGTGCCTTCCTTTTCGCTTAGCGAAGAAGTCCGTTTCGGATAAGGAGGATCGGCAGGGACACTCTGCCTCTCTCATGGGCCGTACTAAAATTTCTATGGCTATGAGGGCGTTACAGTTACCGGAGGAGGTAACTAGACGTACTGGTAAGTCGGCCCGGATGTTTCAGGAGTCGCATGGCGACGGCTTTGCAAACTGTATCCGTTTTTTCTACGGGGTTGTTTGTTAATTGGACCCCTTCTCCTGAAGTGAATGTCACTTTATTCCAGCTTAGCAAATCTTCCTGGTAAAGGGAAGGCGAGTCTGCAGGACACGCTGGACAGAAAAACGGAGATGGCAACAATATCCACCTGCGAGGCCGTGGATCATAGATTCGGTATTAAGGATCTAGGTGTACTTGTTAAGCTCACCTGAGCCGGTTGGACCGTCTAAGGACGGCGTGGCAAGATGGATCTCCTCTATCGAGGTAGATGGGCTTTTCAAGTTGAAGGATGATGCGTCACTGCTATCCAGGGCGCAATCCTCGGCAGTCACAGTCAGAAGAGCACTGTGACTTGAACAGTGGAACGCGGTTTCCAAGCAGGATTTGCTATCTTTAGCTTAGAAAGTGGTCAGCTATTTGAATCTGACCTCACGGAGCTGATTGCCAAGGCAAAGGCAAAAGAAACAGCTTTACCGCAGCGCAGAGCTGTGACTTCTGCGTCTGCAGGACTAGTGCCGATAGTTATCGGCGGTCCTTTCGGTTCAAGGGATGATCCGGCCAACCCTCTGGGGTTTTGGGTCGTCTCTCTCTTTTTTAAAAAAAAAAAAAAAAAAAAAAAAGGGGAATTCTCAGAAATTCCGCATACCCTGGAAACAGAACTTCTGTTAAGACAGAATCTGGCAAAAAAAAAAAAAACGCTAAGGCGGACTGACATCTGAATCTCTCTCGAGTGCTCTCGAGTGGGGGGTCGTTTACTCCATTTCAAACTGACTTGGGTTTCCCGTGTGTCGGACGCCTGGGTGACACAGGTTGTGTTGGCAGGCTACTTCATGGAGCTTCTTTTTCGACCCCCGGACAGTTTTTTTGCCAATCTCGCATTCCGTCAGAGCCGAACTTTTTACCTCTCTATTGCGAGAGGTCGATTCCCTTCTGCAGAAGGGTGTGGTGATACCGGTTCCGCAGAGGACCGGGGAAGAGGATTTTTTATTCGATCTCTTAGTAGTCCCCAAGAAGGAGGACAAATTTCACCCTATTCTGGAAAAGATTGAATCGGCTTGTCCACACCAGATAATTCTGCATGGAGCCGCTTCGCTCCGCTATGGCAGCTCTGTCGCAGAACGACTTTTTGGTCAATCGACATTCGCAACGCTTATTTGCATGTTCCCGTCGGAAGAGCTCACCAGCGCTTCCTTCGTTTTGGCCATAAATCAACCATTACCAGGTTGTGGCTCGGCCTTTCGGCTTGGCCTTAACGCCCAGAACTGTTACAACGATTCTGGCACCTAAATCTCATGGCAATTCTTCAAAGACGGGGGCTTTCGATTCGTCCCTACCTGGACGACCTTTCGATTGTGGCCTCAAAGGAGAGGCTGTGACGCAATCTATCCCTTTAGCTCCCTGAGGATTCGGGTGACTGGTCAATTGGGGGAAGTTGTCTCTGGAATCGTCGCAGGCAATCCTGTTTTTGAGGATGCATTTCGTCACGGTACGGGCGGTGTTGTCCCTACCTCCAGACAAGCAGGCATGTCTTCTCCGACATGTACAGATTATGAAGTCTGCGACAGCAATGTCCCTTCGGAAGGTATGCGCCTTCTGGGTTTGATGGTGGTGTCCATGGAGCACTTCCGTTTGCCCAATTTCATTCCAGAGCTCTCCATAGGCTCATTCTGAGTCGTTGGGATCGATCGCAAGTTTTCACTGGATTGCAGCGTCACCATCTCTCACAGGGTGCGAGAATCCCTAGGATGGTGGTTACGTCCAGGAGCGTTATCCCTGGGAAGGTCTTTCTTCCCTCCGAAGTGGTCGGTCATAACCACCAATGCCAGCCTGACGGGCTGGGGAGGGTGTCTGGAACGATCTTCGGATTCAGGGAGTATGGTCATCGGAAGAGTTGGTTTTACCGATCAACATCCTAGAATTGAGGGCAATTTTTTCCTTGCCTCCAACACTGGACGGTCTCTTTGAGCGGTCTGCCAGTCCGAGTGCGGACAGACAACGCGACGGCGGTCGCGTATATCAACCACCAAGGCGGGACGAGGAGTTCCCATGATGGAGGTGTCTCGGATCCTGATTTGGGCCGAGACCAGGGTTCCAGCCATCTCTGCGATTCACATTCCAGGAATCCAGAATACCACGGCGGACTTCCTCAGTCGCGAGAAGATGGATCCCGGAGAATGGGGTCTTCATCCGAAAATTTTTGCACTGCTGTGCTTCCGTTGGGGAACTCACTAAGTGGACTTGATGGCGTCCAGGTTCAATACCAAACTACCGACCTTCATGTCCAGGTACAAGGACCCGAAGGCTGTGGCGGTAGACGCTCTGGTGGATCCGTGGGACCATTTCGAGCTAGTCTATGTGTTTCTGCCGATATCCTTACTCCATCTGGTGTTGCGTTGGATCAGACTGGTGAGAATTCCGGCTATTTTTGATAGCCTCAGGTTGGCCAAGGAGGATGTGGTTCTCGACACTAGTGTCGCTTTTGGCGGCGCCGCCATTCCCACTTTCCTCTTCGCCCGGACCTGTTAACCCAGGGACCCGTTTGTCATCTGGACTTGAAGTCTCTGCGTTTGACGGCGTGACTCTTGAGACTAAAATTTTTGACCCTTAGAGGTTTTTCAGCAAAGTCATTGCCACTCTGCGAGCTGCTAGTAGTTCGACTACTACTAGGATTTATCACAAGACTTGGGAAGTCTTCTTTTCGTGGTGTTCGGGTTCTTCAAGGAACCCGAAGGTTTTTCCCTTTCCCAATTTGTCTACAGTATGGCTGGACAAAGGTTTGGCAGTGAGCTCCCTGGAAGGGCAGGTTTCTACTTTGTCCTTACTGTTTCGGAGGGCTATCACCTTCCGTAGAGTCGTACGTTTCCTTTTTCGCGGAGTAACCCGTCAGTTTCCGCCGCGGGAGGCGCCTGTGTCTCCATGGCGTTCAACCTGCTCTTGGAGGCTCTTCAACATGTGCCTTTGAGCCTATGAGTTCTGCTAACCTTTCTCTACTTTCTGGGAAGGTTGCCTTTCTTAGTGGCGGCAACCTCTTTGAGAAGGGTTTCTGAGTTGGCGGCTCTTTCTTGTTCGCCTCCTTTCCTGGAGTTTTATTCTGATCGAGTAGTGCTTCGCACACGGGGCGACTTTCTACCTAAGGTGGTGTCGTAATTTTCATGTTAACCAGGATATTGTGTTGCCCTCGCTTTGCCTGGGCCCGAGGAATGCAAAAGAACGGGCCTTGCACACATTGGATTTGGTGCGGGTTTTGTAGTTCTATTTGTCTATTACTCAAGTTTTTCGCAAGTCAGGTTCCCTGTTTGTAATTCCTGCAGGTCGCAGGTGTGGTCAACGAGTTTCCGAGGACTCTATAGCTCGTTGGTTTCGGTCGGTTTTTTTGGAAGTTTACCGACTTAAAGACGAGCCTTACCTGATTAAGGTTCGAGCTCACTCCACGAAGGCTGTGGTTTCATCGTGGACTTTTCATCAAAGGGTTTCGGCAGCTCAGCTCTGCCGAATGGCAACCTGGCGTTCTGTCCACACATTTACAAAGTTTTGTAAGGTGGACGTTAGTGCTTCCGCTGCTGCGGCCTTAGGACATAGGGTCCTGCAGGCAGCGGTGGTTTAAAGTTCTAGTTAACTTGTATTTGGCGCTTGTTGCGTTTTTATCTAGGTTGTTGGGTTTCTGCCTATTTTTG
>JARQOD010000001.1:341541858-341588102 GCA_033576555.1 Oophaga sylvatica
CCCGGGCCCCTGATTTCACCCATTTTTAAATCTCAGATTTCCGTTTAATTTTTTGCAGCGCCACCCGGGTAAAATATAGTATTTCACAAATAAACGGGTTGCTTTTTTGTGATACGGTACCCTAGAGCAAGAGACGTTCTTTGTAAGATTTTTTCCCCAAAATTTTAAAGAAGGTTTAAGAAGGGAAAAGTTTTGGGAAGCTAGCAGAACAAAGGCTTCCCCATGGAGGTAAAACTTTTTCCTAGGCTGGGGGCCCATTGGGTATGTACGGGAAACCCGGGTCATGTAAAAAAATGCTTTTAACCTGCAGTTAATAGCTTCTGACACCGTGGGCACCCACCCTGAGAGCCCCGCTGTCAGAGGAGAAAATTCAATTTATGGTGAGAAGAGAACCCATTCTACCGAGCACCTCAACGCATACAAGCAGTCCCTCGCCAGCTTCAAGTCCACGCTGTCTGCCGCAAAACAAACTTACTTCGCATCTCCCATATCCTCCCTGTCTCACAACCCTAAACAGCTCTTCAACACTTTCAATTCTCTACTCCGTCCCCCAGCACCTCCTCCCTCTCCTCTCATTTCTGCTGAAGACTTTGCCTCCTTCTTTAAGCAAAAGATTGATATGATCAGAGAAAGCTTTGGCCCGCAGCCGCCAACGCCCCTCTTAGCCACTCAGCCCTGTTCTTCCAAAACCAGCTTCACCACCATGACAGAAGATCAGCTCTCCACTCTCCTGTCACGATCACACCTCACCACTTGCGCGCTTGACCCACTCCCATCCCACCTCATCCCTAACTTTGCCACAGTCTTCATCCCTACTCTCACACACCTCTTCAACCTTTCACTTACAAATGGTGTCTTTCCTTCATCCTTCAAACATGCCTCAATCACTCCCATCCTCAAAAAGCCCTCCCTCGACCCATCCTCTGTGTCTAACTATCGCCCGATATCTCTTCTCCCCTACGCCTCAAAACTACTGGAACAGCATGTATATCTCAAACTGTCCTCCCACCTCTCCTCCTGTTCCCTCTTTGACCGTTTACTATCCGGCTTCCGACCGCATCACTCAACTGAAACTGCCCTAACTAAAGTCACTAACGACCTGCTAACCGCCAAGAGCAAGCGACACTACTCTGTCCTCCTTCTCCTGGACCTGTCTTCTGCCTTCGACACCCTGGACCATTCCCTCCTGCTACAGATTCTCTCATCTCTTGGCATCACAGACTTGGCCCTATCCTGGATCTCATCATACCTAACAGACCGAACATTCAGTGTCTCCCTCTCACACACCACCTCCTCACCTCGCCCCCTGTCTGTCGGTGTTCCTCAAGGCTCAGTCCTAGGACCCCTACTCTTCTCCATCTATACCTTCGGCCTGGGACAGCTCATAGAATCCCACGGCTTGCAGTATCACCTCTACGCCGATGACACGCAGATCTACCTATCTGGACCTGACCTCACCTCCCTACTGACCAAAATCCCACAGTGTCTGTCTGCTATCTCAGCCTTTTTTCTTCTTGCTTTCTCAAACTGAACATGGACAAAACAGAATTCATCATCTTTCCCCCACCTTATTCTTCCCCTCCACCAGACCTATCCATCAATGTCAATAGCTGCTCGCTTTCCCCAGTCCCGCATGCTCGGTGCCTTGGGGTGATCCTCGACTCTGCCCTCTCTTTCAAACCACATATCCAAGCCCTCGCCACCTCCTGCCGCCTCAAAATCAAAAATATTTCCCGGATCCGCTCATTCCTCAACCATGAAACCACAAAAACACTAGTGCATGCCCTTATCATCTCCCGCCTCGACTACTGCAACCTCCTACTGTCTGGCCTCCCCTCTTGCACTCTGGCACCACTTCAGTCCATCCTACACTCTGCTGCCCGACTAATCCACCTGTCTCCCTGCTATTCCCCAGCCTCCCCCCTATGCCAGGCCCTTCACTGGCTTCCTATTGCCCAGAGGCTTCAGTTCAAAACCCTAACCATGACATACAAAGCCATCCACAACCTTTCTCCTCCATACATCTGTGACATGGTCTCCCGCTACCTACCCACACGCAACCTTCGATCCTCTCAAGATCTCCTTCTCGACTCCCCCCTCATCTCTTCTTCCCACAACCGCATACAAGACTTCTCCCGGCTTCCCCCATACTCTGGAACTCCCTGCCGCAAAACATCAGACTTTCACCAACAACAGAAACCTTCAAGAAGAACCTGAAGACCCACCTGTTCCGACAAGCCTACAGCCTACAATGATCCTCAGTCTTCTGAACCATCGCACGACCAGCTCTACCCTTTCCTAGTGTATCCTCACCCATCCCTGTAGACTGTGAGCCCTCGCGGGCAGGGTCCTCTCTCCTTCTGTACTTGTGTGTCCCTTGTCTAGCACACGTTTATTGTACCTGTCTATATTTTCCCTATTCATATGTAAAGCGCCATGGAATAAATGGCGCTACATAAATGTGTAATAATAATAAAAAAAATAATAATGGTGGCGCCTGCATGGTTTCAGTCACTAATCTGTGCATAGAGATCGGCGGCTGTAACCACGCTCCCGGCACTGACTAATAGCAGGCTTATCATTAGGGTGGGCTGTCAGTCAGGGCCGAGGGTCCAGTTACAGCGGCTGCTCTCTATGCACTGAGCGGTAACTGAACGCTACCCGGGAGGAATAAAGTTAATTTCCTCCTGGCAGCAGGGCTCTCAGTGCAAGTGCTGCACATTGTCAGAACATGATCAACCTGCAGCTGAACCCCTTATTTTGCAGCTTAATAGCATTATTTTACATGACAGGTTCCCGTTAAGCATTTGCAGCAGTCATTTCTGTACCAAAAACGTGCATGTCAGGAAAAAGGCAGCACAAAATGTGCTTGATTTGCCACGTTTTTTAATTGCGCTTTTTTTTTATGTTGCAGATTTGAGACTGCTTCAAATGTCCTTGGAAAAAATGAGCAACATGTGAGATTTCAGGGATCTCCATTTGCTGGTAGTAGGAAATGCTTCAGTTTTTGTGATAAAGCTGCATGGAAAATACGTGATTAAAACGCACATAGTATTTAACGTGTGAACATGCCTTAATGGTATGTGTACATGTGAAATATTTGCAGACATTTCTGCATCAAAAACATGTCTCTTGGTAGGAAAAACGCTGCATAAAAAATGTGCAGTTTTGCCACGTTTTTTATGCATGTTTTTATATGCATTTTTTCCAGTCATTAGATTGGGGGGAAACTCTGAAAGAAGTGACTGCCGACCTGTTCAGAGCACAGCAGGGAGGTTGTCACACTGCTGTACCCTGAACAGGATGCAGCACTTCCTGGGAGAGGAGGGAAGGTAAGTGCAAGCTTTTTTTTTTTTTTCTATGCATTGTATAGATGGGAGGGCCATGTATGGCTGGCTGGGGGCCATGTATGCCAGGCTGGCTGGCTGGGGAACATGTATGCCAGGCTGGCTGGCTGGGGGCCATGTATGCCAGGCTGTGTGTGAGCGTGCGTTTGGGTGTGAGTGTGCATATTTTCATGTTTGATCATATGTTCCTCTGTGATCCCCCCACCCCCATAACCCAGCACACTGCTCTCCTGAAATACTGTGCTCCTGTCACCCTGAGGAGGGAGGGTAAGTACAAGCTTTTTTTTTTTTTTACTACGCATTGTATAGATGGGAGAGGGCCAGGGCCGGCGTCAGCACCCGGCACACCCGGGCAAGTGCCGGGGCCCTGAGCAGGCGGGGGGGCCCACTCGCCGTCTGGCACCCCCGCGCCCGTTAGCGGAGGAGAGCGGTGTCAGCGCCGCTACTGGGCCCCCCCCACTTGCTCAGGGCCCCGGCATCAGCTGGCACAATACTTACCTCTCCCGTGCCTCCGCAGCCGCAGCTCCGGGCTCCAGGGGCACCGGCGCTTCCTCTCACAGCAGCGCCGCTGAATGACGTCATCATTCAGCGGCCGGCTGTGGCAGAGAGCGCGAACGCTGGACGGGTGAGACGTGTGTGTGTGTGTGTGTGTGTGTGTGTATGTAGTGCGGTGCTTTGTGTGTGTGTGTGTATGTGTGTGTGTATGTATGTGAGAGAGTGCTTGTGTGCTGTCTGTGTGATGATGGGCAGGCATTGCTGATAATGGGGAAGCATTGATGATGATGGGGAGAAGATGATGATAATGGGCAGGCATTGATGATAATGGGCAGGCATTGATGATGGGGAGAAGATGATGATGGGCAGGCATTGATGATAATGGGGAGGCCATGATGATGATGGGGAGCCCATGATGATAATGGGCAGGCATTGATGATGGGGAGGAGATGATGATGATGGGCAGGCATTGATGATGATGGGGAGGAGATGATGATGATGGGCAGGCATTGATGATAATGGGGAGGCGATAATGATGATGGGGAGACAATGATGATAAGGAGGCAATGATGATGATGAGGAGGAAATCATGATGATAATGGGGAGTCTTTCCACAGCGCCCTCTCCTGAGCCGTAACAGTGCAGAACGCAGTACAGCGCAGAGGAGAGCTCCATATTTTGTATGGAGCATTATAAGGGGACCAGTATCCTGTATGGAGCATTATATTGGGTCCAGTATTCTGTATGGAGCATTATTTTGGGTCCAGTATTCTGTATGGAGCATTATATGGGGGGGGGGGGTGACATCCTGCATGGGGTATTATATGGGTGATGAGGGGGAGACTGTGGTGCCCATAATATTGTATGGAGGACTGTACTGTCCAGTCTGTTCTGTGCGCTGTGAGGATTTGGCGGTTTTTGAGCTATTGTACAATTTACAATAGATATCAGTCATGTAATGTAAGAAGTGAAGTATTTGGCATTATACTGTACCCATATTTCTCTGCTGTATCTGTGCATCATGAATCGTGGTCTGTGTTAAAGGGGCCCACTGAGGCTCTTTCGCCCGGGGCCCATAAAAACCTGGAGCCGGCCCTGGAGAGGGCCATGTATGCCAGGCTGGCTGGCTGGGGGCTATGTAAGCCAGGCTGGCTGGCTTAATGAGGGCCATGTATGCCAGGGGGGGTGTGTGTGTGTGTGTGTGTGTGTGTGTGTGTGTGTGTGTGTGTGTGTGTATGCGTTTGGGTATGCGTGTGAGTGTGTGTGTATTTTCCTGTGTGTGAGCATGCATATTTTCTTGTTTGATCATATATCTCCCTCTGTGACCCCCTCATAGACCAGCACACTGCTCTCCTGAAATACTGTGCACCTGTCACCCTGCTCCTTCCACAATTACCTCCCTCTGTGACCCCCCCTTAGACCAGCAAACTGCTCTCCTAAAATACTCTGTGCTGCTGTCACCCTGCTCCTTCCACCATATATCTCCCTCTGTGACCCCCCATCGACCAGCACACAGCTCACCTGAAATACTGTGCTGCTGTCACCCTGCTCCCTCCTCCATATATCTTCCAGAATTCTTGCTGCCTGCCATCCTCTGTAACCATCTACTTGTTAGTATAACTTTGCAGTCACCAACAAAATGGCTGCGCACTGTGTTCCTAAATGTCATCCTCTTATCCCTTAGCAAACACCCAGAAGGGGAGGAGAGGAGTGACTTCACACACATGTGAGCAGATTCAGCCCATATTTACTGCAGTGCAGTAATGTGAGCTAGTTGTTTAAAAGCGGAAATAGCAAACTTTTAAAATTATTTTTCATATTTTACTAAATTATAAACAAATTATATTTTTTAAGAAAATTTAAACATTAATTCTTTACAGTTTTTCAATTGCTGAAAAAAAAACCATTTTTTTATGGCATCTTCCCTTTAAAGACTTTTCAGCAGTTTTAGCATGTTAAACTGGACAAATCATGGATTAGTGGCTGCAGAGCCAAGTAAAACATTTTTTTTATTTCTCAGTTTCATTGCAGAAATATTAGCTTGTAAAATTACATGCTAATTTTCGCAAAGATTCTTCTCTGGGAGCATTTACTTTTTCACCTGTATGACTTAGACCAATCATAAGCAGATGTTGTTAGCTTAGTGTCAGCTTTCTTTGTGTGATATTGAAAGACGTAATGATGCTCAGCCCAAGGCTGTGTCTCATTACAAACACCTCTTGCACTTCTCTCATAATAATGCAGTCAGCTCAGCTCTACTCCCATCACACTGACGGCAGTGAGAAAAAAAAGCTACAGAGGTGTTTATATTGACATACATCTCTGCTTTACTCTACTTTCCTGCTTCTAATAACAGTCAACGGGACCAGGGATTCCCAGCAGGTAATTGTCCTGCCTCAAGCTGCATAGCAGCTGAGATCTGACGAGGGCAGGGACATTCACGGTTAGCACTTCTATGGGTCTTTTCAAGAGGGATAAAATTGGAAGGGAAAGCTTTGAAAAAAACAAGCTAAAAAGTCAATGGGACCAGGAGTTCCCAGCCAGTCTCCCATGCAGTTACTTACTTGGCCTCAAGCTTCTGCGGTCTGACGAGTACAGTCGCATTAAGCTTACAATAGCCATTGTCAGACGGTTAGCACCTCTGCGGATCTTTTCAAGAGAAATAAAATCGGAAGGGAAAGCTTTGAAAAAAAACAAAATGTCAACGGGACCAGGTGTTCCCAGCCAGTCTCCCATGCCGGTACTTGCCCAGCCTCAAACCGCCTAGCAGCTGCAATCTGATAGGGCAGGTACATTTAGCTTAGAATGGCCGTCGACAGACAGATAACACCTCTGCGGGTCTTTTCAAGATGAATAAAATCGGAAGAGAAAGCTTTTAAAAAAAAAAATATTAAAATGCCAATGGGACCAGGGATTCCCAGTCAGTCTCCCATGCTGGTACTTGCCAGGCCTCAAGCTGCATAGTGGCTGTGATCTGATGAGGTCAGGAAATTTCAGCTTAGGATGGCTGTTGTTGACAGATTGCTAGAACATCTGCAGGTCTTTTCATGAGGAACAAAATTGGAATTGAAAGCTTTGAAAAAACAAAATAAAAAAGTCAGCGGGACCAGGGATTCCCATCCAGTCTCCCATGCCCAGCCTCAAGCTGCATAGCAGCTGGGATCTGACAAGAGCAGGCACATTCAGCTTAGAATAGCTGTTGACGGATGATTAGCACCTCTGCTCGTCTTTTCAAGTTGAATAAAATCGGAAAGGAAAGCTCTGAAAAAAACAAAATAAAAAGTCAGCGGGACCAGGAATTCCAATCCAGTCTCCCATGCTGGTACTTGCCCGGCCTCAAGCTGCATAATGGCTGCAAACTGACGAGGGGAGGCATGTGCAGCTTAAAATGGCCTTTAATAGATAACACCTCTGCGGGTCTTTTCAATAGGAATAAAATCGGAAGGGAAAGTGTTGTGAATACCTTGGAGGCGACTTTTGAGCTGGGGCTCCCTCCGGTGGTTGCTGAGGGTAATGAACTTATTACTGAATGGCCTTCAGCTGGCTCTGAATGGTATGATATAAGTGACTTGAGTTCCCAGCAGCCTTGCCAGTAATCAATTGTTCCTCCTGCTCTTGTTTGGAGCACTGTTGTGAATGTTTAAGAAATTTATTCTGAGCAGAAGCTCCCTCTGGTGGTTACAAACAGTACTGAACTATTCAATGAAGATTGTGAAGATTGGCAATCAGGTGTTACAGACTGGTCTTATATAAGGGAGGTTCCCTCCCATCAGGGTTGCCGGTGATCAATTGTTCTTGTCTCAACTTTGGTTCCTTGTTCACTTGGAAGCTTGCTGTGTCTTGCCTGCATCTTCTGCTAACAGATAAGATATTTTCTGCTTTTATTTTTTGTGCTTGCTTTTTGCATTTTGTCCTGCACTTCTGTGGAGGTCAGCCAGGTCCCCTCCGGGGGCTTGTGCTCCTCTCAGTTTATCTGAGCCACTGTTATTTGTTCATTTGCCTTTTCCAGTTTTTTCAGTGGCTGCTGCTTAGTTTTTTTACACCAGAGAACTAATTTAGGTGGTAGAGGTCGTGTGATCTCAGGTGTTTTTGCAATTAGTGTGTTGGTATTTTTTTAGGGTTTTTTGGATTGCAGTAAGTGTCCTTCCTATCCTTTTCTTTCTAGGAAGATTGGGCCCCATACTATTTTCTGTCTGTGTCTGTATTTCCTCTTGTCTAACCCCCATTACATGTTTGGGGGCTTCCTATGTTCTTTGGGGATCTGCTCCGGGGCAGATAGTTTTCCTCTTTCTATCTTTAGGTGTAGTTAGCTTCTCAGGCTGTGACGAGGCGTCTAGGACCAACGTAGGTACGCTCTACGGCTGCCTTTAGTTGTGGTGGTTAGTCAGGGTACTGCAATCCAGTAGATTCCAACCTCTCTGGTGTATTGCCTTTTTTGCCTGCTCTCCTCAGCTAACAAATCATAACAGTATCACCGGCCAAACTGAAAATTATATTGTACTCACAGAAGGGAAAGATAGTGTAAAAAAAAAAAAGTTGTCAGAGTTGTCAGAGATATTTTTTTTTTTCTTTCCCTCTTTTTCTCTGGGTGCTGAGGATTTTTTTTTCCCTCAATGGAGTTTGCACAGTTGTCTGGCCATGTGGATCAGCTTGCCACTGAAGTTCGGAGTATTGCTTCCTATCTTGCAGGGTTGCCGGTTGTGGAACCTAGGATCCCCATGCCAGATTTGTTTTTAGGGGATCGAGCTAAATTTCTGAATTTCAAAAATAACTGTAAGTTGTTTTTTGCCTTAAAACCTAAGTCCTCAGGGAACGCAGCACAGCAGGTTCAAATTGTCATCTCTCTCCTGCGCGGCGATCCTCAGGATTGGGCTTTTTCCCTGACACCTGGGGATCCTGTTTTGAGTAATGTTGATGCATTTTTTCAGGCTCTGGGTTTATTGTACGATGAACCTAATGTCACTGATCAAGCTAAAAAAGCCTTGTTGGCATTAAATCAGGGGCTTGAGGACGCTGAGTTGTACTGTCAGAGATTCCGAAGGTGGGCAGTCCTGACCAAATGGAATGATGATGCTTTGGCAGCCCTTTTTCGGAAGGGTCTGTCAGAGA
Source organism: Oophaga sylvatica (assembly GCA_033576555.1). Taxonomy (NCBI): domain Eukaryota; kingdom Metazoa; phylum Chordata; class Amphibia; order Anura; family Dendrobatidae; genus Oophaga; species Oophaga sylvatica. The sequence goes on from JARQOD010000001.1 coordinate 341,550,810, forward strand.
ATGTAAAAGATGTTATGGTGGGTTTCCCTGCTCCCTCTGGTCTCAATGATTCTATGTCATTGGCGATTCAAATTGACAGACGTTTGCGTGAGCGTAGAGGTATGCGTGGAATAGTGTTGCCTTGTTAACCAGCTTCTGAACCCATGCAGAGTGATAGAGTGGCTTCTGGGGCACAGCGTCATGAGTTTAGAAAACGCAATGGGTTATGTTTCTACTGTGGTGACGCCTCTCATGCTATTTCAGCCTGCCCTAAGCGGGGAAGACGTTTTGCACGCTCAGTTGTCTTGGGTAGTGTTCAGACTAAATTTCTGTTGACTGTTACCCTGATTTGCTCCCTGTCCACATTTTCTGCTCAGGCTTTTGTTGATTCGGGAGCAGCTATTAACCTGATGGATTTTGATTTTGCTAAACGTTGTGGGTTTCCCTTGATACCCCTACGGAAGTCTATTCCCCTACTGGGGATTGATTCTACCCCTTTGGCTGAGAATAAACCCCAGTTCTCTACTCAGGTGATAATGAGGGTTGAACCTGATCATCAGGAGAGTTGCAAATTTTTGGTGCTGTATAATCTGCATGACATTATTGTACTAGGTTTCCCTTGGTTACAGTCTCATAATCCTGTTTTGGATTGGAAATCTGTGTCTGTAACCAGTTGGGGCTGCCAATGTGTTAATGCCAACACTCCTGTTTTTTCTGCCTCTCCCCGGGCTCAGGATGTTCCTGACTTTTTGACTGATTTTTCTGATGTGTTTAGCGAAAGTAAATCTGCATCCTTGCCCCCCCATAGGAGCTATGACTGCGCTATTGAATTAGTGCCTGGTAGTAAATTCCCTAAAGGTCGCCTTTTTAACTTGTCTGTACCTGAACATGACGCTATGCGGTCTTATATCAAGGAGTCATTGGAGAAGGGTCATATCAGACCATCCTCTTCACCCTTGGGTGCCGGTTTTTTCTTTGTGGCCAAAAAGGATGGTTCATTAAGGCCGTGTATTGATTATCGTCTCTTGAACAATATCACTGTGAAATATCAATATCCGTTACCCTTGATTTCTGACCTGTTTTCCAGGGTGAAAAGTGCTACTTGGTTTACCAAGCTTGACCTCAGGGGGGCGTATAACCTTATTCGCATTAAGCACGGGGATGAATGGAAGACGGCATTTAATACCCCAGAGGGGCATTTTGAGTACCTAGTGATGCCCTTTGGGCTCACTAATGCTCCTTCCGTCTTCCAGTCCTTCATGAATGACATTTTCAGGGATTTTGTGGATAAATTTCTGATTGTTTATTTGGATGATATCTTGATTTTTTCCAATGACTGGGACTCTCATGTGAAACATGTTAGGACTGTGTTTCAGATTTTGAGAGAGAATGCTCTGTATGTGAAGGGATCAAAGTGTCTTTTTGGCGTACAGAGGATCTCATTTCTGGGATTCATTTTGTCCCCATCTGTTATTGAAATGGACCCGGTCAAGGTTCAGGCCATCTGTGATTGGGTCCAACCTACTTCATTAAAGGCTATTCAGAGATTCTTGGGTTTTGCCAATTTTTATCGTAAATTTATTGGTAATTTCTCTGTTATTGTTAAACCATTGACTGATTTGACCAAGAAGGGTTCTGATGTGGTGAATTGGCCTCCTGAGGCAGTCTCTGCGTTTCAGGAACTTAAGCAGAGATTCACTTCTGCTCCTGTTCTACGGCAGCCTGATGTTTCTCTGCCATTTCAGGTGGAGGTTGATGCCTCTGAAATTGGGGCAGGTGCCGTTTTGTCCCAAAGAGATCCAGAGACCTCTAAAAGTAACCCTTGTGCCTTTTTCTCTTGAAAATTTTCTCCAACTGAACGTAATTATGACGTGGGTAATCGGGAGTTATTGGCCATGAAGTGGGCTTTTGAAGAGTGGAGACATTGGCTGGAGGGAGCCAAACATCAGGTGGTGGTCCTCACGGACCATAAGAATCTGGTTTATCTGGAATCAGCCAAGCGACTTAATCCTAGACAGGCCAGGTGGGCCTTGTTTTTCACACGTTTTAATTTTGTGGTTTCCTTTCTTCCTGGCACTAAGAATGTTAAAGCGGATGCCCTCTCGAGGAGTTTCCTTGCGGACTCTCCTGAGTTATCTGATCCTGCTGTTATTTTGAAAGAGGGTGTAGTTCTTTCCGCCATCTCGCCCAATTTGAGACTGGCTCTGGAAGGGTGTCAGGAGGATAAACCCGAGCGCTGCCCTATTGGGAAATTGTTTGTCCCAGACCGGTGGAAAAAGAGTGTGATGTCTGAGATTCATTGTTCCGCGTTGGCCGGTCATCCCGGAATTTTTGGTACCAGGTACTTGGTTAGTCGGTCCTTTTGGTGGCCTACTTTGTCTCGTGACGTCAGGGAATTTGTGCAGTCCTGCGGGACTTGCTCTCGCTCCAAGCCTTGCTCTCGCTCTAGTGGTTTGTTGATGCCATTGCCTGTGCCCAAGAGACCATGGACCCATATCTCTATGGATTTCATTTCCGACCTCCCTGTTTCTCAGAGAATGACCGTTATCTGGGTGATTTGTGATAGGTTTTCCAAAATGATACATCTTGTGCCATTACCTAAGTTGCCTTCCTCCTCCGAATTGGTGCCTTTGTTCCTTCAGCACGTGGTTCATTTACACGGCATTCCTGAGAACATTGTGTCTGACAGAGGAGTCCAGTTTGTTTCCAGATTTTGGAGGACTTTTTGTTCTAAACTTGGTGTTCAATTGTCTTTCTCCTCGGCTTTTCATCCTCAGACCAATGGACAAACTGAGAGAACAAACCAGACATTGGAGACTGTTATGATTTGGTAGTTGAGGAGAGCAAGCAAAAAAGGAAATACACCAGAGAGGTTGGAATCTATGGGATTGCAGTACCCTGACTAACCACCACAACTAAAGGCAGCCGTGGAGCGTACCTACGTTGGTCCTAGACGCCTCGTCACAGCCTGAGAAGCTAACTACACCTAAAGACAGAAAGAGGAAAACTATCTGCCCCGGAGCAGATCCCCAAAGAACATAGAAAGCCCCCAAACATGTAATGGCGGTTAGACAAGAAGAAATGCAGACACAGATAGAAAATAGTATGAGCAAACGCTGGGGCCCAAACTTCCTAAATAGAAAAGGAAAGGAAGGACACTTACTGCAACCCCAAAAAACCCTGAAAAGTACCAACACTACTAATTACAAAAACACCTGAGATCACACGACCTCTACCACCTAAATTAGTTCTCTGGTGTAACAAAAACTAAACAGCAGCCACTGAAAAAACTGGAAAAGGCAAATGAACAAACAATAGTGGCTGAACTAAACTGAGAGGAGCACAAGCCCCCGGAGGGGACCCGGCAGACCCCCACAGAAGTGCAGGACAAAATGCAAAAAGCAAGCACAAAAAACAAAAAGAAGAAAATGTCTTATCTGTTAGCAGAAGATGCAGGCACGAAACAGCAGGCTACAAAATGAACAGGAATCAAAGATGAGACCAAAACAATTGATCACCGGCAACCCTGATGGGAGGGAACCTCCCTTATATAAGACCAATCAGTAACACCTGATCGCCAATCTTCCCAATCTTCATTGGATAGTTCAGTACTGTTTGTAACCACCAGAGGGAGCTTCTGCTCAGAATTCATTTCTAGCACATTCACAACAGGAGACTTATCTGAGATGCTTTGTGTTTGCTGATCAAGATGACTGGGTCTCTTTTTTGCCTTTGGCTGAGTTTGCTCTTAATAATAGGGCTAGCTCTGCCACTTTGATGTCTCCATTTTTCTGCAATTTTGGGTTTCACCCTCGATTTTCTTCGGGACAGACGGAGGCTTCTGTCTGTCCAGGTGTTGACTGTTGTGGAGCGTATGCAGCAGATTTGGGACAAGGTAGTGGAGAGGTTGTCCCTCTCTCAGGAGAGGGCCTAGCGGTTTGCCAACCGGCATAGGATTGATGGTCCTCAGTTTGAAGTGGGGGACTTGGTCTGGTTGTCCTCCAGAAATATCACTATGAGAGTTGCATCTCCTAAGTTTAAGCCTAGGTTCATTGGACCTTATAAGATCATGGAGATTCTTAATCCTGTTTCCTTTCGTTTACTTCTTCCAGGGACATTTAAGATCCATAACGTGTTCCACAAGTCCTTATTGAAGAGGTTTGTCGAGCCAGTGGTTCCTATGGCTGCGCCTCCTGACCCTGTTTTGGTTGCGGGCAATCTGGAGTATGTGGTTGAGAAAATATTGGATTCTCGTTTTTCTAGACGGAAACTCCAGTATTTGGTTAAGTGGAGAGGTCATGGTCAGAAGGACAATTCTTGGGTGTTTGCTTCGGACATCCATGCTAGGAGACTGATCCGTGCGTATTACAGAGCTCATCCTGACCGACCTGGTTGCCCAAATGAGGGTTCGGTGACCCCTCCTCAAGGGGGGGTACTGTTGTGAATGTGTTAGAAATGAATTCTGAGCAGAAGCTCCCTCTGGTGGTTACAAACAGTACTGAACTATTCAATGAAGATTGTGAAGATTGGCAATCAGGTGTTACAGACTGGTCTTATATAAGGGAGGTTCCCTCCCATCAGGGTTGCCGGTGATCAATTGTTCTTGTCTCAACTTTGGTTCCTTGTTCACTTGGAAGCTTGCTGTGTCTTGCCTGCATCTTCTGCTAACAGATAAGATATTTTCTGCTTTTATTTTTTGTGCTTGCTTTTTGCATTTTGTCCTGCACTTCTGTGGAGGTCAGCCAGGTCCCCTCCGGGGGCTTGTGCTCCTCTCAGTTTATCTGAGCCACTGTTATTTGTTCATTTGCCTTTTCCAGTTTTTTCAGTGGCTGCTGCTTAGTTTTTTTACACCAGAGAACTAATTTAGGTGGTAGAGGTCGTGTGATCTCAGGTGTTTTTGCAATTAGTGTGTTGGTATTTTTTTAGGGTTTTTTGGATTGCAGTAAGTGTCCTTCCTATCCTTTTCTTTCTAGGAAGATTAGGCCCCAACGTTTGCTCATACTATTTTCTGTCTGTGTCTGTATTTCCTCTTGTCTAACCGCCATTACATGTTTGGGGGCTTCCTATGTTCTTTGGGGATCTGCTCCGGTGCAGATAGTTTTCCTCTTTCTATCTTTAGGTGTAGTTAGCTTCTCAGGCTGTGACGAGGCATCTAGGACCAACGTAGGTACGCTCCACGGCTGCCTTTAGTTGTGGTGGTTAGTCAGGGTACTGCAATCCAGTAGATTCCAACCTCTCTGGTGTATTGCCTTTTTTGCCTGCTCTCCTCAGCTACCAAATCATAACAGAGCACGTCTTGCTTTCCTGCTCTCATTCAGATAAGTGTTTTTGTTGTTTTTTTCCTCTGTTGGATTTTCACTGCTGGTTTGCTGCTTGCAGTGGACTGCAGCTGGTCCCCTTTTGGGGTCTTGCGCTGCAATTGTGCTCATTGTGTGTTTGCATTTTTGCTTTGTTCCTTTGTCACTTTTTATTTGCTGTGTTGGTACAGATCGTGTGATCTCAGGTTTTTTGTTAATCAGAAGTGTTGGAATTTTTGTCAGGGTTTTTTTTGGGTTGCAGTCAGAATTCTTTCCTATACTTTTCTATCTAGACAGATTGGGCCCCAGCGTTTGCTCATTCTATTTTCTGTCTGTGTCCGTGTTTTCTTCTTGTCTAACCACCATTACATGTTCGGGAGCGGGGGCGGAGCCTGGACGTGCATGGAGAAGGAGGCTTGAGCCACAGCTCCTCTCCACACTGTATCCTGCCTAAGCGTCTATCTGCTTTCTAACTGCTGGTGATGGGCAAATCTGACAAGATTAATACTGGGTGCACCCCCAGGAACACTAAGACCCCAAAAACACAGCGGGGACTGGAGGCTTTCCTGCTGAAAGGCTCAGCTACCTCAGGCTCCCAGCTACCAGACATGGCGTTGGTTCCCGCCACTGACACAGATTGTGAAGGTGACTCCACTGATGATGGGAGAGCCCTGAAGAACCGTTCATCAGGTTCAGAACAACTGACGATGCGTAACTTAAAGAAGCTGCTCGCTCAGACACATGCTCCGATCCGTGCAGATTTGCAAGATATAAAGCAGGAATTACTTAAGATGGGTAACAGAGTGGAAGCCCTGGAAACTGGCCATGCGGCCGTCCTGCATTACAGCCATGTCTCTAAGACTAAGCTACAGTCACAGCATCGACATTTGAATACTGCAATCCTCCAGCTGGAGGACTTGGAGAACCGAAACAGACGATCTAATCTACGTCTGAAAGGCTTACCTGAGTCTGTGCAGCGTGAAGACCTGGAATCCACTGCCAAAGTTCTCTTTTCCTCCCTGCTTGGCACTGAACGGGGGCAGAATATTGAAGTAGAACGGATCCATCGTGCCCTGAAACCACGACCAGCTGAGGGTAATCCTCCCAGGGATGTAGTATGTGGACTCCTACGCTATGTGGATACCGCCGCAGTCCTGTCTGCTGCACGGGAGAAGGGCTCCCCAACTCTGGGTGAATATACCGTGGACTTTTACCCTGATCTATCGCCGGCGACACTAGCAAAGAGGCGTCTGGTTAAACCTCTTTTGGATCATCTTAGGACCCACAACCTGCCTTACAGATGGCAGTTCCCCTTTGGGATTCTGGTGCTTAAAGGAACTCTTAAAGTCTCAATTCGCCATCCTGATGATCTGGCACAGGCCTGGACTAAGCTTGACATCCCTCCGGTAAAAGTTCCGTCCTCGCTGCCGATTCCTGATGAAGAGGACCTGCCACAGTTGCCTGCCGTGGACATTTGGAGCACCCCCAAAAGGAAGAATAAGTCTGCAAGAAGTCGGCGACGGGACACTGCTGAAATAGAGTGAGGGTTGCCGGCATTAGTTCCGTCTGCTGTGCTGCTCTTTATTTGGTGAGCCTCACTCACAATGAGCCCATCGACCCGGACACTCAGGGAGGGGAGTTTTTTCTTTTAGGTCCCTCTTATTCTCCGGCGGCAGGCGAGGACCCTCTGCATCAGCCTGAAGTTGGCTGCTTGCTGCTTCTCCTGACTGGGGCTGCAGGGCTCCTCAAAGTCTATTTGCCTTGCTCGCAGTGGCCCGGTGAGTGACACACATTCATTGCTGTTCTTCCTATCTATGCCATGGACTTTATCCTCCTGCTAGTACTGCTGCTTACCAGTGGTTGTTACTGTTATTTTTCTTTTGGGGTTAGCTGTTTAACTGAGTGCGCAATATGTGTTTTACAGTTTAGGGGTTAACTATTCACTGTTGTTTTACTGCTGTCACAGTGTTATGGTTCATTACCGTGTGCCTATTGCTACACCTAATTTGCATGCGCATAACGCGAGCCACATTTACACGCGCATAACGTGAACCACGTGTTCATTTGCGCGCGGGACCATTTGCTATCTTTGGGCGCGCCACAGCCCACAGTTCACATTTTCTTGTTTGTTACTTGTTTGGGCACATTCATAGATACTGAGGGTCCTACTATTGCTATTTGCGTGTGAACTGATCACGTCTTACCAGCCGCTTGAACTGGTTTAGAGTGACTAATGACTGCACACGCACATTGATTCCCCTGTATTTCAGTTGCATTTATGCGCGAGTCCCCTTCCTCTCCGTGACGTGATCTCCCTAATTAGGTTGCATCTCCAGACGGCGCCCCTCCGGCGTCTAGAGATAAGGTGACATTTTGTACCTTCAACGTCAAGGGCCTAAATGTTGCACAGATGCGTTCCCAGGTCTTTCGCTTATTACAAAAAAGAAAACCTGATGTGGTTCTCCTTCAGGAAACGCACTTCAAGGAACAAGCGATCCCCAACCTCACTAGATTCCGGTACACCTCCTGGCATCATAGCTGTAATGGTTCCCACGCTTCCAGGGGAGTAAGCATTGGCTTTAAAAGAGGATTACCTTTCAAGGTGATTGCACACCAGATGGATAGCGAGGGTAGGTTTTTGTTTCTGAAGGTGGCGCTGGGTGCGATGAAATTAACGATTGCTAACATTTATGCCCCCAATGTAGATCAGGCCTTGTGGCTTCCTCAAGTACTCACCTACCTGTCTGCTTTTGCTGAGGGTACTATGGTCCTTGGGGGCGACATCAATGTCTCGCTGAACCCTCTGCTGGACACATCCCACCAGCGTACTTCGGTGTCGTACCCCAAATTGGCCAAAATCAAACGGTCCATAGCTGATGCTTCCCTGGTAGACACTTGGCGTGTCGTGCACCCAGCCAAAAGAGATTATACATTTTATTCGGCAGTGCATGGCTCCTATCACCGCATAGATGTTTTCTTGCTTTCACGGCATTCACTACCTTTCATCTCGGCAACCCGTATTGGCTGTATCTCGGTATCTGATCACGCCCCAGTTTACCTGACCCTTTCCCTACCCGCGGAGCTGGGCTGCAGCTTCAACTGGCGTTTAAATACGTCGCTATTAGATGACAAGATTACGGTAACTAATCTGGCCGCGAAGCTACGTACCTTTTTTAGTGAGAATGATAATGCCGATATGCCATTGCCAACATTAATGGAGGCACATAAGGCCTTTATCCGAGGCGAATTCATAGCCTTGGGCTCCTATATGAAGAAGAAAAGATTCCAGGAACTTGGTACCCTCCTACAGCGCATCACTTCCCTGGAGCGGACCCATAAGGAAACGAGAGCCAGGCAGACGCTGAATGAATTGATAGAAGCACGGACTGCTCTCCGAAGCTTTCTTAATATTAAAATCGCGAAATCAATGCTGTACACCAAGCAGAAATTCTATGCATACGGTGTCATCTTATACGAAAATGACGCAAGATAATTGTACCATCCAGGGGGTGAAGGATGATTCTGGGGCTCTGGTCCTCACTGCACAACAGATTGGTGAACAATTTAGTTTGTTCTACGAGAAATTGTATAATTTAACCCCTGACAGAGATTCAGTACAATCAGCTGCTCATGATACTGCGGTCCAATCCTTCCTTGACTCCTTAACGTTACCGACGTTATCTGCTTCGGACAAGTTGTCTCTAACCGCGCCATTCTCCAGCGGGGAAATTTTGAACGCCATTAAGTCGACTCCCACCGGGAAATCTCCAGGCCCTGATGGACTCCCCATTCTATATTATAAGAAGTTTAGCGAGATTTTGGTCCCCTATCTGGAGAAATGGTGCAATGCCCTAGCTTGTGGGTCAGAGCTTCCTTTACAGGCCCTGATGGCTCACATCTCGGTCATACCGAAACCGGGGAAAGACCCTACAGCCTGCGGAAGCTATAGGCCCATATCACTGCTTAATGCAGATTTAAAGATTTGGGCAAAACTATTGGCGAATCGATTGCAGGCCCTCCTCCCCAACCTAATTCATCGCGACCAGGCGGGGTTTGTCCCAGGTCGTGAAGGCAACTTCAATGTCCATAGAGTGATTAGTTTATCGTACTATGCGAGACGCCGATCACTTCCGTTGGTGATGCTGGGTACGGACGCAGAGAAGGCCTTTGACCGCGTTGATTGGGCCTTCATGCGCGCGGTTCTCCTCAAGTTTGGCTTTCCACCAAGTTTCGTCTCTGCGATTTTTTCGCTATACTCGAAACCCTCGGCTGCGGTTAAAGTCAACGGGACCTTCTCGCGGTCGTTCAGGATCGCCAACGGAACAAGGCAGGGTTGCCCCCTCTCCCCGTCGTTGTTTGTCCTCTGTATAGAAACCCTATTGCAATCTGTCCGTCAGGATCTACAAACGCATGGTATTGTGGCAGGTGGCCGACATCACCTCATCGCGGCCTATGCCGACGATTTATTTTTTTTTTCTATCCGATCCTCTTACAACATTTCCCCTGCTCCTCGATAAATTTGCCGTATTTGGCTCAATATCCAATTTTAAAATTAATTTCGCTAAATCGGAAGCAGTGAACGTCACCCTATCTGGGACAAAGGTAAGAGAACTACGGGATCTCTTCCCTTTCCGCTGGCCGGACTCCGGGATTACCTATTTAGGCATCAAGGTAACTGGTGAGATAAGTACTATCTTTGACCGGAATTATTCCCCATTGTTGGCCTCCATTAAGTCCCAACTTATCTCTTTGAAGGTGCCATGCATGGCTTGGCTGGGAAGAAAAGCTTACCTAACCTCCTACGTTTTACCGAAGCTTCTGTATCTTTTGCAGGCGGCTCCGATATGTGTTCCACAAACGTACTTCCGGCAAATTAACCGCCTTTTTAGGAATTTTCTGTGGAATAACAAGAGATCCAGAATCTCACATCAAACCTTACGTAGACCACGCTCCCAGGGAGGTATTAACCTCCTGGACCCGTCGATTTATTACGAAGCAAACCAGCTGCTTCGGTGGCTGGACTACTGCAGGCTGAAGGGCAATTCAGATTCGGCTGCGATTGACCTGGAGTCCCTGTCATGTGCGGAGAAGGCCTCCTTCTGGATCCCGAAGACGTTGATGCCTCATCGTGTGGTGGACAATCCCATGGTCCAGAGCGCATTGTCCATATGGTGGAGGTGCAGCTCTGACCCACGTCTGGCACCCTTTCCCTCGCCGCTGATGCCGACCGCTTTTTTGCCTAAGGCGGTGGGCATCCCATTGGTAGACCCAGTTATGGTTTCCTTATGGAACAGATTGGACATGCCAATTTCCTTCCGATTCCCCCAAGGCTTTGTTCCTTCTGCGGCGAACTTGGAGGAACTGATGCTGCCTAAGAAACTTAACTTCATTCAACTTGAACATTTTAGGCTGATTTGTCATCAATTCCTGCGAACGCACCCCTTGTCTCGGGATTGTACACCTTTCGAACAACAACTTTCGTTGCCTACCCCTCCAAGAAACTCCCTCTCTCGCATGTACGCTGAAAGAGTGCTGGAACCACAGATACCGAAGACCTCATACCTGGAGGCGTGGGAACGTGAACTACATTGCTCATTTACAGATGAGGAGTGTCCCAGATTTATGCCCGTTCACACGGCTTCTCCCGCTGTGTCCGCCTGAAGGAGAACTCACTGAAATTACTTACCCGGTGGTATAAGACTCCGGCCCTACTGTTCCAATGGGGGGTGACTCCGACCGGCGCTTGTTGGAGATGTGATGGAGACCTGGGAACGCTTTCACACCTTTGGTGGGATTGCCCATTGATAAAAACGTTTTGGACAGATGTTGAGGCGAGTATCAGATCCATTTGTGACCCTACATTCTTATTGACGGCCCCACTAATATTGTTGTGGTTATCGACCCCCACATATGTGCCCAAGAAATCTAAACTTAGTACGCAACTGCTGATGGCAGCTAAATTGGTAATCCCCACGTTGTGGATGGACAAGACTCCACCTAGTAAATCTTTGTGGCTAGCTAAAGTAGATGACATTTTTAGGCTTGAGGAGCTGACGGCGAGAGTGGAGAACCGCTTTGACGGTTTTTCTAAGCTTTGGGCGCCATGGGTTCATTATAAGCAGACGGTTGCTTAGTTTACTGATAACTTGGTCCACGAGACATAGCTGGTTGGCTCTCTTTCTCCCCCCCCTTCACCTCCCCCCTTTTCTTCTATTCTAATGTCGAGCTGTTCCCCTTCTCTCTAGTCCGTGTACCCTAACCTCGTTCCTTCTCCTCCCCTTTCCCGTTCCCCCCCCTCCATCCTACCGGTGACCAGGTTCGCCTTACTTGTTTGCTACCTCATGATGCAGTGCGCGAGATATTTACTGAGAACTCCGTACAGTTTGCCGACCGATATTCATATCCCTCCCGTACAAGCGGAGTGGTTCTAAGATACATGTAGGTATTCCACTGTAATCTTGTACTGCTTCTCTTTGCATATACATTTGTTCCTGGTTTATGTAATGTAATGGGATGGATCATGGACTTTGAGATATTTTGGTTATTCAGTTATTGTTGTTACATTTCTGTCCAGTGGACATTCTCTCAATGTTATCTGTACTCTTGTTCATATTCATATAAATAAAGAATAAACAACATGTTCGGGAGCTTCCTATTTCTTTGGGGATTCTGCTCCGGGGCAGATAGCATTCATCTTTCTGCCTTTAGGTGTAGCTATCTCTCCGGCTGTGACGAGGCGTCTAGGATCACCGTAGGTACGCTCCACGGCTACTTCTAGTGTGGCGGTTAGTTTAGGTTACTGCAATCCAATAGTTTCCAGCCTCTCTGGTGTATTGCTACTTTGGCTATTTTTTGCAGTTTCTCCTCAGCTACCGAAAAATAACAGTAAAGCTTTTGAAAAAAAACAAATTAATATGTCAACAGGACCAGGAATTCCCAGCCAGTCTCCTATGCCAGAACTTGCCCAGACCCTAATGCATAGCTGCTGCGATCTGACGAGGGCAGGCACATTCAGCTTAGAATGTCCATTGACATGCAGTTTGCACCTCTGCGGGTCTTTTCAAGAGAAATTATAATCTGAAGTGAAAGCTTTGGAAAAAAGGAAATAAAAGGTCAAAGAGACCAGGGATTCCCAGTAAGTCTCCCATGCTGGTACTTGCCCAGACTCAAGCTGTATATCGGCTGTGATCTGATGAGGGAAGGCGCATTCATCTTAGAGTGGCCGTTGACAAATGGTTAGCACCTCTGCAGGTCTTTTCAAGAGGAATAAAATCGGAAGCGAAAGGATAGAAAAAAAAATAAAATGTCAACAGGACCAGGGATTACCAGCAAGTCTCCCATGCCAGTACTTGCCTGGACTCCAGCTGCATAGGGGCTGTGACCTGATGAGGGAAGGAACATTCAGCTTAGAATGGCCATTGATAGATGACTAGCACCTCTGTGGGTCTTTTCAAGAGGAATAAAATCGGAAGGTAAGGCTTAGAAAAGAAAACAAACAAAAATAAAATAAATTGTTAACGGGACCAGGGATTCCCAGCAAGTCCCCCATGCCGGAACCTGCCCAGCCTTAAGCTGCATAGCAGCTGCAATGTGATGAGGAGAGGTACATTAAGCTTAGAATGGCCGTTTGCAGATGATTAACACCTCTGCAGGTCTTTTCAAGAGGAATAAAATTGGAATTGAAAGCTTTGAAAAAAATAAAGTCAGTGGGACCAGGGATTCCGACTCAGTCTCCCACCCAGTGCCTCAAGCTGCATAGCAGCTGCGATATGTCGAGGGCAGGCACATTCAGCTTAGAATAGCCATTGACAGATGGTTAACACCTCTGCGGATCTTTTCAAGAGGAATAAAATAGGATGCAAAAGCATTAAAAAAACAAACAAAATAAAATACCAACAGGACCAGTGATTCCCAGCAAGACTCCCATGCCGATACTTGCCCGGCGTCAAGCTGCATAGGGGCTGCGATCTGATGAGAGCAGGTACATTCAGCTTAGAATGGCCGATGACAGACCGCATCTCTGCGGGTCTTTTCAAGACGAATAAGATCGGAAGGGAAAGCTTTGAAAAAAACAAAATAAAATGTCAATGGGAACAGGGATTCCCAGCCAAACTCCCATGCCGGTACTTGCCCGGCCTTCAACTGCATAGCAGCTGTGAACTGACAATGGCAGGCACATTTAGCTTAGAATGGCCATTGACAGACAGCACCTCTGCGGGTCTTTTCAAGAGGAATAAAATCGTAAGGGAAAGCTTTGGGAAAAAAACAAGCAAAAACAAATAAAATGTCAACGGGAACAGGTATTCCTAGCCAAACACCCATGCCGGTACTTGCCCGGCATCAAGTTGCATAGCAGCTGTGATCTGACGAGGTAAGGTACACTCAGCTTAGAATGTGCACATTCAGCGTTCAATGGCCAAAATTAGGCTCCATACAGTATAATGAGCCCCATATATTGCTCCATACAGAATGAGCCACATATAATGCTCCAGTATATGATGAGCCCCACATATTGCCACATATATTGCTCCATATATAATGCTCCATACAGTATATGATGGGCCCCATACAGTATAATGAGACCCATATATTGCTCCATATACAGCTCTGGCAAAAATTAAGAGACCACGGCACAGTTTTATAAAATTCCGCTTCTCTACATGTCTGACAGCCATTCCATTCCAGTGTCAGTTGAATTCCAACCAGAGTACACCTCATTCTACTTACTGTGTTTCTGATTAGATGATCACCTGATCCAAATCTTATTTAATGAAGGAAAGTATAAAAAACACTGCTGTGGTGCTCACAATCCTCTTTCAATAGGAAAAGCTGGATGGCAAAACAAGTGCTAGTAATATCCCCAAAGTAATAGGAATGAAAAAATAACTTTTAACCATGCCAAAGGAGTTGAAAAGAAAAGTCTTGAGTGAGGAAAAGAAGGACTCAATTCTGGCTATACTAGCAGAGGGATACAGTGAGCGTCATGTTGCCTTTATCCTTAAAATTTCTGAGACGGCAGACCATTACAAGGTCAAGCAGCAGACATTGGGGACAACAAAGCTACAGACCGGCAAAGGGCGAAAACGACTCTCCACTGACCGGGATGCCGTCATCTTATTTGAATATCACTCAGCAAACGCAGGATGACATCAATTGACCTACAAAAAGAATGACAAATGGCAGCTGGGGTGAAGTGCATGGCAAGAACAGTTCGTAACAGGCTCCTAGAGGCAGGGCTCAAGTCATGTAAAGCTTGAAAAAAGCCTTTCATCAATGAAAAGCAAAGGAGATCCAGGCTGAAGTTTGCCAAAGACTATAAGGATTGGACCATAGAGGACTGGAGTAAGATAATCTTCTCTGATGAGTCTAATTTTCAGCTTTGCCCAACATCTGGTCTTCTAATGGTTAGACGGAGACCTGGAGAGGTGTACAAGCCACAGTGTCTTGCACCCACTGTGAAATTTGGTGGAGGATCGGTGATGATCTGGGGATGCTTCAGCAAGGCTGGAATTGGGCAGGTTAACCTTTGCGAAGGACGTATGAATCAAGCCGCATACAAGGTTATCCTGGAAAAACAGTTGATTCCTTCTGCTCAGGCAATGTTCCCCAACTCTGAGGACTGTTTTTTCCAGCAGGACAATGCACCATGCCACACAGCTAGGTCAATCAATGTGTGGATGAAGAACCACCACATCAAATCCCTGTCATGGCCAGCCCAATCTCCAGACCTGAATCCCATTGAAAACCTCTGCAATGTAATCAAGAGGAAGATGGATAAACACAACCCTTCAAATAAAGAACTGCTTACATTTTTGTACCAGGAGTGGCATAAGGTCACCCAATAGCAGTGTGAAAGACTGGTGGAAAGCATGCCAAGACACATGAAAGCTGTGATTAAAAATCATGGTTATTTCACAAAATATTGATTTCTGAACTCTTCCCGAGTTAAAACATTAGTATTGTTTCTAAATGATTATGAACTTGTTTTCTTGGCATTATTTGAGGTCTGCAAACACTGCATTTTTTTGTTATTTTGACCATTTCTCATTTTCTGAAAATAAATACAAAATGTATTGCTTGGAAATTCGGAGACATGTTGTCAGTAGTTTATAGAATAAAAGAGCAATTTACATTTTATTCAAAAATATACCTATAAAGAGAAAAATCAGGCAAACTGAAAATTTTGCAGTGGTCTCTTAATTTTTGCCAGAGCTGTATAATGGGCCTCATATAATGCTCCATAAAGTATATGATGGGCCCCATACAATATAATGAGCCCCATATATTTCTCTATACAGTATAAGCCCCATATAATGCTCCATACAGAATAACAAGCGGCCCCATATAGTGCTCTAAAAATAATTGGCCCCATAAGATGCTCCATATATAATTGGCCCCATAGGATGCTCCATGTATGATGGGCCCCATAAGAAGCGCCATATATAATTGGCCCCATATGATGCTCCATATATATATATGGCCCCATAAGATGTTCCATATATAATGTGCCCCATATTCTGCTCCATATGTAATTAACCCCATAAGATGCTCTATATGTAACTGGGCCCATAAGATGCTCCATATAGAATTGGCCTTATAAGATGCTCCAAATGTAACTGGCATCATAAGATGCTCCATATAGAATTGTCCCCATAAGATGCTCCATATAGAATTGGCCCCATAAGATGCATCATATATAATGGGCCCCTTCTGATGGTCCCCATATATTGCTCCAAACACTAAAAAAAAAAAAAAAAACTCTTTGCTGATCGCTGCTCTGCTCCGCACTCCTCACAGTCGGCATCATCCGGCTCTCTGCACTTCTCAGGCAGAGGACGCACAGACGTGACGTCATCACGCCCTCTGACCCGATCGTCACAGTCATAGGATGCGGAAGACGCTGCAACGCTGGGAAAGGGAGAGGTGAGTATCGCAAGTGCAGGAGCAAGTGAGAGGGAGTCCCCTCGCGGGAGCCAGCATCAAGCTCTCATTGCGCTCCAGTGTACCCAACGTCGAGTGCCCCCCCGCCTGCACAGGACCCCGGCACTTGCCAGGGTGCTGACGACGGCCCTGTTCATGTATAATGGGCCCCATATAATGCTCCATATATAATTGGCCCCATAAGATGCTCCATATATAATGGGCCCCATAAGCTGCTCCATATGGAATTCGCCCCTATAAGATGCTCCATATAGAATTGGCCTCATAAGATGCTCCATATGTAACTTGCACCATAAGATGCTGCATATAGAATTGTTAAAGAGAGGATATACTCGCGCTATGATTTAAGCATACCAACATTACTGATAGGGCAAATACCTGTATAGGTGTAGAGGTTGCATAGAGACAGGTGTGAAGATTCAGAGGTGTAAGCGATACTTGAAAGTAGAAATGCAGAAGTAACTCCAGTTTGAAATGTGCCTTTTTCAGAAGTGCTTAGGAAGCTAAGAAATAAAATAGAATTTTAAAAGAAATATATCTAGGAGATAGTATATATATAAAAAACTGTTCTGAGGCTTCACACTAGAAATCCATTAAAATGGGCTAAAATAAGATAAGATAACCTCTCAGACTGTTAAAAAATATATACCTTAAAGAGAGAATCTATAAAGTGCTATTATGCAGAAAAAGGTGACACTCATAAGTTGTAATCCTTTACAAAGGAAATGTTGGTGATATTAAATGCTCGCAGGGGGTTTAAAGTGCAACAGTGCTGTATAATAGTATCTACAGTCGGCGTATACAGATAGGCCGCTGGAGGAAGCTTACAAGCCAGAAAGGTAACTGGAGGGCCAGGCTAGTACATACATATGTATATGGTGTGCGTATTGTACAAACTCCACTATGTGTGCAGCAATGCAATAAAAGACTAGTCCATGAAGCTTGCATAAAACTTGCAAGGGTCACGCTGGCGTTTCATCAGTAAACAAAGTCCATATTGCGGTGCAGTGCCCTTTGCTGGAGAGGGAGGTGGACAAGAAGGTCCGGTGGTACTTGTCTTAATAAAAGATGGTGGTGGTGATAATCCGGATCCTGGGGTCTTCGCAGCTGGAGATGGGTCACAGAGAGCTGCCCCGGCCGGTGGCGCGCTCCCAGTGAACCCGGATGCTGGACGATGCAAGTAGAAGCGCGACGGAGGCCGCGATGGATGTCGGTGGAGCTCATGTGTTCGGGTCACGTGGAGGGATCCCTGAGGTAGGAATCCGTCTGATTCCGAAACGCGTAGGATCTAGCTCTTCTTGCACACCGTACCCGCTCTCTGAGCTCCTTGGGCACCACGTGACTAGTTTGAGTCTCGTGACCTGAACACACGAGCTCCACCGACGTCCATCGCGGCCTCCGTCGCGCTTCTACTTGCATCGTCCAGCATCCGGGTTCACTGGGAGCGCGCCACCAGCCGGGGCAGCTCCCTGTGACCCATCTCCTGCTGCGAAGACCCCCAGGATCCGGATTATCACCACCACCATCTTTTATTAAGATAAGTATATCCAGACCTTTTTCTCCACCTCCCTCTCCAGCAAAGGGCACTGCACCGCAATATGGACTTTGTTTACTGATAAAACGCCAGCGTGAGCCTTGCAAGTTTTATGCAAGCTTCATGGACTAGTCTTTTATTGCATTGCTGCACACATAGTGGAGTTTGTACAATACGCACACCATATACATATGTATGTACTAGCCTGGCCCTCCAGTTACCTTTCTGGCTTGTAAGCTTCCTCCAGCGGCCTATCTGTATACGCCGACTCTAGATACTATTATACAGCACTGTTGCACTTTATACCCCCTGCGAGCATTTAATATCACCAACATTTCCTTTGTAAAGGATTACAACTTATGAGTGTCACCTTTTTCTGCATAATAGCACGTTATAGATTCTCTCTTTAAGGTATATACTTTTTAACAGTCTGAGAGGTTATCTTATCTTATTTTAGCCCATTTTAATGGATTTCTAGTGTGAAGCCTCAGAACCATTTTTTTATATATATACTATCTCCTAGATATATTTCTTTTAAAATTCTATTTTATTTCTTAGCTTCCTAAGCACTTCTGAAAAAGGCGCATTTCAAACTGGAGTTACTTTTGCATTTCTACTTTCAAGTATCGCTTACACCTCTGAATCTTCACACCCGTCGCTATGAAACCTCTACACCTATACAGGTATTTGCCCTATCAGTAATGTTGGTATGCTTAAATCATAGCGCGAGTATATCCTCTCTTTAACATTTTGCATTTTCTAACCTTTTTTGTGGTAGAAGGTTCATTTATACTTGCAGCTGATTAAGTGTAGGTGTACTAACGCTGCTACACGCCTCTTATCTCTACATATAAAATTGGCTCCATAAGTTGCTCCATATGTAATTGGCCCCATAAGATGCTCCATATGGAATCGGACCCATAAGATGTTCCATATAGAATTGGCCTCATAAGATGCTCCATATGTAACTTGCCCCATAAGATGCTCCATATAAAATTGGCCTCATTAGATGCTCCAAATGTAACTGGCCCCATAATATGCTCCATATGTAATTGGCCCCATAAGATGCTCCATGTACAGGGCCTGATCCAGGTTTTCGTTGGCTCCGGGTTAAAGAGTCTCAGTGGGCCCCTTTAACACACACCACAATTCATGATGCCCAGATATGGCAGATAAATATAGGTGTAGTACAATGCCAAAGATTTCACTTACTACTTATATTACATGAGTGATATCTATTGTAAATTCTACAATAGCTCAGAAACCAGACAGTATAGTCCTTCATACAGTATTATGGGCACCACATAGTGCACCATTCAGAATAATTAGCCCATATATTGCTCCATATAGTATAATTAACCCAATATATTACTCCATACAGTATAATCAGCCTCATATAATTCTCCATACAGTATAATGAGCCCCATATAATGCTCCATACAGTATTATGAGCCCCATGTATTGCTCCATACAGTATAATGAGCCCCATATATTGCTCTATACAGAATAATGGACCCCATATAATTCTCCATACAGTATATGATGGGCCCCATATAATGCTCCATGCAGAATGGGTCCAATATAATGCTCCAGTATATGATGATCCCCATAAGATGCTCCATATGTAATTGAGCACATAAGATGCTCCATGTAGAACTGGCCCCAGAAGATGCTCCATATAGAATTGGCCCTATAAGATGCTCCAAATGTAATTGGCCCCATAAGATGCTCCATATAGCATTGGCCCCATAAAATTCACCATATGTAATTGGCCTCAATAGATGCCCCATATAGAATTGGCCCCATAAGATTCATCATGTATAATGGGCCCCTTCTGATGGTCCCAATACATTGCTCCAAACTTAAAAAAAAAAAAAAAACCTCTCTTGGCTGTCTGCTGCTCTGCTCCGAACTCCTCACCGAATGGGTGAGATTGTTCCTTTTTCTCATGTATTGGCGTCCCATGTATATGTATATTTTTTCAGACAGCATATGTGCAACTCTAGCGGTGCTAGGTTGAGTGTTAATATTTATTGGTTCTAGCGGTGCAGAGCTGATTTTGTCGCAGTCTGTTAATATATGTCTCCTTATCCATAGTCCAAGTGACTTATCTCTCAGGTATATATCATATATCCTCTTAATATAATTGGTGTTGAGGATGTGTTTTTCATGTATATGTGTCCATTTTTAACATTTTCTAGTTAATAAATGCTAAGTTTTAATCCCCCTTTTTTGCTGCTAATTTCGATGTATAATGGGCCCCATATAATTCTCCATATATAATTGACCCCATAGAATGCTCCATATGTAACTGGCCCCAGAAGATGCTACATATAGAATTGGCCCCATAAGATGCTCCATATGTAATTGGCCTCATAAGATGCTCCACATGTAACTGGCCCCATAAGATGCTCCACATGTAATTGGCGCCATACAGTGCTCCATATAGACTAGGCTCCAAAAGATGCTCCAAATATAACTGGTGTAAGGTTCTGTGTACATGTTCCTGAAACTCAGTTTGTTCGTCAGCCATTTTACTTTCTGTCTTGCTGCAGCTATCTTGCCCTCAGTCAGAATGGAGTTTCCAGCTTGCATGTTCCCGCCCTGATTCTCTCC
The DNA here is from genome assembly GCA_033576555.1 of Oophaga sylvatica. NCBI lineage: Eukaryota > Metazoa > Chordata > Amphibia > Anura > Dendrobatidae > Oophaga > Oophaga sylvatica. The sequence continues at coordinate 341,571,177 of JARQOD010000001.1, forward strand.
TTTGCTTCTTAAGCAGCCACAGCTGAGCAATCAGTGCTTCAGAATCTAGCCTGCAGTGAACCTGTGACCTGACTCCTAAAGCCTTGGACCCTGTACTCCAGCTATTCCTACTGAGGAACTCTGAAGCACTTGTGGACTCTGAACCCTGCTCTTTGAAAGACCCACGTTTGCATGGACTTACGGTAACAGAGAAGAAGATCCTGAACCTGTTGTGGAGAGTGATTGCTGAGCTTAGATTACTCTGGCCTGCTGTGTCTCCTGCTTCTGTGTCTGCAAACTGTGTGACTATTTTTGCCAACTTGTATGAAGGAATACAAGACTTTCTATATCAAACCTGTAGCGTCGGCGTCCCGGCCCTCTGCCAGGCAGGGACGCCGTTCCCCTTACCAGCGCTCTGCGTCCTCAGCGCCCCCAGCGTCCTCAGCGCCCCCAGCATCCTCGGCGTCCTCCTTCCACCCTGCTGGGCCCGCGCGCTCCTTCCCTGCTGCTGGACTTAGGGCGCGCGCCCGCACCCTCCCCCGCTCTTAAAGGAGCCGTGCGCATTTTCCAAATTAGTCTCCGGCCAATGCCGGAGGACTCCACCCTATATTAAGGGCTTCCTCCTTAATAGAGGTGCCCGAGCAATGTTGTTGTTGCACTGTATAACTCTGCTTCAGCCCTCAGCTCCTGTTTCCAGTTGCCTGTCTGTTACCTGTCTGTTTGCTGTCTGCCATCTGACTGCAGCCCTTCCCGGAGGTTCGGACATCACCTGCAGTGATCCCCGGCTATTACAGAGACTCTTGCCTGCTCACTTGGGAGCGATCATCTGCCATCCGACTGCAGCTCTATCCGAAGGTTCGGACTTCATCAGCAGTGATCACCGGCTACTCTAGAGACTCTTGCCTGCTCACTTGGGAGCGATCATCTGCCATCCGACTGCAGCTTTATCCGAAGGTTCGGACATCTCCAGCAGTGATCACCGGCTACTCCAGAGACTCCTGCCTGCTCGCTTGGGAGCGATCATCTGCCATCGGACTGCAGCCTACCAGGAGGCTCCAACATCTCAGGTCGTATAAGCCTGTATATTCTGAGACTGTCCTGGTCACTTGCCGTGACAACCTGTCTACCCAGAGACTGCCCTGGTCACTTGCCGTGACAACCTGTCTACCCAGAGACTGCCCTGGTCACTTGCCGTGACAACCTGTCTACCCAGAGACTGCCCTGGTCACTTGCCGTGACAACCTGCCTACCCAGAGACTGCCCTGGTCACTTGCCGTGACAACCTGCCTACCCAGAGACTGCCCTGGTCACTTGCCGTGACAACCTGCCTACCCAGAGACTGCCCTGGTCACTTCCCGTGAATTCCTGTCCGTATTCCCCGGGCGCCACCTGCTCTCTTACAAGTATACTGTCTTGTATAATAAAGCTCAGTGGTTTCACCTACCAGACCCGTTACAGTTTGCTCGGGCCATGGAACCCGGTGGCACCCAAACCCCTTCACTCCCGGAATTGTGTCATGAACTATCTCGCCAGAGGTCGCAACAGGAGGCCATCCTGGGTCACCTGCGGAACGTCAATTCCCGCCTGGACACTCTGAATTCATCACCAGCAACCACCGCTGGAGCCATGACTCACAATCCGGCAGCCTCGCTGCTTCCCAATTCCGTGGTTTCCATTCCCGGACCCCGACTTTCAGCTCCTCCTAGGTTTGGAGGCGACCCTGCTCTGGCTCGTGGTTTCATTAACCAGTGCACCCTGCATTTCGAACTCCTGGCACACCAGTTTAACTCTGACCGGCCAAAATTGCCTTCATCATGTCCCATCTCACCGGAGAGGCTCTGGCCTGGCTTAATCCTCTCTGGGAGAGAGAAGATCCTCTGGTATCTGACCTGCCTGCTTTTCTCGGCCTTCCGGAAGGTATTCGACGAACCTGGACGGAGGACCTCCTCTGCATCATCTCTGTTGCGTCTCCGTCAGGAGAGTCTCACCGTTGGTCAATATGCCATACGGTTCCGTACTCTAGCCTCAGAGTTGGCTTGGGACAATAACGCCCTGATTTCGGTCTTCTGGGAGGGTCTGTCCGGCCGTATTAAAGATGAACTTGCCGGTCGGGACATTCCAACCTCCCTTGATGATTTAATAAATCTTGCCAATCGAATTGATCTACGGTTCCAGGAACGTGCCAAAGAGGTCACCCGTGAGAGAGGGTTTCCTCGTCTTGCACCCTCGTTTCAGAGACCTATAACCCCTTCCGTTTCTCCCCAGATGCACACTGCTGAGCCTATGCAGGTCGACCAGACCAAGATGGTCAAAGCCCGTCAGGACTCACGCCGTGCCGAGAGGAGTTGCTTCTACTGTGGCAGTAAGGAGCACTGGATCCGTACCTGTCCGGAGAGGTCGGGAAACGCCTGTGTCTAGGTTCGCTCGGAGAGGTCCACCTAGACCAGAATAAATCCTCTTCATCTCTGCTGCTGTCTGTCTCTATTCTCATCGGTAAGAACCGTTACTTCGAACTGGCTCAACTTGATTCTGGAGCAGCTGGGAATCTTGTTTCACAGGCTCTAGTTGAGAAGTATCGCATTCCCACCAAACCTCTGGTTGAACCAGTATCTGTTGCTGCTGTGGATGGGGGTCTCCTACCTCGTCCCATCCAACTTATCACCGAAGCCATAACCCTGCAGGTGGGAATGTTGCATTCTGAGAGCATCTCGTTTCATGTTTTACCTGGACTCTCTCATGCTTTCTTACTAGGTCTGCCTTGGCTCCAAAAACATGCACCCGTGCTCGACTGGCAGAATGGAGAGATTCTTCGCTGGGGACAGGACTGTCATAAAACGTGTCTGGTGCCTGTTCATCCCGTCCGTTCTTCTCCTACACCTGCTAATCTACCTGGACTCCCGATTCCATATTGGTCATTCGCTGATGTCTTTAATAAAAAGGAAGCAGAGACATTACCCCCGCATAGACCATATGATTGCCCGATCGACCTGCTACCCGGTACTACGCCTCCCCGTGGGCGTATTTACCCATTGTCCGCTGCAGAGACCAGGTCGATGTCAGAATATATTGAGGAGAATTTAGCGAAAGGATTCATCCGGAAATCTACCTCCCCCGCGGGAGCAGGTTTCTTTTTTGTAAAAAAGAAAGACGGATCTCTCCGTCCCTGTATTGACTACAGAGGCCTAAATTTGATCACGGTGAAGAATAAGTACCCTCTTCCGCTCATTCCGGAGTTGTTTGATCGTCTTAGAGGGGCTAGAGTCTTCACTAAACTGGATCTTCGTGGAGCATACAACCTGGTTCGTATCCGTCGAGGAGATGAATGGAAGACGGCATTCAACACCCGGGATGGCCACTACGAGTATCTGGTTATGCCCTTTGGTCTCTGTAATGCTCCAGCAGTCTTTCAGGAGTTGGTCAATGACATCTTCCGGGACCTCCTCTACTCCTGCGTTGTGGTGTACCTTGACGACATCTTGGTCTTCTCTCCGGATCTCCAGTCTCACCGGAGGGATGTTCGTCAGGTTCTGCTCAGGCTCAGGCAGAATCACCTCTTCGCCAAATATGAGAAGTGCCTCTTTGAGCAGACCTCGCTTCCGTTTCTGGGCTACATTATCTCTCAAACAGGTCTACGAATGGATCCGGAGAAACTGTCTGCCATCGAGAAGTGGCCCCGACCAGAGGGGTTGAAGGCCATTCAGCGGTTCCTGGGATTCGCTAACTATTACCGTCTCTTCATACCGCACTTCTCTTCCAGGACTGCTCCAATCTCAGCGCTCACCCGCAAGGATGCTAACCCCAAACAGTGGACGCCCGAAGCAGAGGAGGCCTTTCTTTCCTTGAAACAAGCCTTCTCTTCCGCTCCAGTGCTGCATCGCCCGGACGGCAACAAGCAGTTCTTCCTGGAGGTGGACGCTTCCTCTGCTGGAGCCGGAGCGGTACTTACTCAAAAATCTTCATCCGGGAAGATGGTTTCCTGTGGTTTCTTCTCCAAACTCTTCTCCTCCTCCGAGCGCAACTACTCCATAGGAGATCGAGAGTTATTGGCCATTAAGTTGGCATTGGAGGAGTGGCGTTACCTACTCGAGGGGGCTCTTCATCCGGTAATCATCTACACGGACCACAAAAATCTGTCTTACCTTCAGCATGCTCAGAGACTTAACCCTCGCCAAGCCCGGTGGTCCTTGTTTTTTGCCCGTTTTGATTTTCTTTTGCATTTTCGCCCGGCTGACAAAAACATCAAGGCGGATGCCTTGTCCCGGTCCTTCCTGGTGTCGGATCTCGAAGATGAGCCTAAACATATCATCGATCCCGCCAGAGTAATGCAGGTGGCTCCCGTGAGTCTAAATCGTCTCCCTCCTGGTAAGACGTTCGTATCAGAGACTGATCGGAAGAGAATTCTACATTGGGGTCATTCGTCTAAACTCGCTGGCCACGCTGGTCAGAAAAAGACCCTCCAACTCATTACCCGGCATTATTGGTGGCCTACCCTGCACAAAGACGTAATAGACTTTGTTTCTGCCTGTGTTTCCTGTGCCCGCAACAAAGTTCCGAGACACCTGCCTACCGGCCGTCTTCTTCCGCTTCCTGTACCCGCTGCCCCCTGGCAGCATATAGCCATGGACTTCATTACTGATCTTCCCGTCTCTGCTGGTTGTACAGTCATTTGGGTGGTCACTGACCGCTTTTCCAAGATGGCTCACTTCATTCCTCTGCCAGGTCTTCCGTCTGCACCCGAGTTGGCTAAAGACTTTATCCGCCACATCTTCCGTCTTCATGGTCTGCCTCGTCACATTGTGTCGGATCGTGGGGTTCAGTTCACCTCACGTTTCTGGAGAGCCACTTGTAAGTTGCTAGACGTCACCCTGGATTTTTCCTCCGCTTACCACCCACAGTCCAATGGACAAGTTGAACGAATAAATCAGAATTTGACCAGTTATCTTCGACACTTCGTTAATGCCCACCATTCTGACTGGGTGGAGCTCCTGCCTTGGGCCGAATTCTCCTACACTAATCATGAGAGCGAATCTTCCACCAAGTCTCCGTTTTTTGTAGTCTTTGGTCAACACCCTCGGATCCCTGTCCCTGTTTCCATCTCTGTGGACAATCCAGCTGCGGAATCTCTGGTTAGAGAATTCTCCTCCATCTGGGAGAGTACCCGGTCCGCACTCATTCAGTCATCCGAGCGCATGAAAAGACATGCTGACAAAAAACGTCTGGATCCTCCTCAATTCCGTCCTGGGGACAAAGTCTGGCTTTCGTCCAAATATGTTCGACTCAAAATTCCGTCCTACAAGTTAGGTCCTCGGTTCATCGGTCCTTTTGAGATCATCAGTCAGATCAACCCGGTGTCCTATAAATTGAAACTCCCGGTCAATTTGCGAATTCCTAATTCTTTTCATGTATCTCTCCTCAAACCTGTGGTTCTTAACTCTTTTTTTAAGTCTACAGGTACACCTCCTGCTCCAGTGTCTGCTGATGATGAATTTGAGGTAGAGAACATTCTGGCCACAAAAAGGGTAGGAAAAAAGACTTATTTTTTGGTGGATTGGAAGGGGTTTGGTCCTGAGGAGAGAACCTGGGAACCTCGGGAGAACATCCATGCCCCTCTCATCCTAGCTAAATTTTTTCTGGCCTAAAAAGGGGGGGCCTAAGAGGGGGGGTACTGTAGCGCCCGCGTCCCTGCCTGCTGCCAGACAGGGACGTCGCTCTCCTCACCTGCGCTCAGCGTCCTCAGTGCTCCCAGCCTCCTCTGCGCCTCTGGCATCCTCGGCGTCCTCCTTCCGCCCTGCTGGTCCCGCGCGCTCCTTCCCTGCTGCTGGCCTTAGGGCGCGCGCCTGCACCCTCCCCCGCTCTTAAAGGAGACGCGCGCATTTTCCAAATCAGTCTCCAGCCAATGCTGGGGACTCCACCCTATATTAAGGGCTTCCTCCTTAATGGAGGTGCCCGAGCAATGTTGTTTCTGTGCAGTCTAACTCTGCTTCAGCCATCAGCTCCTGTTTCCAGTTGCCTGCCCTTTTTACCTGTCTGTTTGCCTGTCGCCATCTGACTGCAGCTCTATCCAGAAGTTCGGACATCTTCAGCAGAGATCCCCGGCTGTTGCCTGCTCACCTGGGAGCGATCATCTGCCATCCGACTGCAGCTCTATCCAGAGGTTCGGACATCATCTGCGGAGATCCTCGGCTATTGCAGAGACTCTTGCCTGCTCACCTGGGAGCGATCATCTGCCATCCGACTGCAGCTCTATCTAGAGGTTCGGACATCATCAGCAGAGATCCCCGGCTATTCCAGAGACTCTTGCCTGCTCACCTGGGAGCGATCATCTGCCATCCGACTGCAGCCTACCAGGAGGCTCCACCATCTCAGGTCGTATATGCCTGTTTGTCTAGAGACTGCCTGGTCACTTACCGTGACAAACCTGCCTGTCCAGAGACTGCCCTGGTCACTTGCCGTGACAACCTGCCTGCCCAGAGACTGCCCTGGTCACTTGCCGTGACAAACCTGCCTGCCCAGAGACTGCCCTGGTCACTTGCCGTGACAACCTGCCTGTCCAGAGACTGCCCTGGTCACTTGCCGTGACAACCTGCCTGTCCAGAGACTGCCCTAGGTCACTTGCCGTGACAACCTGCCTGTCCAGAGACTGCCCAGGTCACTTGCCGTGACAACCTGCCTGTCCAAGACTGCCCAGGTCACTTGCCGTGACAACCTGCCTGTCCAAGACTGCCCAGGTCACTTGCCGTGACAACCTGCCTGTCCAGAGACTGCCCAGGTCACTTGCCGTGACAACCTGCCTGTCCAGAGACTGCCAGTCACTTGCCGTGACAACCTGCCTGTCCAGAGACTGCCCAGGTCACTTGCCGTGACAACCTGCCTGTCCAGAGACTTCCTTGGTCACTTATTGTGACAACCTGCCTGTCCAGAGACTGCCTGGCTAATTGCCGTGATTCCCTGTCCTATTCCGGATGCCACCCGCTCCTCTTGCAAGTAAATTGTCTTGTATAATAAATTTAGTGGTTCCACCAACCAGACCCGTTTCCGTCAGTGGTTCCACCTACCAGACCCTTACAGATTCCCACTTGGAACGTCTTTCTTTGGGAACATACACAAATGTTTGCTTCCAAATATCCTGAGGTGCCTCAGGTTAGGCTTCTCGCAGTTCCATACTCATACGGATTTTTATTTGTGGCTTTACCTGGCACTCTGTTTTGAAGATAGCAAGCTGTCATGATGGCTTCTCCCCAGTACGTTGTAGGTAGATCACATTAAACAACATCTTCTTCCACTTTTACAGAGTACGGTTCTTGCAATGCCATTGTGTTCGGTGAAGGTTCTGTGTACATGTTCCTGAAACTCAGTTTGTTCGTTTGCATTTTACTTTCTGTCTGCTGCAGCTATCTTGCTCTCAGTCAAATGGAGTTTCCAGCTTGCATGTTCCCGCCCTGATTCTCTCCTTTGCTTCTTAAGCAGCACAGCTGAGAATCAGTGCTTCAGAATCTAGCCTGCAGTGAACCTGTGACCTGACTCCTAAAGCCTTGGACCTTGTACTCCAGCTATTCCTACTGAGGAACTCTGAAGCACTTGTGGACTCTGAACCCTGCTCTTTGAAAGACCCACGTTTGCATGGATTTACGGTAACAGAAGAAGATCTGAACCTGTTGTGGAGAGTGATTGCTGAGCTTAGATTACTCTGGCCTGCTGTGTCTCCTGCTTCTGTGTCTGCAAACTGTGTGACTATTTTTGCCAACTTGTATGAAGTAATACAAGACTTTCTATATCAAACCTGTGTCTCATGTATTTTCATCGCACCCAAGCACAAGACGCTATATGAACTGTACTACATACATTACAAGATTCTGAAGCCAAAACGTTAGTGTCTGCTGGGTCTGGAAAGGCTGTGTCTGCTGTAACTGTGGATATCGGATGTCCGGTTGTACTTTCTGTGATGACAGTGGTTGTGACTTCTCACAACCATTCCAGGTGAGCAATTCCCTTAAGTGTTTTTTTTTCTGCAGTGTTACCACAGGTAAACACTATTGTTTTTTTTTTTTTTTTCTTTTCTCTTTTTTGTCTGCTGTAACTGTGGATATCAGATGTCCGGGTGAACTTTCTGTGATGATAGTGGTTGTGACTTCTCACAACCATTCCAGGTGAGCAGTTCCCTTAATTTTTTTTTCTCTCTGCAGTGTTACCACAGGTAAACACTATTGTTTTTTTTTTTTCTCCTCTCCTCTTCTTCCAGTACTCCTGTCTTAAAAGATCTGGAAAATGGAGGCCCGCATAAAGGAACTTTGCGGAGTGACTGATAATATCCTTGCAGATTTGCAGAATATAAAGACCCGTTTTTCAAGCCTACAGGACCTCACTAATCACAATTTGCAAGTGTTTGGACAGACTGCCCAGGATTTGCGAGCCAGGATTGAGGTTCTAGAAGAGCGAGTCCAGGCTCCTGCCGTAGCCCCGAGTTCTGGGATTCCCAAGTTGCCCCCTTTTCGTTTTGGCGGTGAACGTGAGAAATTCAGGGGATTTATTAATCAATGCAATCTTTTTTTTTCTGCACATGCTTCACAATTTCCCACTGAACGATCTAAGGTGCTTACTATAATTATGTTGCTTACCAACAAGGCTTTGATGTGGGCAAACCCTCTGATTGAGACTGAGGATGATTGTTTGAATCACCTTGATGATTTTATTTCAGCCATGGGGCAGGTGTTTGATGACCCCAATCGAGGTGCAACAGCTGAAGCAGCCATGTTAGCTTTGCGCCAAGGTAAGCACTCGGTAGCTGAATATGCCTTGGATTTCAGGAGATGGGCCCTTGATACCACCTGGGACAGTTCCGCCAAAAAATCTATTTTTCGAAAGGGGTTATCTCCACTGATTAAGGATGAATTGCTCGTGCCGACCCTCCCACTGCGTTAGGTGACTTTATTAACTACTGCATCCGTATTGATACTCGTCTGACTGAACGCAGGCAAGAGAGATGGTTCGAAAGCAATCGCACTAACCTTTTCCTACCTTCCTCTCCAGCTAAGGAACCTTTGAGTAGGATTACACGGGAACCTGAACCTGAACCCATGCAGGTAGACTCTTTACAACGACGGGTTAGTGATGCACGCAAGGAACATCGTTTTAAGGAGAATCTATGTTTCTATTGTGGTAAGTCAGGGCACTTCATTATAAACTGCCCCAGCCGTTCTCGTAAGACTACTGCAGCACTCATTCATTGTGAGTGTTGCGAGAGGGGATCTGTCAGGTCCGAGCCTCAGGCTCCAGAGAGATCTGCAGCAACAGATCTTGATTTCTCGGACTTAAACTCCGTTACCTCTGAGGACGTTGACTGTGTAAACGCTGCCATTTTTCAAGTTTCCTCAGCGGTGTCCCAGCTGAGTTGTAAGAAAAACAATTCTCATTGCTTTCTTTCCATCAAACTCTGGGTTGACTCAGCTTGGGTGTCTAGCTCTGCTATGATCGACTCAGGGGCAAGTGGAAATTTTATGGATGTCTCCTTTGCTCTGAAACAGGGGATACGTTCAGTGAAGAAGGCTACTCCAGTACAGATGGAAACTGTGGATGGCTCCCTGCTGACCTCTGGACCAGTGGATCAGGAAACAGAGCCTTTGAGGGTTCTTATTGGTAAAGATCATCAAGAGAAACTGTCCTTTATGCTTATCTCTTCTCCCCACTTTCCCATTATTCTAGGGCTACCATGGCTGCAGGCTCAGAATCCTACCATTAACTGGGAGACCAAGGAATTACACTTTCCAGAGAAACAGATGAGTCCAAAAGTTTCAGCTTGCTCTGTTCCTAAAGGAACCATGTCAGTCCCTGAACTACCAGCTGTATACCAGGACTATGTGGATTTATGTGACAAGAAGAACGCTGACCAGCTTCCTCCTCACCGTCCATATGATTGTCCAATTGAATTATTGCCTGGAGCAGAGATACCTTTTGGTAAGATCTACCCCCTGGCGGGGCCCGAGCTAAAGGCTTTAAAGGATTACATAGACGAAAATCTAGCCAAGGGCTTCATACGCCCCTCTTCATCTCCTGCAGGTGCACCCATCTTCTTTGTAAAGAAGAAAGATGGATCTCTGAGACCATGCGTAGACTATAGGGAACTCAATAAGGTTACTATTAGAACCGTTATCCATTGCCTTTAATCCCTGAGTTATTGGAGAGAGTGCGACATGCCAAAATTTTCTCTAACTAGATCTTCGTGGGGCCTATAACTTAGTCCGTATTAGACCTGGGGATGAATGGAAGACTGCATTCAGGTCACGCTATGGACACTTTGAATATCTAGTTATGCCTTTTGGTCTGAGTACCGCCCCAGCCACTTTCCAACACTTGGTGAATGACATCTTCAGGGATCTCCTAGATACATTCGTGGTAATTTATTTGGATGATATTCTAATTTTTTCTAACTCCACAGAGGAACATCATGGACATGTGAGAATGGTCTTGGAACGTCTAAGACAAAATCATCTTTACATCAAACTGAAAAGTGTGAATTCCATAGGACCGAAATTCAATTTCTGGGGTATGTACTGTCTACACAAGGAATTAGTATGGATGGAAGCAAAACCCAAGCCATCAAGGATTGGCCAAGTCCTAGAAATGTGAAGGAGGTACAGCGCTTCATCGGGTTTGCCAACTTCTATAGACGTTTCATTAGAAATTTCTCTGAGGTAGTGTCACCTATCACCCAACTTACCCGGAAAGAGTCTAGGTTCTCCTGGACTCCCCAAGCCCAGGAAGCATTTTCCCGTCTAAAAGATAAATTTACCACCTGCACCTATCTAGTACATCCCAACCCCGAGCTTGCCTTCATAATAGAGGTGGATGCTTCAGACTGTGCCGTTGGAGCTATACTCTCTCAGAGAACAGGTGAGAAGAATGTCTTGCATCCCTGTGCCTTCTTTTCCCAGCAGTTGTCTTCGGCTGAGAGGAACTACGATGTGGGCAATAGAGAGTTGTTGGCCATTATTGCCGCCTTCAAAGAATGGAGACACCTTCTTCAGGGAGCTGCACAGCAAATAGTCGTCCTGACAGACCATCGTAACCTTGAGTTTATCAGGTCGGCTAAGTGCCTGACTCCTCGCCAGGCTCGCTGGAATCTTTTCTTAAACCAATTTAATTTTATCATTTCTTATAGACCAGGATCGCGCAATGGAAAGGCTGATGCACTCTCTAGGATTTACTCAGCAGAGACACGTCCAATTACTCCTCCTAAGACTATTCTTCCTGACTCTAGATTCCTAGGAGTAATTCATAATCAAGACCTACTTAAGGACATCAAGGAAGCATACCATGCGGATTCCTTTTTGGCACAACCCCCAAGGGACGTAAGTCTTGTCTTTAAGAATGGTGTGTGGATTCAGGGACAACGCCTGTATATTCCTGAAACAGTCAGATTGAGAGTATTGCAACTCATTCACGATTCCAAGATAGCCGGGCATAGAGGAATTCTAAAGACACAGGAATTTCTTTCTCGTTTCTTTTGGTGGCCCACTTGCAGGAAGGATGTTTTAAACTATGTCACTTCATGTGAAGTCTGTGCAAGATGCAAAACACCTCGCTCCTCACCAACTGGTCTGTTACACCCTCTTCCCACCCGGTCCCGCCCGTGGGGATCCATTTCTATGGACTTCATTGTGGAGTTACCAACCTCTCAAGGGAAGAACACCATTCTAGTGGTGGTTGACCGTCTAACAAAGGCAGCTCATTTTATCCCTTGTGTCGGCTTACCCACTGCAAAACAGACATCAGATTTGATGATTGAAGATGTGTTTCGCTTACATGGAGTACCGGATGAGGTTATTTCGGATCGAGGGGTGCAATTCACTTCTAGGTTTTGGCAAAATTTCTGTGCAGCATTGGACATTAAAGTAAACCTTTCTTCTGCTTTTCATCCCCAGACTAATGGACAGACCGAACGAACCAATCAAACCCTGGAGCAGTATCTCCGCTGCTTTATCTGCCACCTACAGGATGATTGGGTGGATCTACTTCCATTAGCTGAGTTTTCGTATAACAACTCTCAGAGTGCCTCCACTAAGCAGTCTCCTTTTTACTCTAATCTAGGTTATCATCCTAACATTCTACCACGATTTCCCATAGAAACGCCTTTACCAGCAGTGGCTGAAAGAATCACGTCTTTACAGAAGAATATGGATCTTCTAAAGGAGAATCTGGAATCGGCTCAGGAAAGGTACAAGAAAGCAGCAGATAAATTTCGTAAACCTGCACCAGCTTTCAAGGTAGGAGACTTGGTCTGGCTGTCAACCAGAAATCTTAAGTTAAGGATTCCATCGTCTAAGTTGGGACATAAGTACATTGGACCCTATAAAATCAGTAAAATTATAAGTGCCGTTGCTTGTCGTCTTCAACTGCCCAGAACTATGAGAATCCACCCTGTCTTTCATGTATCCCTACTAAAGGCTGCGACACCCAATACGTTTCCTGGACGTTCTTCTCCTTGCCCTGACCCAGTGCTAGTCGATGGTCAGGAAGAATTTGTGGTGGAAAGGATTTTAGATTCCAGGTTGTATAGAAATCAGTTACAATATCTGATTAAATGGCAGGGCTACCCAGTGGAGGACAACTCATGGGAACCAGTCAATAACGTTAATGCTCCTCGCTTGCTCCGTCAGTTTCATCAGAGGTACCCACACAAGCCTGGTCTGAGGTCATCCGGAGGTTGTCCCTAAGGGGGGAGTAATGTAAGGTTCTGTGTACATGTTCCTGAAACTCAGTTTGTTCGTCAGCCATTTTACTTTCTGTCTTGCTGCAGCTATCTTGCCCTCAGTCAGAATGGAGTTTCCAGCTTGCATGTTCCCGCCCTGATTCTCTCCTTTGCTTCTTAAGCAGCCACAGCTGAGCAATCAGTGCTTCAGAATCTAGCCTGCAGTGAACCTGTGACCTGACTCCTAAAGCCTTGGACCCTGTACTCCAGCTATTCCTACTGAGGAACTCTGAAGCACTTGTGGACTCTGAACCCTGCTCTTTGAAAGACCCACGTTTGCATGGACTTACGGTAACAGAGAAGAAGATCCTGAACCTGTTGTGGAGAGTGATTGCTGAGCTTAGATTACTCTGGCCTGCTGTGTCTCCTGCTTCTGTGTCTGCAAACTGTGTGACTATTTTTGCCAACTTGTATGAAGGAATACAAGACTTTCTATATCAAACCTGTGTCTCATGTGTTTTCATCGCACCCAAGCACAAGACGCTATATGAACTGTACTACATACATTACAACTGGCCCCCTTAAGATTCTCCATATAGAATTGGCCCCATAAGATGCTCCATGTACAGGGCTGGCTCCAGGTTTTCGTGGACCTAGGGTGAAAGAGTCTCAGTGGGCCCCTTTAACAGACACCACAAATCATGATGCAATGATATGGCACAGAAATAGAGGTATAGTACAATGCCAAAGATTTCACTTTCTTCTTAAAATTACATGAGTGATATCTATGTAAATTCTACCAGACAGTATAGTCCTCCATAGAGATCTCGTTGCTGAGATTTGAATTTCTCGTTACGGCGGCCATCTTTCCGGAGGCCCCTGGCGGCCATGTTTCAGGAAGCAACCTCGTCGCAACAGCAGAGCTGCGGGGGGCTTTCGCGGTTAGGACGAAATGCCGGCGGAGCCCCCCACGCAGCACAGAGCCCCGCTGCTGCCACATCAGAGCCCCGACACCACCGCACTGGAGGCTGCATTCGGACCGCCGCCGGATTGTAAGTACATTGCCACTCCACAAAGCACAGACACCCCACGGACACAGCCACCCCACAAAGCACAGTCACCCCACGGACCACAGCCACCCCACGGACCACAGCCACCCCACAGACCACAGCCACTCCACAGAGCACCCCTGCAACACAGAGCACCACCACCGCACCAGCCTGGACCACCGAACGACCCCTGTGACCACTCCTCTACCTGTGCTGATCCCTTCACTGGTAACCTAAATTCGGACTGTAAGACGGACCCCCATTTGACACATTATTTTTTGTCCCTATTTTCCTTCTGAAAACTTGGGGTGTGTCTTATAGTCCGAAAAATATGGTAGATGAAGCAGCGACTCAAGGAGAAGTCATTACTATGGGGGACTTCAACTACCCTGAAATACATTGGGGAACAGAAACCTGCAGTTCCAGCAAAGGTAATAGGTTTTTGACAACTATGAGAGACAAATACATTTCACAACTAGTTCAGGACCCAACAAGAAGGGGGGCACTGCTAGACCTAATATTAACCAACAGGCCAGACCGCATATCAAATATAAGTGTTGGGGGTCACTTAGGTAATAGTGATCACAAATAATAAGTTTTCTTGTATCCTTTAACCCCTTAACCCCCAAGGGTGGTTTGCATGTTAATGACCGGGACAATTTTTACATTTCTGACCACTGTCTATAACTCTGGAACGCTTCAACGGATCTTCGCGATTCTGAGACTGTTTTCTCGTGACATATTGTACTTCATGATAGTGGTAAAATTTCTTCGATATAACTTGCGATTATTTATGAAAAAAAATGGAAATATGGCAAAAATTTGGAAAATTTTGCAATTTTCAAACTTTGAATTTTTATTCCCTTAAAACAGAGAAATATGTCACACAAAATAGTTGCTAAATAACATTTCCCACATGTCTACTTTACATCAGCACAATTTTGGAACCAATTTTTTTTGTTGTTACGAAGTTATAAGGGTTAAAAGTTGACCAGCGATTTCTAATTTTTACAACAAATTATACAAAACCATTTTTTTTAGGGACCACCTCACATTTGAAGTCACTTTGAGGGGTCTATATGGCAGAAAATACCCAAAAGTAACACCATTCTAAAAACTGTACCTCTTAAGGTACTCAAAACCACATTCAAGAAATATATTAACCCTTCAGGTGCTTCACAGGAGCTGAAGCAACGTGGAAGGAAAAAATGAACATTTAACTTTTTAGTCACAAAAATGATCTTTTACAAACAATTTTTTTATTTTAACAATGGTAAAAGGAGAAAATGGACAGAAAAAGTTGTTGTGCAAATTCTCCTGAGTGCACTGATACCCAATATGTGGGGGAAAACCACTGTCTGGGCGCACGGCAGGGCTTGGAAGGGAAGGAGCGCCGTTTGACTTTTTCAAACCAAAATTGGCTGGAATTGAGATTAGACGCCATTTCGCGTTTGGAGAGCCCCTGATGTGCCTAAAGAGTGGAAACCCCCCACAAGTAACCCCATTTTGGAAACTAGACCCCATAAGGAACTTATATAGATCTATGGTGAGCACTTTGAACCCCGAAGTGTTTCACTAAAGTTTATAGTGCCTGGGTGTGAAAAAAAAAAAATTCCACAAAACTGATTTTTTTAGTTCCCAATTTTTAATTTTTCCCAAGGAAATTGGACCCCAAAAGTTGTTTTCCAATTTGTCCTGAGTACGCTAATACCCCATATGTGGGGGGAAAATACTGTTTGGGCGCACGGCAGGGCTCGGAAATGATGTAATGATGTTTTGGAATGCAGACTTTGATGGGTGTCATGTTCAGTTTGCAGAGTTCCTGATGCGCCTAAACAGTGGAAACCCCCCACAAGTGACCCCATTTTGGAAACTAGACCCCCTAAGAAACTTATCTAGATCTGTGATGAGCACTTTGAACCCCCAAGTGCTTCACACAAGTTTATAATGCCCGGGCATGAAAATAAAAAATCCTATTTTTTTCCCACAAAAATGATCTTTTAGTCACCATTTTTTTATTTTCCCAAGGGTAACAGGAGAAATTGGACCATAAAAGTTTTTGTCCAATTTGTCCTGAGTACACTGATACCCCATGTGTGGGGGGGAACCACTATTTGGGTGCACAGCAGAAGGGAAGGAGCGCCATTTTACTTTTTCAAACCAAAATTGGCTGGAATCGAGATTGGACGCCATGTCGCATTTGGATAGCCCCTGATGTGCCTAAACAGTGGGAACCCCCCACAAGTGACACCATTTCAGAAACTAGACCCCCTAAGGAACTTATCTAGATCTGTGGTGAGCACTTTGAACCCCCAAGTGCTTCACACAAGTTTATAACGTAGAGCCGTAAAATTAAAAAATCATATTTTTTCCACAAAAATGATCTTTTCACCCCAATTTTTATTTTCCCAAGGGTAACAAGACCTCAAAAGTTATTGTGCAATTTGTCCTGAGTACGCTGATACCCAATATGTGGGGATAAACCAGTGTTTGGGTGCATGGCAGAGCTCGGAAGGAAAGGAGCGCAGTTTGACTTTTTCAACGCAGAATTGGCTGGACGCCATATCGTGTTTGGAGAGCACCTGATGTGCCTAAACAGTGGAAACCCCCACAAGTGACACCATTTTGGAAACTAAACCCCCTAAGGAACTTATCTAGATCTGTTGTGAGCATGTTCAACCCCCAAGTGTTTCACTAAAGTTTATAATGCCTGGGTGTGAAAAAAAAAAATCCTCAAAAATGATTTTTTAGTCCCCAATTTTTGATTTTTCCCAAGGAAAATGGACCCCAAAAGTTTTTGTCCAATTTGTCCTGAGTACGCTGATACCAAATATGTGGGGGGGGGGGGAACTGGGCGCACTGCAGGGCTTGGAAAGGAAGTAATAACGTTTTGGAATGCAGATGTTGATGGTGGTCATGTTCAGTTTGCAGAGCCCCTGATGTGCCTAAACAGTGGAAACCCCCACAAGTAACCCCATTTTGGAAAATAGACCCCTAAGGAACTTATCTAGATCTGTGGTGAGCACTTTGAACCCCAAGTGCTTCACACAAGTTTATGATGCCCGGGCATGAAAATAAAAAAGCCTATTTTTTTTCCCACAAAAATGATCTTTTAGTCACCAATTTTTTATTTTCCCAAGGGTAACTGGAGGAATTGGACCCCAATAGTTGTTGTCCAATTTGTCTTGAGTACGCTGATACCCTACATGTGGA
>JARQOD010000001.1:341588202-341617542 GCA_033576555.1 Oophaga sylvatica
ATTATTAGGAAGGTCACGTACAGAGAGCGGCTGCGTTATTAGGAAGGTCACATACAGAGATTGGCGGTATTAGGAAGGTTAGAAAGAGAGCGGCGGTATTATTAGGAAGGTCACGTACAGAGAGCGACTGCGTTATTAGGAAGGTCACGTACAGAGAGCGGCTGCATTATTAGGAAGGTCACGTACAGAGAGTGGCTGCATTATTAGGAAGGTCACATACAGAGAGCGGCAGCATTATTAGGAAGGTAAATTACAGAGAGCGGCTGCGTTATTAGGAAGGTCATGTACAGAGAGCGGCTGCTTTATTAGGAAGGTCACGACGTCACGTACAGAAAGCGGCTACATTATTAGGAAGGTCACATCCAGAGATTGGCGGTATTAGAAAGGTTAGAAAGAGAGTGGCGGTATTATTAGGAAGGTCACATAAAGAAATCGGCTGCATTATTAGGAAGGTAAATTACAGAGAGCGGCTGCGTTATTAGGAAGGTAAATTACAGAGAGCGGCTACATTATTAGGAAGGTCACGTACAGAGAGGGGCTCCGTTATTAGGAAGGTCACATACAGAGAGCGTCTACGTTATTAGGAAGGTCACGTACAGAGAGGGGCTCTGTCATTAGGAAGGTTACATGCAGAGAGCGGCTACATTATTAGGAAGGTCAATTACAGAGAGTGGCTGCGTTATTAGGAAGGTCACGTACAGAGAGCGGCTGCGTTATTAGGAAGGTCACGTACAGAGAGGGGCTCTGTCATTAGGAAGGTTACATGCAGAGAGCGGCTACATTATTAGGAAGGTCAATTACAGAGAGTGGCTGCGTTATTAGGAAGGTCACGTACAGAGAGCGGCTGCGTTATTAGGAAGGTCACGTACAGAGAGCGGCTACATTATTAGGAAGGTCACGTACAGAGAGCGGCTGCATTATTAGGAAGGTCACGTACAGAGAGCGGCTGCATTATTAGGAAGGTCACGTACAGAGAGCGGCTGCGTTATTAGGAAGAACACGTACAGAGAGCGGCTGCATTATTAGGATTGTCACGTACAGAGAGCGGCTGCATTATAAAGAAGGTCACGTACAGAGAGTGGCTGCATTATTAGGAAGGTCACGTACAGAGAGTGGCTGCATTATTAGGAAGGTCACGACGT
Organism: Oophaga sylvatica; assembly: GCA_033576555.1. Lineage (NCBI taxonomy): Eukaryota > Metazoa > Chordata > Amphibia > Anura > Dendrobatidae > Oophaga > Oophaga sylvatica. Next base: position 341,589,345 of record JARQOD010000001.1, read on the forward strand.
CATGTACAGAAAGCGGCTACATTATTAGGAAGGTCACATCCAGAGATTGGCGGTATTAGGAAGGTTAGAAAGAGAGTGGCGGTATTATTAGGAAGGTCACATATAGAGATCGGCTGCATTATTAGGAAGGTAAATTACAGAGAGCGGCTGCGTTATTAGGAAGGTCACGTACAGAGAGCGGCTGCATTATTAGGAAGGTAAATTACAGAGAGCGGCTGCGTTATTAGGAAGGTCACGTACAGAGAGCGGCTGCATTATTAGGAAGGTAAATTACAGAGAGCGGCTGCGTTATTAGGAAGGTCACGTACAGAGAGCGGCTGTGTTATTAGGAAGAACACGTACAGAGAGCGGCTGCATTATTAGGATTATCACGTACAGAGAGCGGCTGCATTATAAAGAAGGTCACGTACAGAGAGTGGCTGCATTATTAGGAAGGTCACGTACAGAGAGTGGCTGCATTATTAGGAAGGTCACGTACAGAGAGTGGCTGCATTATTAGGAAGGTCACATACAGAGAGCGGCTGCGTTTTTAGGAAGGTCACGTACAGAGAGCGGCTGCATTATTAGGAAGGTAAATTACAGAGAGCGGCTGCGTTATTAGGAAGGTCACGACGTCACGTACAGAAAGCGGCTACATTATTAGGAAGGTCACATACAGAGATTGGCTGCGTTATTAGGAACGTCACATACAGAGATTGGCGGTATTAGGAAGGTTAGAAAGAGAGTGGTGGTATTATTAGGAAGGTCACATATAGAGATCGGCTGCATTATTAGGAAGGTAAATTACAGAGAGCGGCTGCGTTATTAGGAAGGTCACGTACAGAGAGCGGCTGCATTATTAGGAGGGTCACGTACAGAGAGCGGCTGCGTTATTAGGAAGGTCACGACGTCACGTTCAGAAAGCGGCTACATTATTAGGAAGGTCACATACAGAGATTGGCTGCGTTATTAGGAACGTCACATACAGAGATTGGCGGTATTAGGAAGGTTAGAAAGAGATCGGCGGTATTATTAGGAAGGTCACGTACATAGAGCGGCTGCGTTATTAGGAAGGTCACATACAGAGATTGGCGGTATTAGGAAGGTTAGAAAGAGAGCGGCGGTATTATTAGGAAGGTCACGTACAGAGAGCAACTGCGTTATTAGGAAGGTCACGTACAGAGAGTGGCTGCATTATTAGGAAGGTCACGTACAGAGAGCGGCTGCATTATTAGGAAGGTCACGTACAGAGAGTGGCTGCATTATTAGGAAGGTCACATACAGAGAGCGGCTGCATTATTAGGAAGGTCACGTACAGAGAGTGGCTGCATTATTAGGAAGGTCACGTACAGAGAGCGGCTGCATTATTAGGAAGGTCACGTACAGAGAGCGGCTGCATTATTAGGAAGGTCACGTACAGAGAGCGGCTGCATTATTAGGAAGGTAAATTACAGAGAGCGGCTGCGTTATTACGAAGGTCATGTACAGATAGCGGCTGCGTTATTAGGAAGGTCACGTACAGAGAGTGGCTGCATTATTAGGAAGGTCACGTACAGAGAGCGGCTGCATTATTAGGAAGGTCACGTACAGAGAGTGGCTGCATTATTAGGAAGGTCACATACAGAGAGCGGCTGCATTATTAGGAAGGTCACGTACAGAGAGTGGCTGCATTATTAGGAAGGTCACATACAGAGAGCAGCTGCATTATTAGGAAGGTAAATTACAGAGAGCGGCTGCGTTATTAGGAAGGTCATGTACAGAGAGCGGCTGCGTTATTAGGAAGGTCACGACGTCACGTACATAAAGCAGCTACATTATTAGGAAGGTCACATACAGAGATTGGTGGTATTAGAAAGGTTAGAAAGAGAGTGGCGGTATTATTAGGAAGGTCACATATAGAGATCGGCTGCATTATTAGGAAGGTAAATTACAGAGAGCGGCTACGTTATTAGGAAGGTCACGTACAGAGAGGGGCTCCGTTATTAGGAAGGTTACATGCAGAGAGCGGCTACATTATTAGGAAGGTCAATTACAGAGAGTGGCTGCGTTATTAGGAAGGTCACGTACAGAGAGCGGCTGCGCTATTAGGAAGGTCACGTACAGAGAGCGGCTGCATTATTAGGAAGGTCACGTACAGAGAGCGGCTGCATTATTAGGAAGGTCACATACAGAGAGCGGCTGCATTATTAGGAAGGTCACGTACAGAGAGCGGCTGCATTATTAGGAAGGTCACGTACAGAGAGCGGCTGCGTTATTAGGAAGGACACGTACAGAGAGCGGCTGCATTATTAGGAAGGTCACGTACAGAGAGTGGCTGCATTATTAGGAAGGTCACGTACAGAGAGTGGCTGCATTATTAGGAAGGTCACGTACAGAGAGTGGCTGCATTATTAGGAAGGTCACATACAGAGAGCGGCTGCATTATTAGGAAGGTAAATTACAGAGAGCGGCTGCGTTATTAGGAAGGTCACGTACAGAGAGCGGCTGCGTTATTAGGAAGGTCACAACGTCACGTACAGAAAGTGGCTACATTATTAGGAAGATCACATACAAAGATTGGCGGTATTATTAGGAAGGTTAGAAAGAGAGTGGCGGTATTATTAGGAAGGTCACATATAGAGATCGGCTGCGTTATTAGGAAGGTCACGTACAGAGAGCGGCTACATTATTAGGAAGGTCACGTACAGAGAGCGGCTACATTATTAGGAAGGTAAATTACAGAGAGCGGCTGCGTTATTAGGAAGGTCACGACGTCACGTACAGAAAGCGGCTACATTATTAGGAAGGTCACATACAGAGATTGGCGGTATTAGGAAGATTAGGTTGGAGTCACACGGCCATAAAACTCATGGGATAATCGCATCGCACTGCACGGACTGGCCTGACACCTCTCCTGACCTGAGCAAGACAGCGTGATGGATTACTATGCAGAGGTCAAGCTCAGGTCAGGAGATCTGACAGCCAGAACGAGTTTTATGATGCGATTCTCGCACCTGAAATACGGCAGTGTGTCTCTGCCCTTAGAAAGAGATCGGCGGTATTATTAGGAAGGTCACGTACAGAGAGCGGCTGCGTTATTAGGAAGGTCACATACAGAGATTGGCGGTATTAGGAAGGTTAGAAAGAGAGCGGCGGTATTATTAGGAAGGTCACGTACAGAGAGCGACTGCGTTATTAGGAAGGTCACATACAGAGAGTGGCTGCATTATTAGGAAGGTCACATACAGAGAGCGGCTGCATTATTAGGAAGGTCACGACGTCACGTTCAGAAAGCGGCTGCATTATTAGGAAGGTCACATACAGAGAGCGGTTGCATTATTAGGAAGGTCACATACAGAGAGCGGCTGCATTATTAGGAAGGTTACGTACAGAGAGCGGCTGCATTATTAGGAAGGTCACGTACAGAGAGCGACTGCGTTATTAGGAAGGTCACATACAGAGAGTGGCTGCATTATTAGGAAGGTCACATACAGAGAGCGGCTACATTATTAGGAAGGTTACGTACAGAGAGCGGCTGCGTTATTAGGAAGGTCTCGACGTCACGTTCAGAAAGCGGCTGCATTATTAGGAAGGTCACATACAGAGATTGGCTGCGTTATTAGGAACGTCACATACAGAGATTGGCGGTATTAGGAAGGTTAGAAAGAGAGTGGTGGTATTATTAGGAAGGTCACATATAGAGATCGGCTGCATTATTAGGAAGGTAAATTACAGAGAGCGGCTGCGTTATTAGGAAGGTCACGTACAGAGAGCGGCTGCATTATTAGGAGGATCACGTACAGAGAGCGGCTGCGTTATTAGGAAGGTCACGACGTCACGTTCAGAAAGCGGCTACATTATTAGGAAGGTCACATACAGAGATTGGCTGCGTTATTAGGAACGTCACATACAGAGATTGGCGGTATTAGGAAGATTAGAAAGAGATCGGCGGTATTATTAGGAAGGTCACGTACATAGAGCGGCTGCGTTATTAGGAAGGTCACATACAGAGATTGGCGGTATTAGGAAGGTTAGAAAGAGAGCGGCGGTATTATTAGGAAGGTCACGTACAGAGAGCAACTGCGTTATTAGGAAGGTCACGTACAGAGAGTGGCTGCATTATTAGGAAGGTCACGTACAGAGAGCGGCTGCATTATTAGGAAGGTCACGTACAGAGAGTGGCTGCATTATTAGGAAGGTCACATACAGAGAGCGGCTGCATTATTAGGAAGGTCACGTACAGAGAGTGGCTGCATTATTAGGAAGGTCACGTACAGAGAGCAGCTGCATTATTAGGAAGGTAAATTACAGAGAGCGGCTGCGTTATTAGGAAGGTCATGTACAGATAGCGGCTGCGTTATTAGGAAGGTCACGACGTCACGTACATAAAGCAGCTACATTATTAGGAAGGTCACATACAGAGATTGGTGGTATTAGAAAGGTTAGAAAGAGAGTGGCGGTATTATTAGGAAGGTCACATATAGAGATCGGCTGCATTATTAGGAAGGTAAATTACAAAGAGCGGCTACATTATTAGGAAGGTCACGTACAGAGAGGGGCTCCGTTATTAGGAAGGTCACATACAGAGAGCGGCTACGTTATTAGGAAGGTCACGTACAGAGAGCGGCTGCATTATTGGGAAGGTCACGTACAGAGAGCGGCTACATTATTAGGAAGGTCAATTACAGAGAGTGGCTGCGTTATTAGGAAGGTCACGTACAGAGAGCGGCTGCGCTATTAGGAAGGTCACGTACAGAGAGCGGCTGCATTATTAGGAAGGTCACGTACAGTGAGCGGCTGCATTATTAGGAAGGTCACGTACAGAGAGCGGCTGCATTATTAGGAAGGTCACGTACAGAGAGCGGCTGCGTTATTAGGAAGGACACGTACAGAGAGCGGCTGCATTATTAGGAAGGTCACGTACAGAGAGTGGCTGCATTATTAGGAAGGTCACATACAGAGAGCGGCTGCATTATTAGGAAGGTAAATTACAGAGAGCGGCTGCGTTATTAGGAAGGTCACGTACAGAGAGCGGCTGCGTTATTAGGAAGGTCACAACGTCACGTACAGAAAGTGGCTACATTATTAGGAAGATCACATACAAAGATTGGCGGTATTATTAGGAAGGTTAGAAAGAGAGTGGCGGTATTATTAGGAAGGTCACATATAGAGATCGGCTGCGTTATTAGGAAGGTCACGTACAGAGAGCGGCTACATTATTAGGAAGGTCACGTACAGAGAGCGGCTACATTATTAGGAAGGTAAATTACAGAGAGCGGCTGCATTATTAGGAAGGTCACGTACAGAGAGCGGCTACATTATTAGGAAGGTAAATTACAGAGAGCGGCTGCGTTATTAGGAAGGTCACGTACAGAGAGCGGCTACATTATTAGGAAGGTAAATTACAGAGAGCGGCTGCGTTATTAGGAAGGTCACGACGTCACGTACAGAAAGCGGCTACATTATTAGGAAGGTCACATACAGAGATTGGCTGCGTTATTAGGAAGGTCACATACAGAGATTGGCGGTATTAGGAAGATTAGGTTGGAGTCACACGGCCATAAAACTCATGGGATAATCGCATCGCACTGCACAGACTGGCCTGACACCTCTCCTGACCTGAGCAAGACAGCGTGATGGATTACTATGCAGAGGTCAAGCTCAGGTCAGGAGATCTGACAGCCAGAAAGAGTTTTACGATGCGATTCTCGCACGTGAAATACGGCAGTGTGTCTCTGCCCTTAGAAAGAGATCGGCGGTATTATTAGGAAGGTCACGTACAGAGAGCGGCTGCGTTATTAGGAAGGTCACATACAGAGATTGGCGGTATTAGGAAGGTTAGAAAGAGAGCGGCGGTATTATTAGGAAGGTCACGTACAGAGAGCGACTGCGTTATTAGGAAGGTCACATACAGAGAGTGGCTGCATTATTAGGAAGGTCACATACAGAGAGTGGCTGCATTATTAGGAAGGTCACATACAGAGAGCGGCTGCATTATTAGGAAGGTCACGACGTCACGTACAGAAAGCGGCTGCATTATTAGGAAGGTCACATACAGAGATTGGCGGTATTAAAAAGGTTAGAAAGAGAGTGGCGGTATTATTAGGAAGGTCACATATAGAGATCGGCTACATTATTAGGAAGGTAAATTACAGAGAGCGGCTGCATTATTAGGAAGGTAAATTACAGAGAGCGGCTGCATTATTAGGAAGGTCACGTACAGAGAGCGGCTGCGTTATTAGGAAGGTCACGACGTCACGTACAGAAAGCGGCTACATTATTAGGAAGGTCACATACAGAGATTGGCGGTATTAGAAAGGTTAGAAAGAGAGTGGCGGTATTATTAGGAAGGTCACATATAGAGATCGGCTACATTATTAGGAAGGTAAATTACAGAGAGCGACTGCGTTATTAGGAAGGTAAATTACAGAGAGCGGCTGCATTATTAGGAAGGTCACATACAGAGAGCGGCTGCGTTATTAGGAAGGTCACATACAGAGATTGGCGGTATTAGAAAGGTTAGAAAGAGAGTGGCGGTATTATTAGGAAGGTCACATATAGAGATCGGCTACATTATTAGGAAGGTAAATTACAGAGAGCGGCTGCGTTATTAGGAAGGTAAATTACAGAGAGCGGCTGCATTATTAGGAAGGTAAATTACAGAGAGCGGCTGCATTATTAGGAAGGTAAATTACAGAGAGCGGCTGCGTTATTAGGAAGGTCACGACGTCACGTACAGAAAGCGGCTACATTATTAGGAAGGTCACATACAGAGATTGGCTGCGTTATTAGGAAGGTCACATACAGAGATTGGCGGTATTAGGAAGATTAGGCTGGAGTCACACGGCCATAAAACTCATGTGATAATCGCGTCGCACTGCACAGACTGGCCTGACACCTCTCCTGACCTGAGCAAGACAGCGTGATGGATTACTATGCAGAGGTCAAGCTCAGGTCAGGAGATCTGACAGCCAGAACGAGTTTTACGATGCGATTCTCGCACGTGAAATACGGCAGTGTGTCTCTGCCCTTAGAAAGAGATCGGCGGTATTATTAGGAAGGTCACGTACAGAGAGCGGCTGCGTTATTAGGAAGGTCACATACAGAGATTGGCGGTATTAGGAAGGTTAGAAAGAGAGCGGCGGTATTATTAGGAAGGTCACGTACAGAGAGCGACTGCGTTATTAGGAAGGTCACATACAGAGAGTGGCTGCATTATTAGGAAGGTCACATACAGAGAGCGGCTGCATTATTAGGAAGGTCACGACGTCACGTACAGAAAGCAGCTGCATTATTAGGAAGGTCACATACAGAGATTGGCGGTATTAGAAAGGTTAGAAAGAGAGTGGCGGTATTATTAGGAAGGTCACATATAGAGATCGGCTACATTATTAGGAAGGTAAATTACAGAGAGCGGCTGCGTTATTAGGAAGGTAAATTACAGAGAGCGGCTGCATTATTAGGAAGGTAAATTACAGAGAGCGGCTGCATTATTAGGAAGGTAAATTACAGAGAGCGGCTGCGTTATTAGGAAGGTCACGACGTCACGTACAGAAAGCGGCTACATTATTAGGAAGGTCACATACAGAGATTGGCTGCGTTATTAGGAAGGTCACATACAGAGATTGGCGGTATTAGGAAGATTAGGCTGGAGTCACACGGCCATAAAACTCATGTGATAATCGCGTCGCACTGCACAGACTGGCCTGACACCTCTCCTGACCTGAGCAAGACAGCGTGATGGATTACTATGCAGAGGTCAAGCTCAGGTCAGGAGATCTGACAGCCAGAACGAGTTTTACGATGCGATTCTCGCACGTGAAATACGGCAGTGTGTCTCTGCCCTTAGAAAGAGATCGGCGGTATTATTAGGAAGGTCACGTACAGAGAGCGGCTGCGTTATTAGGAAGGTCACATACAGAGATTGGCGGTATTAGGAAGGTTAGAAAGAGAGCGGCGGTATTATTAGGAAGGTCACGTACAGAGAGCGACTGCGTTATTAGGAAGGTCACATACAGAGAGTGGCTGCATTATTAGGAAGGTCACATACAGAGAGCGGCTGCATTATTAGGAAGGTCACGACGTCACGTACAGAAAGCAGCTGCATTATTAGGAAGGTCACATACAGAGATTGGCGGTATTAGAAAGGTTAGAAAGAGAGTGGCGGTATTATTAGGAAGGTCACATATAGAGATCGGCTACATTATTAGGAAGGTAAATTACAGAGAGCGGCTGCATTATTAGGAAGGTAAATTACAGAGAGCGGCTGCATTATTAGCAAGGTCACGTACAGAGAGCGGCTGCGTTATTAGGAAGGTCACGACGTCACGTACAGAAAGCGGCTGCATTATTAGGAAGGTCACATACAGAGAGCGGCTACGTTATTAGGAAGGTCACGTACAAGAGGGGCTCTGTTATTAGGAAGGTTACATGCAGAGAGCGCCTACATTATTAGGAAGGTAACGTACAGGGAGCAGCGATATTATTGGGACAGTCAAGATTTAAAAGAACAGTTACACATAACAACCAATCAAAACAATGCTTACATTTTATCTTTTGCTCTGTTAAAGTGAAATCTGTCCTGTGATTGGTTACTATGAGTAACAGGAAAAGCAACAGTTGGTCTCCATGTGTTATATGTCTACATGACATGCTGGGAGTTTGTTTCATAACTACTGGATTCCTGCAGGTTGGAGACTGATGCCATATAGACTACCTGTCATGTCATGTCATGCCCACCACATGTCCAGCTCCCACCATCTTGTCTACAGCCACTTGACTGAAATATGCGAGACATTTTGGAGGCCGTTTCCTGAAATTAATCCGCATAGTCTTATCAATCCTCCAGCAAATGTTACATTTGTCACAATACAGCCAGGTAACCGTCTCCTGGCATTGGTAAAACTCAGACTGGCACAGAGAAGCGTTGATTTGTGATGCGGGAGCTCGGATGCAACACAATGATGGACACGAGGTGGGAACAGCCAATGATCGATTTATTTCCTTCTAATATGGCTGGAAACTACAGTAGTTACAAAAACAATTAAACGATATACATCAGAATAATCCATAAATGATACAATACAGAATGTATGAAGAGTCTCAGAGTTCACTATAACGTTAGGGAAGTCTCTTAGGGATTATGGTTATGTCCCACTTACAGGGGTGATACACCTGGCAGCTACTGTGCTTGTGTAGCCCTGGTGTTAGGCACACGCAGTACCCTGGAGAGTGTGTGTGGCGAGACAGCAGTTTAATGCTAAATATTCATTCACTCGACATATACTAGACACACCCTTAGGGTAGTGGAGTTTACTCTTGAGGGAGTGGTCAAGGTATGTGTTGGAGTGATTTGGGGAGTCTAGTTCCTGTTTTCGGACAGTGAGGACGTGTAGAGTGAGTGTCTAGACTTCAGAGAGAGAAGACGTCTGGAGGGAGGAAGGAGTCTAGCCTGCTTTATCATCAGTTCATATCGTGGAGTCTGGTATAGGTGTTTGAATTCACCTTAGTCTAGTCAGAGCTGTATCACCTCCTCAGCATACACTGAAGGAAAGAAGAAGTTTTAGTACAGAAAGTCTTCAGCATCCCTGTCTAAAGGACGGTATCAGGTTCAGAGACGTGCTCCTGCCTGTTGATAACTGAGCATCTGTAGCTAACTTTGAAGTAAGGAAAAGAAAGAAGTGACTGCTCGACCCTTGGCTAGTTTGAGTGCTTATGTTACCAGCGTGGACAAGGCGAAAGGCAAAGTGGATTTATTGGATTAGTGCTTACGGATTGCAGAAGTCCTGCACATTGCACCCGGTCACTGGGGACCGAAGGGTCACTGTTGTTTCAAGCACAGTGATAAGAAAACCAGGAATCTACCGGACCCTAGGTCGCGGCAGACAGCCCCTTATAGTCAGTACGTAACTGGGGTCAGGGGAAGTGAAGACTTTGAGTCAGTGCACGACAAGATAAGAATTCAGCTTCTTCGCAGGAAGGCTCCTAACACAAAGCTGACTGGGCAGGTACAGCTATAGATTAGCTGGAGATTTTGAGGGAACTACGCTTCAGGCTGGTTGTACTCGTTGTATTGGAAGTAAAGGAGGCCCCTAACTTGTCCAGCTGCTGTCTCAAGATACACTCTCCTTGGATCAGCCTCCCTGGGACCTGCCTGAACATCTTACAAGTAAAGGTATGGAAAGACGCTGACCGTGTGAGACTGTGTTCTTTATCTGCACCCGACTTCACAAATCCCATAGACTTTGAGGGACCAGTCCCACCTGTGGGGGACCCGACATCTAGCTGCCTCACCATCCCCTCAGAGATCTACAGCAGCGCTGGTACAAATTACCAGAATACTACAGGTGGCGTCACGAACTGTATATAAACCTATCCCCTGTAAATATTTCCCCAACATACGCCAGACCGCCCGGGCCACAGACCGAGCCACAGCTACCTGTGACAAAATCCCCATAGACTTCCATGGGCTCGGCTCTGAGTACCCCATTGCCCTGGTAATCCACAATTGTGGTGGCGGGTCGACACAACAACTTGGCGTCACGAACAGGATGCGAAACTCGCAGAATTGCGAGCCCTGCGTGCCTATGGAACTGTTTTTGTGAAAAAGGACTGTTTGCACTTTTGGCGCCAAAATCGCCATTTTTGTCGCCATATTCGCGCCCTCAGGCGCTGGAGAAGAAGGTGGGCGTACCTTCGTGGGCGTCTACCCCCCTGTGGCGCGAAGAAAATGCCTGCCCTCTCAAAGTGCTATTACAACATGCGATCCTGCCCTACAGCAAAGGAGGTCCGCCTCCTCTTCACCTTCCCTGCGAGGAGGAGGAGACGCAAACCCCACCTCCACGGAAGAGACCGGATGTCTCCGCAGAAAGAAGAAAGAATCTTCTGGAACATGATGGAGGCAGGACGTGTGCAGCCGAGCTGGGAAGCGGAGGAAGGCAGGCCCCGTGCCCCAGCCAAGCTGCCACCAACTCCGGAGTTATCCGTGATCCTGCACCTGCAACAGGCGTTGCTAGAGATAAGAGAAGAAAATGCACGCCTGAAAAAGATGGTCCAGCACCAACCTGGCTTTGAAGAGATTGAGAGACGCCGGTGTACCCTGGAACAGCGGAGGCTGTGGGACACGGTGATCTCTCCCCTCAACGAACCCCCACGATTCCAGATACCGAAGAGTCTGCTGCCCAAGGCGAAGGAGCAACCGGAGGCTGCCCCCGAAAGTACCGATCCCGATCCCACCGGTGAAGCGGTGGAAGCGAAGGAGGTTGAGGAGGTACAGCCAATCCCGGAACGCCCGCCCGGCCAAGAGGCTGCAGCAGATGATCGGTCCCCGGCAGGGACACCGGAGGGGTCCTGTCCGTCACTACCAGACGTGGACTGGGACGAAATGGCGCGCCTGGATGACGTCGCCTACACCGCCCAGTGGGAACAGGAATGGCAGAGTCATGAGGAGAAGAAGAGGCGCCAGCAGGAGGAAGAGCGGGAAACTCAGAGGAACCGTCAGCGACAATATGCCGAGCTGATCGCGGACAAAGAGACTGTCCGGAGAGATAAAGGTACCCTGAGGGAACCGCGGCGGCAGGGGTGTGTGACTGAGTTCCAGCTCCGGAAGGGCTGGGGCTTTATCCGTGAACCGGGCCTCTACCCAGCGGTCTTTGTCAGCAGGCGTGACGTAGAATCCCACCTGCCGCAAGGCCATCCCGGGAGGGACTTAGCGAATGGAGATATCGTCACATATACGCGGCACTGGGGAATGAAGGGATGGTATGCCCTTAACGTCACCGTCGTCCGCGACCCCGTCCCAGACGCAGGTACCGTCACCATTACCGCAGCGTCCCCGTTTCCAGCTCAAGCAGCATCCGGCCGTGCCCCAGCATCGCCCCCTGCAAAGTCATCGCAACTAGCGACCCAGAGTTCATCGCGAATTAAAGCCACCTCTTCATCGCAACATGCGACACAGTCTCGATCGCAATCCCTAACGCGGTCCATATCGCTAACTGTGATTGAGACGCAATCGGTGTCATGTGGAGAGAGTGTACCCGTTGCGCCCTTGGAGGTTCGCACCAGAACTGTGGCGACCCAGACCCTGATCGCAGCACATGATTTGCTGGTCCTGGGATCAAGGGCCCATTGCGTTGTTCCAGCCCCCGGGGTGGAAAATGTATTGGAAAGTGTATTTGCAGAAAATGAATAAGATAGTGAAGAATTGGTGAGATCCATATCGGGTCTACCAAAAGTAAAAAGTTTGAAATGTTTTATAAAGTTTTGCACAAAATTATATAGTGTTATATATATTTCTACTGTAGAATGCCCGGCTGGGTAAATGGTAAATGATAAATGATAAATGGTAAATAGTAACCAGAAAAAGTTTATGCACTTTGATATTATATAATATGTCTTAGGTTTTACATTGGACTTGGAGGTTAAGGACTATGCTAACCCAGAACTTACTTGTAAATAGTTGCGCTTCGGTGCTTTCTCTTGGTTTTACATAAACCAGTTACAACTACCTCTGAAAACAAAACCCGTGTGGTGTGGCACTGAGTGAGGTCTGCAATTGGACGTCCTGCAGCCCACCCAGGACCCACGTTGAAGGTTTGGTGCGGGTCCTTCACAAGTATCTTGTATATTTATTGAATGCTATTTAATATTTGTATTTTTCTATAAAGTTTGCAACGTTCAAGATATTCTCACCTCCCGGATGGGAAGAAGTTATTGTTTGATGTTTATTGCATAAACAAAATGTCTCTTTTGTATTTTACAGCCCGGGAGTGCTGTCTTTTACCATGGGGGAATGTGTAGCCCTGGTGTTAGGCACACGCAGTACCCTGGAGAGTGTGTGGCGAGACAGCAGTTTAATGCTAAATATTCATTCACTCGACATATACTAGACACACCCTTAGGGTAGTGGAGTTTACTCTTGAGGGAGTGGTCAAGGTATGTGTTGGAGTGATTTGGGGAGTCTAGTTCCTGTTTTCGGACAGTGAGGACGTGTAGAGTGAGTGTCTAGACTTCAGAGAGAGAAGACGTCTGGAGGGAGGAAGGAGTCTAGCCTGCTTTATCATCAGTTCATATCGTGGAGTCTGGTATAGGTGTTTGAATTCACCTTAGTCTAGTCAGAGCTGTATCACCTCCTCAGCATACACTGAAGGAAAGAAGAAGTTTTAGTACAGAAAGTCTTCAGCATCCCTGTCTAAAGGACGGTATCAGGTTCAGAGACGTGCTCCTGCCTGTTGATAACTGAGCATCTGTAGCTAACTTTGAAGTAAGGAAAAGAAAGAAGTGACTGCTCGACCCTTGGCTAGTTTGAGTGCTTATGTTACCAGCGTGGACAAGGCGAAAGGCAAAGTGGATTTATTGGATTAGTGCTTACGGATTGCAGAAGTCCTGCACATTGCACCCGGTCACTGGGGACCGAAGGGTCACTGTTGTTTCAAGCACAGTGATAAGAAAACCAGGAATCTACCGGACCCTAGGTCGCGGCAGACAGCCCCTTATAGTCAGTACGTAACTGGGGTCAGGGGAAGTGAAGACTTTGAGTCAGTGCACGACAAGATAAGAATTCAGCTTCTTCGCAGGAAGGCTCCTAACACAAAGCTGACTGGGCAGGTACAGCTATAGATTAGCTGGAGATTTTGAGGGAACTACGCTTCAGGCTGGTTGTACTCGTTGTATTGGAAGTAAAGGAGGCCCCTAACTTGTCCAGCTGCTGTCTCAAGATACACTCTCCTTGGATCAGCCTCCCTGGGACCTGCCTGAACATCTTACAAGTAAAGGTATGGAAAGACGCTGACCGTGTGAGACTGTGTTCTTTATCTGCACCCGACTTCACAAATCCCATAGACTTTGAGGGACCAGTCCCACCTGTGGGGGACCCGACATCTAGCTGCCTCACCATCCCCTCAGAGATCTACAGCAGCGCTGGTACAAATTACCAGAATACTACAGGTGGCGTCACGAACTGTATATAAACCTATCCCCTGTAAATATTTCCCCAACATACGCCAGACCGCCCGGGCCACAGACCGAGCCACAGCTACCTGTGACAAAATCCCCATAGACTTCCATGGGCTCGGCTCTGAGTACCCCATTGCCCTGGTAATCCACAATTGTGGTGGCGGGTCGACACATGCTGACTAGAGATGGGCGAACCCAAACAGTAAAGTTCAGCGTCGGTATCAAACACCTACTTTTCAGGCATGGACACCGAACATGGACTTCATTAGGAAGTCTGTGTTACTGTTCAGGTTCGGATGCCCGAACACCGGGTGTTTGTTGCGCTGTCATGTGCATGGCAGCACGGCAGACACTGCTTCTGATCGGCGGTGAAATCATCCCCGCCGGTCAGAGAGCCGCGGTTCCCACGCCGTTTTTCTTTGAATTCTGTATTTACAGCGCAGGACTCAGCTGATAAATACTCCGATGCTTCTGCTCTCACAGGGTATCTTACCACGGTCCGTAAATGCTGCGGATTGAAAGCTGCGTACATCCACAGCATCCAACCCGCAGCGGCCAGATGTTACAGTATAGTGGATGGGATTTGAAGAAATCCCATCTCCACTATGCGTGCTCCGGCACCCGCTGCTTCCCTGCGGAGACGCACATGAACGAGTCTTTCCAGACCGCAGCATGTGAATATCACCCATTCAATGTATTGGGCGCACGGTTCAATGAACACATGCGGAATCACCTGCGTTCAAAAGCGGGCAGCGATTTGGACAGAGCGGACATGTGCTGCGTCCACAGCGCTGCTGGTTACTGACCGTGGGAACATACCCTTAGTAGCTGCAGTGGGCATCAGTTGATGGTAGTTCTGGTTCGGCCCCCCGAACACTGGGTGTTTCTCACGCTGTCATGTGCATGACAGCACAGCAAACACTACTTCTGATCGGCGGCAAAATCATTACCGCCAGTCAGAGAGACAATTCCCATACTGTTAAATGATAGCCTGAGCCCACAGCTGTGATCAGAGGTAAAACGCTTCCCTCCGGTCGCAGGCTTCGGCTGATGGGACTACTACTCTGTGCTCTAAATAATTAAAAGAAAAAAAACGGTGTGGGTTCCCCTGTATTTTTATCAACCGGGTAAAACTCACAGCTGGGGGCTGCAACCCTCAGCTGTCAGCTTTAGCATTATTTAAATAATTAAAAAAAGTCATAGGGTCATGGGGGGAATTTTTGCCAACAAGCCTTGCTAAAGCAGACAGCTGGGGGCTGACATTCTCAGGCTGGTAAGGGACCATGGATATTGACTGCATAAAAATAGCAGCCGCCCAGAAAAGACACATCTTTTAGATGCGCCAATTCTGGTACTTTGCCCGGCTCTTTCCACTTGACCTGTAGCGGTGGCAAGTGGGGTCATACAGTCATGGCCAAAAGTTTTGAGAATGACACAAATATTAATTTTTACAAAGTCTACTGCTTCACTTTTTCTAATGGCAATTTGCATATACTCCAGAATGTTATAAAGAGTGATCAGCTTAACAGCAATTACTTGCAAAGTCAATATTTGGCTAGAAAATGAACTTTATCCCCCAAAACACATTTCAACATCATTGTAGCCCTGCCTTAAAAGGACCAGCTAACCTCTTTTCAGTGATTGCTCCATTAACACAGGTGTGGGTGTTGATGAGGACATGGCTGGAGATCAATCTGTCATGATTAAGTAAGAATGACACCACTGGACACTTTAAAAGGAGGCTGGTGCTTGGCATCATTGTTTCTCTTCTGTTAACCATGGTTATCTCTAAAGAAACACGTGCAGTCATCATTGCAATGCACTAAAATGTCCTAACAGGGAAGAGTATCGCAGCTAGAAAGATTGCACCTCAGTCAACAATCTATCGCATCATCAAGAACTTCAAGGAGAGAGGTTCCATTGTTGCCAAAAAGGCTCCAGGGCGCCCAAGAAAGACCAGCAAGCGCCAGGACAGTCTCTTAAAAGTGTTTCAGCTGCGGGATCGGGCTACCAGCAGTGCAGAGCTTGCTCAGGAATGGCAGCAGGCAGGTGTGAGTGCATCTGCACGCACTGTGAGGCGGAGACTCTTGGAGCAAGGCCTGGTCTCAAGGAGGGCAGCAAAGAAGCCACTTATCTCCAGAAAAAACATCATGGACAGACTGATATTCTGCAAAAGGTACAGGCAGTGGACTGCTGAGGACTGGGGTAAAGTTATTTTCTCTGATGAATCCCTTTTTCGATTGTTTGGGACATCAGGAAAACGCCTCATTTGGAGAAGACAAGGTGAGCGCTACCACCAGTCTTGTCTCATGCCAACTGTTAAGCATCCTGAAACCATTCATGTGTGGGGTTGCTTCTCAGCCAAGGGAATCGGCTCTCTCACAGTCTTGCCTAAAAACACAGCCATGAATAAAGAATGTTACCAGAATGTCCTCCAAGAGCAACTTCTCCCAACCCTCCAAGAGCAGTTTGGCGATCAACAATGCCTTTTCCAGCATGATGGAGCACCTTGCCATAAAGCAAAGGTGATAACTAAATGGCTCAGGGAACAAAACAGAGATTTTGGGTCCATGGCCTGGAAACTCCCCAGATCTTAATCCCATTGAGAACTTGTGGTCAATCATCAAGAGACGGGTGGACAAACAAAAACCTAAAAATTCTGACAAAATGAAAGCATTGATTGTGCAAGAATGGACTGCTATCAGTCAGGATTTGGTCCAGAAGTTGATTGAGAGCATGCCAGGGAGAATTGCAGAGGTCCTGAAGAAGAAGGGTCAACACTGCAAACATTGACTTGCTGCATTAACTCATTCTAACTGTCAATATAAGCTTTTGTTACTCATATGTTTGCAATTATTATATTTCTGTCTGTGATAAAAACATCTGTCAAACACACATAAAAACCAGAGGGCAGCAGATCATGTGAAAATATAATATTTGTGTCATTCTCAAAACTTTTGGCCATGACTGTATTTGTGGGGTTGATTTCACCGGTGTATTGTCTGGTGACGTCAAGCCCACGGCTGGGAACACAGCCACAGTGACTTGCGGTAACCTCGATGACATCACCGCTAGTCACTGAGGCTGAGCTCGCCGCAGCTCATTCCTCAGTGGTTCTCAGCCTGGACGGTCACATCTTGGCACTGTGCAGGTTGAAAAGTATACCAGAGCACATTGGGCCTCCTTCACTTCAACTGACGCCTGCCCTGTCCACTGTCCTAGCCCAGGCCAACCCCTGTACAGTACATCAGTGCTGGTCCGGCTACTCGTGTCTGTCCACCACCACAGGTGTCCTCTCTCAGGCAAAGTCTCCTCACAGATCTTCGGTGCTTGACGGCCAGCGGGCATCTCTCAGATCCAAGGGCCTCTTCCCTTGCGCACATCTGGTCTGCTCTCCTTCCTGGTGCCAAATCCCACTCTGGTGTGGCGTGCACACCTTTTATATTGAGGAACCCCATCGTCAATGGCTAGCTGTTACATCCAAACTCGTCCCCTTTGCCACCCATCCTCTACCGCTTGGTTCCGCATTGTGCCTTTCGGACAGTAGGCGGCAGTCTTCTCGCACGAAAGATGCACAGCACCGAGGTTTTTCAGGAGTATTAGTTTCTCCTCATTCAACTCCTCAGAACGTTCCCACTGCTCCAGAATTCAGTGGCAGAATGCTTTACACAACTCCATCCAACACTTGGGATTGTGCTTGGTGATGTTAGGCTTGTTACAGCTCCTCAGCCATAGAAATTCATGGCAGGAAGCTTCCAGCACAGTTTTCAACTGATTTCACCGGAGAAGGTTTGGACTCTGCTGTAATGGAGTCAGCAGAGAGGGGTGACTTTTATGCACTAAGCTTAGGTGATCTTTCCACCTGTACGTCACTCTGGCACATCTCCAGGTAGTGCACAGCTCGCACCACATGTAAGATAACGGCAATGAACTGGCTCTCACTGCAGTTAGCCCCGGCAGGGGGCGGAGCCATGCAGATGGGCGGGGCTATGTAGGTGGGCGGGGCTGATGTGGAGGATCAGTATAGATGCCCTCAAGGCGCGGGCGGGTGCTGTGTGACCGCACTGGTGAGTCCCCAGCACTGACCTGCGTATATATCCGCACTGTGTGGACCGGGTATATAGTGCATGTAACTATGTATATACACTGTGTGGACCGGGTATATAGTGCGTGTAACTATGTATATACACTGTGTGGACCGGGTATATAGTGCATGTAACTATGTATATACACTGTGTGGACCGGGTATATAGTGCATGTAACTATGTATATACACTGTGTGGACCGGGTATATAGTGCATGTAGCTATGTATATACACTGTGTGGACCGGGTATATAGTGCGTGTAACTGTATATACACTGTGTGGACCGGGTATATAGTGCGTGTAGCTATGTATATACACTGTGTGGACCGGGTATATAGTGCATGTAACTATGTATATACACTGTGTGGACCGGGTATATAGTGCGTGTAACTATGTATATACACTGTGTGGACCGGGTATATAGTGCGTGTAGCTATGTATATACACTGTGTGGACCGGGTATATAGTGCGTGTAACTATGTATATACACTGTGTGGACCGGGTATATAGTGCGTGTAGCCATGTATATACACTGTGTGGACCGGGTATATAGTGCGTGTAACTATGTATATACACTGTGTGGACCGGGTATATAGTGCGTGTAACTATGTATATACACTGTGTGGACCTGGTATATAGTGCATGTAGCTATGTGTATACACTGTGTGGACCGGGTATATAGTGCATGTAACTATGTATATACACTGTGTGGACCGGGTATATAGTGCATGTAGTTATTTATATACACTGTGTGGACCGGGTATATAGTGCGTGTAACTATGTATATACACTGTGTGGACCGGGTATATAGTGCGTGTAACTATGTATATACACTGTGTGGACCGGGTATATAGTGCTTGTAGCTATGTATATACACTGTGTGGACCGGGTATATAGTGCATGTAACTATGTATATACACTGTGTGGACCGGGTAAATAGTGCGTGTAACTATGTATATACACTGTGTGGACCGGGTATATAGTGCGTGTAGCTATGTATATACACTGTGTGGACCGGGTATATAGTGCGTGTAACTATGTATATACACCGTGTGGACCTGGTATATAGTGCGTGTAGCTATGTGTATACACTGTGTGGACCGGGTATATAGTGCATGTAACTATGTATATACACTGTGTGGACCGGGTATATAGTGCGTGTAACTATGTATATACACTGTGTGGACCGGGTATATAGTGCGTGTAGCTATGTATATACACTGTGTGGACCGGGTATATAGTGCGTGTAACTATGTATATACACTGTGTGGACCGGGTATATAGTGCGTGTAACTATGTATATACACTGTGTGGACCGGGTATATAGTGCATGTAGCTATGTATATACACTGTGTGGACCGGGTATATAGTGCATGTAGCTACAGTATGTATATACACTGTGTGGACCGGGTATATAGTGCATGTAGCTATGTATATACACTGTGTGGACCGGGTATATAGTGCATGTAGCTATTTATATACACTGTGTGGACCGGGTATATAGTGCGTGTAACTATGTATATACACTGTGTGGACCGGGTATATAGTGCATGTAGCTATTTATATACACTGTGTGGACCGGGTATATAGCGCGTGTAGCTATGTATATACACTGTGTGGACCCGGTATATAGTGCGTGTAGTTATTTATATACACTGTGTGGACCGGGTATATAGTGCATGTAGCTATCTATATACACTGTGTGGACCGGGTATATAGTGCATGTAGCTATGTATATACACTGTGTGGACCGGGTATATAGTGCGTGTAGCTTTGTATATACACTGTGTGGACCGGGTATATAGTGCATGTAGCTACAGTATGTATATACACTGTGTGGACCGGGTATATAGTGCGTGTAACTATGTATATACACTGTATGGACCGGGTATATAGTGCATGTAGCTATGTATATACACTGTGTGGACCGGGTATATAGTGCGTGTAGCTATGTTTATACACTGTGTGGACCGGGTATATAGTGCGTATAACTATGTATATACACTGTGTGGACCGGGTATATAGTGCATGTAACTATGTATATACACTGTGTGGACCGGGTATATAGTGCGTGTAGCTATGTTTATACACTGTGTGGACCGGGTATATAGTGCGTGTAACTATGTATATACACTGTGTGGACCGGGTATATAGTGCATGTAGCTATGTATATACACTGTGTGGACCGGGTATATAGTGCATGTAGCTATCTATATACACTGTGTGGACCGGGTATATAGTGCGTGTAGCTATGTATATACACTGTGTGGACCGGGTATATAGTGCGTGTAGCTATGTATATACACTGTGTGGACCGGGTATATAGTGCATGTAGCTATCTATATACACTGTGTGGACCGGGTATATAGTGCATGTAGCTATCTATATACACTGTGTGGACCGGGTATATAGAGCGTGTAGCTATGTATATACACTGTGTGGACCGGGTATATAGTGAATGTAGCTATGTATATACACTGTGTGGACCGGGTATATAGTGCGTGTAGCCATGTATATACACTGTGTGGACCGGGTATATAGTGCGTGTAACTATGTATATACACTGTGTGGACCGGGTATATAGTGCGTGTAACTATGTATATACACTGTATGGACCGGGTATATAGTGCATGTAGCTATGTATATACACTGTGTGGACCGGGTATATAGTGCATGTAGCTACAGTATGTATATACACTGTGTGGACCGGGTATATTGTGCGTGTAGCTATTTATATACACTGTGTGGACCGGGTATATAGTGCATGTAGCTATGTATATACACTGTGTGGACCGGGTATATAGTGCATGTAACTATGATTCAAGATTCAAAGAAGCTTTATTGGCAGGACTAAATACACATTAGTTTTGCCAAAGCAAGTGTACAAAAGGGAATAGGGATAGGGATGTTGGGTAGGGGCAGATCTAGGGTGGGGGCTATAGAAGTCCATGGCATAGGGAGAGGGGATGGGGGCAGATCTGGGGTGGGGGCTATAGAAGTCCATGGCATAGGGAGGGGGGATGGGGGCAGATCTAGGGTAGGGGCTATGGAAGTCCATGGCATAGGGAGGGGGGATGGGGGCGGATCCAGGGTGGGGGCTATAGAAGTCCATGGCATAGGGAGGGGGGATGGGGGCAGATCCGGGGTGGGGACTGTAGAAGTCCATGGCATATCATAGTTCTCTTTCTCGCAGTCTATGACATTCGCTCACATACCGCACTGCTATCTCCGTGTAAGGTTCTTTGTCTCTTTTGACATGTTCCTTGAAACTCAGTTTTCCGTCGGCCATTTTGCTTTCTGTCTTTCTGCAGCTCTTGCCCTCAGTTAATATGGAGTTTCCAGTTTTCATGTTCCCGCCCTGATTCTCTCCCTCTTGCTTCTTAAGCAGCCTCAGCTGAACAATCAGTGCTCCTGAATCAAGCCTCAGTCAGCCTGTGACCTGACTCCTGGAAACCTAGGATTTTGGACTCCAGCTATTTCCTACTGAGGAACTTTGGAACACTTTTGGACTTTGGAAACCTGCTGTCTGGTGAATCCATGTTTGCAGAGGAATTACGGTACAGAGAAGAGATCCTGAACCTGCTTGGAGAGTTATTGTAGAGCTTGAAGTTACTCTGGCCTGCTGTGTCTCCTGTCGCTGTTCCTGCAAACTGTGTGACCTTTTCTGCATGCTTGTATGAAGTAATACAAGTCATTTCATATCAACCTATGTCTCATGTGTTTTCCTTGCACCCAAGCACAAGACGCTATAGGAACTGTACTCTATACATGACAAGATTCAGGAGCCAATGTTTAGTGTCTGCTGGGTCTGGGAAAGCCGTGTCTGCTGTGACTGTGGATATCAGATGTCTGTTTAATACCTTCTGTGATGACAGTGGTTGTGACTTCTCACAACCATTCCAGGTGAGCGCATTCCCTTAAATTTTACTCTGGAATGTTACCACAGGTAAACACTATTGTGTTTTTTTTTTTCCTTTCCTCTTCTCCTTCCAGCACTTCTGCCTTAAAAGATCTGGAAGATGGAGGCCCGCATAAAGGAGCTTTGCGGAGTGACTGATACAATCCTTGCAGATATACAGACTATAAAGACCCGTTTTGCAAGCCTACAGGACCTCACTAATCATAATTTGCAAGTGTTTGGACAAACTACTCAGGAATTACGAGCCAGGATTGAGGCTCTAGAGGAACGAGTCCAGGCTCCTGCCATAACCCCGAGTTCTGGGATCCCCAAGTTACCTCCTTTTCGTTTTGGCGGTGAACTTGAGAAATTCAGGGGATTTATTAATCAATGCAATCTATTTTTCTCTGCACATGCTTCACAATTTCCCACTGAACGATCCAAAGTGCTTACTATAATCATGTTGCTTACCAATAAGGCTTTGATGTGGGCAAACCCTCTGATTGAGACTGAGGATGATTGTTTGAATCACCTTGATGCTTTTATTTCAGCCATGGGGCAGGTGTTTGATGACCCCAATCGAGGTGCAACAGCTGAAGCAGCCATGTTAACTTTGCGCCAAGGTAAGCGTTCAGTAGCCGAATATGCCTTGGATTTCAGGAGATGGGCTCTTGATACCACTTGGGACACTTCCGCCAAAAAATCTATTTTTCGGAAAGGGTTGTCTCCACTGATTAAGGATGAACTTGCTCGTGCCGACCCTCCCACTGCGTTAGGTGACTTTATTAACTATTGTATCCGTATTGATGCTCGTCTGACTGAACGCAGACAAGAGAGATGGTTCGAAAATAATCGCACTAACCTTTTCCTACCTCCCTCCTCAGCTAAGGAACCTTTGAGTAGGATCACAAGGGAACCAGAACCTGAACCCATGCAGGTGGACTCTTTACAAAGATGGGTTAGTGATGCACGCAGAGAACATCGTATAAAGGAAAATCTATGTTTTTACTGTGGTAAGTCAGGGCACTTCATTATAAACTGCCCCAGCCGTTCTCGTAAGACTACTGCAGCAGTCATTCACTGTGAGTGTTGCGAGAGCAGCTCTGTCATGTCCGAGCCTCAGACTCCAGAGAGATCTGCTGCAAGAGATCTTGATTTTTCGGACTTAAACTCTGTTAGTTCTGGGGACAATGACAGTATAAACGCTGCAATTTTTCAAGTTTCCTCAGCGCCGCGGTGTCCCAGCTGAGTTGTAAAATAATTCTCATTGCTTCCTTTCCATCAAACTCTGGGTGGACTCAGTCTGGGTGTCTAGCTCTGCTATGATCGACTCAGGAGCAAGTGGAAATTTTATGGATATCTCCTTTGCTCTGAAACAGGGGATACGTTCAGTGAAGAAGGCTACTCCAGTACAGATGGAGACTGTGGATGGCTCCCTGCTGACCTCTGGACCAGTGGATCAGGAAACAGAGCCTTTTGAGGGTCCTTATGGGTAAAGATCATCAGGAGAAAATGTCTTTTATGCTTATCTCTTCTCCCCACTTTCCCATTATTCTAGGGCTACCATGGCTGCAGGCGCAGAATCCTACGATTAACTGGGAGACCAAGGAATTACACTTTCCGGAGAAACAGATGAGTCAAGGAGTTTCAGCTTGCTCTGTTCCTAAAGGAACCATGTCAGTCCCTGAACTACCAGCTGTATACCAGGACTATGTGGATTTATGTGACAAGAAGAACGCTGATCAGCTTCCTCCTCACCGTCCATATGATTGTCCAATCGAATTATTGCCTGGAGCCGAGATACCTTTTGGTAAGATCTACCCCCTAGCGGGGCCCGAGCTAAAAGCTTTGAAGGACTACATAGATGAAAATCTAGCCAAAGGCTTCATACGCCCCTCTTCATCTCCCGCAGGTGCACCCATCTTCTTTGTGAAGAAGAAAGATGGATCTCTGAGACCCTGCATAGACTATAGGGAACTCAATAAGGTTACTATTAGAAACCGTTATCCATTGCCTTTAATCCCTGAGTTGTTGGAGAGAGTGCGGCACGCCAAAATTTTCTCTAAACTGGATCTCCGTGGGGCCTATAACTTGGTCCGTATTAGACCTGGGGATGAATGGAAGACTGCATTCAGGTCACGCTATGGACACTTCGAATATCTAGTTATGCCTTTTGGTCTGAGTACCGCCCAGCCACTTTCCAACACTTGGTGAATGACATCTTCAGGGATCTCCTAGATACATTTGTGGTGATTTATCTGGATGATATTCTAATTTTTTCTAACTCCACAGAGGAACATCATGGACATGTGAGAATGGTCTTAGAACGCCTAAGACAAAACCATCTCTACATCAAACTTGAAAAGTGTGCATTCCATAGGACCGAAATTCAATTTCTGGGGTATGTACTATCTACGCAAGGGATTAGTATGGATGGAAGCAAGACCCAAGCCATCAAGGATTGGCCAATTCCTAGAAATGTGAAGGAGGTGCAGCGCTTCATCGGGTTTGCCAACTTCTATAGACGTTTCATTAGGAATTTCTCTGAGGTAGTGTCACCTATCACCCAACTTACCCGGAAACAGTCTAGGTTCTCCTGGACCCCGCAAGCTCAGGAAGCATTTTCCTGTTTAAAGGATAAATTTACCACCGCACCTATCTTAGTACATCCCAACCCCGAGCTTGCCTTCATAATAGAGGTGGATGCTTCAGACTGTGCCGTTGGAGCTATACTCTCTGAGAACAGGTGAGAAGAATGTCTTGCATCCCTGTGCCTTCTTTTCCCAGCAGTTGTCTTCGGCTGAGAGGAACTACGATGTGGGCAATAGAGAATTGTTGGCCATTATTGCCGCCTTCAAGGAATGGAGACACCTTCTTCAGGAAGCTGCACAGCAAATGGTCGTCCTGACAGACCATCGTAACCTTGAATTTATCAGGTCGGCTAAGTGCCTGACTCCTCGCCAGGCTCGCTGGAATCTTTTCCTAAACCAATTTAATTTTGTAATTTCTTATAGACCAGGATCGCGCAATGGAAAGGCTGATGCACTCTCTAGGATTCATTCAGCAGAGACACGTCCACTTACTCCTCCTAAGACTATTCTTCCTGACTCTAGATTCCTGGGAGTGATTCATAATCAAGACCTACTTAAGGACATCAAGGAAGCATACCATGCGGATTCTTTGTTGGCTCAACCCCCAAGGGACGTAAGTCTTGTCTTTAAGAATGGTGTGTGGATTCAGGGACAACGTCTGTATATACCTGAAACAGTCAGATTGAGAGTATTGCAACTCATCGACGATTCCAAGATAGCCGGGCATAGGGGAATTCTAAAGACACAAGAATTTCTTTCTCGTTTCTTTTGGTGGCCCACTTACAGGAAAGATGTTTTAAACTATGTCACTTCATGTGAAGTCTGTGCAAGATGCAAAACACCTCGCTCCTCACCAACTGGTCTGTTACAACCTCTTCCCACCCCGTCCCGCCCGTGGGGATCCATTTCTATGGACTTCATTGTGGAGTTACCAACCTCTCAAGGGAAGAACACCATTCTAGTGGTGGTTGATCGTCTAACAAAGGCAGCTCATTTTATCCCTTGTGTCGGCTTACCCACTGCAAAACAGACATCAGACTTGATGATTAAGAATGTGTTTCGCTTACATGGAGTACCGGATGAGGTCATTTCGGATCGAGGGGTGCAATTCACTTCAAGGTTTTGGCAAAATTTCTGTGCCGCATTGGACATTAAAGTAAACCTTTCTTCTGCTTTTCATCCCCAGACTAAGACTAATGGACAGACAGAACGAACCAATCAGACCCTGGAGCAGTATCTCCGCTGCTTTATCTGCCACCTACAAGATGATTGGGTGGATCTACTTCCACTGGCTGAGTTCTCTTATAATAACTCTCAGAGCGCCTCCACTAAGCAGTCTCCTTTTTACTCCAATCTAGGTTATCATCCTAACATTCTTCCTCGATTTCCCATAGATACGCCCTTGCCGGCAGTGGCTGAAAGAATCACTTCTTTACAAAAGAATATGTATCTTCTAAAGGAAAATCTAGAATTGGCTCAGGAAAGGTACAAGAAAGCAGCAGATAAATTTCGTAAACCTGCACCAGCTTTCAAGGTAGGAGATTTGGTCTGGCTGTCAACCAGAAATCTTAAAATAAAGATTCCATCGTCTAAATTGGGACATAAGTACATTGGACCTTATAAGATCAATAAGATTATAAGTGCTGTTGCTTGTCGTCTTCAACTGCCCAGAACTATGAGAATCCACCCTGTCTTTCATGTATCCCTACTAAAGGCTGCAACACCCAATACGTTTCCTGGACGCTCTTCTCCTTGCCCTGACCCAGTGCTGGTCGATGGTCAGGAAGAATTTATGGTGGAAAGGATTCTAGATTCCAGGTTGTACAGAAATCAGTTGCAATATTTGATTAAATGGCAGGGCTACCCAGTGGAGGACAACTCATGGGAACCAGTCAATAATGTAAATGCTCCTCGCCTGCTCTGCCAGTTTCATCAGAGGTACCCTGACAAGCCTGGTCTGAGGTCAACCGGAGGTTGTCCTTAAGGGGGGAGTAATGTAAGGTTCTTTGTCTCTTTTGACATGTTCCTTGAAACTCAGTTTTCCGTCGGCCATTTTGCTTTCTGTCTTTCTGCAGCTCTTGCCCTCAGTTAATATGGAGTTTCCAGTTTTCATGTTCCCGCCCTGATTCTCTCCCTCTTGCTTCTTAAGCAGCCTCAGCTGAACAATCAGTGCTCCTGAATCAAGCCTCAGTCAGCCTGTGACCTGACTCCTGGAAACCTAGGATTTTGGACTCCAGCTATTTCCTACTGAGGAACTTTGGAACACTTTTGGACTTTGGAAACCTGCTGTCTGGTGAATCCATGTTTGCAGAGGAATTACGGTACAGAGAAGAGATCCTGAACCTGCTTGGAGAGTTATTGTAGAGCTTGAAGTTACTCTGGCCTGCTGTGTTATCCTGCCTCTGTTCCTGCAAACTGTGTGACCTTTTCTGCATGCTTGTATGAAGTAATACAAGTCATTTCATATCAACCTATGTCTCATGTGTTTTCCTTGCACCCAAGCACAAGACGCTATAGGAACTGTACACTATACATGACACTCCGCTGCTCTCTCTTCTTCCCCAGCAGGATAAGTTTTCTCTTCCTCCTTCATGGTGATGAAATCCGGGAAGAGATGTGAGAGTCTCCTGAAGTGAGTGTCCCTCACTGCTGAGTATTTGGAGCAGTGTAGCAGGAAGTGGGTTTCGTCCTCTATGGCCTCCTGGTCACAGTGTTGGCATAGTCTTTCCTCCCTGGGCTTGTAGCTCTGCCTGTTTCGGCCGGATTCGATGGCCAGACTGTGGGCACTGAGTCTATACCGGCTCAGGATCTTGCGGTCTCTGGGGTCCGGGAGTTTCTCCAGGTATGGGGCCAGTCTGTAGTCTCTCTGTAGACTCCAGTACATGGTCAGTTTCTGGGAGCTGATGATGTCGTTCTTCCAGTCACTGACATACCTCTCCTGGCCTTCGTCTACCATCTTCCTGATTTCGGCTTTTGTCAGATTGTTGTGATTGGTGTTCTGGTCAGGTTGGGTTTGGGTGGGCTGTTCCGAGGGTCCTAGTTTTTCTGTTTCACCTACGTGTGTCAGGGCTTTATGGTGATGGGAGCTTGGATTGCTCCTATGTAGGTGAGCCCGGAATGACAGTACCCTCTTTAGAACCGTTATGTGTAGAGCAGGGATGTCAAAGTCAAACACACCGAGGGCCAAAAAAACAAATTTGCTACAAGCCGAGGGCCGGACTGGTTCAATGTTTATTAAAACATATCGAAATGATTGCACATAGCCTATTGAACCAAGACCTAACACAGTGTACATTATTTAATGATTAAATGAATATGGCAATATTTTGATTTCACTTATAATTACACGAGTGATATCTATTGTAAATTCTACAATAGCTCAGAAACTGCCGAATCCTCACAACACACAGTACAGACCGGACAGTATAGTCCTCCATACAATATTATGGGCCAAATATAATGCTCCATAAAGAATATTGGACCCCAAATAATGCTCCATACAGAATACTGGACCACAAATTGCTCCATACAGGATACTGGTCCCCATATAATGCTCCATACAAAATATGGAGCTCTCCTCTGCACTGTGCTACGCTCTGCACTGTTACGGCTCAGGAAAGGGCACTGTGGAAAGACGTCATCGCGCCCTCTGACCTGAGACATCACAGTGCAGAGCTGCAGAAGACACCGGAGCTGCGGAGGCACGGGGAGAG
>JARQOD010000001.1:341617642-341752480 GCA_033576555.1 Oophaga sylvatica
TGGACGATTTTTTAGTGATCGGCAGGACAAAACAAGAATGCAGTACTCAACTAAGTTACATCCGAAACACTATGTCCTATCTTGGTTGGATAATAAATATAGAAAAGTCGAGGCTCCAGCCCCTGAAAGTTCAATCCTTTTTGGAGCTTATTTTAACTCAGAAAATCAGGTCTGTCTCCTACCAGAGGAAAAGAGGGACAAGATTATATTCCTAGTGTCAGCAGTTTTGACCAACCCGATCATGTACCTGAGGAAAGCCATGTCTCTTCTAGGGTCAATGACATCATGCATTCCAGCAGTACAGTGGGCCCAATGTCATTCCAGGGCTTTTCAGCAGGATGTCCTAGAATGGGAAAGGAGGCTGGCTGGACGTCTAGAGGGGAGGATTAAGCTTTCCCAGGAAGCAATAGACTCCATGGCGTGGTGGCTAGATCCAAGGACTCTATTGCGCGGCGTCCCATGGTCCCTTCCTATATCAGATGTGATGGTGACAGACGCAAGCGTGGAAGGTGGGGGGGCGCATCTCAGAGATCGTATAATGCAAGGGATCTGGTCAGACACAGAAGCGAACAGTTCCTCAAACTACAGGGAACTACTAACGATAAAGAACGCAGTCATAGAATTCCTTCCTCGATTAGAAGGGAACCATGTTCGAATATTGTCATACAATAGAACTTATGTAGCCTATATCAATCAACAAGGGGGCATAAGGTCCCGGCAACTGATGCGGCTAGCTCAGGAGATTCTCCAGGTGATGGAGGATCATCAGCTACAGTTATCAGCCCTACAAATAAAGGGGAAAGAGAACGAAGAAGGAGACTTCCTCAGCCGGACAACTTTGAAACGGGGAATGGGAACTGGATCCATCTATCGTTCAACAGATTGCGAATCTTTGGTGGCAGCCAGAGATAGATCTATTTGCCAACAGAAAGAACAGGAAAACAAAGAGCTTCTGTTCCCTGAACCCAAGAGAAAGACCATATGCAGTAGATGCACTGCAAATCCCTTAGGATTTCCGACTGTCCTATTCTTTTCCGACATTAATGTTGATCCCGGCAGTTCTGAGGAAGATTCGGGAGGTGGTGGCGGATTTCATCCTTATTGCTCCTTTCTGGCCCAAGAGACCATGGTTTTCTTAGATGAGGAGAATGTCTTTGGCAGATCCCTGGGTGCTCCCGGATGTTCAAGATCTCCTCATGCAGGGCCCAGTGTCACATCCTCATAAGTCTGGTCTTTATTTGACAGCCTGGATTTTGAGAGGGCACTGCTAGAACAGAGAGGGTTTTCTCCGACCTTGGTAGCTACTCTGATGCAGAGTAGAAAACCCATAAAAACTAAGATTTAAGGCAGAATATGGGTGAAATTTTTGGCTTTCTCAGGACAGTCTGTTGGGGGTATGGTCCCAATCAGAGATATCCTAGAATTCCTTCAGAGGGGTATGGAGATGGGCCTGGCCACCAGCACCCTTAAGGTGCAGGTATCTGCCTTAGAAGCCCTTCCTTTACAACTATAACCTGGCGGCGGATAGGTGGGTGGTCAGGTTCTTTAAAGCATGCCAGAGGTCTAGGCCAGTGCCAGCTCCAAAAATGCCTCCATGGAATTTGAACTTGGTTCTAGAAGCCTTAACAAGATCACCCTTTCAGCCTATACATGAGGTGCCAAACAAGAAACTAGCACTAAAAACGGTAATTCTAGTAGCCCTAACGTCGGCGCATAGGGTTAGTGATTTGCAGGCCCTATCCATTAATCATTCCTTCATGCAGGTATTAGATGATAGGGTGGTGTTGAGGCCAGATCCAGCATATCTCCCCAAGGTGGCCTCCAAGTTTCACAGAAGTCAGGAGGTAGTTCTTCCTCCTTCTATAGTGAACCAAAGACTGCAGAAGTACACAGGCTTCACACAGTAGATGTCAGGAGGGCTCTGTTACAGTACCTAGACAGAGCTAGGCAATGTAGAAAGGATGAGCCGTTATTCGTTTCATTCCAGGGAAGTAGGAAGGGGTGTGGTGTTACAAGTGGGACCATAGCTAGATGGATAAGGGACGCCATTAGCTTAGCCTACACCTTTAGCAGTAAACCAGTTCCTGGAAATCTGAAAGCTCATTCCACCTGGGCTGTGGCGACCTCCTGGGCTGAGAGCTGAGGTGTCCATTGATGAAATACGTAAGGCGGCCACATGGTCCCCTTCTACCTTCTGTCGACACTATCGCCTCAAACTGTCCTCCTCTGTTGACCTGTCCTTTGGGAGGAAGGTATTGCAAGCGGTGATCCCTCCCTAGGGTGCTTTGATCTATACAAATCTCAGGTGGTGCTGTCATGGAAGAAGGGAAGAAATCTTAGTTACTTATCGGGATTTTACAGAGCCATGATAGCACCCTTTATATTCCCTCCTCCGCTTTGTCACTTGTGGTGTGCACTAACATCCCCTTAACCCCCAAGGGTGGTTTGCACGTTAATGACCAGGCCTTTATGAGGTAAAAATAACTCTGGAACGTTTCAACGCATCTTGGCGATTCTGAGATTATTTTCTCGTGACATATTGTACTTCATGTTAGTGGTAAAAAATTTTCGATATAACTTGCGTTTATTTATGGAAAAAATGGAAATATGGCGAAAATTTTGAAAATTTAGCAATTTTCAAACTTTGAATTTTTATGCCCTTAAATCAGAGAGATGTCACAAAAAATAGTTACTAAATAAAATTTCCCACATGTCTACTTTAGATCAGCACAATTTTGAAGACACATTTTTTTTGTTAGGAAGTTATAAGGGTTAAAAGTTGACCAGCGATTTCTCATTTTTACAACACCATTTTTTTTTTTTTTTTTTAGGGACCACCTCACATTTGAAGTCACTTTGAGGGGTCTATATGATAGAAAATACCCAAAAGTGACACCATTCTAAAAACTGCACCCCGCAAGGTGCTCAAAACCACATTCAAGAAGTTTATTAACCCTTCAGGTGCTTCACATGAATTTTTGTAATGTTTAAAAAAAATGAACATTTAACTTTTTTTCACAAAATATTTACTTCAGATCCAATTTTTTTTTATTTTACCAAGGGTAACAGGAGAAATTGTACTGCAAAATTTGTTGTGCAATTTATCCTGAGTACGCTGATACCCCATATGTGGGGGAACCACTGTTTGGGCGCATGGCAGTGCTTGGAAGGGAAGGCGCGCCTTTTGACTTTTCAATACAAAAAATTGGAATTGAGATCGGACTCCATGTTGCGTTTGGAGAGCCCCTGATGTGCCTAAAGAGTGGAAACCCCCAATTCTAACTCCTACCCTAACCCCAACACACCCCTAATCCCAACCGTAACCATAACCCTAACCACAAACCTAACCCTAACACACCTCTAACCCTAATCCTAACCCTAACGGGAAAATTAAAATAAATACATTTTACATTTTTTTAATTTTTATTATTTTTCCCTATCTAGGGGTGATAAAGGTGGGTTTGATTTACTATTTATAGCGGGTTTTTATATCAGGTTTTTATGATTGGCAGCTGTCACATGCTGAAAGACGCTTTTTGTTGCAAAAAATAGTCTTTGCATCACCACATTGAGAGCTATGATTTTCCATACTTTGGCCCACAGAGTCATGTGGGGTCTTATTTTTTGTGGGACGAGTTGACGTTTTTATTGGTACCATTTTTGGGCACATGACATTTTTTGATCGCTTTTATTACGATTTTTGGGAGGCAGAATGAACAAAAATCAGCAATTCATGAATTTCTTTTTGGGAGGGGCGTTTAAACGTTCCGCGTGTGGTAAAATTTATACAGTAGTTTTATTCTTCGGGTTAGTACGATTACAGCGATACCTCATTTGTATCATTTTTTTAAGTTTTGGCGCTTATATACAATAAAAACTATTTTATATAAAAATATTTTTGCATTGCTTTATTCTGCAAGCTATAACTTTACTTTTTCGCTGATGATGCTGTATAGTGGCTCGTTTTTTGCGGGACAAGATGATGTTTTCAGCGGTACCATGTTTATTTATATCCGTCTTGTTGATCACGTGTTATTCCACTTTTTGTTTGGCGGTATGATAAGCATTGGTCTTTTGCCTTGTTTTTTTTTTTTTCAAGGGGTTCACTAAAGGGGTTACTTAGTCTGACAGTTTTATAGGGCGGGTCGTTACGGACGCGGCGATACTAAATATGTGTACTTTTTTTTTGTTTTATTTACATAGTAATAATGTGTTCATTGGGGAAATATTTTTTTTGTTTTAATTTATTTAGGGATTTTTAAAAAAAATATTTTTACACATGTTAATTTTATTTTTTTTCAAACTTTTACTTTTTCCCATGGTGGGACATCACTATATAGTGTCAGATAGCTGATCTGACAGTTTGCACAGCACTCTGTCAGATCAGCGATCTGACAGGCAGTGCAGGAGTATTGCTGGCGCTGACAAGCCGCCTCCCTGCAGGACCCGGAAGGACCCCGCGGCCATCTTGGATCCGGGTTCCTGCAGGGAGGAGGGTCCCTCGGAACAGTGCGATCACATAGCGTTGCTCTGAGGGCCTCAGGGAAGCACGCAGGGAGCCCCCTCCCTGCGCAATGCTTCCCTATACCGCCGGAACGCTGTGATCATGTTTGCTCGCAGTGTGCCTGGGGTTAAAGTGCTGGGAGCGGTACGTGACCACTCCTGGCACTTAGTGCCGGGTGTCAGCTGTGAGAATCAGCTGACACCCAGCCGCGATCAGCTGCACTCCCCCGTGACCGCTGCTGATCGCGTATGACGTACTATTCCTTCCAGAGTCAATAAGTTCCAGGTCACATGGACGGAATAGTCTGATGGAAGAAAGGGGTTAAGGGTGTTAAGCCAAATGTATTTGGTGATGGTTATGCTACTGTCTGAAGGTCCTCTCGTGCTTTGAAACTAAACTGATGTGGAGGAGAGGTACCGCCCTTTTATTCAGTAGGTTTCCTGCCTGTTGGGCAGATACCCTCTCTGAGTTGGTGCTGTCATGGGCTCTGTAAAATCCTGTTAACGGTAAGTAACTTAGATTTTTTTCAGTCCTCCAGAACATCTTACCCATGATTATATTATTCTGATGTCCTGCAGAGAATCTCACCCATATAACTATATATTTTTTGGTACTGCAGAGCATCTCCCCTATAACGATACCATTCTGATGTCCTGCAGAGCATCTTGCCTATAACTTCTATTCTACAGGCATGCAGAGCATCTCCCTTATATCTATACTATTCTACTGTCCTGCAGAGTGACTCGATTTTAAATTTATTTGTCTGTTCTTCTGAGCATCTCGCCTAACTCTGTCATTCCCCTGTCCCGAAGAACCTCTCACCTATAACTCTGTACTATTTTAATGTTTGCAGAGCATCTCACCTATAAATTTGTATTATTCGACTGTCTTGGAGAGCGCCTCACGTATAACGCTATAATATTCTAATGTGCTGCAGAACCTCTCAGTATACTAATATTATACGTTGAATAGCCTGTAGTAATATGGGGATTGTATGCATTTAGAATTGCTGCAGAGCATCTCACAGATTAATGTACTCCGAAGCATTGTGCAAATGAAGGCTCTGCTGCAGAACATCTCTCAGTATATCAAGAGGCAGCTGGAAGTGAGAGGGTTGCCTCCGGCCACAGTCAGGGGCCTACTATGGATGTGGTCTCCCATGCTGTTAGAGGGCTTCATGCCCTTATAAGTGGTAGAGGTCACACTGGGTCACCTGGTTTCAGGCAGTACAAAGTGTGTCAGTTCCAGCCGCTCAGTACGACAGCACCTGTAACCTGACAGTATCCAGCGTCCGGCCACAACGCGGAGCGGGATCCGTTTTCACCCCCTCCCCTCGCGATCTAAGATTCACCCGAGCATTACTGTACGACGCAGTTGTCTTGTGAAAGCGACCTCTGCACCCACCACCACTTTTCTCTCTGCTGCTGCGGCACCTCATTCCAGACCTCCTGGCCATTTCCCAGCACAGGACCAGCTGGACGCTACAGCACCTGCAAGACCGCCTTTAGTCTTGAGATTTAGTTGTACTGTGTAGTGCTGCCAGTGACAGCCATGTCTCTGTGTTCTCTTGCAGGGTCTGGATGTTGTGGTGCAAGCATGGCGGGCTTCCGTTCAGCAGATGTGCGTCAGTTACTGCACAACAAGTTTGTCATTGTTCTCGGAGACTCCAGTAAGTGACCACTTCCTGTATGTTCTGTGTGTATATAGCAATTTGTATCCCCCAGATGTGCTGAGCAGTTTTCCGCCCCAATAGTCAGATCAGAACTGTCTGCTCCGTTGCAGATTGATGATGGCTGGCTCTGGGTCCCCCAATAGTCAGTTCAGAGCCAGCTACTCATGGTAAGGCTACGGTCACACGATCAGTATTTGGTCAGTAGTTTACATCAGTATTTGTAAGCCTAAACCAGGTGAGGAGTATTGAAAGAAAAAGTATAGTAGAAACACAACACCACTTCTACATTTATCACCTATTCATGGTTTTGGCTTAGGCTACTTTCACACTTACGTTTTTTTGCGCTGAGTTTCGAGCGCACATGAAGCGCATTAAAAAAAACGCATGCAAACGCTTGTAAACGCTGCGATATTTAGTCGCATCAGCATGCGCATTTCGACAAAAAAACGCAGCGTTTGTCTGCGATTTCATGCGTTTTTGCATGCGTTTGCGGTTTTTTTTGGCGCATGCGTTGTCTATGTGTCACATTTCTATCATCTCTGGCTCCATCATCTCTGGCTCCATCATCTCTGGCTCCATCATTTGCAGAAAAATCGTGTGCGTGCAAAAGCGCTGACGAGCGCAAAGCCATGCGCACGCCAGCGCCCCCATAGACTGCAATGTTATTTTTTGCGCATAGCATGCGCACACGTGCGCACGCGTTTTTTTAAAGCGGTTGGCCGAAAAAAAAATGCAACATGTAGCGTCTAGCGCGTATGGGCGCACACCGGGAAAATGCGCAGCGCACGACAAACGCACATGAATGCGTGCAAGCGCTAGACCCTGCGCCCGCCATGTTAAAGATAGGGGAACATTGCGCATGCGTCCGATAGCGCAAGATGCGCTGCGCAAAAAAACGCAAGTGTGAAAGTAGCCTTACAAATACTAATGTGAAATACTGACCAAATACTCAACTTGTGAAAGTGGCCTTATAATGGCTCCGGCTCATGTCTGAGCAATTCTCTCCCCAGTTGTTGGGTCAGAGCCAGCTGATCCTTCTCATGATGATGGTTCCAGATTCGTAATAACAAAAGACTGACTGGCACATCCAAACTAGTGTGAATGGGTGCGTACTAGGAGCAGCCACCTCCATAAAAAATCTACACTGCTCAAAAAAATAAAGGGAACACTCTAACACATCCTAGATCTAAATGAATGAAATATTCTCATTGAATACTTTGTTCTGTACAAAGTTGAATGTGCTGTCAACATAATCACACAAAAGTCATCAATGGAAATCAAATTTTTGAACCAATGGAGGCCTGGATTTGGAGAGACCCCCAAAATGAAAGTGGAAACAAGTCAAAATGATGCTCAGTATTGTGTGTTGCCTCCACGTGCCTGCATGACCTCCCTACAACGCCTGGGCATGCTCCTGATGAGGTTGCGGATGTTCTCCTGAGGGACCTCCTCCCAGACCAGGACTAAAGCATCCGTCAACTCCTGGACAGTCTGTGGTGCAACGTGACGTTGGTGGATGGAGCGAGACATGCTATCCCAAATGTGCTCAATCAGATTCAGGTCTAGGGAACGGGCGGGCCAGTCCATAGCTTCAATGCCTTCATCTTGTAGGAACTGCTGACACACTCCAGCCACATGAGGTCTGGCATTGTCCTGCATTAGTAGGAACCCAGGGCCAACCGCACCAGCGTATGGTCTCACAAGGGGTCTGAGGATCTCATCTCGGTACCTAATGACAGTGAGGCAACCTCTGGCGAGCACATGGAGGACTGTGTGGCCCTCCAAAGAAATGCCACCCCACACCATTACAGACCTACTGCAAAAAAGGTCATGCTGAAGGATGTTGCAGGCAGCAGATCGCTCTCCACGGCGTCTTCAGACTGTCACGTCTGTCACATGTGCTGAGTGTGAACCTGCTGCCTGCAACATCCTTCAGCATGATCGGTTTGGCAGTGGGTCAGTAATGGTGTGGGGTGGCATTTCTTTGGAGGGCCACACAGCCCTCCATGTGCTCGCCAGAGGTAGCCTGACGGCCATTAGGTACCGAGATGAGATCCTCAGACCCCTTGTGAGACCATATGCTGGTGCGGTTGGCCCTGAGTTCCTCTTAATGCAGGACAATGCCAGACCTCATGTGGCTGGAGTGTGTCAGCAGTTCCTGCAAGATGAAGGCATTGAAGTTATGGACTGGCCGGCCGTTCCCCAGACCTGAATCCGATTGAGCACATCTGGGACAGCATGTCTCGCTTGCACCACAGACTGTCCAGGAGTTGACGGATGCTTTAGTCCAGGTGTGGGAGAAGATCCCTCAGGAGAACATCCGCAACCTCATCAGGAGCATGCCCAGGCGTTGTAGAGAGGTCATACAGGCACGTGGAGGCAACACACAATACTGAGCATCATTTTGACTTGTTTCCACTTTAATTTTGGGGGTCTCTCCAAATCCAGGCCTCCATTGGTTCAAAAATTTGATTTCCATTGATGATTTTTGTGTGATTTTGTTGACAGCACATTCAACTGTGTACAGAACAAAGTATTCAATGAGAATATTTCATTCATTTAGATCTAGGATGTGTTATTTGACTGTTCCCTTTATTTTTTTTGAGCAGTGTACAAACAAAGTTGCCCTTTATCGTGCTAAAGCATGTCTCTGTGAAATATATGAAATATGAATAGCAATACTGCTTCTGAATACTAGGAAAAAATTAGACGCTTTGCACATAATTTGGCCAATTCATGCCTGCTCATCAACCAACGTCAAGGTGGTCTCAAAACTGATGGGTCCCTACATATCTAATGTGAATACCTCCCTTTGGCTATGTGCACACGATGCGTTTTCTTACGCACGTAAATGCTCCAAAAACGCAATGGAATACTAAAGCAAGGTAATGCAATGATGTGAGGTCGGGACCACCACCATCTTAGATAGGGCCTATACCAGCCTCCATTTTGTCGGTTCACAGAGCCACAAATTGCTAACTACACAGGGCCTATTAGCATATTCAGTACGACCAGTTTTGATGTCCACTATGAATCAATAGGGCTTTAACATGCTAATTGATTAAGGCCAGTGTCTGAATAAGATGGTCGTATGTTAATTGGCTCAAACTTAAGCCAGTATTTCCTGCTCCATATGAATTGCAGGCCAGTTAATATGCATGCTTCAAAGCAAAGGGAAGGGCCTAGCAGACTTAAGAACTGTAGCATGGACAGGCTGGATGCATTCCATTTTCTCACAGCAGCAAGAAACACATGGACAGATTTGATTTGCCAAGGGTGCAGCAACACATGCTTTGGGGACTATCCAGCAACTGAAGACTGTACCTGGGGACGGCAGAGCCCCTACCTTCCCAAGACCATACTACCCGTTAATATTGATCTATAGCTTATACCTTTAAGCCTTGTACATTATCGTTGTATTTTTTCTCTGACTGCAAATCCATTGTAATTACGTTGTATAGCTTTACTGTATATTTCTGTAATTATCTAGTGCGCTCTTAAGGCGATTAAACCATAAAATTAATCTTGGGCTGATGCTTTTACTCTGATCACGAATCTTAGAATACCCAGTGGGTAACAGGACACACTCCCCGGCGGCCATTTGCTCTAGGTGCAGTTCCCTTACTGACCTGAAAGACAAAGGGGGCGCCGGAGAGCTGTACCTGTGGAGTTACGTCCCATTGGTGACGTGGGAGGAAGGGGGTCGTCCTTCACATTTGGTAGCGGCGGTGGGATCAGAAGCTGTGATACCCGGGCTACCGTGTGGCGGTCGGCTTAGTCCCTCACAATTGGTAGCGGCGGTGGGATCAGAAGCTGTGATACCCGGGCTACCGTGTGGCGGTCGGCTTAGTTCCTCACAAATGACAATCCTGAAGTGTTGTGCACATGATCAGTAAATTTCCATCCGTTTTTGCAGCATTTTATTTTCTGCAGCATGTCAATTATTTTTGCGTTTCTGCAGCGTTTCTGACTCATTGAGTTCAATTGAGTCAGTCAAATCTGCAGCAAAAACGCAGGTGTAAAAAGGTTTGTGTATTTGCTGTCAAAAACGCTGCGAATTGTCAAAGGAAATGATGTCAAAAGGAGGAAGTGTGTGGGTGGAGAATGTGTCTGTCTGCGGGGGGGGGTGTGTGTGTACCCATGCGACAAACAGCCCATGGTGATTGTACTTGGGCGTCGTCTAATGGGACTACAACTCCAATCCGTCTTTGTCTGCTGTCACATATAACAGAGACAGCATGAGCCGATAATGTTATAATATTTATAGCTTGAATGTTTAGCCTTGATGTATCCTGACTTGTGTTTCCTTCCCCTTTTTCCATGGTGACAAACAAGATCTTCGTACACTGCGGGAGCGATTACCTCCTGTCAGTGTATCGCCGGCGGCCGGGTAGAGCAGTCACATCTCCCGATGTGACTGTTCTACACGTGAGATCGCAGTGGGGTGCTCGGTATTAAATGGACTACGTCAGACAGGATAGTATTATATGTTGGTTTATTATTTTTGATTGTTTGCAGGAGTTGAGGGCGTCGGGGATTAGGCGTTCAGTAAGTATGGTAAATTTAGATTCAATAAAGGAGTCTGTAATTATTTCAAATAAAGGACTTTATTCTAGGTGTCTGTGTTTTATACAATATCACTATGGGGTTAGTAATGGAGAGGTGTCTTATAGAGATTCATCGAAGTGTCCCAGGTAATGCATTCCAAAGAATCTGCGTAGCTTGTGAGAAGTCTTGGAGACAAGTGTGGGAGGTTCAGTTACTGAGGTAGGGTGGTAGACTGAGACAAGGGAGGAGATGTGGGCTGGTGCTGAACCGTGGTGCTCTTTCTGGGTGAGAATGATAAGTTTATATTGAATTCTATATTGGATGGACAACCAGGGCAATGACTGATACAGGGTAGATGCATCAGTGTAACGGTTGGTGAGGAATATGATCCTGGCTGCAGCATTCAGGACGGATTGGAGAGGGGAGAGAAGGAGACCAATTAGTAGAGAGTTGCAATAGTCCAGACGAGAATGAATAAGAGCTACAGTAAAAGTTTTTGCAGAGTCAAAGGTGAGAAAAGGTCGAATTCTAGTGAGGTTTTTGAGGTGTAGATGACATGAGCGAGCAAGTGATTGGATGTGGCTAGTGAAGGAAAGATCTGAATCAAGTGCTTGGGGAAAAAATGGTCAGACAGATGGAGGACCTTTTTTCGCATATAAGATGCAACCACCGCCATTAGGGGCTTCTGTACAGCATTCTATATTGCTGTAGATAAGCCCCCGATGTAACCTGAAAGATAAGAAAAACAAGTTAGATTATACTCACCCGGGGGTGGTCCGGTCCGGTCCGATGAGCGTCGCAGGTCCGGGTTCGGCACCTCCCATCTTCATGCGATGACGTCTTCTTCCTTCAGACACTGCTCCTAAACAGGCGTACTGATCTGCCCTGTTGAGGGAAGAGCAGAGTACTGCAGTGCGCAGGCGCCAGGAAAGGTCAGAGGCCCAGCACCTACGCACTGCATCACTTTACTCTGCGCTCAACAGGGCAGAGAATAACGCCTGCGCAGCAGCCGCGACAGAAGGAAGAGGACGTCATCGCATGAAGATGGGAGGCGCCGGACCTGCGACGCCCATAGGACCAGACCCCCCAGATGAGTATAATAAAACTTGTTTTTCTTATCTTTCAGGTTACATCAGGGGCTTATCTACAGCATTATAGAATGCTGTAGATAAGCCCCTGATGGCGGTGGCTGCATCTTATATGCAAAAAAATAAGGTGACAGATTCCCTTTAAGGTGAATCTGTCATCCACTTGTATGTATATGACCTATTAACATGGGCATACAGGTAATAGAAATGGTAAGCTAGTCCTACCTGTATGCCTCTTATTAATGGTCTCATTGCTGAGAAATGTTATATTCTGTCTTTGTTAATGATTTCTTCCAGGCTTCGGGGTGTGCGGTGCCTGGAAGAAATCCCTGCCTCCTCTTCTCATTGCAATACTACCCCGCTACCATCAGCATCATTTATGACCCTGGAATCCTGCGCCTGCTTTCTGCACTTCCTCAGAAATACATACCTTATCCTCCCGTCTATGGGGCCTGCATTCAGGGATCTTCTGCACAGACGCTGGTGACTACCGCTCCAGTGACCTCCGGTGTGCACGCTGATAAGGTGCTCTCCCTGCATAGTCATCGCTATGTACACATGGTTCCTAGTGATGACTGTGCACGGAGGAAGTGGGGGAGCACTCCTTATCGGCACGTACACAGGAGGTCACAGTGACTCACCAGCGCCTGCGCAGAAGATCCCTGAATGCAGTGCCCATAGAAGGGAGGATGAGGTATGTATTTCTGAGGAAGTGCAGGGCGCAGGATTCCGGGACCATAACTGACGCTGATGGGAGGTGGGTATTATTACAATGAAGAGAGGAGGCAGGGATTTCTTACATGCACCGCACGCCCCAGAGCCTGGAAGAAATCATTTTCACCTTCATAACCAGGCCAAATTTTACAATTCTGACCACTGTCTCTTTATGAGGTAATAGCTTTGGAACGCTTCAACGGATCCCACTGTTTCTGAGACTTTTTTCTTATGACATATTGTACTACATGATGGTGGTAAAATTTTTATAGATTTGACTTGCGTTTATTTGTGGAAAAAAAAGCGCAAAATTTGGAAAATTTAGCAATTTTCAAACTGAATTCTTATGCCCTTAAATCAGAGCATTATGTCACACAAAATAGTAACAACATTTCCCACATGTCTACTTTACAACAGCACAATTTTGGAAACGTTTTTTTTTTATTACGAAGTTACAAAGTTATAAGGGTTAAGAGTTGACCAGCTATTTCTCATTTTTACAACAAAATTTACAGAACTATTTTTTTAGGGACCGACTTGCTTTTGAAGTGACTTTGAGAGGTCTATATGACAGAAAATACCTAAAAGTGACACCATTCTAAAAACTGTACCTCTCAAGGTATTCAAAACTACATTCTAGAAGTTCAGTACTTGGCAGGAATAAATGGAACATGGAAAGAAAAATTAACTTTTTTTTCGCTAAAATTTTAATTTGGACCCCTTTTTTTTTATTTTCATAAAAAATTGGACCCTAAGGCTAAGTGCACACGTTCAGGAATGTGTGCAGAATTTTCCTGAGCAAAACCGGACTTTTTTCGCGGTAAAAAACGCGTTTTTCAGCTGCAGATGAAGGAAGGGAGACACAGTCATTACTAGTGGGTAGGCGGAGCCCACATAGGATAAACACACCTCAGATTAAAAAAGTGTTGACCGGCCCCTCCAGCTATATAGGGCTCCTCCTACTCCAGCTCTCCAGTCTAAAATTTGAGGTCACAGAGGATAGTCGCTGCTGGAAGCAGCTCCTCAGAAGATTTTTTTATTTTAGTCGGACAGAGACTTGGACCGCCAATGGTCTAGAAGTCTCAGGGGTCTCAGCGCTGCTGGACTCCCACCTCTCCCTTGGCGGATCTGTATTACCCTATAAGGTGGTCCCTGCAGAACCCTGCCGGCCCTGGGGGATGAGGATTGCTTCCCTGGCGGGGACGCAAACCGCGCTTCTGGAGTCACTGCGTTCCCCGCCCTGGGGGGAAGCTACGGGCACAGCGCCACAAATCTCTGAGGGGTCCCTGTGGCGCTCAGCTGGGTGAGTACTCCACATTTTAATGTGTTTGAGTGCTTCAGCGGCCGCTGCGGCAGCCGCTGCTACATTTATTCAGTGTGGTGATTGTGTACTTTTGTCCGCAGGTGGATGCCTGCAGGACATGAGAGCGGAGTGAGTCGCGCGCTTTTTTGAAACCGGCGGGGGGTGTGACTTCGCGCTCTCCCATTTTTTCACGGGCAGGAAGCGCTCTGAGCGCGCGCCTTATCCTGCCTTTTTTCTTCCGGTTTAGATCTCCTCTAGCGCGGCGGCCATTACTGACGGCATCTTCGGGCTCCTCACTCTCCGCTCTCCCCGACCGACCGAAAGGAGACACTACACCACGGCCAGCTGGGTGAGTCGCCTCTACCTGTCAGGGCAGAAGCTTGACCCCCTCAGCGCAGGACAAGGTATTGTCACACAGAACGCTCCCGCTGCGATCACAATGGCGACGCAGTTTTGCGGTCGTTTTTCTTTTGTGATCGTTTTTTTTATGTCGCTAGTAGCTTCCACGGTGGGCGATCTCATTGACGATGCATAAGTGGTTAGCGATCTCTTTAGCGACTTTGGTATTGCGATATACAATTCAGCGCAATATGTTAGCGATGTCTTTGGCGTTCTTGTTTAATGTGGCATATTTTTGAACACTGTCCTGCAGCTGTTACCTCATAAGAGGCACCTGCGGCTCGCACACCCTTTTCATTAAATAAGGGTTGTGGAGAGTCTGCAACATTAACCCCTTCTTTGGTGGTTAACCCTTTATTGGGAGACAAAAGCTGGGGTAGCTCTCTATTTAAGAAGCTTAACCCTTCAGCGTTCATTTTGCCTTTGAAAACCACACTGTTCTGGTGCTGACAGGTTTTTACCTGCCATATACTGTGTGAGGGCATGTCGGATCAGGGTCCAGGAGCGGACCGTCTCCCAGATCCGCTACAGGATCAGCCTCGCGTATCTGACACGCAGACCTCGACGGCGTCAAGCGCAGCGGTCGGAGGTTACAGTAACGCCAAAATGGATGCCCTCGCTCGTTCTATTGATGGCCTGTCTGACCTTCTAGGTTATTGGGTGTCAGCTAGATCCTCTCATGGCAGGAAGCGACACAGGCCGGTGCCCTCTTTCTCGCGTAGCGACTCAGAGATTTCTGATATGGAGGGTTCCCCTCCAAGCTCAGATGGTGAGATATCCGATTCGGATAAGGAGGATCAGCAGGGACAATCTGCCTCTCTTTTGAGCCGTACAGAGGCTTTTATTGGAGCCATGAGGGAGGCGTTACAGTTACCGGAGGAGGTAACTAGACGTCCTGGTAAGTCGGCCCGGATGTTTCAGGAGCCGCATAGGTCGCGATCAGCCTTACCATCTCTGGATGAGCTTAATGAGGCAATGGAGAAGGAACGCCTGTGTCCAGATAAACGTTTTCAGGGGACACGGTTTTTTGAGACGCTGTATCCGTGTACTACGGAGTTGATTGCTAATTGGATTCCTTCTCCTGAAGTGGATGTCCCTTTATCCCAGCTTAGCAAATCCTCATTACTTCCTGTTAAAGGGAAGGCGAGTCTGCAGGATCCGCTGGACAGAAAAACGGAGATGGCGGCGAAATCCATCTACGAGGCCGCGGGTCATGGATTCAGAGCTGTGCTAGGATCCATGTGTGCTTGTAAAGCCTCCTTGAGCTGGTTAGACCGTCTACGGACGGCGTGGCAAGATGGATCCCCACTATCCGAGGTAGAGGGGCTTTTCAAGTCATTGGAGGATGCAGCTCGATATGGCAGTGATGCAGGTTTGGATACTGCCTCCATGCTGTCCAGGGCACAATCCTCGGCGATCACAGTCAGGAGAGCTCTGTGGCTTAGACAGTGGACCGGAGACGCGGTTTCCAAGCAAGGTTTGCTTTCTTTAGCTTACAAAGGTGGTCAGCTATTTGGATCTGGCCTCACGGAGCTGATTGCCAAAGCAAAGGCAAAAGAAACGGCTTTACCGCAACGAAGAGCTGTGGCTTCTGCGTCTGGCAGGCCTAGTGCCGGTGGTAGTCGGCGGTCCTTTCGGTCCAGGGGACGGTTTGGTCAGCCCTCTTGGGGATCGGGTCGCCCCTCTTTTTCAGGAAAAAAGAGCGCTCAGAAATCTCGCACTCCCTGGAAACAGAGCTTCCGCCAAGACAAGCGGGAAGCTGACAAAAAGCCCGCTAAAGCGGACTGACGCCAGGGTCTCACTCGAGGGCTCTCGAGTGGGAGGTCGCCTGCTCCAATTCAAGCCGACTTGGGCTTCCCGCGTGTCGGACACCTGGGTGACGCGGGTCGTGTCGGCAGGCTACTTCATAGAGTTTCTTTCTCGACCCCCAGACAGTTTTTGCCTATCCTGCATTCCGTCAGAGCCCGGGCTAATTGCCGCTCTACTGCGGGAGGTCGATTCCCTTCTACAGAAGGGTGTGGTGGTACCAGTTCCACCGGAGGACCGGGGAAGAGGGTTTTATTCCAACCTCTTTGTAGTCCCCAAAAAGGAAGACAAATTTCGTCCCATTCTGGATCTCAAAAGATTGAATCGGCATGTCCGCACCCGAAAATTCCGCATGGAATCACTTCGCTCCGTTGTGGCGGCCTTGTCACAGAACGATTTTTTGGTGTCAATCGACAT
Source organism: Oophaga sylvatica (assembly GCA_033576555.1). Classification (NCBI taxonomy): domain Eukaryota; kingdom Metazoa; phylum Chordata; class Amphibia; order Anura; family Dendrobatidae; genus Oophaga; species Oophaga sylvatica. The sequence continues at coordinate 341,634,094 of JARQOD010000001.1, forward strand.
TCGCGACGCTTATTTGCATGTCCCCATCGGAAGGGCCCATCAACGCTTCCTGCGTTTTGCCATAGGTCAGGACCATTACCAGTTTGTGGCCCTGCCATTCGATCTGGCCTCAGCACCCAGAGTTTTTACAAAAATTCTGGCTCCTCTCATGGCGATTCTGCGAAGACAGGGGATTACAATTCTTCCCTATCTGGACGACCTTTTGATTGTGGCGTCCTCAAAGGAGGAGGCGGTGACGGCTCGCGATTTATCCCTTCAGCTCCTGGAGGACTTCGGGTGGCTGATCAATTGGGAGAAGTCGTCCCTGGAACCGTCGCAGTAAATCCTGTTTTTGGGAATGCAGTTCGACACGGTACAAGCAGTGGTGTCTCAGACAAGCAAGCGAGTCTTCACCATGTGCAGGGTATGAAGTCTGCAACAGCAATGTCCCTTCGAAGGTGTATGCGCCTTCTGGGTTTGATGGTGGCGTCAATGGAAGCAATTCCGTTTGCCCAATTTCATTCCAGGGCTCTCCAAATGCTCATCTTGAACCGTTGGGATCGATCACGGTTTTCACTGGATTGCAGTGTCATCATCTCCCACAGGGTGGAGAGAGTCGCTAGAATGGTGGTTACGTCCGGAAGCTTTATCCCTGGGGAAGTCCTTCCTTCCTCCAAGGTGGTCGATCATAACCACCGATGCCAGCCTGACGGGCTGGGGGGGCGTCTGAAATGGTCTCTGGATTCAGGGAGTATGGTCATTGGAAGAGTCTGTCTTGCCGATCAACATCCTGGAATTGAGGACAATTTTCCTTTGCCTCCAACACTGGACGGTCCCTTTAAGCGGTCTACCAGTCCGAGTGCAGACAGACAACGCGACGGCGGTCGCGTATATCAACCATCAAGGTGGAACGAGGAGCTTCAGGCTCATGATGGAAGTGTCTCGAATCCTGGTATGGGCCGAGGCCAGGGTGCCAGCCATCTCTGCGATTCACATTCCAGGAGTTCAGAATATCACAGCGGACTTCCTGAGTCGCGAAAAGATGGATCCTGGAGAATGGAGTCTTCATCCGGAAATTTTTGCGCTGCTGTGCTCCCGTTGGGGGACTCCCAGGTGGATGTGATGGCATCCAGGGTCAATGCCAAGTTACCGATATTCATGTCCTGGTACAAGGACTCGAAGGCTGTGGCGGTGGATGCTCTGGTGGCTCTTTGGGACCATTTCGAGCTAATTTATGTGTTCCCGCCGATATCCTTACTTCCTCTGGTTTTGCGTCGGATCAGACTGGAGAGAGTCCCGGCTATATTGATAGCCCCAGATTGGCCAAAGAGGACGTGGTTCTCAACGCTGGTGTAGCTTCTGGCAGCGCCTCCACTTCCACTCCCTCTTCGCCCGGACCTGTTAACCCAAGGGCCCGTTCGTCACCCGGACCTGAAGTCTCTGCGTTTGACGGCGTGGCTCTTGAGACCGAAATCTTGACCCGTCAAGGTTTTTCAGCCGAAGTCATTGCCACTCTGCGAGCTGCCAGAGGTCCGGCTACCACTAGAATTTATCATAAGACTTGGGAAGCCTTCTTTTCGTGGTGTTCGGGTTCTTCTAGGAACCCGAGGAGTTTTTTCATTCCCAATTTGTTGGCCTTTATGCAGTACGGGCTGGACAGGGGTTTGGCAGTTAGCACTTTGAAGGGGCAAGTTTCTGCTCTGTCCTTGCTATTTCGGAAGGCTATCGCTTCGCATAGGGACGTACGTTCCTTTTTTCGCGGAGTAACCCGTCAGTTTCCGCCGCGGAAGGCGCCTGTGTCTCCCTGGCGGCTCAATCTTGTCTTGGAGGCTCTTCAACATGGGCCTTTTGAGCCTATGGACTCTGTTAGCCTTTCTTTGCTTTCTTGGAAGGTTGCCTTCTTAGTGGCGGTCACTTCTTTGAGAAGGGTTTCTGAGTTGGCGGCTCTCTCTTGCTCGCCTCCTTTTCTGGAGTTTCTCCCAGATCGCGTAGTGCTTCGCACACGTGGCGACTTTCTACCTAAAGTAGTATCACAGTTTCATGTTAACCAGGATATTGTGTTGCCCTCGCTCTGTCCGGAGCCAAGGAATGCGAAAGAACGAGCCTTGCACACATTGGATTTGGGGCGGGCTTTAAAGTTCTATTTGTCCATTACTCAAAATTTTCGGAAGTCGGATTCTCTGTTTGTGATTCCAGCAGGTCGTCGACGTGGGCAACGAGCTTCCAAGGATTCTATAGCTCGTTGGATTCGGTCAGCCATTTTAGAGGCTTACCGACTTAAGGGCGAACCTTGCCCGATTAAGATTCGAGCTCACTCCACAAGGGCTGTGGGTTCATCGTGGGCTTTTCATCAAGGAGCCTCGGCAGCTCAGCTCTGCCGGGCGGCGACCTGGCGTTCCGTCCACACATTTACAAAATTTTATAAGGTGGACGTTAGTGCTTCCGCTGATGCGGCCTTAGGACGTAGGGTCCTGCAGGCGGCTGTAGTTTAAAGTTCTTGTGAACTTGTAGTTAGCGCTATTTGCGCATTTATCTAGGTTGTGGGTATCTGCCTTTTTGCTTTCCTGCCCACCCTTATTTTTGGACTGCTTTGGGACGTCCCACTAGTAATGACTGTGTCTCCCTTCCTTCATCTGCAGCTGAAACACGGATTTTGGTAAGAACTTACCTGTAAAATCCTTTTCAGCGAAGAAGGAAGGGAGACACAGATCCCTCCCATGGCAGAAGTGTGTGTTGTTTTCAGATGCGGCGTGACGCTTCTCTGATAGCGATTATCTGGGCTGAGGTCGGCGCGCTAAGGCTCTGTTCCAGCATTGCCAGCTCATCGCAGTGGTCAGGTTCAGTGAGTAGTACCTGGACTGTGTGGTTGTTTCGACTATATGCATAACCTGTCTTCTTGTTTTTTCTCTGAAGTCCTTCAGAAGGGGTTATGTTGCTACGCTGGTAATATTTGCTCTTCCTTAAGCTTGGGTACGACTGGAGAGCTGGAGTAGGAGGAGCCCTATATAGCTGGAGGGGCCGGTCAACACTTTTTTAATCTGAGGTGTGTTTATCCTATGTGGGCTCCGCCTACCCACTAGTAATGACTGTGTCTGCCTTCCTTCTTCGCTGAAAAGGATTTTACAGGTAAGTTCTTACAAAAATCCGTGTTTTTTTGTGTGGATTTTGCGCTTTTTTACCGCGATTTTTCCCTGAATTTTCTAGGTCAATAATATAGCGGGAAAAAAACGCTAGAATTACGCGAAATTAATGAACATGTTGCTGCTTTTTTCACTATGTGTTTTTTTGCAGAAAAAAAAACGCACCATGTGCACAAAAATTGCGGAATTCATTCTAAATAATAGGATGCTTTATTCATGCGTTTTTTACGCGTTTTTTGCTGCGAGAAAATGCGAAAAAAACGCAAATAATCCTGAACGTGTGCACTTAGCCTAAAAGTTGTGCAATTTGTCCTGCGTACACCACTACCCCGTATGTGGAGGAAAACCACTGTTAGGGCACACGTCAGGGCTCGGAAGGGAAGGAGCACCTTCTGACCATTTCAATGCAAAATTAGCTGGAATTGAGAGCAGACGCCATGTCGTGTTTGGAGAGCCCTGATGTGCCTAAACAGTGGAAACCCCGACAAGTAACCCCATTTTGGAAATTAGACCCCTTTCAAGGAACTTGGCACATGTGAGTAGTGTATCAGGTTGACACATGAGTTGTGTGGTTTACGTCAGGTAGTCATATGTGAGTTATGTAAGTCACAAAAGAAAAAAGGAAATATTTTTTTTCTAAGTCACTGTCTATTTTGACTGAATGTGCACCCAAGATCCCGGTGTAGGTGTTTTATGTAAGCCAGGGATTTAACCCGATGTTGACATGATCTATTCAGCATGGCAGTGCTTGTTCTTTTCGTCTTTAGTGTTAAAAACAAATTATTAGTCCATGGGCGAGTGGTAGACTCTGAAACAGAATTCATACACTGACCAGGCTTGTCAGGGCAGGTGTCACACTGATATCCACCTTCTGTAACACACTTTGCACCTTTTTTGCATCCTTCCTCTCTTTCCAGTTTGAGGGACCTCACTGGTAAAATGTTAGCCTGGTACAACACAGGCACCTTCAGTTCTGGAAGTACTGGGGCCTGCTCCTTCTTGACTGCCAAATATTAAGGCCTTGATCACTACTTCCTAGAACTGAAGGAAGGTCCTGGTCTTGCCTGCACATCGTGATAGCACAAAGGCATTGTACATTTCCATCTGCACGATCTTCACCACCAGCTTCTTGTACCACACCTTGGCTTTTCTCATGGCACTGTACGGTTGGAGGACTTGATCAGAGAGATCAACTTCCCCCATGTTCTTGTTGTACCCCAGAACACAGTGTGGTTTGTGGACATGTGTAGAGGTTCCTCGTACAATGCTGGGGGTACTGCCAACATCATGTATGATGGTCAAGAAAAGGCCATCCCTCTTGTCCTTGTACTTGAGCATCAGTATCTTGTAGCTACTTTGTGCTCTGCTCTTGCCATTTCTGACCATCTGCCCAATTAGCGTCCTAGGGAGGCGTCTCTGATTTTTGTGGACCATACCGCAGGCTGCGGTAGCTCGCGCAGAGAGAGACTTGAACAGTGGGACGCTAGTTTAAAAGTTATCTACATAGAAGTGATAACCTTGATTCAGCAGTGGGTGCACCAAATCCCACACAATTTTCCCACTCACTCCCAGAACAGGGGGGCAATCAGGGAGTTAAATCCGAGTGTCCTTCCCTTTATAAACCCTAAACTTGTGAGTATACCTTAGGTAATCTCACACAGTTTGTACAGCTTAATTCCATATCTGGCCTTCTTACTAGGCAGGTATTGTCGGAATTTGCGTCTCCCCTTGAAGTGGATTAGAGACTCATCCACACAGATTTCTCTTTGGGGTTTGTACACCTCAGCAAACTTGTTGCTGAAATGATCAATGACTGGCCGAAATTTGAAAAGTCGGTCAAAGTTGGGGTCATCTCTGGCTGGACATTGTGCATTTTCACTATAATGCAAGAATTTGTGAATGGCCTCAAAGCGTGTCTGTGCTATAGCCATTTGGAACACTGGAGTGTTATACAAAACATTAGCACTCCAATATTGCCGAATTTCTGGCTTCTTCACAATCCCCATGTGAACAACCCGGCCCCCAAAATTTCATAATTTCTATGGCGTCTACGGGAGTCCAGTTGGCTAATGATGAAGTCGGATTTTGGGGTAAAAATTGCTGGGTGTACAAATTTGTTTGCAACACCATGAGATTTAGAAAACCTGCAAAGAAAAAGATTCTGAAATAGTCTATTTTTGTGGTGCCGGAGGTGTCAAATTGGATTCCTGATTGTGCCACAAAATCAGGAATCTGTGGTCGAAATTTTCGGGAGGTGAGGTCCATACGTGGTAATGGTGGGTGCTGGTTCAGTATGTGCCCTGGGGTGTCTGCGTGGCGGTTCGGTATCACTAGAGAAAGAGGAGTCTGAAAAATAAAGGAAGGTGGGTTTGTCTCCCTCACTGTCAGTGTCAGAGGAAAGGAAAGTGTATGCCTCCTTCGCTAAATACTAGGTTTGGGACGAGCGGGACGACATTTTTTCACGTATGTGTTGTTTGTGTGTACCAAATTTTATTCAGGTGTGTTTGTGAGTGCTTGGTGTAAACGTTTTCTTTTATTTAGAAGAGATAAAAACAAAAAAGAATGTAGAAAGAAAAATGTAAAAATTTGGTAAAATAAAAAACAAACTTACTACACGGATATCAGTAAAAACAAATTACTGAGCGCACTTTATTAGCATGCTCTGTCCTTTTAGGCTAACAATAAACCTGATTCAATTCAGTAAAAAATACTGTAGTAGACCATAACTACGGTATATTTTACTGTCGCTAATCTAAATTTTTTTGATTCTTTAACCCCTTAACGACCGCCGATACGCCTTTTAACGGCGGTCATTAAGGGTACTTAAACCACATCGCCGTTAATTAACGGCGATGTGAAAAAAGTGAATAGCGCCCCCCAGAGGCGCATTTTCTCCAGGGTCTCGGCTACCGGGGGTAGCCGAGACCCCAGAGAACATGAATCAGGTCGGTTTTTACCGACCAGATGTTGCGGTCGCCGTTATTAACCCTATAACGGCGACCGCAACAACAAAAAAAAATCTGATGTGCCATTTAATTTCTCTGTCCTCTGATGTCTTCGAACATCAGAGGACAGAGTAAAAGGGTCCCCGGGACCCCCCTCGTGTCCCCCAATGTTCCCGTTGTGGCCCGCGGGCCCACCTTCCTCCTCCGGTGGGCGCCGCCATCTTGAATGGCGGTCGCATGCTCAGTGCGCCTGCTGCATTCTGCCGGGGGGGGTGGGCAACTTTCTAGCCGAGACCCCAGAGAACATGATCGGGGTCGTAGTTACCGACCCCGGTGTCGGGATCGCCATTATACTAAGTATAATGGCGACTGCAAAAAAAAAAAAAAAAATTTCTCTTCCCTCTGATGTGATCGCACATCAGAGGGGAGAAAATGAGGGTCCCCCGATCGCCCCCTATACTTACCGGTGTCCTCCGTCCTCCTCAAGGCCCCAGGATCCCGGCGTCTTCTTCCTGCAAAAAAAAAATGGCGGGCGCATGCGCAGTGCGCCCGCCGATCTGCTTGGCGGCAGATTCAAAAAAAGTTTCATTCTCACAAAAGTACATTTTGATCACTGTGATAAACTATCACAGTGATCAAAATAAAAAAAAAACAGTACATAACCCCCCCTTTATCACCCCCTTAGTTAGGGACATATAATAAAATATAGAAATTATATTTTTTTTTTTCATTTTTCTGTTAGGGTTAGGGTTAAGGCTAGGGTTAGGGTTAGGCTTAGGGTTATAATTAGGGTTAGGGTTATAATTAGGGTTAGGGTTATAATTAGGGTTAGGCTGGGTTCATACTGCGTTATGGCAGTCCATTAGACGGACTGCGTTACACCCGTTAACGCTGCCATTCACCCCCATTTGAGGGCGCATCGCGACGAATGCCGTAAAGCGGCATGCGTTCGCGACGTGCCATCATTCAGTGACGGAGCCTCGGACGCGGGCTGCAGCGTCTGGGCTCCGTCACCGCTAGCGCAGATGAATCATCTGCTGATTCCTCTGCGCTAGCGGGTATAGCATAACGCGATCGCGTTATGCTATACCGTTACCAGCCCGTCAACGCTATATGTTAAAAAATTAACCCAGCCTTAGGGTTAGGGTTATAATTAGGGTTAGGGTTACAATTAGGGTTAGGGTTACAATTAGGGTTAGGGCTACAATTAGGGTTAGGGTTACAATTAGGGTTAGGGCTACAATTAGGGTTACAATTAGGTTTGGAATTAGGGTTGGGGTTAGGATTAGGGTTAGGGTTGGGATTAGGGGTGTGTTGGGATTAGGGTTGGAGCTAGAATTGAGGGTTTTCCACTATTTAGGCACATCAGGGGGTCTCCAAACATGACGTGGCGTTCAAAAAGTCAGATGGCGCTCCCTCCCTTCCGAGCCCTGCCGTGCACCCAAACAGTGGTTTACCCCAACATATGGGGTATCAGCGCACTCAGGACAAATTGCCCACCAATTTTGGGGTTCTAATTTCTCTTGTTACCCTTGGGAAAATAAAAAATAGCTGGCTAAAAAAATCATTTTTTAATTTTCACGGCCCTGCGTTTATAAATTTCTGTGAAGCACTTTGGGGTTCAAAGTCCTCACCACACATCTAGATAAGTTCCTTAGGGGGTCTAGTTTCCAAAATGGGGTCACTTGTGGGGGTTTTTCCACTGTTTAGGCACATCCGGGGCACTGCAAACGGAACATGACCCCCATCAACGTCTGCATTCCAAAACGTTATTACTTCCTTTCCAAGCCCTGCTGTGCGCCAAAACAGTTTCCCCCCCCCACATATTTGGTATCAGCGTACTCAGGACAAATTGGACAACAACTTTTGGGGTCCAATTTCCTTGTGAAAAATCAAAAATTTGGGACTAAAAGATAATTTTTGTGGAAAATTTATTTATTTTTTTCACACCCAGGCATTATAAACTTTTGTGAAACACTTGGGGGTTCAAAGTGCTCACCACAGATCTAGATAAGTTACTTTGGGGGTCTAGTTTCCAAAATGGAGTCACTTGTGGGGGTTTTTCACTGTTTAGGCTCATCTGGGGCACTGCAAACGGAACATGACCCCCATCAACGTCTGCATTCCAAAACGTTATTACTTCCTTTCCAAGCCCTGCTGTGCGCCAAAACAGTTCCCCCCCCCCTCCCCACATATTTGGTATCAGCGTACTCAGGACAAATTGGACAACAACTTTCAGCTGCAGAGGGAAGGAAGAGAGCCACAGTATTCATTACTGATGGGTAGGCGGAGCCCAGATAGGATTGACACCTCAGATTAAAAAGAGTGATGACCGGCCCCTCCAGCACGGGCTCCTCCTACTCAGCTTTCTTCAGTCTAAAATTTGAGGTCCCAGAGGATGGTCGCTGCTGGAAGCAGCTCCTCAGAAGACTTTATTATTTTACTCGGACAAGAGACTTGGATCACCAGAAGTGGTCTAGAGGTCTCAGGGGTCTCAGCGCTGCTGGACCCCAACCTCTCCCTTGGCGATCTGTATTACCCTGATGGTGGTCCCTGCAGAACCTGCCGGACCTGGGGGATGAGTATGGCTTCCCTGGCGGGGACGCAAACCACGCATCTGGGGTCACTGCGTTCCCGCCCGGGGGGGAAGCATGGGCATAGCGCCAGAAACCCCTGGGGGTCCCTGTGGCGCTTCGGCTGGTGAGTACTCCACATTTTTTATTAAAGTGTGTGGGAGTGATTTAGCGACTGCTGCGGCAGCCACTGTACATATACATGCCGGTGATTGATGTCCGCAGGTTGAAAAATAATGCCTGCAGGACAGGGGAAGGGAGAGGAGTGCGCGCTTTTTTATTTTTGAATTTCGCGCCGCTCTGAGCGCGCGCACTTTACTGCAGCCTCCATTTCCGGCTCCTCTACATGGAGCACACGGAGGCAGAGCGCGGCGGCCATTGCTGATCATGCAGGCTGAAAGCTCCCAGGATCGTTCCCCTCCCCTCCCGGCAAGAACCGTGACCAGCTGGGTGAGTCGCTTCTAGCCCGCGGGCAGAAGCTTAACCCCTTCACCTCCACAGCGCGGGCGCCGTCTGGGGCACTACTGAGTGACAGATTGAGCTGTCCTGCGGCTGTTATCGCATAAGGGGCTCGCACACTCTTTCAATATTAATAAAGAGGTTGTGGGGAGTCTGCGACATTAATACTGCCACTATACGTTCCCGCTAACGATCCTGATAACGACGCATACTAATGCGATCGTTTGTGTGATTATTTTTAATGTTGCTAGTAACTGCCAATCTGGGCGATCTCATTAGCATCGCATAAGCGATTAGCGATCTCCTTGACAACTTTGGCGGTCATTGCGTTATACAAAACAGCGCAATTTTTTAGCGATCTTGTGGAACGTTTTTCTGTATAGTTTGGCATAGCTGTCCTGCAGCTGCGACCTTATAAGAGGCGCTTGAGATTCGCACACCCTTTTCATTATCAAGGTTGTGGGGAGTCTGCTACTTTAACCCCTTCTTAGGCGGTTAACTCTTAATGGGGGACGGCTGGGGTAGCTCTCTTTTAGAGCTTTAACCCTTCAGCGTTTGTTTTTTCTTTAAGAAACACTGTTCTGGTTACTGACAGGTTTAAACTGCCATATACTGTGCAAGGGCATGTCAGAGACCGTCTCCCAGATTCGCTACGGATCAGCCTCGCGTATCTGACACGCAGACCTCGACTCATGCGCGGAGGTCGGAGGTTCCAGTGGTGTCAAAATGGAGGCCTTCACTAGTTTCTGTTGATGGCCTGTCTGACCTTTTAGGTTATGGAGTGTCAGCTAGATCATCTCAAGGAAGCGACACAAATCGGTGCCTTCCTTCTCGCTTAGCGAAGAAGTCCGATTCGGACAAGGAGGATCGGCAGGGACACTCTGCCTCTCTCATGGGCCGTGCTAAAATTTCTATTGGAAATGAGGGCGTTACAGTTACCGGAGGAGGTAACTAGATGTCCTGGTAAGTCGGCCGGATATTTCAGGAGTCGCATGGGTCGCGACGGCTTTACAAACTGTATCCGTTTTTCTACGGAGTTGTTTGTTAATTGGACTCCTTCTCCTGAAGTGAATGTCCCTTTATCCCAGCTTAGCAAATCTTCCTGGTAAAGGGAAGGCGAGTCTGCAGGACACGCTGGACAGAAAAACGGAGATGGCAACAATCCATCTGCGAGGCCGTGGATCATAGATTCGGTATTAAGGATCTAGGTGTACTTGTTAAGTTCCCCTGAGCCGGTTGGACCGTCTAAGGACGGCGTGGCAAGATGGATCCCCTCTATCGAGGTAGATGGGCTTTTCAAGTTGAAGGATAATGCGTCACTGCTATCCAGGGCGCAATCCTCGGCAGTCACAGTCAGAAGAGCACTGTGACTTGGACGGTGGAATGCGGTTTTCCAAGCAGGGTTTGCTATCTTTAGCTTACAAAGTGGTCAGCTATTTGAATCTGACCTCACGGAGCTGATTGCCAAGGCAATGGCAAAAGAAACAGCTTTACCGCAGCGCAGAGCTGTGACTTCTGCGTCTGGCAGGACTAGTGCCGATAGTTATCGGCGGTCCTTTCGGTCCAAGGGATGATCCGGGTCGTCTCTCTCTTTTTTTAAAAAAAAAAAAAAAGGGGGAATTCTCAGAAATTCCGCATACTCTGGAAACAGAACTTCTGTTAAGACAGAAGCTGGCAAAAAATCCGCTAAGGCGGACTGACATCTGAATCTCACTCGAGCGCTCTCGAATGGGGGGGGGTCGTTTACTCCAATTCAAACCGACTTGGGTTTCCCGTGTGTCGGACGCCTGGGTGACACAGGTTGTGTTGGCAGGCTAATTCATAGAGTTTCTTTCTCGACCCCCGGACAGTTTTTTTGCCAATCTCGCATTCCGTCAGAGCCGAACTATTTACCTCTCTACTGCGAGAGGTTGATTCCCTTCTGCAGAAGGGTGTGGTGATACCGGTTCCGCAGAGGACCGGGGAAGAGGATTTTTTATTCAACCTCTTGGTAGTCCCCAAAAAAGGAGGACAAGTTTCGCCCTATTCTGGAAAGATTGAATCGGCTTGTCCACACCCGAAAATTCCGCATGGAGTCGCTTCGCTCCTTTATGGCAGCCCTGTCGCAGAACGACTTTTTGGTCAATTGACATTCGCGACGCTTATTTTCATGTTCCCGTCGGAAGAGCTCACCAGCGCTTCCTTCGTTTTTGCCATAGATCAACCATTACCAGGTTGTGGCTCGGCCATTCGGCTTGGCCTTAACGCCCAGAATTTTTACAACGATTCTGGCGCCTAAATCTCATGGCAATTCTTCGAAGACGGGGACTTACGATTCATCCCTACCTAGACGACCTTTCGATTGTGGCGTCCTCAAAGGAGGAGGCAGCGCAATCTATCCCTTCAGCTCCTGGAGGTTTTCGGGTGACTGGTCAATTGGGGGAAGTCGTCTCTGGAATCGTCGCAGTCAATCCTGTTTTTGGGGATGCATTTCGACACGGTACGGGCGGTGGTGTCCCTACCTCAGACAAGCAGGCATGTCTTTTCCGACATGTACAGATTATGAAGTCTGCGACAGCAATGTCCCTTCGGAAGGTATGCACCTTCTGGGTTTGACCATGGAGGCACTTCCGTTTGCCAAATTTAATTCCAGAGCTCTCCAAAAGCTCATTCTGAATCGTTGGGATCGATCGCAAGTTTCACTGGATTGCAGCGTCACCATCTCTCACAGGGTGCGAGAATCCCTAGGATGATGGTTACGTCCAGGAGCGTTATCCCTGGGAAAGTCTTTCCTCCCTCCGAAGTGGTCGGTCATAACCACCAATGCCAGCCTGACGGGCTGGGGGGGGGTGTCTGGAACGATCTTTGGATCCGGGGAGTATGGTCATCGGAAGAGTCGGTTCTACCGATCAACATCCTGGAATTGAGGGCAATTTTTCTTTGCTTCCAACACTGGACGGTCTCTTTGAGCGGTCTGTCAGTCCGAGTGCAGACAGACAACGCGACGGCGGTCGCGTATATCAACCACCAAGGCGGGACGAGGAGTTCCAGGCTCTTGATGGAGGTGTCTCGGATCCTGATATGGGCCGAGACCAGGGTTCCAGCCATCTCTGCGATTCACATTCCAGGAGTCCAGAATACCACGGCGGACTTCCTCAGTCGCGAGAAGATGGATCCCGGAGAATGGAGTCTTCATCCGAAGATTTTTGCACTGCTGTGCTCCCGTTGGGGAACTCACCAAGTGGACTTGATGGCGTCCGGGTTCAATACCAAACTACCGACCTTCATGTCCAGGTACAAGGACCCGAAGGCTGTGGCGGTAGACGCTCTGGTGGATCCGTGGGACCATTTCGAGCTAGTCTGTGTTTCCGCCGATATCCTTACTCCCTCTGGTGCTGAGTCGGATCAGACTGGAGAGAATTCCGGCTATTTTGATAGCCCCAGATTGGCCAAGGAGGACGTGGTTCTCGACACTAGTGTCGCTTTTGGCGGCGCCGCCATTCCCACTTCCTTTTCGCCCGGACCTGTTAACCCAGGGACCCGGTCGTCATCCAGACTTGAAGTCTCTGCGTTTGACGGCGTGGCTCTTGAGACCGAAATATTGACCCTTAGAGGTTTTTCATCAAAATCATTGCCACTCTGCGAGCTGCCAGTAGTTCGGCTACTACTAGGATTTATCACAAGACTTGGGAAGTCTTCTTTTCGTGGTGTTCGGGTTCTTCAAGGAACCCGAGGGTTTTTTTCCATTCCCAATTTGTCTACAGTATGGGCTGGACAAAGGTTTGGCAGTGAGCACCCTGAAAGGTCAGGTTTCTACTCTGTCCTTACTGTTTCGGAGGGCTATCGCCTCCTGTAGAGACGTGCGTTCCTTTTTTTCGCGGAGTAACCCGTCAGTTTCCGCCGCGAAAGGCGCCTGTGTCTCCATGGCGGCTCAACCTTGTCTTGGAGGCTCTTCAACATGTGCCTTTTGAGGCTATGATTTCTGCTAGCCTTTCTCTACTTTCTTGGAAGGTTGTCTTCTTAGTGGCGGTAACCTCTTTGAGAAGAGTTTGAGTTGGCGGCTCTTTCCTGCTCGCCTCCTTTCCTGGAGTTTTACTCTGATCGAGTAGTGCTTCGCACACGGGGCGACTTTCTACCTAAGGTGGTGTCGCATTTTCATGTTAACCAGGATATTATGTTGCCTTCTCTTTGCCCGGGCCCGAGGAAGGCAAAGGAACGGGCCTTACACACATTGGATTTGGTGCGGGCCTTGAAGTTCTATTTGCCTATTACTCAAGTTTTTCGGAAGTCAGATTCTCTGTTTGTAATTCCTGCAGGTCGCAGGCGTGGTCAACGAGCTTCCAAGGACTCTATAGCTCGTTGGATTCGGTCGGCCATTTTGGAAGCTTACCGACTTAAAGGCGAACCTTGCCAGATTAAGGTTTGAGCTCACTCCACGAGGGCTGTGGCTTCATCGTGGGCCTTTTATCAAGGGGCTTCGGCAGCTCAGCTCTGCCAAGTGGCGACCTGGCGTTTCTGTCCACACATTTACAAAGTTTTATAAGGTGGACGTTAGTGCTTCCGCTGATGCGGCCTTAGGACGTAGGGTCCTGCAGGCAGCGGTAATTTAAAGTTCTAGTTAACTTGTATTTGGCGCCTGTTGCGCTTTTGTCTAGGTTGTTGGGTTTCTGCCTTTTGTTGGTTTTTTCCCACCCTTATTTTTGAACTGCTTTGGGACGTCCCATCAGTAATAAATACTGTGGCTCTCTTCCTTCCCTCTGCAGCTGAAAGACGGATTTTGGTAAGAACTTACCTGTAAAATCCTTTTCAGCGAAGGAAGGAAGAGAGACACAGCTCCCTCCCATGGCAGAAGTGTGTTGTTGTATTTACAGATGCGGCGTGACCCTTCTCTGATAGCGTTTATCTGGGCTGAGGTCGACGCGCTACGGCTCTGTTCCAGCATTACCAGCTCATCGCAGTGGTCAGGTCCAGTGAGTAGTACCTGGAACTGTGTGATGTTTTGCCAAATGCATACATAACCTGGTCTATTGTGTTTTTCTCTGAAGTCCTTCAGAAGGGGTTATGTTGTTCCGCTGGTGATCTTGCTCTTCTTTAAGCTTGGGTACGACTGAAGAAAGCTGAGTAGGAGGAGCCCGTGCTGGAGGGGCCGGTCAACACTTTTTAATCTGAGGTGTCAATCCTATCTGGGCTCCGCCTACCCATCAGTAATGAATACTGTGTCTCTCTTCCTTCCTTCGCTGAAAAGGATTTTACAGGTAAGTTCTTACCAAAATCCGTCTTTTGGGGTCCAATTTCCTTGTGAAAAATAAAAAATTTGGGACTAAAAAATCATTTTTGTGGAAATTTTTTTTTTTTTTTCCACACCCAGGCATTATAAACTTTTGTGAAACACTTGGGTGTTCAAAGTGCTCACAACAGATCTAGATAAGTTCAATAGGAGGTCTAGTTTCCAAAATGGTGTTACTTGTGGGGGGTTTCCACTGTTTAGGCGCATCAGGGGCTCTCCAAACGCGACATGGTGTCCAATCTCAATTCCAGCCAATTTTGGTTTGAAAAAGTCAAAGGGTGCTGCTTCCATTCCAAGCCCTGCCGTGCGCCCAAACAGTGGTCCCCCCCCATATATGGGGTATCAGCATACTCAGGACAAATTGGACAACAACTTTTGTGGTCTAATTTCTCCTGTTACCCTTGGGAAAATAAAAAATTGGGGACTAAACGATCAGGTTTGTGGAAAAAAATATGATTTTTTATTTTCACGCCCGGGCGTTATAAACTTCTGTGAAGCACTTGGGGGTTCAAAGTGCTCACCACACATCTAGATAAGTTCCTTAGGGGGTCTAGTTTCCAAAATGAGGTCACTTGTGGGGGGTTTCCACTGTTTAGACACATCAGGGCCTCTACAAATGCGACATGGCGTCCAGCCAATTCCGCGTTGAAAAAGTCAAACGGAGCTCCTTTCCTTGCGACCTCTGCCGTGCACCCAAAAAGTGGTTTACCCCAACATATGGGGTATCGGCATGCTCAGGACAAATTGCACAAAAACTTTTGGGGTCTTGTTACCCTTGGGAAAATAAAAATTGGGGTGAAAAGATCATTTTTGTGGAAAAAATATGATTTTTTATTTTCACGGCTCTACGTTATAAACTTGTGTGAATCACTTGGAGGTTCAAAGTGCTCACCACACATCTAGATAAGTTCCTTAAGGGGTCTAGTTTCCAAAATGGGGTCACTTGTTGGGGGTTTCCACTGTTTAGGCACATCAGGGGCTCTCTAAACGCGACATGGCATCCAGCCAATTCTGCGTTGAAAAAGTCAAACAGCGCTCCTTCCCTTGCAACCTCTGCCGTGCGCCCAAAAAGTGGTTTACCCCCACATATGGGGTATCAGCATGCTCAGGACAAATTGCACAAAAACTTTTGCGGTCTTATTACCCTTGGGAAATTAAAAATTGGGGTGAAAAGATCATTTTTGTGGAAAAAAAATTATTTTTTTCACGGCTCTACGTTATAAACTTGTGTGAAGCACTTGGAGGTTCAAAGTGCTCACCACACATCTAGATAAGTTCCTTAAGGGGTCTTGTTTCCAAAATGGGGTCACTTGTGGGGTGTTTCCACTGTTTAGGCACATCAGGGGCTATCTAAACGCGACATGGCATTCAGCCAATTCTGCGTTGAAAAAGTCAAACGGCGCTCCTTCCCTTGCGACCTCTGCTATGCGCCCAAAAAGTGGTTTACCCCCACATATGGGGTATCGGCGTATTCAGAAGAAATTGCACAACAAATTTTGTGGTTCATTTTTCTTTTAACACTTGTGAAAATAAAAAAACTTGGTTCCGAAGTAAAGCTTTTGCAAAAAAAGTTAAATGTCAATTTTTTCCTTCCACATTGCTTCAGCTCCTGTGAAGCACTTGAAGGGTTAATAAACTTCTTGAATGTGGTTTTGAGCACCTTGAGGGGTGCAGTTTTTAGAATGGTGTCACTTTTGGATATTTTCTATCATATAGACCCCTCAAAGTGACTTCAAATGTGATGTGGTCCCTAAAAAAAAATGGTGTTGTAAAAATGGGAAATCGCTGGTCAACTTTTAACCCTTATAACTTCGTAACAAAAGAAAATTTTGTTCCCAAAATTGTGCTGATGTAAAGTAGACATGTGGGAAATGTTATTTATTAAGAAATTTGTGTGACATATCTCTCTGATTTAAGGGCATAAAAATTTTAAATTTGAAAATTGCTAAATTTTCTAAATTTTCGCCATATTTCCGTTTTTTTCATAAATAAACACAAGTCATATCAAAGAAATTTTACCACTAACGTGAAGTACAATATGACACAAAAAAACAATCTCAGAATCAGCGGGATTCGTTAAAGCGTTCCAGCGTTATAACCTCATAAAGTGACAGTGGTCAGAATTGTAAAAATTGGCCCGGTCATTAAGCTGCAAAATGGCTCTGTCACTAAGAGGTTAAAAAAAAACAAAAAAAACTCCCAACATCCGAAGGTTGATGACTGATCTGCGTCAGGATTCTTTTTTTCCACGCAGATACAAATCTAAATGATTTTTTACTTGATTCTTTTTTCACCCAAAAGAAAAACAAACTGAAGACCTTCCCAATCATGTACTACAATTGTCTGGAAGGGGTTAACTACGAAGATATTCAATGGGACATAGAATCTTCTGGTTGTGCTAAAAGCTGCAAGTTCTTATCCGCAATTCAGGACAATTGCCTCTCTCCGTTCTTTACAGTTAGAGCAGTCAGACTGGAATGCCAACCACAAGAGGTAGTAATGGCCGACACTATAACAGCTTTTACAAAAGTAAAATACACAAGAACAATTGGTGCAATTTGTATTGGATGAATAATGTCTATATATGATATAGTGCTAGAGAATAATACATATGTCAATAAACAAAAAAGTATCAAAAGTCCAAGAAAGGGTGAGATGGCAGACCATCCGGAAAAATGAAAAAACCCTATATACCAAACGTGGACAAAAGTCAGAGAACCCGGTTGATCTAGATATGGGAAATGAATATGAAGAGTCAAATGTGTATGACAAAAATTATCTTTATTAAACAATGTTGTACAAAAAGCAAAGAATAAAAGCATGAAAGCTTGACAGACAGTAACAGCACCCAATTAATACTCACAGACTAAAATGTGTACCAGGAGCAGTGATACAACAAGCCAAATACACCCATCACCTATGGATGACATATATAATCTAATAGCACTGTGTAACTAGCACTGAGGATATAAATGTGTCCTCAGTATCTAACACCACCGATGTGTGCACATAATATATTGAAAAAGAGCTTGTGGAGTCAGAGGGCAAAATGCATTGATGAAAATAGTTGAAAGTGAACGCTACCTGGGAGCCTGGAGGGATGCTGTCAGCCTGTCAGCCTGCAAGAACGCGCGTTCTTGCAGGCTGACAGGCTGACAGCATCCCTCCAGGCTCCCAGGTAGCGTTCACTTTCAACTATTTTCATCAATGCATTTTGCCCTCTGACTCCACAAGCTCTTTTTCAATATATTATGTGCACACATCGGTGGTGTTAGATACTGAGGACACATTTATATCCTCAGTGCTAGTTACACAGTGCTATTAGATTATATATGTCATCCATAGGTGATGGGTGTATTTGGCTTGTTGTATCACTGCTCCTGGTACACATTTTAGTCTGTGAGTATTAATTGGGTGCTGTTACTGTCTGTCAAGCTTTCATGCTTTTATTCTTTGCTTTTTGTACAACATTGTTTAATAAAGATAATTTTTGTCATACACATTTGACTCTTCATATTCATTTCCCATATCTAGATCAACCGGGTTCTCTGACTTTTGTCCACGTTTGGTATATAGGGTTTTTTCAGCTTTTACAAAAGGGCTGGATGATTTCCTCCATACACATAACATTGGGGGTTATAGTTAAATTAGTGACAAAATGTACTATTGGTTTAGGAAGGTTGATCTTGATGTACCTAGGCCTTTTTTTCAACCTATGTAACTAACCCCAAGACAGTGGGCATGTTGCTGGGGAGTATTGGTAGAATCACACACGGAAATTGCTAGAGGCTGAAAGAGGAGGTTAGAGATAAAAGGTGTAACGGACTTGGTTGGTGGAACTACTGTGCCAAAGCCCAAGGAAGACCTGGAGGGCCGTGACTAGGATCGACACTGAGGTCCGTGGAGAGACAAGGGAGGTGATCCAGGTGCTACTTCAGGACTGACCTTGGGTAGATGGCAGCTGACCCCTAGGAACAGGTAGCTGGGATGGCCTGGGGATATGTCCAACAGATGCAGGCAGAGAAGATGACAGGAACCCCAGGTGCAGACTGGACAGTCTGACTGAAGAGATGAGCACTGGCGGGTGCAGCTGGCTCGGCTGCCGTTGAGTTGAGCACTGGCGGGTGCAGCTGGCTTGGCTGCCGTTGAGGTGAGCACTGGCGGATGCAGCTGGCTCGGCTGCTTTTGAGGTGAGCACTGGTGGGTGCAGCTGGCTTGGCTGCCGTTGAGGTGAGCGCTGGCGGGTGCAGCAGGCAAGATACTGGTACTGGGACCTGAGAAGTGACAAGTGTATTAGGAACAAACTCACAACATTGGAGGAGGCGCTATAAATAGTAAGAGACCTCCAGCTATTTGCTGGGGACACTTTAGAGGAACGCGCGCGGCTCCTTTAAGAAAGAGGAAGTGTGTGTGTGTGTGCGCGCTCTAAGCACAGTGCCTGGAGACCTGCTAGGAGTGCACCCACCCCGGACAGCAGCAGACCTGGAAGGAGCAGGATGGGAGCCTCGGCGGTGAGTATGCTGGTATCTTTGTAGGGAAAGAGGGACTGCAGGCAGAGATGCGGGCACTACAAAAGGTGAGTGGCAGATAGGGAAAGGGGTTCACCAATGGGGATGTAAAAGTCCCCATGATGAGGGTGGGGATGTCATAGGATAGAAAATGTGGAAGCCAGGTGGCAAAGTGATCCAAGAACTGACGGGAGGGGCCCGGAGGGCGATACATAACCGTCACTCGCAGGGAGAAGGGTCGGTAGAGTATGGACCTCAAAAGAAGGGAAGATAAGTGAGGGTACTGGCGGGATAACCTGAAAATTTCTTTTGGTTGATAGGAGCAGA
The DNA here is from genome assembly GCA_033576555.1 of Oophaga sylvatica. Taxonomy (NCBI): domain Eukaryota; kingdom Metazoa; phylum Chordata; class Amphibia; order Anura; family Dendrobatidae; genus Oophaga; species Oophaga sylvatica. The sequence goes on from JARQOD010000001.1 coordinate 341,653,291, forward strand.
CCAATACCTCCACTTTGCACTCAGCTTTCGGGGTATGTGAAAAATGTAGGCCACCATACGAAAGAGCGACAGCGGCGGTGGTGTCCGACTCCTGGAACCAGGTTTCAGTAAGAGCCAGAAGGTTAAGGGAATTTCAAAAGGAAAAAGTCATGGATGTAGGAGGGTTTATTACACTCTGAGCGTGAATTCCAGAGGGCTCAGTTTAAATAGACAAAAGGCATGCAGAGAATATTAGGCTAGGTTCACATAGCGTTAATGCAGTCCGTTCAACGCATAGCGTTGACGGACTGCATTAACCCTAGTGTCATTTTGTGATCGCGTTAAGCGATCACGCTAGCGCGGCGTCTGTGTCTCAGCTAGCAGTGACGGACCCCGAACGCTGCAGACCGCGTCCGAGGTCCGTCACAGAATGACGGTGTGTAGCCCAGCTGCGCTTGGAGCCACATTTACCCAGGAGGATGCACCGAAGGTAAACCCACACGCACCTGATATTCATTCACAGCTTCACCAATCCCGAAAAGCCACCAGAGGGAGCCCTTGTAGAGTATGTATATATATATATATATATAAGGATGGTGGAGCCACAGCAGATTAGATTAGCCTGAGAGCTGGGAGAGGTCAGTCTGAGTCTAGACGGCAGTGGGATCAGATTACCTCAGAACGTTAAAAGACTGTTAATTCCCTTGGAAAGTGGAAAGTTAGCTCAAAGAAGTGTGCATAGATCAGTTAGATGGAAGGTCCTGATAGCTGATTCAGACTGAGCGTTAGAAGGAAAAGAAGGAAAGGTAACAGCAGTTACTGAAAGACTGAAGACTACAGCTTGAGCTTAGTTCACTGTGTGGAGGCCAGTAATAGTGGAGGAAGATAGCCACTTCAGCCTGGTCAGAACTGAGTCAGCTGAGTGTAGTTTCAGCGAGCAAGCGTGCCGACGCTTTGAGAGCGGTGAAGAGAAAGGAGAATCAGCCATCTACTGCTAGTGTGCTTATGTTAAGGGTCAGAGTAGGACGAAAGGCGAGTGGAAGGGAAAAGAGAGTGACAGAGGTTGAAACATCATTGATCGCTTACCTCTACTCTGAACAACCGGACACCGGGTCCGAACTTGCTAGCATCTACACGACTAGTAGGAGATACCGGAGACCCTGTGGGACTTCAAGTCGCAGGGGCCCACAAGTGCTGATACGTAACCGGGGTCAGGAAGAACAGGAGTCTGGTCAGCGCAACCATTAGAGACTGACTTCTATCCAAGAGAAGGCTCCACCACAAAGTCAGCCGGGCGTATATGAGAAGACAGAGTTAGACTTCATTTCATACAGGTCAGAAACTCACACATACAGGAGTACAGAGGCCCTACACCTACTCGGTGGGATTACTGGACGTGCATCCTCCACCCTGCCAGCTTCCCGGGACGTGCCTGCAACTACCATTAGTAAAGGTACAGAAAAGACTTTCGTGTGTGTGTCTGCATTATTGCTCCTGCGGCTGAAAGCCCCTTCTCCGTCCTGCAGCCCAACACCGCCATATACCTGAGGGACCCAGTCTTGCCTGTGGAAGACTTAACACCTTGCTGCCCAGTAACAACCCCTCAGCGGATCTACCCTGCAGCTCTGGTCACCCTGACCAGGTACCACAGGTGGCGTCACGAACAAACTGTAAATACTTTATTCCCCTGTAAATATCCCACATTTGAGGTGAGCCCCAGGGCCACGGACCGAGCTGCGCTACCCGTGACATCCCCCATTGAAGTGAACGGGCTCGGTGCCGAGTACCCCACAGGCCCTGGCGGGCGACTCAACGGCACATCGCTAACGCATGCCGATTTCGGCATGTGTTAGGATGCGCTATTGCGGGCAATGGCGGCGTTAACGCATCCATTACATAGCGTTAGTGCCGCTATGTGACGGATGCCGTCACTGCATTTTCCAACACCGCAATGTGAACCCGGCCTTAATGTGACTCACAGGGTTTCTGAGTGTAGAAGGGGATGAGTTCGACTTACTGTTACAAGAAGGACGGGGTTGGAAAAGGCATGTCCTGCAACTAGGAGAAGGAGTATAGAGAGAGTGAGCAGGTTGTTATGATTTGTGAGAGCATCTCTTGTATTGTATGGTGGGAGTGAATGAATCTGTGCAGTTTAGGATTGTGAAAATATGGATGGAGTTTAAACAGTTTGTGCAAGGACGGTGGATGTGAGTGAATGCAGCAGTCAGAATAGAAATTATACAAATGCATATAGTGAATATTTGATGCAATGCAAATGTTCTGGAATGTCTTGCCTGTCTCTTGCCCTGTCTAACTGTCATGTTCAACTGCCAGGCACTTCTCCAAAGCTCTGATAGTGTTTTGATATTGTTCATTGCTTCTCATGGTAACGATGGAGGCATCAGGCGCATGTTTGGAATAAAGTTCAGGTCGGGTACCAGAAACGAAGCTTCCACGGGTCCGCTCATCCCTTACCATGGGCGTACCCAGGATCAAAACTAGGGGGGGCAAGCCAATGTCGCATCTTATACACGTTACATCATATACACTGTACATTATCCTGCATATTAGGTATGGAGCATTAGAACTGTTGTATATTGTATAATACAGCAGTGTAGGTGACACTACGCTGTATATACCATATATTATACATGGCAGTCGCGCTCATGTCAGGAGCGGTACCAGCAAGTCCGAGGATTGCAGTGCGATCCTCGCATGAGTTATACGGCCATCTGTCTATGCCCTTGTTATAATAATACTGAAATATTAATCTATTATTAAAGTATTAAGGAGCTCACAAGTAAAAAAAAAAGCCCCCTACCTCCCCTGTCCCCCACCCACACCCCAACAGCCCATCGTCTCACATGCACCCCTTAGTGTTCTGTCCCACTGACCCCACAATACCCCCATCCTCTCACATGCACCCCTCAGTGCTCTGTTGCCCCTCCCCACTTCAGTCCCCACAATACCCCCATCCTCTTACATTCAACCCCAGTGACCTGTCCACCCTCCCTCACAATACCCCATCCTCTCACATCAACCCCTGTGCACCAGCCCCCACAATATCCCCATCCTCTCACATTAATCCCCCCAGTGCCCTAGCCCCCACAATACCCCATACTCTTACATTCACCCCAGTGCCCTGTACCCCTCCCCCACAATACCCCATCCTCTCACATTAACCCCCCCAGTGCCCTAGCCCCCACAATACCCCATACTCTTACATTCACCCCAATGCCCTGTACCCCTCCCCCACAATACCCCCATCCTCTCACATTAACCCCCCCCAGTGCCCTAGCCCCCACAATACCCCCATCCTCTTACATTCACCCCAGTGCCCTGTACCCCTCCCCCACAATACCCCATCCTCTCACATTAACCCCCCCAGTGCCCTGTACCCCTCCCCCACAATACCCCATCCTCTTACATTAACCCCCCAGTGCCCTAGCCCCCACAATACCCCATACTCTTACATTCACCCCAGTGCCCTGTACCCCTACCCCACAATACCCCATCCTCTCACATTAACCCCCCAGTGCCCTAGCCCCCACAATACCCCATACTCTTACATTCACCCCAGTGCCCTGTACCCCTCCCCCACAATACCCCATCCTCTCACATTAACCCCCCCAGTGCCCTAGCCCCCACAATACCCCCCTCCTCTCACATTAACCCCCTAGTGCCCTAGCCCCCACAATACCCCCATCCTCTTACATTCACCACAGTGCCCTGTACCCCTCCCCCACAATACCCCATCCTCTCACATTAACCCCCCAGTGCCCTAGCCCCCACAATACCCCCATCCTCTTACATTCACCCCAGTGCACTGTACCCCTCCCCACTGTACCCCCATCCTCTCACATTCCCCCACAGTGACCATGACATGCCTGAGCAGAATGAATTTAATAAATTCCATCCCCTCTTACCATGAAGCTGCAGGCAGTGGCTGAGGCAGGAGCAGGAAGTGTCCAGTGTCTGCACACAGAGGGCACTAGGACCCAGTGTGGCTGAGACAACCAGAGCCTGCAGGGCAGAAAGTGAAACTACAGCTGCTGCCGCCAGGAAGGAAGGAAGGAAGGAAGGAGCTCCTCTGGTGAGACAGCAGCTCCGTGCACTGCGCACACAGACAGGCACTGCAGAGGGAGCCGGCATTGTGCTGCTCTCTCCACTCTCTTTCATTGTGTGCCCCTGCTTCTAGGGGGGCACCTGCCCCCCCCTGCCCCACGGTGGGTACGCCCATGTCCCTTACCATGATGTCTGAGTTTGTGTCTTAGTAGTCAGGTCAAACCCAGCTGCTTCTCATAGTTATGTTGGCTCCCAGCTTGTGCCTGAGCAATTCTCCCCCCCCAGTAGTCAGGATTGACCTGGCTGCTCCTTGTCATGATGAAGTCTCTGGTCCTGTTTCTGAACATTTCTCCCCCAATAGTCATTAGTCAGGTCAGATCCAGTTACTCTTTTTTTTTTTTTTTTTTTTCTTTAATGATAGTGAGATTTCTTGCGTACAGAACACCACAACGCTTCATGAATTAAATGAGCTGTGACAATGGCTACACGCCCCACTGCTATCTATCCCGCCCTGCTTCGCCATTTTCAACAGTGACAATGCCACAGCAAAATTTTCCAATTTTTTTTTCAAAGCTTTTACACCACCTTTTGGCATAAATATTTGTTGCATTGGAGCCAATAGATCTAAGCTCACGTCTGAGTAGTTCTCCGCTTGGCAGTAAGGTCGGAGCTGGCTAAACCTTTCAGTGATGATGACTCAAAGTATGTGCCTGAGCTTTTCTCCCTCTAGTAGTCAGGATAGAGATGGCTGCTATTTCTTATTGTTATGGTGGTTCTGGGCTCGTGTCTAAGCAGTTGTTCCTCTGCAGTAGGGTCAGAGTCTGCAGCTCCTTCTCATGGTGGTGATGGCTTAGGGCTCACATCTGAGCCATGTGATTCCTTTGTCTTTCAGTCCAGAGATCCGTGTATAAAGACTTGGTGATGCTGCTGCAAGATGACAAGTTGTTGTCTGAAGCACAGTTGAAACGGAAGGTAAGATCATCAACATGTACACTAGCACTTTCTTAGCATGCTCTGTCCTTCTAGGCTACATGTCCTGTCCATGATTCAACCGTTGAATTCTTCTCCACAGGGGGAGATGACTTTTGAGAAAGACTCGCTGGTAGAGGGTGGCATCCTGGATGGAATGCAAAATGGTACCGCGTATCGAGAAGTTCGCCAGTATCGGAGTGGCCACCATCTAGTACGCTTCTATTTCCTGTCCCGTGTCTATTCTGCTTACGTGGAGAGCATACTGTCAGATTTCCAGAGTGGTCCCCAACCTGATGTGCTTATAGCAAACTCCTGTGTATGGGATCTCACAAGGTGATCGTTGTGGTTCATGGTAGATGCCATCATATTGATGGCAGATCCTCATTGTGCTCATCTCTTTCAGGTATGATAACAAACATTTGGAAGCTTACAAAACCAACCTGGACTACCTATTTCTGCGTCTCAATGAGGTACTTAGACCCGAGTGCCTCATCATATGGAACATGACCATGCCAGTTGGATACAGGGATAATTACTTCCCAGAGGTAACTGCTTCAATGTCTGAGTCACGGAAGGCGGGGAAAACCTGTAAAGTCCATGTGGATATATCGTTTAGCAGTTGTGTCGCATCGGGGATGCGTGTATATTTTTCCAGTATAACATGTTTACTGTTGTGAATATCTGTTTACAGAACATGGCACACAACCTGCGGATCAGCATCGTGGAAGGAAACTTCTTCAGTGGCACTTTAGCAGATTTCCACAAGCTGGACGTGCTAGACATGCACTATCACTTCCGTGGCGACCTGCGTCTCCGGTGCTGTGATTCCACCCACTGGAATCAGCTGGCACATCGGAAGTACTCCCAGATCCTGCTGTCCCACATTGCAATGGCCTGGGGGGTTGAGCCGCCAAAGAGCAAGATGCCGAGATGTGCGTGATACTGCTTATCTCTACATCATGTCTTATCTGTACTTCACACATATTGCTTCCTGTGGTCTGAGGCACTCACAATCTAATGTTCTATCCTGGACATTTGCTCTGTCCACTTGCTCAGTATATCACTGTAGACCAGCTGTTCTCAACCTGTGGGTCGCGACCCCAGCGGGGGTCGAACGACCAAAACACAGGGGTCGCCTAAAGCAGGGGTCCCCAACCGGACACACATGGAGCCGGCGGCTGTAGCACTGTAGTGACAGCTACAGCCGCCGGCTACAAGAAGACTCAATACTCACCTTCCGTCGCTGCATCCCTGTCGCCGCGGCAGCTTCATCCAGCTCTGAGCGTTGACGTAGTACCGCTCATTAAGGTAATGAATATGGACGCGACGCCACTCCCATAGGCGTGGCGTCCATATTCATCATCTTAATGAGCGTTACTACGTCACCTCTGCGCACAGGAGGAAGCTCCCGCGGCCGACAGGGATGTAGAAGGGTGGGAGCAGAGCCATGTACAGAAGGGTGGGAGCGGAGCCACGTATAGAAGGGTGGGAGCGGAGCCACGTACAGAAGGGTGGGAGCGGAGCCACGTACAGAAGGGTGGGAGCGGAGCCACGTACAGAAGGGTGGGAGCGGAGCCACGTACAGAAGGGTGGGAGCGGAACCACGTACAGAAGGGTGGGAGCGGAACCACGTACAGAAGGGTGGGAGCGGAGCCACGTACAGAAGGGTGGGAGCGGAGCCACTTACAGAAGGGTGGGAGCGGAGCCATGTACAGAAGGGTGGGAGCATAGCCATGTACAGAAGGGTGGGAGCATAGCCATGTACAGAAGGGTGGGAGCAGAGCCATGTACAGAAGGGTGGGAGCAGAGCCTTGTATAGAAGGGTGGGAGCAGAGCCTTGTATAGAAGGGTGGGAGCGGAGCCATGTATAGAAAGGTGGGAGCAGAGCCATGTACACAAGTGTGGGAGCGGAGCCATGTAAAGAAGGGTGGAAGCGGAGCCATGTACAGAAGAGTGGGAGCAGAGCCATGTACAGAAGGGTGGGAGCGGAGCCACGTACAGAAGGGTGGGAGCGGAGTCACGTACAGAAGGGTGGGAGCGGAGCCACGTACAGAAGGGTGGGAGCGGAGCCACGTACAGAAGGGTGGGAGCGGAGCCACGTACAGAAGGGTGGGAGCGGAGCCACGTACAGAAGGGTGGGAGCGGAACCACGTACAGAAAGGTGGGAGCGGAGCCACGTACAGAAGGGTGGGAGCGGAGCCACGTACAGAAGGGTGGGAGCGGAGCCACTTACAGAAGGGTGGGAGCGGAGCCATGTACAGAAGGGTGGGAGCAGAGCCATGTACAGAAGGGTGGGAACAGAGCCTTGTATAGAAGGGTGGGAGCGGAGCCATGTATAGAAAGGTGGGAGCAGAGCCATGTACACAAGTGTGGGAGCGGAGCCATGTAAAGAAGGGTGGGAGCGGAGCCATGTACAGAAGGGTGGGAGCAGAGCCATGTATAGAAGGGTGGGAGCGGAGCCACGTACAGAAGGGTGGGAGCGGAGTCACGTACAGAAGGGTGGGAGCGGAGCCACGTACAGAAGGGTGGGAGCAGAGCCACGTACAGAAGGGTGGGAGCGGAGCCACGTACAGAAGGGTGGGAGCGGAGCCACGTACAGAAGGGTGGGAGCGGAGCCACGTACAGAAAGGTGGGAGCGGAGCCACGTACAGAAGGGTGGGAGCGGAGCCACGTACAGAAGGGTGGGAGCGGAGCCACTTACAGAAGGGTGGGAGCGGAGCCACGTACAGAAGGGTGGGAGCATAGCCATGTACAGAAGGGTGGGAGCATAGCCATGTACAGAAGGGTGGGAGCATAGCCATGTACAGAAGGGTGGGAGCAGAGCCATGTACAGAAGGGTGGGAACAGAGCCTTGTATAGAAGGGTGGGAGCGGAGCCATGTATAGAAAGGTGGGAGCAGAGCCATGTACACAAGTGTGGGAGCGGAGCCATGTAAAGAAGGGTGGGAGCAGAGCCATGTACAGAAGGGTGGGAGCAGAGCCATGTATAGAAGGGTGGGAGCATAGCCATGTACAGAAGGGTGGGAGCAGAGCCATGTACAGAAGGGTGGGAACAGAGCCTTGTATAGAAGGGTGGGAGCGGAGCCATGTATAGAAAGGTGGGAGCAGAGCCATGTACACAAGTGTGGGAGCGGAGCCATGTAAAGAAGGGTGGGAGCGGAGCCATGTACAGAAGGGTGGGAGCAGAGCCATGTATAGAAGGGTGGGAGCAGAGCCATGTATAGAAGGGTGGGAGCGGAGCCATGTATAGAAGGGTGGAAGCGGAGCCATGTATAGAAGGGTGGGAGCGGAGCCATGTACAGAAGGGTGGGAGCGGAGCCATGCATACAAGGGTGGGAGTGGAGCCATGCATACAAGGGTGGGAGTGGAGCCATGCATACAAGGGTGGGAGCGGAGCCATCCATACAAGGGTGGGAGCGGAGCCATGCATACAAGGGTGGGAGCGGACCCATGTATAGAGGGGTGGGAGGGTGGTATAAATGTTATAATTAAATGATAAGTATGCACTACTACTAAACTACAATCCTGGCCAAAACCCCGCCCCTGCCACATCTTCATCCCCACCCTGCCGGGCCATGGAAGAATGGTCTTGCTTGAAGCCGGTCCCTGGTGCAAAAAAGGTTGGGGACCACTGGCCTACAGCCATCAGAAAATACATATTTTGAAGTAGCCACCAAAATTATTTTTTGGTTTGGGGTCACCGCAACATGAGGAACTGTATTGCGGGGTCACGGCATTAGAAAGGTTGAGAACCACTGCTGTAGACAATCCTGAGATCGGTTCTCCTTCTCCTGCCATATGGCGCTATACATATGCCAGTCCTATAATAATTTGCTCTTTCCCATCGTTATTTCAGGCTCTACTCTACATGCTGCACCTGCACACTTGGAAACATTAGGAAAAAATCCCAAGATGCACCACAGAACCAATAAGCGAACCCCCTACAGCCGGGGTAAGATTTCTATAGAGTTCTTCATAGATATTTCATTAACGTTATATGTAACCTGTGCCCCAGGTACTTCATTAAGAAAAAGCTCATCAACTCAGATGGTAAGGACCGAGCGCACTACTTCTCCGGTTAATCCCTCCTCCATTACAGTGGATCCCTCCTCTATCCCTCTGTCCTGCTCTGCAACTTTATCTTCTCCTTCCACAGGTGTTTTCTGTGTTTCAGTTGTATCGATCTTTGTAACCAACATCCCGCTCCTTAGTGCCAACATGAACCCTGGCTACTTCCCTTTTCCTCCAGTTAATGACCCTGCTGTCAGGGACCATTGGAGAGATTTATAAGCTTAGGAAGGCATCTGCCTCCGCTATGAGCTCAGCATCGTGATCCGTTGAGGTAATATGGGGGCAACAGTAGCCGCATCACTACTTTTCTCAAAATTGCTATTAACAGCATAATTAATCCCAGAACTAAATGTTACAATTAACCCCTGTACCAACATTCTCACTACCACCTCCCTAAAATTGTGGAGTTTCTATAAGACCCCCTTACCCATCTTTCTGCCCTTCCGCTAGACCCTGCTCAACGTCTCCCTTTAGACCCCTCGGTTGGTCCTCCCTCAAGTTTTACTCCCTCCTTTCCTCCACAACCCTCGGTTGGTTCTCCTACCCCAACTTCCTCCAAGTCCTTCCATGTTTCCTCTTTGGACGCCTTGGTCAGTTATCCCTTCCTCTAGGATGCTTCGATCAGTCAACCCTCACTCCCTCATTTTGGACACCTTGGTAAATATTTACTCCCTCCTCACGGACCACTCGGTCTGTCTTCCTTCCCCTCTAACTTTCTTGGTCATCCCTCCCTCCCCACTAACCTCTTGGTCGGTCCGCCCTCCTCTTTACTCTCTTCCCTTGTCCCACCTCGATCAGTCTTTCCTTCTTTCCTCCCATCCCACGGACTCCCTCAGTCAGGCTTCCCTGTTCACAGACCTCCCTCAGTAGGTCCTCCCTCTGGACATCTTGGCTGGTGGATCCTTCCGATAATTTATCTTGTCTTTTTCCAGGTCTTGCCTTTACCCACCTCCCTTGTAGTGAAAAGATCTTCCTCTCCACCGAGGCACCACCCATGAACTTGGACAACTTTCCTTCCCGTGCCCCGTATCCACAAGAAGACTGGAATATGAAGGTCAGAACAAGAAGGGGGCTGAATCCGAGGGAGATGTGGACCCACCCATATGTTCGTCCTCCAAAGTATCGGCCCAGGTTCTACTAATCTCAGCTGGGGTCCCTTAACATAATTCGGGGCTCTGCATTGTGTGAGTCCGAACCCAGTTACTTGCACTATACTGGTGCTTTTCGTTTTTTTCACACTTGTTTGTTGTTCTCAGAACAATTCCTATAAACTGTTGCTAAAGTATTTATGTCTTTCAGGGTGTGTACTCTGGGTCAAGGAATAGCACTAAGCAATGCCTGAATAGGCTATATGTTTGGATTTTGCACTCTATTGTGTCATAATGTTATTGGTAAAATGGCATAACACACCATCACTCCGGAGGTTGTCGCCTCCGTCCTGTGTTGTGGAGTATCTGCACTATGAAAATAGTATTAACCTACTCCCACCCATGCTGCTGTAGAATAGCTGTTTATTCTATTTTGCACATTTGTATCAGATGTTCCCTTACATTTCATTTTCTATGTTTGGTAAGTAATGTGTGGAGTCAGTGGGGAAAAAAATGGTTGACCCTGCCCCAGTTGTGTGTAGTATATACTGATACAAATCTGTGTCGTGTTTTTTTTTATGTTGTTGTTTTTTGTACTTTTCCTGTTTTTGTTACATTGGATATTTTTACTGCTTTTGGAATAAAGTTTCTGTGGATCAGTCAGAAAATTCAGCGTTCTTAATTCATAATTCTTCCCTGGGGTCGAACCACAGATTCTAGCCACTGAAAGTAATAACCAGGTTTTTCTGATCTCATGTATATTCCTACAATCTCATGTTCTGACACACTCATCCTGTGCACCCTGGTTCGCCATGCAAGCAACCCAGTGTAGACGGACACAAAAGATCCACAGAAGGTTGAGTTTTTGGTAAGATGTGTATTCATTTTTTTCCCGTCAACAAAGACACATCCGTGTGTCATCAGTGTAACACTATGCGGCTCTTGGGAATCAGCGATACTGTTCTCGCTGTTCCCCAGGGTTATGTACTGAAGACCTGCCTGCCGCACAAGCCTGACCTCACCATCAGAGGCTCCAGTGAAGACCGAGGCAGCTGTCCTAGTCAAGCCCCTTCCAGGGTAGTCTGGTTTGTGGCACAGTGGGGCCACAACACCCCTTGGCTCACGCCCATCAGCCTGGGCGGGAGCTTGACAGTTTGCACAGGCCCTGGTCCCCGCTGAGTCCCATGTCCGTCCACTCGCAGAGCATGATGAACTTTTTTTCTTGCCCGTATGAGCAGCATGGAGAATTTGTTCCACCAAGGGTGGTTGAGATTGTTGAGACATCTGACCCAATCATAGTCTCCCAGGCTCTCTATAATCAACTCCTGGCGTATGAGGAGCACGACCCAGCAGACCCACCTAGGTTCTATGGGAATTCTATTGAGTGCCAAGGGTTCCTGGAAAAGTGCTTATGCTACATCCTGCAGAATGCAGCTTGTTTTCCCTCTGACTGGGTCAAGGTGGGATACATCATGTCCTACCTAGCACGAGATGCGTTACTATGGATTTGTCCCCTCTGGGAAGCAGGGGATCCTATCGTCATGAACCTAGGGGCCTTCCTGGTTGCCTTCCGTAGAGTCTTTGATGTGCCTCGTCCAGCTGCTCCTGCGAAGTCTCCCCTTTCTAGATCCGAGAGGCGCTCCAGACGGGCGAAACCTATGAAGAAAACGCCACGCCAGACCGCGACAGTCTGTGATCCTCCAGTTCCTCTACCTGTTGAACCAGCTACCCGAGAGAAACCCCAGAAGGCTGAGGAGAGTGGGCTGGCAAAGCAGAAGCCCAAAACCAGCCGTAAGAAGGGCAGATGGTGTCGCCGCGCTTGTGAAGAACACCTGGACGGTCTCTGTCCAGGGGATCTTAAGCTCAAGAACCTTGGGCCAGTAGGAGAGGCTGCCCTTGGTGAGAGTACTCCCCCCTCCAATAAGGTCTGACTTTTTCTGCCCTCTGGGAGCTTTGGTGTGTATAAGCCACCAGTCATACGGAGTCAGTGTGTGATTTCCTTGCTTCAGCCCCAGAACCCGGTGTGGCCATTGTCCGGTGATGGTCGAGCCCTACTCAAGAACAGTTTAGTCCTGCAAGGACAACTACAGCTCCAAGTCGGAGCATTGTACACAAATAAGTTTGTCTTCAATTTGCTGTCTGGTGTGCCCATGGGTCATTCGGAGCCTAAGATTCTTGTACCCATTCAGGTCTGGAGACCCAGCACAGTGCTTTGGTTGAAGCAACCAAGTGACAAGAGGTGCCTGGTTCCCTTGCGTCAGAGTCAGTCAGCAAGGTCGTCTTCATCTAGTCTGCTAGTTGTCAAGTCAAGGTGTGATGACGTCTCTGAGGAAAAGGAAGCAGTGGCGCCCTCTCCACACACCTCCTGTGACTATACCTGTGAACAGTTCCTAGGAACATCCTTGTCACCTGAGAATTTTTTCTTAGATCATGGACGGAAGATTCCTGTAAAGATGCCTTCGGATTCCATGTGGCAGGTGGTTGAAGAAGTTGGAGCAGAAGCTTTTGTATCTCTGTTTTTTACCAACCCAGAGGAAGAGGTCCAGTCTTCATGGGATAGCAGGCAGAAGATGGATCCTATATGGGGATCTTCAGCTTCCATTTGGCCGGCTAGTGAAGATACCAAGGCGAAGGTGCTTCCTTCTGATCCCAAGGAGAAGTCCCAGTTTTCTCAGGATAACGGACTGAAGTTGAACCCAGTGAGGGTGTCTTCAGTTTTCAAGTGGCCAGCTGATGTAGAGGTCCAAACAGAAGCTTCCAAGTTCCTGCTTTCTGCCTATCAAGAGGAAGAGCTCCAGGTCCTTATGTCTTCAGCGTTGGGAGCTAACCTCGCCGGGCACAAGGAGACTTTGCAATCCGGCTTTCCCGATGTCACACCTACCTCATGCTACCTGTGGAATGTCGTTATGGCTCTGACTGTATGTGCGCCTATCCTTCCTCTACAAGTTGTTCTGGCGGGCTTGAAGAATAGGGGCCGTAAAGGGGGGGTTACTTTTACAACCCTGCTGGCATCACTGCATGGCCTTCCATCCCTCACACACCTACTTGCTCACTGCGCCCGGCCATGCTGTGATTTCTGTCTGCTGCCAGCTCCAGGCTCTGTACTTCTTGCTTTCTATCTGTGCTCTGCATGTCTCCTGGCTGTGTCCATAGGGGGGCGGTGCCAGAACTCTCTGGTTTTTATGGAGTCAGGGTGCACCTGACTGACCAATTACCATTAGCCCTCTAGTATTTAAGGCAGGTCCACCCTGTGGATCTGGCCTGTGCAATGTGTTAACTCAGTGTCTAGCTACTGAGCTGCCAGGTCTTGCATTGTGTTCCTCCATCTTGGAGGCTTCACTCCTAGCTTTGCCTTGTACCTGTTTGTCCGCCCTCCAGGAGGCAGAATTTCCTGGTCCCGGTGTGTTTGTCCCTGTACATTGTCTCGTGTCATTACCTTGTCTGAACTCTGTCCTACCTTTTGTCTCTTGGTCTCCTTGTCTGTGGTTTCTTCCCTGCTGTATCTTGCCTTGTGGTCTTTCTGTATCTCTCTCTGCCTCTTGTTCGCACTCCTGCGGTTCCGCTTTGCAGCTGCAGCAATCTCTTGCTGCAGCTCCTCTCTGCATATCTTACGGTTCCGCTCTGCTTCACTACTGCAGCTGCAGCAATCTCTTGCTGCAGCTCCTCTCCGCATATCTTGCGGTTCTGCTTTGCTCCTGCCGCTGCAGCAATCTCTTGCTGCAGCTCCTCTCTGTATATCTTGCGGTTACGCTCTGCTTTGCTTCTGCCTCTGCAGTATCTCTTGCGGCTCTACAGCCCTTCTCCGCAGCCTTGCGGTTCTCCTCCATATTCCATTCCTTTCTGCCTGTACCAGTACCGGTACCTGCTGTGTGAACAAGTCTCTACCTGTTCCTCCATACACCATTCCTTCCTGTAAGTTCCAGGATCTGCATTTGCTGTGTCTCATCCGTGCCTGCCAGTATCTCAGCCGTGCCACCGTCCCCCCAAGTGGGAACAGCAGCCACAGCCAGAAACCACCCTGGAGTGGCAGCTTCCTGCCGCACAAGCCTGACCTCCCCATCAGAGGCTCCAGTGAAGACCGAGGCAGCTGTCCTAGTCAAGCCCCTTCCAGGGTAGTCTGGTTTGTGGCACAGTGGGGTCACAACCCCCCTTGGCTCACGCCCATCAGCCTGGACGTGAGCGTGACACTCATAGCACCCTGTTGGCTATAGCCCCCGTCTCACACAGAGATCTCGCTAGCGAGATCGCTGCTGAGTCACTAGTTTTGTGACGCAACAGCGATCTCGCTGTGTGTGACATTCAGCGACGATCAGCCCCCCTGCTGGGTATCGAATGTCCTGGACATTTTTTTGATCGCTGGTCTCCCGCTGGCCAGCACGCATCGCTGCGTGTGACAGGCGGGAGACCAGCGATCCGCTGGTAACCAAGGTACACAGCAGGTTTCCAGGCACCGCGCAGCACCTGGAAACCCGACATGTACCTTGGTTACCAGTTCCCTGCATCAGCGCACTGGTATCCAACGTACACTGCGGGTAACTAAGCGATGTTACCCGCAATGTCGCTGTGCTGATCGCTGCCTGTTTGGCAGCTCAGCAGCGATCATGTAGTGACACACCAGCGATCCTGATCGTTGTCGGGATCGCTGGTGTATCGCTATGTGAGACCTGGGCTTAAGGAAAAGATTTCACAAGACCAACTTCCAATTGTCACTTGGATGATTTATATGCAGCTAATGAATTCTTTTGAGAACCCTAATATTACAAGTGGAAATAAAGAACAAAAACAACAAATTCTGAATGAAAATAGAGGAGCAAGAGAAACATACTTCAAATTAAAATGTGTCTATACAAATGCAGAGAGCATGGGAAACAAGGAGAATTGGAGCTGCTAACACAGGAAGAGAGATATTATGTCATAGGCATCACTGAAACTTGGTGGGGTGATGCACATGATTGGAATACAAACCTTGAAGGCTACTAATTTATTAGAAACAGGATTAAGAAGGGAGGAGTTGTTGAATTGTATATTAGGAAACCATATAACAGAGATCCAAGCTTTGGAGAATGGTAGCTCTGCTGAAACTGGGTAAGACTACAAGGAGAGAAGAACAGAAAGGACAGTATTGTAGGTGTTTACTATAGGCCACCTGGACAGACTGAAGATATAGATGAAATCTTTACATCAGATGTCTCTGTTCTCAAAAAAGTATGACATAGTGATCATGGGAGATTTTAACTATCCAGATATTTGTTGGGAATCTCTCATGCAAAAGTAATGGGTCCAGAAAATTCCTATCTTCCCTTGTTGACAACTTTATTATTCAAAAGGTAGAAGAGAGAACAAGAAGATATGCAATCTTGGACCTAATTCTTACCAACAGGGAGGAAATGGTTGAGGAAGTATAAAGGTGGCCAGGAATTTAGGAGGCAGAGATCATGCTATCCTCAAATTTTTTTATTATAGGCGGAGGAAGACCAGCGAGGACCCAGACTTTAAAATCTGTGTTTCTGAAATCCAACCTTAAAGGACTCAGAGGATTGGAAAGGGCCAATGGCTGGATTTTTTAAAGGACAGAAATGTCCAAAAAGAATGGGAGATTTTGCTTAATGAAATTCTCACTGCACAATCGGTCACAATCCCGAAAAGAAGGAAGAATTGGAAGCATTTAAAGAGACCAGGAAGGATGAACACTGAACTTAAACATTTATTAAAAAGGAAAAAAGAAATGTATGTTAAATGGAAAGAGGGGAGAATATCTAAAGAATAATATAATGCTGTTTGCAGGGAATGCAGGGCAAGCGTTAGAATAGCTAAAGCCAGTAATGAAGTTAGGTTTGCAGGGGAGACCAAAAGCAGTAAAAAAAACAAAAATTTTGTAAGAATGTCAAAAGTAAAAGAAAACTCAAAGATGCTGTAGCATTTTTACAGGATGAAAAGGGTGAAGTGGTCAAAATAATGTTGAGCAGGCCAAACCTTTTTTGCATCTGTGTTCGCTAAGAAAGCAATTGTAACATCAACTGATCTTCACGGTGCTATCGAAGGAATAAAATAATCCACACTATAAACAGAGAGATGTTGAGGGAACACTTAGCTAATGTAAATTACTTTAACCCCTTCGTGACCTTTGCCGTACTACTACTGCTCTGCAGGAGGGGCGTTCGTGCCCAGAACCATACTAGTACAGGGGCGATCGCATGCAGGTGTCAGCTGTATGGGCACTGATCGTGGGCATTTAACCCCTCTGATGGCGCTGTCAGTAGTGACAGCGACATAGAGCAGCATCACGCAGGGAGGGGGCTCCCTGCACGCATCCATCAGCACATCGAGATGTCCCGATGGTCTGCATGAAGACCCCTGGCACCAAAATGGCCACAGGGTCCTTCGGGGTCCTGCAGGTAAGGTGGTTTGTGAGCGCCTGCTGAGGGCAGGGGCTGGCAAGCCTCCTTCCCTGCCTGTCGGATCCTGATATTCTGCAGTGCAGAGTATCAGATCAGCGATCTGATGTAATATAGTAATGCCCCATACTGGGACAATGTAGAAAATAAAAAAAATTATAAAGTGTAAAAATATTTTTGAAAAAATCCCTAAATAATGAAAAAAAAAAAGAAAAATATTTTTCCAATAAATACATGTAAATAAAAAAAACAATATTACACATATTTGTTATTGCCGCATCTAACGACCTGATCTATAAAAATGTCCCACTGGTTAACCGCTTCAGTGAACACCATAAAAAAAGGCAAAAAACAATGCTTTATCATCATACTGCCGAACGAAAAGTGCAATAAAACGCGATCAAAAAGACTGATGTAAATAAAAATGGTACTGCTGAAAACGTCATCTTGTCCCTCAAAAAACGAGCTGCCATCAGCAGAAAAATTAAAAAGTCATTACTAAAGACTAAAGCAAAATAATTTTTTTATATAAAATAGTTTTTGTGTAAAAGTACCAAACCATAAAAAAAAAAAAACAGTGCCTTGCAAAAGTATTCGACTCCCTGTAACTTTTCAAGCTTTTCCCACATATCATGCTTCAAACATAGTTACCAAATGTAAATTTTTGGTGAAGAATCAACAACAAGTGGGACACAATTGTGAAGTAGAACGAAATTTATTGGTTATCTTACATTTTTGTGGAAATACAAAAATTGAAATGTGGGGCATGAAATATTATTCGGCCCCTTTACTCTGTGCAGCAAACTCACTCCAGAAGTTCATTGTGGATCTCTCAATGATCCAATGTTGTCCTAAATGACTAATGATGATAAATATAATCCACCTGTGTGTAATCAAGTCTCCGTATAAATGCACCTGTTCTGTGATAGTCTCAGGGTTCTGTTGGAAGCACAGAGAGCATCATGAAGACCAAGGAACACAACAGGCAGGTCCGTAATACTGTTGTGGAGAAATTTAAAGCTGGATTTGGATACAAAATGATTTCCAAAACTTTAAACATCCCAAGGAGCACTGTGCAAGCGATCATATTGAAATGGAAGGAGTATCATACCACTGCAAATTTTCCAAGACCCGGCCGTCCCTCTAAACTTTCATCTCAAACAAGGAGAAGACTGAACAGAGATGCAGCCAAGAGGCCCATGATCACTCTGGATGAACTGCTGAGATCTACAGCTGAGGTGGGACAGTCTGTCCATAGGACAACAATCAGTCGTACACTGCACAAATCTGGCCTTTATGGAAGAGTGGCAAGAACAAAGCCATTTCTCAAAGATATCCATAAAAAGTGTAGTTTAAAGTTTGCAACAAGCCACCTGGGAGACACACCAAACATGTGGAAGAAGGTGCTCTGGTCAGATGAAGCCAAAGTCGAACTTTTTGGCAACAATCCAAACGATATGTTTGGCGTAAAGGCAACACAGCTCATCACCCTGAACACACCATCCCCACTGTCAAACATGGTGTTGGCAGCATCATGGTTTGGGCCTGCTTTTCTTCAGCAGGGACAGGGAAGATGGTTAAAATTGATGGGAAGATGGATGGAGCTAAATACAGGACCATTCTTGAAGAAAACCTGTTGGAGTCTGCAAAAGACCTGAGACTGGGATAGAGATTTGTCTTCAACAAAACAATGATCCCAAACATAAAGCAAAATCTACAATGGAATGGTTCACAAATAAACATATCCAGGTGTTAGAATAGTAAAAGTCCAGACCTGAATCCAATTCAGAATCTGTTGAAAGAGCTGAAAACTGCTGCTCACAAACGATCTTCATCTAACCTCACTGAGCTTGAGCTGTTTGCCAAGGAAGAATAGGCAATAATTTTAGTTTCTCGATGTACAAAACTGATAGAGACATACCCCAAGCGACTTGCAGCTGTATTCGCAGCAAAAGGTGGCGCAACAAAATGTTAAGTTAAAGGGGCCGAATAATATTGCACACCCCACTTTTCAGTTTTTCGTATTTCCACAAAAATTTTAAGTAACCAATAAGTTCCGTTCAACTTCACAATTGTGTCCCACTTGTTGAAATTTACATTTGGTATCTTTATGTTTGAAGCATGATATGTGGGAAAAGGTTGAAAAGTTCCAGGGAGCCGAATACTTTTGCAAGGCACTGTATAAAGGAGGTATCGCTTTAATCGTACTGACCCGAAGAATAAAACTGCCTTACCAATTTTACCACACGCAGAACGGTATAAGAAAAAAAAAATTCTGAATTGCTGGTTTTTGTTCATTCTGTCTGCCAAAAATTGGAATAGAAAGCGATCAAAAAATGTCATGTGCCCGAAAATACACTGTGTTCCAAATTATTATGCAAAAATTGTTTAGGAGTGATAAGGTATGAATTTTTTTCTTTGTCAGTTAAACTCATTGATGGTGATGTGTGTCAGGGCTCTTTATATCACTGTAAGCAATTGCAGACACCTGTGCTAATTAGTTTGGCAGGTGTGTCCAATGAAAGGCAAGACTACTTAAGAAGGCTGTCCCACATTATTAAGCAGCCTACATTTTCTGCCAAAATGGGAAAGAAAAAGGATGTGTCGGCTGCTGAGAAGCCACAAATTGTGGATTGTTTAGGTCAAGGCATGACTACAATCAACATTGCCAAGACACGTCATCGTGATCATCGCACAATCAAGTATGTAGCTGATTCACAGTACACACATGTGCGTGCTGATAAGGGAAAATTGAGGACTCTTTCCTACAGGCAATTACGTCAGGTTAAAAGAGCAGCGGCAAAAAAGCCTTGTCATAGCAGCAGACAAGTTTTTGAAGCTGCTTGTGCCTCCAACGTCCCCCAAACAACAAGATGCAGGGTCCTTCAGATGTTTGCAGCTGTGCGTAAGCCATCCTGGCGACCTCCTCTATCCACTGCACACAAGCAGAAACGGCTCCAGTGGGCCAAACAATACATGAAGACTGACTTCAAAACTGTTTTGTTCACCGATGAGTGCCGTGCAACGCTCGATGGTCCAGATGGATGGAGTGGAGGATGGCTGGTTTGATGGACACCCCATGCAAACACGGCTACGGCACCAACAAGGAGGAGGTGGAGTAATGTTTTGGGCTGGAATCATGGGAGAGAGATTGTCGGCCCCTTTAGGATCCCTGGAGGGGTAAAGATGAACTCCATAGTGTATGTTGAGTTTCTCAAACAGCACTTCCTGCCATGTTCAAGAAGAAGAACCGTGCATTCCACAGCAAGATCATTTTCATGCATGATGATGCACCGTCTCATGCTGCACATAACACATCTGCATCTCTGGCTGCTATGGGCATAAAAGGGGACAAACTTATGGTGTGACCCCCATGCTCCCCTGACCTCAACCCCATTGAGAACCTCTGGAGCATCATCAAAAGGAGTGTGTATGATGGCGGGAGGCAGTTCACATCTAAACAACAGCTCTGGGAGGGTATTCTGCCCTCATGCAAAACAATTGAAGCAGAAACCATCCAAAACCTGACAAATTCAATGGACGAGAGAGTTCAGAAGCTCCTTTCGAACAAGGGGTCCTATGTGCAAATGTAACATCACCTAGAATAAAGTTTTGAGTTGAAAACTGATTTCAGTTTGTAATAACCTGCTAATGCTTATAATTTCAAAAATGACCATTTTTTTTGTTCTTTATTAAAATGAAAAGGTTGAAAACTCTGCTGTGCATAATAATTTGGAACATGCATTGAGTGCAGTTTGAGTGTTTTATTTTTTAAAAAATATACTGTTATCATAGGCAGTTTGTACAAAAACCTTTCAATTGTACTCTAATAGGTATTTGACTGGAAAATTACAATGACTGCAATTCATATAGGTAATTTGGGAAAATCAGAAAAAATATTATTTGCATAATAATTTGGAACACAGTGTAGTAGCAATAAAAATGTCAACTCGTCCCGCAAAAAACAAGACCTCACATGACTGTATGTCAAAATATTGAAAAAATATAGCGCTCAAAATATGGTGACGCAAAACCTAGTTTTTTCCGCCTCCCATGACAGCGCCACCTGAAAGATGGTGTCCGCCTACCAGGACAGGAAACCTACTGAATAAAAAGTGTGGTACCTCTCCTTCGCATCAGTTAGCTTTCCTGTCCTCATGGAATCCTTCAGCAAGTGCGTTACACTTACCCAGGATGGTGTCCAGGAGTCGAGGATGCCGTCCGTGGGTGGAAAGAGCGGCCATCGGGCCGGTGCAGCAGCTGCAGCAGTGGACCTCTTTGCAAAATGTCCCTGTCTGCAGGAGTCCTGGGGCTGCGTGCGCCAGGACACGCTCACGGGCTGTGCACAGCGGACCTCAGCGCGCCGGTGAGTGGGCCGCCCAGAGGCGGGCACCGGGCAGACTCACTGGGACTGCGCACAGGGAGGCTGAGTGTGCCGGTGACCGGCCGCCTGGGATCTGCACACGCGCGGGATGCAGAACTTCACGTCATTTCCGGGTCTGCACATGCGCGGGTCGCTGGAGATGAGGCAGTCGTGCGCGCCGGTGACGACACCCAGGCAGCATGTGTACAGGGCATGGTTCCTCTGTGCACAGTGCGCTGGAAAGGAAAAGAGAAAAAAAAAAAGGGATATGGAGACAGAGGCAGAGCCTCCCAATATTTAAAGGGGTGGCTCCAAACAAATGGCGGCAATTGCTTGCAGTCCTTCCACTGTGGAGCCGCAGCACTAGCAGCTGCTATCTCCGCTGCCATTACAAGAGCATAAGAGCCATAAAACCAGCCATACGAGCAGTGGAACAAGCCTAAAGAGTAAGGCAAGCCAGAAATCCTGCGCCAAAGATAAGCATTCTTCAGAACCTGCTCAGCCTTCGTCTCCGGTACCGTAGATTGATCTACAGGTGGTGAGTGATTACGTGTATGTGATTGGCATTAAATGGGCCCCCTCTTTTTCTCTGTTTCCTTCATAGGAAAGGCCCCTGAAGCACATCTCCAAACAAAAGAATAGGGAGTGTGCCCTGTGTAAGCAACATCTGCCTGGATCCAGTAACAAAGAACTCTGTCATCAGAGCATACAGCAGACCATAGCAGAGGAGGCATCGGGGTTTGCTATGGACCTTAAGTCCATTATTAGGTCTGAGGTCCAGGAGTCATTAAGGAGTCTGATGACCGAAAAAGCGATGGTCAAACCTGAATCGATATACTCCGAACCTGAAGGATCGGTTCAGCTGGAGGACAGCTCAGATTCAGGGTCATTATCCTCTTCTTCCTCGGATGAGGAGATGGGGAAGACCCTGCTTTCCTACGGAATATACGGACAGACTGGTTAGGGCTATTAGATCCACCATGGGCATCTCGGACTCCAAACCTACTAGATCTCTCCAGGACATTATGTTCGGAGGCCTGAAGCTACTCATTAACAGAATGGAAAAGGCCAGAGAAGAAGGGGCCCTTACCATCTTCCTCAAAGAGAAGATACCCCTTTGAGGAAGAGGAAGCCACCATATAGGAGAAGGCCCCGAGGTTTGACCTGGCAGTAGCCAAAGCGGTTAAAAAATCTACATTGCCCTTCGACGATTTAGGAACCCTCAAAGATCCTTTAGACAGGAAGGCCGAAACATTCCTAAAACAGGCATGGTAATCATTAAAGCCAGCGATTGCAGCCACCTGCACAGCAAGATCGTTGATGATATGGTTACAGCAGCTTGGTGACCACCTAAAGGACAATACCCCAAGAGAGGAGATTCTAGTGGATCTACCTCTATTGCAGAGGGCAGCTTGCTATTTAGCAAATGCCTCGGCTGACTCAGTAAGTTTAGCGGCAAGATCAGCAAACCTATCCAGTGCGGCCCGTAGAGCCCTATGGTTTAAAAGTTGGTCGGGAGATGCACAGTCCAAGACCAGACTGTGTTAAATTCCCTGTGAGGGCAAATTCCCCTTTGGCCAGACCTTGGATGATATCTTGGACAAAGCAGCCGACAAAAAGGGGTTTCCGACGGTGTCACGACCGCAGTTCAAGAGCTCCTTTCGGCGAAGACGTTATAGCAGGAACAGGCCATCCAAGAATCCAGAGGACTGGAGAGCGAGGAGACCCTCTAATACAGTGGTTCTCAACCTTTCTAAGGCCGTGACCCCGCAATACAGTTCCTCATGTTGCGGTAACCCCCAAACCAAAAAATAATTACAGTCCTCCATACAATATTATGGGCACCACATAGTCCTCCATACAGTATTATGGGCCAAATATAATGCTCCATAAAGAATACTGGTCCCCATATAATGCTCCATACAAAATATGGAGCTCTCCTCTGCACTGTGCTGCATTCTGCACTGTTATGGCTCAGGAAAGGGCACTGTGGAAAGACTCCCCATTATCATCATCATTGTCTCCCCATCATCATCATCGCCTCCC
This sequence comes from Oophaga sylvatica, assembly GCA_033576555.1. Lineage (NCBI taxonomy): Eukaryota > Metazoa > Chordata > Amphibia > Anura > Dendrobatidae > Oophaga > Oophaga sylvatica. The sequence continues at coordinate 341,676,269 of JARQOD010000001.1, forward strand.
CATCATCATTGTCTCCCCATCATCATTATCATTGCCTCCCCATCATCATTGGCTCCCCATCATCATCATTGCCTGCCCATCATCATTGGCTCCCCATCATCATCATTGCCTTCCCATCATCATCTGACTCCCCATCATCATCATCATTGCCTGCCCATCATCATTGGCTCCCCATCATCATCATCATTGCCTGCCCATCATCATTGGCTCCCCATCATCATCATCATTGCCTGCCCATCATCATTGGCTCCCCATCATCATCATCATTGCCTGCCCATCATCATTGGCTCCCCATCATCATCATCATTGCCTGCCCATCATCATTGGCTCCCCATCATCATCATCATTGCCTGCCCATCATCATTGGCTCCCCATCATCATCATCATCATTGCCTGCCCATCATCATTGGCTCCCCATGATCATTGCCTGCTCATCATCATTGGCTCCCCATCATCATCGCCTCCCCATCATCATCATTGCCTGCCCATCATCATCGCCTCCCCATCATCATCATCATTGGCTCCCCATCATTATCGTTGCCTCCTCACCACCACCACTGCCTCCCCCATCACCATCACACATACAGCACCACACACAGACAGCACCGCAGCACTCTCTCACATACACACACGCAGGCAGACACACACACACACTGATACACACAGACACATACACCTCACATCTCACCTGTATACATGGCTCCGCTCCCCCTCCCATCCTGTATACATGGCTCCGCTCCCCCTCCCATCCTGTATTCATGGCTCCGCTCCCATCCTCCCATCCTGTATATATGGCTCCGCTCCCCCTCCCATCCTGTATATATGGCTCCGCTCCCCCTCCCATCCTGTATACATGGCTCTGCTCCCATCCTCCCATCCTGTATATATGGCTTCGCTCCCCCTCCCATCCTGTATACATGGCTCCGCTCCCATCCTGTATATATGGCTCCGCTCCCATCCTGTATATATGCCGCTCCCATCTATCGCTCCTCCCACTCATCCTGTATACATGGCTCCGCTCCACTATCATCTCGCTCCATCCTGATAGGCTCCTGCTCCACTCCACCTGTATTGGCTCCGCTCCCATCCTCCAACTCTGTATATATGGCTCCGCTCCCATCCTGTATATATGGCTCTGCTCCCACCCTCCCATCCTGTATATATGGCTCCGCCTCCCTCTCCATCTTGTATATATGGCTCCGCTCCCATTCCACTGTATATATGGCTCCGCTCCCCATACCTCTCCATCCTGTATACATGGCTCCGCCTCCATATCCCATCCCGTATATATGGCTCCGCTCCCACCTCCCATCCTGTATATATGGCTCTGCTCCCCTCCCATCCTGTATACATGGCTCCCTCCCATCCTGTATATATGGCTCCGCTCCCATCCTGTATATATGGCTCCGCTCCCATCCTGTATATATGGCTCCGCTCCCCCTCCCATCCTGTATATATGGCTCTGCTCCCACCTCCCATCCTGTATATATGGCTGCCCCCTCCCATCCTGTATATATGGCTCCGCTCCCATCCTGTATAATGGCTCCGCTCCCCTCCCATCCTGTATACATGGCTCCGCTCCCCCCCATCCTGTATACATGGCTCCGCTCCCCATCCCATCCTGTATATATGGCTTCGCTCCCATCCTCCCATCCTGTATATATGGCTCCGCTCCCATCCTGTATACATGGCTCCGCTCCCATCCTGTATATATGGCTCCGCTCCCATCCTGTATATATGGCTCCGCTCCCCCTCCCATCCTGTATACATGGCTCCGCTCCCCCCTCCCATCCTGTATACATGGCTCCGCTCCCATCCTCCTATCCTGTATATATGGCTCCGCTCCCATCCTGTATACATGGCTCCGCACCCATCCTCCCATCCTGTATATATGGCTCTGCTCTCATCCTGTATATATGGCTCCGCTCCCCCTCCCATCCTGTATACATGGCTCCGCTCCCCCGTCCCCCATCATACTTACCCTCCTCGCTCCGTCGCTGCAGGTCCCTGCGTCCCTGTAGGCCGCGTCAGCTTCCTCCTGTGCGCAGCGGTGACGTAATACCGCTCATTAAGGGCATGAATATGGATGCCACGCCTATGGGAGTGGCGTCACGTCCATATTCATTACCTTAATGAGCGGTACTACGTCACCGCACTGCCAGGAGGAAGCTGCCACGGCCGACAGGGACGCAGCGACGGTAGGTAAGTATGGATGTCTTCTTGAAGCCGGCGGCTGCAGCTGTCACTACAGTGCTGCAGCCGCCGGCTCCTTTAAGCGACCCCTGTGTTTTGGTCTTTCGACCCCCGCCGGGGTGTCATGTGTGCATCGCCACGAAGATCGTCGCGGTTGCACATTCTGACTTCTCACAGCTGAGTTGCTGTTTCTTTGTGTTTGGCAGTTAGGGAGTTAATTCTGTCTGTGCTCAGTTCTGGGACTGGGTGCAGTTTCTCCCGGCTGCAATTAATTATTTGTTGATTGGTTTCCTTTAACCCCTTCATGACCCAGCCTATTTTGACCTTAAAGACCTTGCCATTTTTTGCAATTCTGACCAGTGTCCCTTTATGAGGTAATAACTCAGGAACGCTTCAACGGATCCTAGCGATTCTGAGATTGTTTTTTCGTGACATATTGGGCTTCATGTTAGTGGTAAATTAAGGTCGATAATTTTTGCGTTTATTTGTGAAAAAAATGGAAATTTGGCGAAAATTCTGAAAATTTTGTAATTTTCAAATTTTTAATTTTTATTCTGTTAAACCAGAGAGTTATGTGGCACAAAATAGTTAATAAATAACATTTCCCACATGTCTACTTTACATCAGCACAATTTTGGGAACAACATTTTTTTTTGTTAGGAAGTTATAAGGGTTAAAAGTTGACCAGCGATTTCTCATTTTTACATCAAAATTTACAAAACCATTTTTTTTAGGGACCACCTCACATTTGAAGTCACTTTGAGGGGTCTATATGGCAGAAAATACCCAAAAGTGACACCTTTATAAAAACTGCACCCCTCAAGCTACTCAAAACTACATTCAAGAAGATTATTAACCCTTCAGGTGCTTCACAGGAACTAAAGCAACGTGGAAGGAAAAAATGGACATTTTAATTTTTCCAACAAAAATTTTCTTTTAGCATCAATTTTTTCATTTTTACATGGGCATCAGGATAAAATGGATCCTAAAATTTGTTGGGCAATTTCTCCTGAGTACACAGATACCTCATATGTGGTCATAAACCACTGTATGGGCGAACGGCAGGGCTCAGAAGGGAAGGAGCGCCATTTGACTTTTTGAATAGAAAATATGCTGGAATATTTAGCGGTTGCCATGTCACATTTGGAGAGTCCCTGTGTGCCTAAACATTGGAGCTCCCCCACAAGTGACCCCATTTTGGAAACTAGACCTCCTAAGGAACTTATCTAGATGCATAGTGATCACTTTGAACCCCAAGGTGCTTCACAAATTGATCTGTAAAAAAAAGAAAGTACTTTTTTTTCACAAAAATTTTCTTTTAGCCTCAGTTTTTTCATTTTCACATGGGCAACAGTATAAATTGGATCCTAAAATTTGTTGGGCAATTTCTCCTGAGTACACAGATACCTCATATGTGGTCATAAACCACTGTTTGGGCGCACGGCAGGGCTCAGAAGGGAAGGAGCGCCATTTGACTTTTTGAATGGAAAATACGCTGGAATATTTAGCGGTTGCCATGTCGCATTTGGAGAGTCCCTGTGTGCCTAAACATTGGAGCTCCCCCACAAGTGACCCCATTTTGGAAACTAGACCCCTAAGGAACTTATCTAGATGCATAGTGAGCACTTTGAACCCCCAGGTGCTTCACAAATTGATCCGTAAAAAAAAGAAAGTACTTTTTTTTTCACAAAAATTTTCTTTTAGCCTCAGTTTTTTTCATTTTCACATGGGCAACAGTATAAATTGGATCCTAAAATTTGTTGGGCAATTTCTCCTGAGTACACAGATACCTCATATGTGGTCATAAACCACTGTTTGGGCGCACGGCAGGGCTCAGAAGGGAAGGAGCGCCATTTAACTTTTTGAATGGAAAATATGCTGGAATATTTAGCGGTTGCCATGTCGCATTTGGAGAGTCCCTGTGTGCCTAAACATTGGAGCTCCCCCACAAGTGACCCCATTTTGGAAACTAGACCCCCTAAGGAACTTATCTAGATGCATAGTGAGCACTTTGAACCCCCAGGTGCTTCACAAATTGATCCGTAAAAAAAAGAAAGTACTTTTTTTTCACAAAAAATTTCTTTTAGCCTCAGTTTTTTTCATTTTCACATGGGCAACCGTATAAATTGGATCCTAAAATTTGTTGGGCAATTTCTCCTGAGTACACAGATACCTCATATGTGGTCATAAACCACTGTTTGGGCGCACGGCAGGGCTCAGAAGGGAAGGAGCGCCATTTGACTTTTTGAATGGAAAATATGCTGGAATATTTAGCGGTTGCCATGTCGCATTTGGAGAGTCCCTGTGTGCCTAAACATTGGAGCTCCCCCACAAGTGACCCCATTTTGGAAACTAGACCCCCTAAGGAACTTATCTAGATGCATAGTGAGCACTTTGAACCCCCAGGTGCTTCACAAATTGATCCGTAAAAAAAGAAAGTACTTTTTTTTCACAAAAATTTTCTTTTAGCCTCAGTTTTTTTTCATTTTCACATGGGCAACAGTATAAATTGGATCCTAAAATTTGTTGGGCAATTTCTCCTGAGTACACAGATACCTCATATGTGGTCATAAACCACTGTTTGGGCGCACGGCAGGGCTCAGAAGGGAAGGAGCGCCATTTGACTTTTTGAATGGAAAATATGCTGGAATATTTAGCGGTTGCCATGTCGCATTTGGAGAGTCCCTGTGTGCCTAAACATTGGAGCTCCCCCACAAGTGACCCCATTTTGGAAACTAGACCCCCTAAGGAACTTATCCAGATGCATAGTGAGCACTTTGAACCCCAGGTGCTTCACAAATTGATCCGTAAAAAAACGAAAGTACTTTTTTTTCACAAAAATTTTCTTTTAGCCTCAGTGTTTTTCATTTTCACATGGGCAACAGTATAAATTGGATCCTAAATTTTGTTGGGCAATTTCTCCTGAGTACATAGATACCTCATACGTGGTCATAAACCACTGTTTGGGCGCACGGCAGGGCTCAGAAGGGAAGGAGCGCCATTTGACTTTTTGAATGGAAAACATGCTGGAATATTTAGCGATTGCCATGTCGCATTTGGAGAGTCCCTGTGTGCCTAAACATTGGAACTCCCCCACAAGTGACCCCATTTTGGAAACTAGACGCCCTAAGGAACTTATCTAGATGCATAGTGAGAACTTTGAACCCCAGGTGCTTCACAGAAGTTTATAACGCAGAGCCATGAAAATAAAAAATCATTTTTTTTCTCAAAAAAAGATTTTTTTAGCCCACTATTTTTTATTTTCACAATGGTTACAGGAGAAATTGGACCCCAAAAGTTGTTGTCCAGTTTGTCCTGAGTACGCTAGTACCCCATATGTGGGGGGGAACCACTGTTTGGGCACACGTCAGGGCTCGGAAGGGATGTGGTGACGCTTTGAAATGCCGACTTGATGGAATGGTCTGTGGGCATCTTGTTACGTTTGCAGAGCCCCTGATGTGCCTAAACAGTAGAAACTCCCCACAAGTGACCCCATTTAGGAAACTAGACCCCGCAAAGAACTTATCTAGATGTGTGGTGAGCACTTTGAACCCCCAAGGGCTACACAGAAGTTTATAACGCCCGGGCATGAAAATAAAAAAATTATATTTTTTCCACAATCAGGATCTTTTAGTCCCCAATTTTTTTATTTTCCCAAGGGTAACATGAGAAATTAGACCCCAAAAGTTGTTGTCCAATTTGTCCTGAGTATGCTGATATCCCATATGTGGGAGAAAACTACTGTATGGGCACACGTCGGGGCTCGGATGGGAAGTAGTGACGTTTTGAAATGCCCACTTGATGGAATGGTCTTTGGGCGTCATCTTACGTTTGCAGAGTCCCTGATGTGCCTAAACAGTAGAAACTCCCCACAAGTGACCCCATTTTGGAAACTAGATCCCCCAAGGAACTCCTATAGATGTGTTATAAGCACTTTGAATCTCCAAGTCCTTCACAGAAGTTTATAACGCAGAGCCGTGAGAATATAAAATCATTTTTTTTCCACAAAAATAATTTTTAGTCCCCAATTTTTTTTCCCAATGTTAACAGGAGAAATTAGAACCCCCAAAGTTGTTGTGCAATTTTTCCCGAGTACGCTGATACCTCATATGTGGGGATAAACCACTGTTTGGGCATACGTCGGGGCTTGGAATAAAGGGAGCACTGTTTGACTTTTTGAACGCAAAATTTGCAGGAATCAATGGTGGCGCCATGTCGCGTATGGAGACCCCCTGATGTGCCTAAATAGTGGAAACCCCTCAATTCTAACTCCAACACTAACCCCAACACACCCCTAACCCCAACCCTAACCCCTACACACACCTAACCCTAATACAAACCCTAATCATAACCCTAACCCCAACACACCCCTAACACTAATCCCAACTCTAACCATAAACCTAACTACAAGCCTAACCCTAATTACAACCCTAACCCTAATTCCAACCCTAACTCAAATTCCAACCCCAACCGTAATTCTAACCTTAACCCTAATGCTAACCCTAACCCTAGTTCTAACCCTAAGGCTGGGTTCATATTGCGTTTTACCAGCCCGTTCAACACGTAGCGTTGACCGGCTGGTAACGGTATAGCATAACGCGATCGCGTTATGCTATACCCGCTAGCGCAGATGAATCAGCAGATAATCAGCCGCGGATCCGCAGCAAAATCAGTCGCGGATCAGCAACAAAATCCGCCGCGGATCAGCAGCGAAATCCGCCGCGGATCAGCAGCGAAATCCTCCGCGGATCAGCAGCGAAATCCGCCGCGGATCCGCAGCGAATCAGCAGCAAAATCAGTCGCAGATCAGCAGCAAAATCCGCCGCGGATCCGCAGCGAAATCCGCCGTGGATCCGCAGCGAAATCAGTCGCGGATCCGCAGCGAAATCAGTAGCGGATCCGCAGCGAAATCAGGAGCGGATCCGCAGCGAAATCCGCCGCGGATCAGCAGCGAAATCTGCTGCGGATCAGCAGCGAAATCAGCGGCGGATCAGCAGCGAAATCCGCCGCGGATCAGCAGCGAAATCCGCCGAGAATCAGCAGCGAAATCCGCCGCGAATCAGCAGCGAAATCCGCCGCGAATCAGCAGCGAAATCCGCCGCGAATCAGCAGCGAAATCCGCCGCGAATCAGCAGCGAAATCCGCCGCGAATCAGCAGCGAAATCCGCCGCGAATCAGCAGCGAAATCCGCCGCGGATCCGCAGCGAATCAGCAGCAAAATCCGCCGCGGATCAGCAGCGAAATCCGCCGCGGATCCGCAGCGAAATCAGTCGCGGATCCGCAGCGAAATCAGTCGCGGATCCGCAGCGAAATCAGACGCGGATCCGCAGCGAAATCCGCCGCGGATCAGCAGCGAAATCCGCCGCGGATCAGCAGCGAAATTCGCCGCGGATCAGCAGCGAAATCCGCCGCGGATCAGCAGCGAAATCAGCCGCGGATCAGCAGCGAAATCAGCCGCGGATCCTCAGAGAAATCCGCCGCGGATCCTCAGAGAAATCCGCCGCGGATCCGCAGCGAAATCCGCCGCGGATCAGCAGCGAAATCCGCCGCGGATCCGCAGCGAAATCCGCCGCGGATCCGCAGCGAAATCCGCCGCGGATCCGCAGCGAAATCCGCCGCGGATCAGCAGCGAAATCAGCCGCGGATCAGCAGCGAATCCGCCGCGGATCAGCAGCGAAATCAGCCGCGGATCCGCCGCAAAATCCGCCGCGGATCAGCCGCGATATCCGCCGCGGATCCGCAGCAAAATCCGCTAGGAAAAAAAAAAAAAAAATTTTTTATTTGTCCCTACCTATGACGGGGGGGGGGGGTTCATTTACTTTTTTTTTTTTATTTTGATCACTGTGACCGTTTATCACAGTGATCAAAATAAATTTTTTTACAATGGAGGGCGCACTGCGCATGCGCCGGCCGGCGGGCGCACTGCGCATGCGCCCGCCATTTTCCAAGATGGCGGCGCCCATGAAGAATCCCGGGCAGCCGCCGAGACGGATCCAGGGACATCGGTGGACCGGGAGAGGTGAGTAGGGGACGTCGGAAGGTGAGGGGGGGGATCGGAAGGTGAGGGGGGGTGATCGCAGGAGCAGGGGAGCAGACAGCGACGGCGGTGACCGATCGCTGCCATCTTTCGGTGGCGGCGGCCGATCACCGCCGTGACTCGATGTGGGGGGGGTCTGATCGCGGTCTCCAGCCATGGCAGATGCTATTGCAGCATCGGCCATGGCTGGATTGTAATATTTCACCAGTTTCATTGGTGAAATGTTACAAATCGCTCTGATTGGCAGTTTCACTTTTAACAGCCAATCAGAGCGATCGTGGCCACGTGGGGGTTAAGCCAACCCCCCTGTGGTGATGCAGTAAGGGTCCTGTTACTGCGGGTCGGGTGACCTTTCAGTGACCCCGGACCCCCGTCCCGCAGTAACATGATTTATAGCATGACGCCTACGTCGGCGTCATGGGTCGGGATGGCACAGGTTTTCATGACGCCGACGTAGGCGTCATGGGTCGGGAAGGGGTTAAATCTCTGGTTGTCTGTTTGGGAGTTGCCAGTGAAATTCTTCATGCAGACCACAGATAGGATTGTATCTGTATAGACTTAAGTTAAAGAGCTCCTTAGTTGTTTTAAGCTCACCTTGCTTAGAGTTTAATTTCCCAGATCATTTATGTTCCTTCTGTGTTTGAGTGTGTATGCAAGTCTGTGTTTTCTCTAGTCTGTCTTATATTTCTAATCTGTGTATTTAGCAGAGATCAGCCCATATCCCTTTGGTGGTAATCAGAATCCTTCTTAGGACTGATTACAGGGTTCAGGGACTGATAGGAGACAGGGTTAGGCTGGAGACTTGGACCTCTGAACCATTATCAGTACCTCCAAGGTGAGGGATTAGTTAGGACCCCAGTTTAGGGTCAGGTTAGACCCCCGGTCCTCTTCTTTCCTGTGACAGTGTATCAAGTCCTCAAGATTAATCCTGAGTTCAACGGATATCGTGTCAGGTAAATCTATTCTATATTTACATGCTGATGTTGCTAATCTATATGTTGAATAGAGTGTTGTTCTTTTAAGAATAGTTTACTGACATCGTACACATATCATAAGACCGCGTGACATTTTCACTGGCCATTAAAATTATTCCCAGTTGCCATGGATCCAGTAGCCCAGCTGGCTCTGCAGTTGCAGGGATTATCCATGGAGCTGACGGACATTAAGTCCAAAGTTTTGTCTCCCTCGGAGCAAACCAGATTTGAACCTAAAGTAGCTCTCCCGGACAGGTTCACTGGTGGGCGAGACAAATTTTTTACCTTCAGGGAAGCATGTAAATTGTATTTTCGGCTTCGGCCTCGATCATCAGGGAGTGAAGAGCAGAGAGTGGGAATTGTTATCTCGCTCCTACAAGGGGACCCTCAATCCTGGGCATTTTCCCTTCCTCCAGGATCCCCGGCTCTACAGTCAGTAGATCGATTTTTTACTGCCCTGGGTTTGGTATATGATGACCCAGATCGGGTCTCTCTTGCTGAGACAAAATTACGTAAGATACAGCAGGGAGATCGTCCGGTGGAGGAATTTGCTTCTGAGTTCCGTAGATGGGCCACAGATACTCAGTGGAATGACCCAGCTCTTAGGAGCCAGTTTTGTCATGGGCTTTCTGACAAATTAAAGGACGTTTTGGCTCAGTATGATTCTCCTCCATCACTGGAGGCTGCTATGGCCCTGGCTATCCGTACTGATAGACGGCTCCGGGAGAGGTGCGAGGTAACTCCGCCCCCTGTTGTTACTCCACCTACTACTAAAGTCCCTTATGTTGAGGTTCCCCTTGTCTGTTCGGAGGAGCCTATGCAGTTGGGAGGGACATCATTTCGTAGGAGGGGATTGGCGGTACGCCGCAGGACTAGAAGGTGTTTCTTCTGCGGGAAAGGGGGACATTTTGTTGGGGGATGTCCGTCCCGTGCCTTGTTGAACAAGAAGTCGCCGGAAAACTGTTAATCCCAGGTTGTGTGGTGGACGACAACCTGGGAGTATGTATTTCGTCCGCTAGTTCTTCTCAGTTCCTTGTACCAGTGGAGGTGGTGGTTGGTACGAGAGTGGAGAGATTTTCTGTTCTTCTTGATAGTGGGTCCGGGGCTAATCTGGTTGACGCTCAGTTTGCTCAGGCTCAAGGTATGCATCTGAGTGTATTGGTCAAACCGATCCCTATATTCTCCATTGACGCCAGGCCTCTCGGCCAAGGTAGCTTTGTTCATGAGGTTCATAACATTGACCTTCAGGTAGGGGCAATACATAGGGAACTATTATCTTGTTATGTGTTGGAGGGTCTACCTACTCCTATTGTGTTTGGACTTCCTTGGTTGGTTAAACATAACCCTGTGATTAATTGGCAGTCCAGAGAGATAAGCCAATGGGGTGAGTTTTGCAAAAGTAACTGCATGAACACAGTCATCAGTGCGGTCGTGCCTAGTACTTTGCCTCCTTTTTTGGAGGACTTTGGGGATGTGTTCTCTGAGGAGGGGTGTCAGGAGTTGCCTCCTCATCGCGTGTATGACTGCTCTATTAATTTACTTCCTGATGCTAAGTTACCTAAAGCTAGGTTATATAACCTTTCTGGTCCTGAGAGGCAGGCTATGAAAGATTATATTTCGGAAAGTCTGGCCAAAGGGCATATTAGACCTTCATCTTCCCCAGTGGCCGCGGGGTTCTTCTTTGTGAAGAAAAAAGATGGAGGCCTACGCCCTTGCTTGGATTTCCGCGAACTTAATCGGATTACTGTTCGAGATCCGTATCCACTCCCTCTGATTCCTGATCTCTTCAATCAAATTGTTGGCGCCAAATGGTTCTCTAAATTGGATCTCAGGGGGGCGTATAATCTGATTAGGATAAAAGAGGGGGATGAGTGGAAAACGGCGTTTAACACGCCGGAGGGACATTATGAGAACCTTGTCATGCCTTTTGGTCTGACTACTGCACCAGCAGTATTCCAACATTTTGTTAATGACATTTTTCGTCATCTGGTGGGGCTGTTTGTGGTCGTATATTTGGATGACATTTTAATTTACTCGTCAGATCTTGTGTCTCACCAGGAGCATGTGAGACAGGTGTTGCAGATCTTGTGAGACAATAAACTATACGCCAAACTGGAAAAGTGTGTATTCGCCGTACAGGAACTTCAGTTTTTGGGTTTCTTGGTGTCAGCCTCCGGTTTCCGTATGGACCCTGAAAAGGTGAGAGCAGTGCTTGAATGGGATCAGCCAGAGGATCTTAAGGCTCTGCAGCGTTTTCTGGGGTTTGCTAACTACTACCGGAAATTTATTTGTAATTTCTCATCTGTTGTCAAACCTCTCACTGACATGACAAGAAAAGGGACGGATTTTTCTAAATGGTCGGACAAAACTTGCCAAGCTTTTTCCTCTTTGAAAAAATGTTTTGCTTCGGCACCCGTTCTCATCCAACCAGATGCATCACAGCCGTTCGTTGTGGAGGTGGACGCGTCTGACGTAGGGGTGGGTGCAATATTGTCCCAGGGTCCGTCCCCTGGTAAATGGCATCCGTGCGCTTTCTTTTCTAAGAAATTGTCGTCCGCCGAAAGGAATTGTGATATCGGCAATAGGGAACTTTTGGCCATTAAGTTGGCTTTTGAAGAATGGCGTCACTTTTTGGAGGGGGCAGTCCACCCGGTCACCGTCATTACTGATCACAAGAACCTGCTGTATTTGGAATCTGCTAAGCGTCTGAATTCCAGACAAGCTCGATGGTCGTTGTTTTTTACCAGGTTTAATTTTGTTGTCACTTATCGCCCTGGATCTAAGAATGTTAAGGCGGATGCCTTGTCTCGCAGTTTCCCAGGGGCCGGGAAAACGGATGACCCGATTCCTATCCTTCAGGAGGGGTGGTAGTGTCGGCTGTATGTTCCGAGCTTGAGGAGGAGGTATTAGAGGTTCAGGGGAGCCCCTGCAGGACCTCCAGGGAGACTGTTTGTCCCAAATCAGTTGAGACAAAAGGTTATTGAGGCACATCATAATTCTGCTTTAGCAGGACATCCAGGGAGTAAGGCTACTTTAGATCTCCTTTCTCGCCGGTTTTGGTGGCCTAACGTTAATAAAGATGTTTTAACTTTTGTCGCGTCCTGTGGGGTTTGTGCTCGCTCTAAGACCCCTCATACCCGTCCGTCTGGGACCCTCTTACCCTTGAAACTTCCGGAGCGTCCATGGACTCATTTGTCTATGGACTTCATCACGGACCTTCCTCAGTCGTCAGGGAAGACTGTCATACTGGTGGTTGTTGACAGGTTCAGTAAGATGGCACATTTCATTGCTCTTCCTGCCCTCCCTAATGCTAAAACTCTGGCGCAGGTGTTCATTGGGGAGATTGTGAGACTTCATGGGTTGCCTTCTGATGTGGTGTCAGATAGGGGGTCTCAGTTTGTGTCCAAGTTTTGGAGGGCATTTTGTTTACGTCGGGGGATGCAATTGTCATTTTCCTCGGCTTTTCATCCGCAGACCAATGGTCAGACAGAGCGTCTGAATGAAAGCCTAGAGACTTATCTTCGGTGTTTCGTCTCAGAGAACCAGGAGGACTGGTCTTCTTTCTTGCCTCTGGCAGAGTTCGCTCTTAACAACAGGCGGAGCGAGTCCACTGGTAAATCCCCGTTTTTTGGGGCATATGGTTTTCATCCCCAGTTTTGTACTTTCAATGGGGGGGGCCCTTCTGGGGTTCCTGAGGAGGAGCGTTTCTCGTCGTCACTTGCTTCAGTGTGGAGAGGTGTATTGAATAATCTGAGTGCTATGGGGAACCGTTATAAACGTATGGCTGATAGGAGGAGAGTTTCTGGTCCAGATCTTAATGTGAACGATCTGGTATGGTTGTCTACCAGGAATATAAAACTTAAAGTTCCCTCCTGGAAGCTGGGCCCCAGATTCATCGGGCCGTACAGGATCAGTTCCATAATTAATCCTGTGGCATTTCGTCTGGACCTCCCTCCTACGTTTAAAATTCATAATGTGTTCCACAAGTCATTACTTAAGAGGTACGTGGCACCAGTCATACCATCACCTCTACCTCCTCCTCCAGTGGTGGTCAATGATAACTTGGAGTTTCAAGTGTCAAAGATCATTGACTCACGTCTGAATCGCCGGTCCCTTCAGTACTTGGTGCATTGGAAGGGGTATGGTCCAGAGGAGAGGACGTGGGTTCCTGCGTCTGACATTAACGCAGATCGTTTGGTGCGGACCTTCCACAGAACTCACCCGGGCAAACCTGGCCCCGAGGGTCCGGAGGCCCCTCGTAGAAGGGGGGGTACTGTCATGTGTGCATCGCCACGAAGATCGTCGCGGTTGCACATTCTGACTTCTCACAGCTGAGTTGCTGTTTCTTTGTGTTTGGCAGTTAGGGAGTTAATTCTGTCTGTGCTCAGTTCTGGGACTGGGTGCAGTTTCTCCCGGCTGCAATTAATTATTTGTTGATTGGTTTCCTTTAAATCTCTGGTTGTCTGTTTGGGAGTTGCCAGTGAAATTCTTCATGCAGACCACAGATAGGATTGTATCTGTATAGACTTAAGTTAAAGAGCTCCTTAGTTGTTCTAAGCTCACCTTGCTTAGAGTTTAATTTCCCAGATCATTTATGTTCCTTCTGTGTTTGAGTGTGTATGCAAGTCTGTGTTTTCTCCAGTCTGTCTTATATTTCTAATCTGTGTATTTAGCAGAGATCAGCCCATATCCCTTTGGTGGTAATCAGAATCCTTCTTAGGACTGATTACAGGGTTCAGGGACTGATAGGAGACAGGGTTAGGCTGGAGACTTGGACCTCTGAACCATTATCAGTACCTCCAAGGTGAGGGATTAGTTAGGACCCCAGTTTAGGGTCAGGTTAGACCCCCGGTCCTCTTCTTTCCTGTGACAGTGTATCAAGTCCTCAAGATTAATCCTGAGTTCAACGGATATCGTGTCAGGTAAATCTATTCTATATTTACATGCTGATGTTGCTAATCTATATGTTGAATAGAGTGTTGTTCTTTTAAGAATAGTTTACTGACATCGTACACATATCATAAGACCGCGTGACAGGGGGTCGCTACCCACAGGTTGAGAACCGCTTCTCTAATAAGAGCTTCATGTTCAGAGAGCCACCCTCAAAAAGTAGGAAATCCTCCAAGTGATGGGCTGCCCCAGGTGGGAGGAAGGCTGTCCTACTTCCGAACCGCCTGGGAGAAGATCTCAACAAACGCTTGAGTGCTCGGCGTTATAAGATCAGGCCTCAGATTGGAGTTTTCGTCCGTACCCAGACACAATTTCAGGATCTCGTCCCCGGATCCGAGAGGGAACAGTAAGCTCTGGAGGCAGAAGTACTATTATTACTTCAGAAAGTACTGGTGGAAGTACCTGTTCAGCAGGAGGGGAGAGGATTTTATTCTCCCGTTTCTGATAAGGAAACGAGATCAATCGTACAGGACGAAGGGCCTCAACATATTCTTGGTCTACAGGCCATTCAAAATGGAATCCATAAAGACGGCAATCAAGATATTGTTTCCAGGTTGTTTCATGAGCATTTTAGACCTCAAGGACGCTTATTATCACGTCCCTATCCATCAGGAACACCAACAGTATCTAAGGGTAGCAGTGTATGTGAGAGGTCAACTAAGACACTTCCAATACAGGTTACTTCCCTTCGGCCTGTCTATGGCCCCAAGAATCTTTACCAAGATAATTTTGGAAGTAATGGCACGCTTGCAGGAGAAAGATATACTAGTAATACCTTACTTGGACGATTTTCTAGTGGTCGGCAGGACGAAGCAGGAGTGCAACGCCCATCTAAAGTTCACTCAGAACACCATGTCCAGTCTAGGCTGGATGATAAATATGGAAAAATCAAGGCTCCAGACTAGAGGGTTCAGTCCTTCTTGGGGCTTACTATAGACTCGAAAAAACAACTGTCTCCTTCCAGAAGAGAAGAAGCAAAAGATGATAACCCTAGTATCAGCAGTATTGTCCAGACCGACCATATCCCTGAGGAAGGCCATGTCCCTTCTAGGTTCTATGACGTCGTGCATTAAGGCAGTGCAGTGGGCCCAGTACCATTCCAGGGCTCTACAGCAAGATGTCCTAGAGGGGAAAGGAGACTGTTGGGTCATCTAGAAGGGAAAATAGTGCTATCCCAAGAGACTTTGAGTACCATAACCTGGTGGCTAGACCCAGAGAACCTATCACCTGGCGTCTCATGGTCCTTCCCAGTATCGGACGTGATAGTGACGGACGCGAGTGCAGAGGGATGGGGAGCACATCTCAGAGACAATGTAATACAGGGGATCTGGGCCGAAGCTCAGGCAGCAAGCTCCTCAAACTACAGGAAACTACTCGCCATAAAGGAAGCAATATTAAAATTACTTCCCAGATTACGAGGCGAGCATGTCTGTATCCTATCAGACAACAGAACCTCCGTAGCATACATCAATCATCAGGGAGGCACAAGATCCAAACCATTAATGCTACTAGACCAGCAGATTCTACAGTTGGAGGAACACCAGCTGCAGATATCAGCCTTACATATAAGGGGGAAGGACAACGAGGAGGCAGATTTCCTCAGCAGGACAACCTTGAAACAGGGGGAGTGGGAACTAGATAAATCAGTATTCCAGCAGATTGTGAATCTTTGGGGATAGCCAGAGATAGATCTTTTTGCGAGCAGGAAAAACAGGAAGACCGACAGGTTCTGTTCCCTAGACCCGAAAAAAAAGCCTTTTGCTGTAGATGCACTTCAGATCCCTTGGAACTTTCACCTAGCGTATGCCTTCCCTCCGATGATGTTCATCCCGACAGTACTCTGGAAGATTCAGGAGGAGAGAGCACAAGTCATACTCATTGCTCCCTTCTGGCCGAAATGGCCATGGTTTTCATGGCTGAGGAGAATGTCCTTTACAGACCCCTGGGTTCTCCCGGATATTCTGGGTCTCCTCAGACAGGGCCCAGAGGTAAATCCTCAGAGACCAGGTCTTCATTTGACGGCCTGGATTTTGAGAGGACATTATTGATACAGAGAGGTTTTTTTGCCAGCTTTGGTGAATGCTCTAATGCAGAGCAGGAAGCCCATAACAACTAAGTTTTATGGCAGGATATGGGCAAAATTTCTAAACTTCTCAGGACAACAAATGGGGGGGTCCAGTCCCGATTAGACATTCTGGAATTCCTCCAAAAAGGTATGGAGATGGGTCTGGCCACTAGCACCCTTAAGGTGCAAATATCGGCATTAAGGGCCCTTTTTAACCACAATCTGGCGGCAGACAGATGGGTGATCAGGTTCATTAAGGCCTGTCAGAGGTCTAGACCAGCTCCAGCTCCAAAAATGCCCCCATGGGATTTAAACTTAGTCCTGGAGGCATTGACAAGATCTCCCTTTGAACCCTTACCGGAAGCATCTGACAAGAACCTGACACTCAAGACAGTGGTCCTAGTAGCCCTGACATCAGCACGTAGGGTTAGTGATTTGCAGAGCCTGTAAATCGATCATCCATTTATGCAAATTTTAGAAGATAGGGTCATGCCGAGACCTGATCCAGCCCCAAAGTGGCCTCCAAATTTCATAGGAGCCAGGAGGTAATCCTTCCCTCCTTCAGTGAGCCAAGATCAGAGGAATAATGCAGACTCTACACACTAGATGTCAGGAGAGCCCTGGTACACTATCTAGACAGGACTAGACAAGATAGGAAGGACAAGTCCTTATTTGTATCTTTCCAAGGCAGAAAGAAAGGGAGTAGTGTCACAAGGGGATTGTTAGCTAGATGGATTAGGGATGCCATCAGCTTAGCCTATACCTCTAGTAAGAGACCAGTTCCAGAGAATCTGAGAGCCCATTCCACCAGGGCTGTGGCGACCTTCTGGGTCGAGAGAGCGGAGGTTTCCATCGAAGAGATATGTAAGGCGGCCACATGGTCTACCCCTACTACCTTCTATAAGCACTATCGTCTTGATCTGTCCTCCTCTACTGACCTGTCCTTCGGTAGAAGGGTGTTGGAAGCGGCGATCCCTCCCTAGGATGGGATATAAATATAAATCTATCAGGTGGTGCTGTCATGGGAGAGGGGGAACAAATCTAAGTTACTTACCTTTAACGGGATTTTACAGAGTCCATAACAGCACCCTTGTATTCCCTCCCCAGCTATTATCACTTACGGTGTGCACTATTAGGGGTGTTAAGAAAAATGTTTTTTTTGGTGGAGGTTATGCTAACTGTCTAGAGGTCCTCTTATGCTCTGAAACCAAACTGATGCGAAGGAGAGGTACCGCCCTTTTTATTCAGTAGGTTTCCTGTCCTGGTGGGCGGATACCCTCTCTCAGGTGTTGCTTTCATGGGCTCTGTAAAATCCCGTTAACGGTAAGTAACTTAGATTTTCGCAATAAAAAGCGTCTTTTAGTGTGTGACAGCAGCCAATCATAAATACCCAATATAAATCTGGTATCGCTGTAATCGTACTGACCCGAAGAATAAAGTTGCCTAATCACTTATACCGCTCGAGAAACGGTGTAAAAAATAAATAAAACTATTTCTTCACCTGCTGTTGATTTTTTTCATTCTGCCTCCCAAAGATTGCAGTAAGGCTCGGCGCATATAGAGTCCAGAGTAGCTCTGCTGCCTCATTATAGTTAATCGATCCCTCGGGGGTTTCATCTGAATCTCGTCAGAGATTTAGATGGAAACCCCAAAGTAAGTGCTCAGCATAGAGTGCCGGATAAATGTGATCCCAAACGTAATATGTTCCCAATAAAAGCTTCAACTCGATCCACAAAAAAATCAATTCCTGACTCGGGTCTGTCATCTATTAACGAAAATATTGGAGACTTCCACGTTACTGGTAGCACAAAGGCTCTGGAAAAGCGAAATGTCTCTTTACCTGCCAAAAGAGATTCAGCAAATTCTCCTCTCCCAAATCCAAAATGCCCCCTCCCTTCTGAGCCCCACGGTGTACCTAAACCACATATTGGGTCCATGTTTGGTATTTCTGAAGTGATGAGAGCCCGCCTAACTTACGGGTGCATGCCTCCAGAAGCATGGGCTGGGCATAACGTACTGGTGACTGCAACTTACTGGTCACTGTAGCGTACTGGTCACTACAACGGCAGTTTGCAATTTTCGCTCAGCCACATTCATTGCTGCTTGTTTCTGGAAAATACCCATGGAGTCAAAATCGTCACTACACCTGTAGATAAATTCCCTGAGGGGTATAATTTCCAAAATTGAGTCACTTGATTCTGCTCTTCTAGCACTTAGGGGCTCTGTATATGGAGTCTGCAAACTGTCCTAGGAACATCTACGCTCCAGGAGGCAAATAGCGCTCTGTTCCTCCCGAGTCTCTCCCCATGGCTAAGTAGTACTGAACAGCCACATATGGGGTACTGCCATTTTCAGTAGAAATAGTGGGACAAATTTTGGTGTCATTTTTACCCAGTTCTTGCGTGAAAATGTAAAATCTGGGGCTAAAAGAACATTTTAGTGGTAAAAAAGTAGTTATTTTGTTTTCACTGCCCAATAGCAAATTCTGTGACACACCCGTGGTGTCAATATGATCAATGCAACCCTAGATGAATGCATTGAGAGGTGTAGTTTGTAAAATAGGGTCACTTATGGGGGGGTCTGCTGTTCTGGCACCTCATGGGCTCTCCCAGTGGGCCATAGCACCTGCAAATCATAACAGTAAAATCTGGCACTCCTAGCCTTCTGAGCTTTGCACTGTACCTGAAAAATATTTCTCAATTATATATAGGGTATTGCAATGGATTATATACGGCACTCCTAAAGTCATTGAAATAGGTGCTCAAGTAGGGTATCCATCCCAATATCAATATAAGTACAAAACTTTTCACTCAAAATGTATCGTGTTGAAAGAAAGGTTCCAAGTTATTTTGTATACAGTGATCAATTAAACATTTTCGGTCTGGGTATAGACCTTCATCAGAAACTGTAAGCTGCTTGTTTAGGGAACCTCGTGTCCTAGCACAGGGAAAGTTACCAGTGCCGTAGGTCTAATAAACAGGCCGGGTAAATGTAGTCCGGTGTATAGGGTTAATAGGATAACCCGTGATATATTCTGATTACCTGAATAAGTCGTGTGTCCTGGCACAGGGAATATGGCGAGCTCCGTAACATTTGAATCTTTCTTTCAACATAATACATTTTGAGTGCCAAGTTTTATACTTATATACAGTACATATAGGGTAATGATGCACTCAGGAAAAATTGGACCTCAGTTTGTTGTAAAAAAAAAAATGTCCTATTATCCCTTAGAAAAATTAAAAACTTGGAGATAAAAACAACATTTTAGTGGTAAAAAATGTATTTTATTCTTTCTTCACCATAAAATTCTGTGAGACACATGTCAATATGAACACTGCACCTCTAGATGGATTCATTGGGGAGTGTAATTTGTAAAATATGTTCACGTATAGGGGCACCTCAGGGGCTCTGCCAATGTGACATGGCAACCTCAAACCATTCCAGCAAAATCTAAACTCCAATATGGCGCCTCTTCCTTTCTGAACTTTGCACTCTGCCTCAAAAGTGCAATGAAAAAACAAATAAAAAAAAGCATCAAAAACACAGGTGACCTGCCAGTGACCTCAGATGCAGATTTCACCTGCGTCAAATCCTGAGCTATTCCTGATCATGTGCAAGTGTAAGGGTATGTTTTCACGGTCAAGAAACGCTGCGTTTTTGACGCTGTGCACAGCCGCAGCGTCAAACACGCAGCGTCCAGATGTTACAGCATAGTGGAGGGGATTTCATGAAATCCCATCTCCACTATGCGTTAAAAGACGCAGGCGCCAGACCTGCGTATCCGGACATGGGGCGCGTCTTTTCAGAACGCAGCATGTCTGTTTACAATGCGGCGACGCTCCGTCGCTGGACAGTAAAGTTCACATAGACTATCATTAGATGCGGTAAAACCGCATCTAATGATTAGTCACATGTGTAGTAACTGTGTTAAGGCAGCTTACTACGCATGTCAACTAATTAGCATATGATGAGTTCCTGTGTCACAAAAGGAAGTACGTGACACAGGAACTTCCGGAGAGAGAGTGTCAGAGTGTCGGGGCTGCTTACCGGCAGATTCCCCGGTGGTCACATGGAATGGATTTCTCGCAGCCAGCTTGATCGTACAGGTGACCGGCCATTACCCTCTCCCTGGCAGTAACGTGCACTGAATTTCTCACAGCCAGCTTATTGCGATAACCGTGCACGTGACTGCCGGGGACTGGGTAATCTCCGGCCAGCTGTACTCTCGCGATCAGCTGGCAGTGAGAAATACAATCGACGTCACCGCCGAGGAATCTCCTCCGGTAAGCTGCTCTGCTGTGTCTGGATGTCAGGCTGAGCCTGGCATCCAGATGTAGCAGAGCTGAATTCGGCGTGCGACACTCGTTATTTTGGACTACGTCGGACAGGGAGTATTTGTGTTGGTTTGTTATTTTTGTTTTTTTTACAGGAGATCGATGGCGTCGCAGGAATGAGAGTACAATAAAGAGGTAAAACTGTGTTGTCTCTTTTATTTCATTAAAAGACTTTATTCTTGCTGTGTCTTTTTTTTAAAACATTTACAAACTTTATGATTAATAATGGATCAATGTCTTATTGACGCCTCTCCATTATTAACCGGGCTTAAAGTCACTGTTCAATCATAGGTGACATTAACCCCATATTACCCCATATGCCACCACTCCAGGGCAGTGGGAAGAGCCAGGTAAAGTGCCACAATTGGCGCATCTGTGGATTCGCCAATTGTGGGGCTGCTGCAGGCTGGTATTTTTAGGCTGTTGAGGGCCAAAATCCATGGGCCTTGACAGTCTTTTAATACCAGGCCGCAGCAGTCTGCTTTTTACTTGGCTGGTTAACAAAAATAGGGGGACCCCACGCCATTTTTTTTTTCGAGGGGATTCCTCTATTTTTGCTAACCAACCAAGTAAAAAGCTGACTGCTGTGGCCTGGTATTATCAGGCTTGGAAGGTTCTTGGATATTGGATCCTTAACAGCTATAAATACCAGGCCTCAGTAGTCTGCTTCATCTGGCTGGTTAAAAAAATAGGGGGGAACCCACGCCACTTTAGTTAAAGCAAATCTGTCACCTCCTTTTTCTATGTAAGATACGGCCACCGCCATTATGTGCTTATCTACAGTATTCTATCATGCTGTACATAAGCCCCTGATGTAACCTGAAAGACGAGAAAAGTTATATTTTACTCACCGGGGGGGGGCGGTGCGGTCCGGTCCCATGTGCGTCACAGGTCTGGGTCCCGCGCCTCCCATCTTCTAGCGATGACGTCCTCCTCCTTGCTTCTGTTGCGGCTCCTGCGCATGCATACTGCTTTGCACTGTTGAGGGCGCAGCAAACTACTTCAGTTCCCAGGCACTGGGAACGGTTAGAGAGGAGGACGTCATTGCATGAAGATGGTAGGCACCGACCCCAAACCTGCGACACCCATAGGACCGGACCCTCGGGTGGGTATAATCTAACTAGACTTCCTTATCGTTGTTTTTTTTTTTCCTTCCCATAAGGCAACTTTCAATTAGCTTTATTTCAAGTGACAAGAAAAACGCATGCATCAAAAACGCAGGTGACCTGCCAGTGACCTCAGATGCATATTTTGTGCAGAACTTAATGACCTAAAATCCTGAGCAAATACTAAGCCAATTCTGACCGTGGAAACATACCGCAAGGGAAAACGACATTCTGCGATCTAAAAAGACGCGCCGCATGTCCGTTAACACAGGTCTGCCGCCTGCGTGTTTTTACGCATAGTGGAGACGGGATTTCTTGAAATCCCCCCCACTATGCTGTAAGATCTGGACGCTGCGTGTTTGACGCTGCGCCAGTACACAGCGTCAAGCACGCAGTGTTTACTGACCGTGGAAACATACCCTAAGGGTACGTCTCCACGTTCAGGATAGCAGGCGTTTTGCATGGAGCAAAAACCCCACTCCGCGCAATCGTGGGAAGCAGAACGCCGTCTGTGCGATTCACAGACGGCCATACGCAAGAGATGCCGAGGAGCGGGGGGGAGAGGAGAGAAAACGCCGCCCTCCGGACCGCTCTGATTTAAAGAAAAGAATCCGTACTTTACAAAAGGTATTTTGCTATCAAAATGGGGGTATCAGGCTATAAGCTATACCGATAGGTTGCTTATGGGACGCACTAGTCAGTCATATCTTTAGCTGATATGGCTAAAATGGGGTGACAGATTCCCTTTAAAAGTTGACCAGCAATTTCTCATTTTTAAAACATCATTTTTTTTTTTTTTTTTTGGGACCACCTCACATTTAAAGTCACTTTGAGGGTCTATATGATAGAAGATACCCAAAAGTGACACCATTCTAAAAACTGCATCCCTCAACGTGCTCAAAATCACATTCAAGAAGTTTATTAACACTTCAGGTGCTTCACAGGAATTTTTGGAATGCTTAAAAAAAATGAACATTTATCTTTTTTTCACAAAATATTTACTTCAGATCCAATTTTTTTTATTTTATCAACGGTAACAGGAGAAATTGGACCCCAAAAGTTGTGTACGCCGATACCTCATATGTGGGGGGAACCACTGTTTGAGCGCATGGTAGAGCACGGAAGGGAAGAAGCGCCATTTGACTTTTTCAACGCAGAATTGGCTGGAATTGAGATCGGACGCCATGTCGGAGAGCCCCTGATGCGCCTGAACAGTGAAAACCCCCACAAGTGACACCATTTTTTGAAAGTAGACCCCTAAGGAACTCATATTATAGTAGCTGAAGAGCCCTTCGCTGCCTGGGCATAGTAACGAACGGTTAGTTATAACAAATTATAATGATAATATCTAAAAAATTGAATGTGTGTATGTGGGTATCACGAAGCATGTTTAAAAGAAGCTGAGCTGTGATTGGTTGCTATGAGCAACAGTTATCCTTGCAACCAATCGCTAAGCATCTTTCATTTCACCAGAGCTGTTTAAAAGAAGCTGAGCTGTGATTGGTTGCTATGAGCAACAGTTTTCTCACTCCACGACAACATCTCAGCAGAAAGTGACTGGATGGGAGAAATCTAGGATCCCCGGGAACATAAGCTCCAGCCATTGTCTGCCCCAGAAATGAGCAGAGAGCAGATGACAAAAATGAATCCCCCCTCCCGTTCCCATATCCCCATCACACATCCTCCATCCCATAGGCACATCTTCCCCTCTTAAAGGGATTACCGGTATGGAAGTGAGGGCAAATCCACTCTGCGATTTGGTACTGATCCCAGGCCTCTCCTAAAGGGATTATTGGTATGAAAGTCAGGACCGTTCCACGCAGCGCTGTGGTTCTGACCCCAGGGTCTCTTAAAGGGATCCCCGGTATGGAAGTTAGGGCAAATCCCTCAGCGCTCTGATTCTGACCCCAGGCCTCTCTTAAAGGGATCCCCGGTATGGAAGTTAGGACCGTTCCACTCAGCGCTCTGATTCTGACCCAGGCCTCTCTTAAAGGGATCATTTGTATGGAAGTCAGGGCAAATCCATCCAGCGCTGTGGTTCTGACCCCAGGCCTCTCAAAGGGATCCCCGTTATGGAAGTCAGGGCAAATGCCTTCAAATGCTCTAGTACTGAGCCCAGGCTTCTATTAAAGGGATCATTGGTATGGAAGTCAGGGCAAATCCATCCAGCGCTTTGGTTTTGACCCCGGGGCCTCTCTTAAAGGGATCCCCAGTATGGAAATTAGGACCGTTCCACTCAGCGCTGTGGTTCTGACCTCAGGGCCTCTTAAAGGGATCATTGGTATGGAAGTCAGGGCAAATCCACTCAGTGCTTGTCCGGTGGCTCTGGCTGACGGGATGATGTGGGATATTAGGGGTAGTAGTCCGGTGGCTTTGACGGGTTGATGTGGGATATTAGTGATAGTAGTCCAGTAGCTCTGGCTGACGGGATGATGTGGGATATTAGGGGTAGAAGTCTGGCGGCTGTGACGGGATGATGTGGGATATTAGTGGTAGTTGTCCGGTGGCTATGGCTGATGGGATGATGTGGGATATTAGTAGTCCGGTGGCTCTGGCTGACGGGACGATGTGGGATATTAGGGTAGTAGTCCAGTAGCTCTGGCTGACGGGATGATATGGGATATTAGGGGTAGAAGTCTGGCGGCTGTGACGGGATGATGTGGGATATTAGTGGTAGTTGTCCGGTGGCTATGGCTGATGGGATGATGTGGGATCTTAGTAGTCCGGTGGCTCTGGCTGACGGGACAATGTGGGATATTAGGGGTAGAAGTCTGGCGGCTGTGACGGGATGATGTGGGATATTGGTGGTAGTTGTCCGGTGGCTATGGCTGATGGGATGATGTGAGATATTAGGGGTAATAGTCCGGTTGCTATGGCTGGTGGGATATTAGTAGTCCGGTGGCTTTGACGGGATGATGTGGGATATTAGTAATCCGTTGGCTCTGGCTGACTGGACGATGTGGGATATTAAGGGTAGTAGTCCGGTGGCTCTGGCTGATGGGACAATGTGGGATATTAGGGGTAGAAGTCCAGTAGCTCTGGCTGACGGGATGATATGGGATATTAGGGGTAGAAGTCTGGCGGCTGTGACGGGATGATGTGGGATATTGGTGGTAGTTGTCCGGTGGCTATGGCTGATGGGATGATGTGGGATCTTAGTAGTCCGGTGGCTCTGGCTGACGGGACAATGTGGGATATTAGGGGTAGAAGTCCAGTAGCTCTGGCTGACGGGATGATATGGGATATTAGGGGTAGAAGTCTGGCGGCTGTGACGGGATGATGTGGGATATTGGTGGTAGTTGTCCGGTGGCTATGGCTGATGGGATGATGTGAGATATTAGGGGTAATAGTCCGGTTGCTATGGCTGGTGGGATATTAGTAGTCCGGTGGCTTTGACGGGATGATGTGGGATATTAGTAATCCGTTGGCTCTGGCTGACTGGACGATGTGGGATATTAAGGGTAGTAGTCCGGTGGCTCTGGCTGACGGGATGATGTGGGATATTAGTAGTCCGGTGGCTTTGACGGGATGATGTGGGATATTAGTAGTCCGGTGGCTCTGGCTGACGGGATGATGTGGGATATTAGTAGTCCGGTGGCTTTGACAGGATGATGTGGGATATTAGTAGTCCGGTGGCTCTGGCTGACAGGACGATGTGGGATATTAGGGGTAGTAGTCCGGTGGCTCTGGCTGATGTGGGATATTAGTAGTCCAGTGGTTCTGACGGGATGATGTGGGATATTAGGGGTAGTAGTCCGGTGGCTCTGGCTGACGGGATGATGTGGGATATTTTAGTCCGGTAGCTCTGTCTGACGGGATGATGTGGGATATTGTAGTGAATGTGGCTATGCGCAGTGGGCGGGGCTCTACACTCCGCTTTATATATATATATAGATGTAATCATTATAATTTGTTATAACTAACCGTAGTTATTTACTATGCCCGGGCAGCGCCGGGCTCTTCAGCTAGTATATATATAAAGCTGAGTATAGTCCCGCCCACTTCGCATAGCCACATTCACTGTAATATCCCACACAATCCCATCAGCCAGAGCTACCGGACTACTACCCCTAATATCCCACATCATCCTGTCAGCCAGAGCTACCGGACTACTACCCCCAGGGGTGGATTAAGGGTAGCCAGGGCCCAGGCTGTTCAGACTGTGAGCCCCCGGTCATGTGACGGGGTCAAGCGACGGGATCATCATATACCTGAAACAGATTATTCCAGGCGCCTCAACCCCTCGAACTGTCCACAGTCCCACCGCTCTCTCTTGGAAAAACTCCACTTCTCACCTATCACACATTAACAGTTCCCATCACCAGATCACACATATAGCCAGCAGCTATTGTTTTGGCCAAAAGATTTTTTAAGCCGCCACCATAACACAGTAGACACTTTTGGCCGGGCCCTACTCTACTGTAACCTATTAAATATTTGTTAAAATATGCAATACAATTTAGGTATATTTTAATTTATTTTTCAATTTTCAAAATGACCAATAACACCACATACAATGGACAAATACCACCAGACCACATATTACCACTACAGTGATCGACTAATATCACATACAAGGAACAAATACCACAACACCATGACCAGAGCACCTATTACCACCACAGTGATCGAATAATATCACATACAAGGAACAAATACCACAACACCATGACCAGAGCACTTATTACCACCACAAAGTGCCCAAATAGTACATACAAGGGTCAAATACCGCAACACCATGTCCAAACCACATATTACCACCACATAGTGACTGAATACTACAATACTGATCAGTAATAAAAAAAACCACAATACTATCACCATAAGTGCCATTATACACAGGAGATCTGTACTTAGTATGCAGTGTCTGTGTACAGGTAATACAGTGATCACTGGTGGTGACATTATACACAGCTCTGTATGTAGTATACAGTGTATAGTGTCAGTGTATAGGTAACACACTGACTCACCAGTGACGTCTCTATGTGAAGTCCTTCATCTTTGCTTTTCATCTTTCATACAGCACAGACCGCCATCACTTCTTCCAGTCAGGGTTTGTCTCTGCAGGAAATAACACAGTTATCTAGCGCTCCGCTTGCAGAACACATTACTTAATTTTTCCCAACTTCTACATTACACCACATGTAGAAAAAAGGCGACAGTGTCGCTCTGCACAGTAACAGGACAGCCCCCCCATTTAAAACAGTATCCTCAAAAAATAAAATAAATACATGACTGCAGTAATATCCCTTAATTAGCCCCTATGGTAATAAAATTCCCCATCCTGGCCCCCATGTGTCTCATTCCTGGCTTCAGCCATATGTTCTCCCATCCCGCCCCCATATGATCTCCCCATCCTGCCTCATCTGTCTCTATCGTATCCATCCTGCCCCATGATCCTGCACGATCTGTCTCCAATCATGCCCCTGTGTCTCTATTCTGCCCCATCTGTCTCCTATCCTGCCCCCAGTATCTCCAGTCATGCCTCCAGTGTCTCATTCTGCCCCCTGTGTCTACAATCATGCCCGGTATCTCCATTCTGCCCCTGTGTCCAGCAGTCTACCCCCATGTCCAGCATTCTGCCCCCCATGTCTCACAGTTTTCCCCCATGTCCAGCATTCTGCCCCATGTCTCACAGTCTGCCCCCATGTCCAGCATTCTGCCCCCATCATGTCCAGCATTCTGCCCCCATGTCTCACAGTCTGCCCCCATCATGGCCAGCAATCTGTCCCCATCATGGCCAGCATTCTGCCCCCATCATGTCCAGCATTCTGCCCCCATCATGGCCAGCATTATGTCCCCATCATGTCCAGGATTCTGCCCCCATCATGACCAGCATTCTGCCCCCATCATGTCCAGCATTATGTCCCCATCATGGCCAGCATTCTGCCCCCATCATGGCCAGCATTATGTCCCCATCATGTCCAGGATTCTGCCCCCATCATGACCAGCATTCTGCCCCCATCATGTCCAGCATTATGTCCCCATCATGGCCAGCATTCTGCCCCCATCATGTCCAGCATTCTGCCCCCATCATGGCCAGCATTCTGCCCCCATCTTGGCCAGCATTCTGCCCCCATCATGTCCAGCATTATGTCCCCATCATGGCCAGCATTCTTCCCCCATCATGGCCAGCATTATGTCCCCATCATGGCCAGCATTATGTCCCCATCATGTCCAGCATTCTGCCCCCATCATGTCCAGCATTCTGCCCCATCATGTCCAGCATTATGTCCCCATCATGGCCAGCATTCTTCCCCCATCATGTCCAGCATTATGTCCCCATCATGGCCAGCATTCTGCCCCCATCATGGCCAGCATTATGTCCCCATCATGGCAAGCAGCATTCTTCCCCCATGTGTCCAGTGAGTCTGTCCCCCGGCCTGCCGCTCAATAAAAAAAAAAAAAAAAAAAACACACGTTCCCTTCTTACCTTTCCGTGCTACAGCGCCGAAGCTCCCTCCACAAGCGCGCACTGGCCGGCAACTGACAATGACGTCAGACGCCGGCAACGTGTGCGCTGCGGCCGACGTCAGCTGCCAGCCTCCGATTGGCTGGCGGCTGTTAACTATTGATGTGCGGGTGCCCGTACGTCAATAGCGTTAAACTGCCACAGCGCACCGCCGTCAGGGCTGTAATGCCCTGATGGCGGCCCTGTGGTGGGCCCCCCCACACCACTGGGCCCTGGGCGGTAGCCCAGATTGACCCTGTTATAATCTGCCCCTGACTACCCCTAATATCCCACATCGTCCCGTCAGCCAAAGCCACCGGACTACTAATATCCCACATCATCCCGTCAGCCAGAGCTACCGGACTACTAATATCCCCCTCTTCCCCCTCTTTTATTAGCTTTGCTTAACTGTGACCATGTGGTCTGGGTAATCACGCCCACAACCCCCCTCACAGCTGCTTCCTCTCAAGTGCACATTTAGCCTCAGACACGAGTCTGACAAGACGAGTCTGACCTCCATCTTTCAACTTCCATCTTTCAAATTACAGATTTCTAATTACTATACTATGAATTAGACTAGAATTGGACTGGAATTTGACTGTAAGTTGACAGAATATATAACCACTACCATGTTTCCTTTTCACTTTCACCCCCATACTACTTACTTTTTTCCTACTCCCTGTAATCCCCCCACCTAGTAAGGAAGTAGTCATTTTCCCCTCCATTCTCCCCAGACATCTCACCTTCTCCTCAGAACTGTTCATCCACGTACAATCCTTTTTCTCCAGAAACACACGGCCACACCATGTCTTATCCTGTTCCCACCTTCTAACGCTCTGTCTGTTACTCCTCACTGCTGGTGACATATCCCCAAATCCTGGCCCTCCTCAACACATCCCCACACTCACTTCTATCACCCTGCCACGATCCTCTACACGTCTTCGCAACCATGATAACCTCATACCCATTCACCCAGCCCCCGGTCCCCCTACCTGGAGCACTATGGAACGCACGCTCTGTCTGCAATAAACTGTCATTTATCCACGACCTCTTCATCACCAATAAACTCTCCTTCCTTGGCATCACCGAAACCTGGCTCACCCCCTCGGACTCAGCCTCACCAGCTGCACTCTCATACAGTGGATTCCACCTATCTCACACCCCCCGCCCAGCAACAAACGTGGTGGAGGAGTTGGTTTGCTCCTATCTGACACCTGCTCCTTTGCCCCAATTCCACTACCCCCCTCCGCTACTACTCCCTCATTTGAGGTGCACTCCGTCCGCATCTACTCCCCCTCCAACCTCCAGCTGGCTGTCATCTACCGCCCCCCAGAACTTGCCATCTCCACCTTTCTCGATCACTTCACCACCTGGCTGCTCCATTTCCTCTCTTGACATCCCCACTATCATTATGGGTGACTTCAACATCCCCATTGATGCTTCCACCCCAGCGGCCTCTAAACTTTTATCACTCACTGCCTCCTTTGGCCTCACTCAATGGTCCTCTGTGGCCACTCACAAAGATGGTCACACGCTCGACCTTATCTTCACCCGCCTCTGTTCCCTTACTAATCTCACTAACTCACCCCTTCCCCTGTCTGACCACAACCTACTGACGTTCTCTTCTCTCTCCTCTTCTAGTGCACAACCCCCACTCCACAAACTCACCCTCGCAGAAATCTCAAACACCTCAATTTACCAATGCTCTCTGAGTCCCTCCTCCCTCTTACAGACATATCTTCACTTCATGACACAGATTCTGCTGCCACCTTTTATAACACTGCAATAACAGCAGCACTTGATTCGGCTGCCCCCTCACACATAGCAAAACTTGTACAATCAACAGGCAGCCCTGGCTGACCAGCCTCACCAAAGAACTGAGACGGGCTTCCAGGGTTGCTGAGCGGAGATGGAAAAAATCCCGCTCTGCCGAGCACCTAACCGCATACAAGCAGTCCCTCACCAGCTTCAAATCCACACTCACTGCTGCAAAGCAAACTTACTTCTCATCTCTCATATCCTCCCTGTCTCACAATCCTAAACAGCTCTTCAACACTTTCAATTCTCTACTCTGTCCCCCAGCACCTCCCCCTTCTCTCATTTCTGCTGAAGACTTTGCCTCTTTCTTTAAGCAGAAGATCGATACGATCAGAGAAAGCTTTGGCCCACAGCCCCCATTGCCCCTCTTAGCTGCTCAACCCTCTTCCTCCAAAGCTAACTTATCCACCCTGACAGAAGATCAGCTTTCCACCCTCCTATCAAGATCACACCTCACCACTTGCATGCTTGACCCGCTGCCATCCCACCTCATCCCTAGCCTCGCCACCGTCTTCACCCCTACTCTAACACACCTCTTCAACCTCTCACTTACAAATGGTGTCTTCCCCTCATCCTTTAAACATGCCTTGATCACACCCATTCTCAAAAAGACCTCCCTTGACCCATCCTCTGTGTCTAGCTATCCCCCGATATCTCTTCTCCCTTATGCCTCAAAACTACTGGAACAGCATGTCCATCTTGAACTGTCCTCCTACCTCTCCTCCTGCTCCCTCTTTGACCGCTTACAATCAGGCTCCCGACTGCATCACTCAACTGAAACTGCCCTAACTAAAGTCACCAACGACCTACTAACTGCCAAGAGCAAGCGTCACTACTCTGTCCTCCTTCTCCTGGACCTGTCTTCTGCCTTCTACACTGTGGACCATTCCCTCCTGTTACAGATTCTCTCATCTCTTGGCATCACAGGCTCGGCCCTATCCTGGATCTCATCATATCTAACAAACCGAACTTTCAGTGTCTCCCTCTCCCACACCACCTCCTCACCTCGCCCCCTGTCTGTCGGTGTTCCCCAAGGCTCAGTTCTTGGACCCCTACTCTTCTCCATCTACACCCTCGGCCTGGGACAGCTCATAGAATCCCATGGTCTTCAGTATCATCTCTATGCCGACGACACGCAGATCTACCTATCTGGACCTGACCTCACCTCCTTACTGACCAAAATCCCACAATGTCTGTCTGCTATTTCTGCTTTCTTCTCTGCTCGCTTTCTAAAACTGAACATGGACAAAACAGAATTTATCATCTTTCCCCCATCTCACTTTACCCCCCCACCAGACCTGTCCATTAACATCAATGGCTGCTCACTTTCCCCAGTCCCGCACGCTCTGTGCCTCGGAGTGATCCTCGACTCTGCCCTCTCTTTCAAGCCACATGTCCAAACCCTAGCCTCCTCCTGCCGTCTCAAACTCAAAAATATTTCCCGGATCCGTGCATTCCTTGACCATGAAAGTACAAAAACACTAGTGCATGCCCTCATCATCTCCCGCCTCGACTACTGCAACCTCCTACTCTCTGGCCTTCCCTCTAGCACTCTGGCACCACTCCAATCCATCCTGCACTCTGCTGCACGACTAATACACTTGTCTCCCCGCTATTCCCCAGCCTCTCCTCTCTGCCAAGCCCTTCATTGGCTTCCTATCATTCAGAGGCTCCAGTTCAAAACCCTAACCATGACCTACAAAGCCATCCATAATCTGTCTCCTCCATACATCTGTGACATGGTCTCCCGGTACATACCCACACGCAACCTTCGATCCTCTCAAGATCTCCTCCTCTACTCCCCTCTTATCTCTTCTTCCCACAACCGCATACAAAGCTTCTCCCGTGCCTCTCCCATACTCTGGAACTCTCTACCCCAACACATCAGACTCGCGCCTACCATGGAAACCTTCAAAAAGAACCTGAAGACCCACCTCTTCCGACAAGCCTACAACCTGCAGTGATCATCAGTCTACTGAATCACCGCACGATCAGCTCTTCCCTCTCCTAGTGTATCCTCACCCATCCCTGTAGACTGTGAGCCCTTGCGGGCAGGGTCCTCTCTCCTTCTGTACTTGTGTGTGCCTTGTATTGCTCATGTTTACTGTACTTGTCTATATTTGCCCCTCTTCACATGTAAAGCGCCATGGAATAAATGGCGCTATAAAAATCTATAATAATAATAATCCCACATCATCCCGTCAAAGCCACAGGACAACTACCACTAATATCCCACATCATCCCGTCACAGCCGCCAGACTACTACCCCTACTATCCTACATCATCCCATCAGCCAGAGTCACCGGACTAATATCCCACATCATCCCATCAGAGCCACCGGACTACTACCTCTAATATCCCACATCATCCCGTCAGCCTGGGGACAGAACCAGAGCGCTGAGTGGATTTGCCCTCACTTCAATACCAATGATCCCTTTAAGAGGCCCTGGGGTCACAACCACAGCGCTGAATGGAAAGGTCCTAACTTCCATACTGGGGATCCCTTTAAGAGAGGCCTGGGGTCAGTACCAAAGCGCAGAGTGGAACTGCCCTCACATTCGTACCGGGGATTCCTTTAAGAGGGGCCTGGGATCAGAACCAGAGCGCTTAGTGGAATTGCCATAACTTCCATACCAATGATCGCTTTAAGAGAGGCCTGGGGTCAAAACAAAGCGCAGGATGGATTTGCCCTAACTTCCATACCGGAGATCCCTTTAAGAGGGAAGATGTGCCTATGGGATGGAGGATGTGGGAGGGGGGGGGATTCATTTCTGTCATGTGCTCTCTGCTCCTTTCTGGGGGCAGACAATGGCTGGGAGCTTATGTTCCCGAGGATGCTAGATTTCTCCCACTCAGTCACTGTCTGCTGAGGTGTGGTGGAGTGAGAACTTTTGCTCATAGCAACCAATCACAGCTCAGCTTCTTTTAAACAGCTCTGGTGAAATGAAAGATGCGTCGTGATTGGTTGGTGATATACACACATTCAATTTTATATATATAGATAGTCATTACAAACAGAGTGATCTATTTCACAAGTTTATTTCTGTTATTGTTGATGATTATGGCTTACAACCAATAAAAACCCAAAAGTCATTATCTCAGTAAATTAGAATACTTAATAACACCAGTTTGAAAAATTATTTTAAAATCCGAAATGTTGGCCTACTGAATTGTATGTTCAGTAAATGAACTCAATACTTAGTCGGGGCTCCTTTTGCATCAATTACTGTATCAATGCGGCATGGCATGGAGGCGATCAGCCTGTGGCATGGCTGAGGTGTTATGGAAACCCAGGTTGCTTTGATAGCAGCCTTCAGCTCGTCTGCATTGTTGGGTCTGGTGTCTCATCTTCCTCTTGACCATGCATTCCAGAATAGGGTTTAGGGGACAATGCATCCCCGGCTTATAGTCGAGTCAATAAGTTTTCCCAGTGTTTCGTGGCAAAATTAGGTGCTTCGGCTTATAATCGGGTCGGCTAAGGACTCTTTCACACATCCATTTTTTACAATCCGTCACAATCCGTCAAAGTTGAAAAAAGACGGATCCAGTGCAGATTGTAAAAAACTGATGCGACGGATCAGTTGTTTTCTTTCAAATAACTTTATTAAATTTTAACAATTTAACAGGAATGTAAAATGGGAAGATTGTGTTAGGAAAGAGAAGTGATGCTTTAATAGGGGACATTAGGAAAGACAAGGGAAGGGAAGAAAGGGGAAAAACAAATTAACAGTAATGAGTACAAAGAATAGTATTATACAGCGGATCAAATAATACTTTTCTAAACTAAGCAATTAAAAGAAATTACAAAACACACAAAATATCTTCAGGAATCGAATTCTATCCATGGTTGCCACCTTTTATGATAAGACGGAAAGTAATTGTTCGCAATAGCATGACTCTCCTCATACAAATTATGTAGTTTCAACTTATCGATAACATCTTGTATACCCGGAACATAGTCTTCTCTCCATAAGGTAGCAATGGCATTTTTTGTTACTAAAAAGAGATGTATTAATATGGCTTTATGAGAAGAGCGAAATTCCTCTAGATCTAATGACAACAAAGCCATTTGAGGTGTTATAACAACCTCTTGACTGGAATTTTTTTGCACTATTTCTGTAACATTTTGCCATAGAGGTCTGACTTTTGGACACTCCCAAAATATATGCAACAAAGTACCACCAAAACCACATCCTCTCCAACAGTTTGGTGATTTACCAGGAAAAATCCGAGCCAATTTAGAGGGAGTAAAATACCACATAGAAACCATCTTGTAATATGCAAGGCCACACATATATTTGAAGAATATGTTAACTTAAATGCATTGTATACCACTGTTCAAGAGGTATGGGTCTATCAAGGACCCTCTCCCACTCCAGCATAAACAACGTTTTCTCAATCTCAAGGTCCGAGTTCAAGATATATATGTTCCTTGATTTCCAATAATTTTTATTTTCAGGGTTACATAGCAGCAGCTGGTATACTCTGTTATAAAGGACCTCTTCCTTAAAAATTTTGATATATACTTCTTTAATATTGAGAACAGCTGAAAATCATATGTTGAGAAATTTCTTTGAGTTGAAAGAAAATCATTGCTTATAGATTGCTTACCATCATACAAGTCCTCCGCCACACTTAAACCAGCCTGTTTCCATGAGTCTGGAATTTCTTTCCCCAAAAACAAATCCAAAAAATTTTATGGAAACACTTCTAAGTTGTTGGAATTTATTACTCTTATTTTTGCTAGTCTGAAGTTTAGCCAAGTATCTCCAAGCTAAGAGAGTAGCAGAAATCATTGGAGAATTTGAAGACGTTGAACTGGAAGATGAAAGAAACTTAACCCCTCTCTGCCATCAGACGTACTATTCCGTCCATGTGACCCTGGACCTAATTCCCATGGACGGAATAGTACGTCATGGGCGATCAGCTGCGCTCCGGGGGGAGCATAGCTGATCGCGGCCGGGTGTCAGCTGTATATCACAGCTGACACCCAGCACTATGTGTCAGGAGCGGTCACGGACCGCTCCCGGCACATTAATCCCTGGCACACCGCGATCAAACATGATCGCGGTGTACCCGGGGCACAGGGGAGGATCGCGCAGGGTGGGGGCTCCCTGCACGCTCCCCTGTGACCCTCAGAGCAGCGCGATGTGTCACGCTGTTCCGAGGGTCCGTCCTCCCTCCAGGTCCCCGGATCCAAGATGGCGCCGGGGTCCTGCAGGTAGGTGGCTTCCTCAGTGCCTGCTGAGAGCAGGCACTGAGAAGCCTGCAGCGATGCCAGAGCGATCGCTGGTGTGACAGAGTGCTGTGCACACTGTCACACCAGCGATCTGATAAAATACTGTGATGTCCCACCCTGGGACAAAGTAAAAAAGTAAAAAAAAATAAAAAGTGGTAAAAAAAAATCATTAAAAAAAAAAAAAAAAAAAATATTCCCCAATAAATTCATTTCTTCCTGTAAATAAAAAAAACAAAACAAGAAAAGTACACATATTTGGTATCGCCGCGTCCGTAACGACCCCCCTATAAAACTGTCCCACTAGTTAACCCCTTTAGTGAACCCCTTAAAAAAAAAAAAACTAAGCAAAAAATCAATGCTTTATCATCATACCGCCAAACAAAAAGTGGAATAACACGCGATCAAAAAGACCGATATAAACATGGTACCGCTGAAAACGTCATCTTGTCCCGCAAAAAACGAGCCATCATACAGCATCATCAGCGAAAAATAAAAAAGTTATAGCTCGCAGAATAAAGCGATGCAAAAATAATGATTTTTTTTATATAAAATTGTTTTTATTCTATAAAAGCGCCAAAACATAAAAAAATGATATAAATGAGGTATCGCCGTAATCGTACTGACCCGAAGAATAAAAGTGCTTTATCAATTTTACCACACGCGGAACGGTATAAACGCCTCCCCCAAAAGAAATTCATGAATTGCTGATTTTTGTTCATTCTAACCTCC
The DNA here is from genome assembly GCA_033576555.1 of Oophaga sylvatica. Lineage (NCBI taxonomy): Eukaryota > Metazoa > Chordata > Amphibia > Anura > Dendrobatidae > Oophaga > Oophaga sylvatica. The sequence goes on from JARQOD010000001.1 coordinate 341,712,165, forward strand.
CAAAAATCGAAATAAAAAGCGATCAAAAAATGTCACGTGCTCAAAAATGGTACCAATAAAAACGTCACCTCGTCCCACAAAAAATAAGACCTCACATGACTCTGTGGGCCAAAATATGCAAAAATTATAGCTCTCAAAATGTGGTGATGCAAAAAACTACTTTTTGCAATAAAAAGCGTCTTTTAGCGTGACAGCTGCCAATCATAAAAACCCGCTATAAATAGTAAATCAAACCCCCTTTATCACCCCTTAGTTAGGGAAAAATAATAAAATTAAAAAAATGTATTTATTTCCATTTTCCCATTAGGGTTAGGGTTGCGGCTAAAGTTAGGGTTGGCGCTAAAGTTAGGATTAGGGTTATGGTTGGGATTAGGGATAGGTGTGTGTTAGGGTTAGGTTTGTGGTTAGGGTTGGGACTAGGGTTAGGGGTGTGTTGGGGTTAGAGTTGGAGTTAGAATTGGGGGGTTTCTGCTGTTTAGGCACATCAGGGGCTCTCCAAATGTGACATGGCGTCTGATCTCAATTCCAGCCAATCCTGCGTTGAAAAAGTCAAACGGTGCTCCTTCACTTCTGAGCTCTGCCATGCGCCCAAACAGTAGTTTACCCCGCATATGGGGTATCAGCGTACTCTGGACCACAAGAGTTATTGTGCAATTTGTCCTATTTCTTCTGTTACCCTTGGGAAAATAAAAAACTGGGGGCGACAAAATCATTTTTGTAAAAAAAAAATGATTTTTTTTGTTTTTACGGCTGTATGTTATAAATTTTCTGTGAAGCACTTGGGGTTCATAACGCTCACCACACTTCTAGATAAGTTCCTTGTGGGGTCTATTTTCCAAAATGGGGTCACTTGTGGGGGGTTTCCACTGTTTAGGCGCATCAGGGGCTCTCCAAATGCGACATAACGCCCCCAGACCATTCCATCAAAGTCTGCAATCCAAAACGTCACTACTTCCCTTCTGAGCCCAGACGTGCACCCATACAGTCGTTTTCTCACACATGTTGGGTATCAGGGTACTCAGGACAAATTGGACAACAAATTTTGGAGTCCAATTTCTCCTGTTACCCTTGTGAAAATAAAATATTGGGGGCGAAAAAATCATTTTTGTAAAAAAAAATATATATTTTTTATTTTTACAGCTGTACGTTATAAACTTCTGTGAAGCACTTGGGGCTTCATAACGCTCACCACACTTCTAGATAAGTTCCTTGTGGGGTCTATTTTCCAAAATGGGGTCACTTGTGGGGGGTTCCAACTGTTTAGGCACATCAGGGGCTCTCCAAATGCGACATGACGCCCCAGACCATTCCATCAAAGTCTGCAATCCAAAACGTCACTACTTCCCTTCCGAGCCCCGACGTGCGCCCATACAGTAGTTTACTCCCACATATTGGGTATCAGTGTATTCAGGACAAATTGGACAATAAATTTTGGGGTCCAATTTCTCCTGTTACCCTTGTGAAAATAAAATATTGGGGGCGAAAAAAACATTTTTGTAAAAAAAAAAAAAAAGATTTTTTTATTTTACGGCTGTACGTTATAAACTTCTGTGAAGTACTTTGGGGTTCAAAGTGCTCACCACACATCTAGATAAGTTCCTTGAGGGGTGTAGTTTCCAAAATGGTGTCATTTGTGGGGGGTTTCCACTGTTTAGGCAGATCAGGAGCTCTCCAAACACGACATGGCATCCAGCCAATTCTGCGTTGAAAAAGTCAAACGGCGCTCCTTCCCTTCCAAACTCTGCCATGCACCCAAACAGTGGTTTATACCCACATATGGGGTATCAGCGTACTCAGGACAAATTGCACAATAACTTTTGGAGGCTTGTTACCCTTGGGAAAATAAAAATTGGGGTGAAAAGATCAATTTTGTGGAAAAAAATGATTCTTTAATTTTACGGCTCTACGTTATAAACTTGTGTGAAGCACTTGGGGGTTCAAATTGCTCACCAAAGATCTAGATAAGTTCCTTAGGGGGTCTAGTTTCCCAAATGGGGTCACTTGTGGGGGGTTTCCACTGTTTCGGCACATCAGGGGCTCTCCAAATGCAACATGGCGTCCAATCTCAATTCCAGCCAATTTTGGTTGGAAAAAGTCAAATGGTGCTCCTTCCATTCCGAGCTCTGCCATGCGCCCAAACAGTGGTTCCCCCCACATATGGGGTATCAGCGTACTCAGGACAAATTGTACAACAACTTTTGAGGTCCAATTTCTCCTGTTTCCTATGGGAAAATAAAAAATTAGTGACTAAGATAATTTTTGTGGGAAAAAAATAGAATTTTTTATTTTCATGCCCGGGCATTATAAACTTGTGTGAAGCACTTGGGGGTTCAAAGTGCTCACCAAAGATCTAGATAAGTTCCTTAGGGGGTCTAGCTTCCAAAATGGGGTCACTTGTGGGGGGTTTCCACTGTTTAGGCTCATATGGGGCACTACAAACGGAACATGACCCCCATCAATATTTGCATTCCAAAACGTTACTGCTTCCTTTCCAAGCCCTGCCGTGCGCCCAAACAGTTTCCCCCCCACATATGGGGTATCAGCGTACTCAGGACAAATTGGACAACAACTTTTGGGGTCCAATTTCCTTGGGAGAAATCAAAAATTTGGGACTAAAAAATCATTTTTGTGGAAAATTTTTTTTTTTTTTTTCACACCCAGGCATTATAAACTTTTGTGAAACACTTTGGGGTTCAAAGTGCTCACAACATATCTAGATAAGTTCCTTAGGGGGTCTAGTTTCCAAAATGGTTTCACTTTTGGGGGGTTTCCACTGTTTAGGCGCATCAGGGGCTCTCCAAACACGACATGGTGTCCAATCTCAACTCCAGCCAATTTTAGTTTGAAAAAGTCAAACGGCGCTCCTTCCCTTACGAGCTCTGCCGTGTGCCCAAACAGTGGTTTTCCCCCACATATAGGGTATTGGCGTACTCAGGAGAAATTGCACAACAACTTTATCTGCCCATTTTCTCCTTTTACCCTTGTCAAATAAAAAAAAGTTTGTAAAAGATCATTTTTGTGGCTAAAAAGTTAAATATTAATTTTTTCCTTCCACGTTGCTTCAGCTCCTGTGAAGCACCTGAAGGGTTATTAAACTTCTTGAATGTGGTTTTGAGTACCTTGAGGGGTGCAGGTTTTAGAATGGTGTCACTTTTTGGTATTTTCTGCTATATAGACCCGTCAAAGTGACTTCAAATGTGAGGTGGTCCCTAAAAAAATGGCTTTTTAAATTTTGTTGTAAAAATGAGAAATCACTGGTCAACTTTTAACCCTTATAATTTCCTAACAAAAAAAAAATTTTGGTTCCAAAATTGTGCTGATGTAAAGTAGACATGTGGGAAATGTTATTTCTTAACTATTTTGTGTGACATATTTCTCTGTTTTAGGGGAAAAAAAATTCAAAGTTTGAAAATTGCAAAATTTTCGCCATATTTGTGTTTTTTCAAAAATAAACGCGTTATATCGAAGAAATTATACTTCTAACGTGAAGTACAAGATGTCACGAGAAAACAATCTCAGAATCGCGAAGATCCGTTGAAGCGTTCCAGAGTTATAACCTCATAAAGAGACAGTGGTCAGAATTGTAAAAATTGGCCCGGTCATTAACGTGCAAACCACCCTTGGGGGTGAAGGGGTTAAAGATCAAGGTAGATAGAGGTATATTATTATAATGAGTTTCGATATCTGCCCACGCCGGATTATCATTTGAGTTGAACCAATGTGCTGATTGATTAAATTGGCGTAATAATAATTTATTAGATTAGGGAGCGCAAGACCCCCCTTATTCTTGCTTTTCATAAGTGTACTAGAGGCAATTCTTGCTCTTTTTTTTTTCCATACAAATTTATTTACTATGGACTGCAAGCTCCTAATATTTTTTAGAGGTATTACCAAAGGAATTGCTCTAAATATATAAAGAAGTTTTGGAAGGGTAAAAAGTTTAAAAAGTACAATTCTACGGACCCATGATGTTTCAAACTTCGAAAAGCCATTCAGTTCAAGTTGCGTATCTTTAATGGATTTTTGTAGTTTAAGTTCTACAGTTTTCCGAAAATCTCTTGAGACCAAGATGCCCAGGTATGTAAAGGCATCTTTTTCCCATTCGAAATCTGAAGATTTTTTAATGTCTGATATAATTTTGTCGTTTAAAAAGAAATCCAATATTTTAGACTTAGATTATTAATGATTAATTTTATGATATGAGACTTTTGAAAACTCAAAGATTTGCAAAATTTTTCCAATTGAACTCACTGGATTCGTTAAACTTAGTATTATGTCGTCTGCCAACAAACTTAATTTATATTGGGATTTTCCTATATAGATACCTTTTATTTCTTCACTACTTCTTATAAACTGAGCCAATGGTTCCATAATCAAAGCGAAAAGCAAGGGAGAAAGTGGACAGCCCTGTCTGGTCCCGTTGGTTATTGAAATTTGTTTGGATTTATGGTTGTTAGCTACAATATTTGCCGATGGATATGCGTAAAGAGCCATTATCATCTTTATTATTCTTGTATTAAAGCCAAATTTTGATAAGGTAGCTGTTAGAAAGTCCCAATTTACTCTATCGAAAGCCTTCTCGGCGTCTAATGCGACCAGAATAGAAGGAGTTTTATTCACTTTGATAGAGTTTATTAAATTAAAGACTTTCCTACTGCCATCGCAGGTTTGACGACCCTCTATAAACCCCAATTGATCCTTATGAATAATTTCTGGCAAAATTTTCTTCAACCTGTTTGCAATTATCTTTGAATATAATTTTACGTCGGTATTAACGAAATAGGCCGATAGTTTTTGATCAATTCTAGATCTCCTTTGGGCTTAGGGATCAAAGATATAATGGCCTGCAACATCTCAGGTGGAAATTCGCCAATTTGTTAAGCTTTATTAAATACCCGGGTTAAGCTCGGAGCCAGTAGAGTGGCAAAATTTTGAAAATATTCGTTGGAGTATCCATCGGGACCAGGAGACGTTTTAGTTTTTAATTTACTGATAGCCTCCTAAATCTCTGACACAGTGAAGGGAGCCTGAATGAGGTCCAACTGTTGCTCAGAGACCTTAGGTAACTTTATAAGTGATAAGAAGTTATTTATAGAGCTCTTGCTAGGTTGTTGAGTATCGTGGGAGAATTTCAGGTTGTATAACGAAGAATAGTAGTCCGCAAAGGCATCCACAATATCCCTAGGGTGTTCAATCAGGGAGTCATTCAATTTAATTTTATTAATTCTGTTCCTAATTCTAGCTGTTTTAAACTTCTGGGCCATAAGCTTAGTAGGTTTATTAAATGCTGAATAATAATTGGATTTCATAATCCTGGGGTACTTGTCATATTCATTGAAAAGGGCCTTCCTTAATTCTACTCTTGCAGTCAAAATTTTTGAATGGATACTAGCTGAAGGTAAAGCCAAATTTTGTTGTTTTTCTTCTAAATTTTTGAGTTACGATACGATACACTTTATTGATCCTGGGGGGAAATTACAGTATTACAGCAGCAATACAAACAGCAGTACATAAAATATTAGGACACAAATCTTGCACAGGTGTACCAACATTACATAATAAATAAAAGTGGGTAGTTCAGGTGTATATAAGATAATGTTAATTGACATTAGTACACCAGCCATCAGTCATTATTTTTCTGCCACCCTTAGGAAATTATTATACATCCCCATAGCAGTAGGTACAAACGATTTCCTGAATTTCTCCTTCTTGCACCTTAGTAGGATTAGACGGCTGCTGAATGTGCTCTTCTGATTCAAGAACAGCTCGTATAGTGGGTGTGTATTATTGTTCATTATTGCCCTACACTTCTTCTGAATTCTATCCTCCAATACCTCCTCAAAAGAGAGAGTTGAAATTGTAGATTACAAATTTTTTCCTTATTTTGCTTCTTGTTAATATACGGTAAGTGAGAAAGAACACCTCTAATCACAGCCTTATGTGCATTCCATAAAATGAATGGGCAGATATCTTCTAGGTCATCATCTTGAAAATAATTGTTTATTGCTAACTCAATTTCTTTTTTAAATTTAGGATTGTGTATTAGAGAAGAATTACATCTCCAAATATTGCTTGATTGGGAGGGCCTGCTCAATAAAAACTCACAAAAAACGAGAGAGTGGTCTGAGAGCGACTTCGGGAGTATCTTAACTTGACAAAATCTTGAGACTGAGAAAGAGTCCGTCAATACAAGGTCAATCCTAACGTTTTGTGAACCTCAGAGTAATGAGTATACTCCTTAGAAGAGGTGTTTAAACACCTGAATACATCTAAGTATTCATGGTTGTTAAGCCATTTCTTTAGAGTTGGGATGGAAGACCTGGTTGGAGAAGTAGAATCCAGAGAGCAGTCAGGGACAATATTAAAATCCCCGATCAAGATTACATTACCTTTTTTAACCTCTTGAATTTTACTATCCAAGTTATCAAAAAAACACATTTGACCATTATTTGATGCGTAAACATTAACGATAGTTGTCAATTGGATGTCAATCAGACAAACAAGAATTAAATATCTTCCTTCCGTATCTGCGAAGTCATTAATAAATTCAAATGAAATAGAATCCTTAATTAAAGTGATAACGCCCGATTTTTTTTTTCGTTTAATGATTTGTAACTAAACGGAAATTTTTTGTTTTCAAACCGGGGTTGTGCTGTTCTAGACAGTTTCACTTCCTGTAAACAAATAATGTCTGCACCACTGTTCCTAATTTCTCTCCATACAAGATGCCTTTTAGCTGGGCTATTCAAACCTCTAACATTTAACGTTAATAACTTAACCATTAATATATAAATAGAAACTTCTGCACATTTTTAGTAAAATTTGAAGCAGCAGCACCGATCTTCGATCTTCTTCTCATCCAGGGGTTTCCTCACCCTTATCAATAGAAGATAAAAATAAAATTCCATCTTGGGGAGAAAATAACGGTATAATCTTCCAATTATAGTTGACCAAAATTTTTGTGGGAAACCCCCATCTATACAAGATACCCTTCTCTCTGAGCCTACCAGTTACTTCGCCAAAGCTTTTTCTCATTTGCAAAGTTTCTTTTGAGAGGTCAGCGAATATTTTGATGTGCTCGTAAGGTTGGGGGAGGTGTTTCTTAACTTTCATATAGTCTAACAATTTCTCTTTTGTGGAATAAAAGTGTAATTTTAGAATTATATCTCTAGGAGTTTCTGCTGAAATAAATTTCGGCCTAGGGAGTCTGTGAATCCTATCTACTAACAGTTCTATATCTGGGATAGAGGGAAAAAATGTTTTAAGAATTTCTCGAAAGAAGTTTTGAAGATCATTTTGGGTAATTTTCTCCGAAACTCCTCTCAATTTTACGTTATTACGTCTATTGCGGTCCTCCAAGTCCGCTAATTTAGTGCGTAAAAATTGAATTTGTTTCTGGTTGTCAGATTGTGATTTTTGTAAAGAGGCTGATGTTTTCTCAAGTGTCTCTATTTTTTTGTCACTTTTATCCATCCTCACTTTAATCTGATCTAAATTATTCTGTAAGAGACTAGCATGTTTATCAAGCTTTTGTTCAAGATTTTTATTTAGCGCCATTATTAAATCTTTAACATATTGCTCTGATGTAGGTTTTTCACTGGCCTGGATGTCCTTCAAACCAGTATTAATTTCAGGATTTTCAATATAGGGTCCCTCATCTAGTCTCGGCCTGTTCTTCTCTGGACTCTGGAAGGGAGAAGACTCGTAAAATTCCTCATCTGATTCTACTGATAATGTATTGGGCCCAATTTTAGTATCTTTCCTTTTTGTTTTCTTGCTTGTTATTTGGGTGTAAGTAACTTCCTTTTGTGAATGGTCCTTTATTATTTTGTCCAGTTCCTGGATCATTAGAGTGGTAGGGTTACCTTTAATTCCAATCTGGGGGGAGGTTGGAGGACTGATACTTATGGCCATATCCAAATCCGTTTCACCTAAAACTGTCGCTGATGAGACTGATCTGTCCCTTTGACCTTTAGATTTTTTTTGGCTCATTTTAATCTTATAAATTGAATAGACAAATATAGGGCTTGTAAGATATCTGTAGTATAACAGTTGTTATAGAGTTTGATTAGAAACTATTAATATCAGCCCAATATTGTTAATCCAAATGTAAATTTTCCTAATAAACAATAATAAGAAAAAAATAATAATAATAATAATATAATAATAATAAGAAAAAAATAACAAATTGCAATAAATAAGAGAAATAATTAGGTTTCTCCAAACCTCACTCCACAAATATGTAACTTTTTAATTCAAAAGTATTATTTCGAAGAGTATTTCCCACCAAGAAAACACTCTCCGAAAGAATGGACCACTATCCACTTTTATAAAATTAGTAGCAAACCAAAAATCAGACAATACTATTTTCTGGAAGACTTCAAATAATACCTACACCAAAATCTAGGAATTATAAATGTCAAATGCTCTGTACAAAACTGCAGCCTATCTCACGTCTTTCTTTCCTTCTTCCTCTTCTTCTTTCCTTTCCTCTTTATCTTCCACTTCTCTCTTTCCTCTTGTTCCGCAGCAGCTGTGTTAATAATAGTATTTATAATCCAGAGGATAGATCCAATAGTACCAAAGGATTAAATTCACTTCTTGTTCAGCCAGAAATGTCGTTTATAACCTCCTGCCAGATTGTGTCTGCGACGTTTCCCCGTCTGGAAAATCTTCCTGGTAGGTCAGTAGGATTTGTCAAAAACTATAGTAGAATCCCCAATTGGGACCAACAACCACAATCTGCTTCGTGCAGAAAAGTTACTAATGAACTGTCAGCAGCTGTAAATCTCAGCACCGCCGAGAAAGCTCTTAACAGTTCCCTTATGCCTTCTTATAAGTTGGTGTTCTTCACTTTAAGATGCCTTTATATCCAGCAGAGTCCTGCAGTTCCAAAAGGGCAAAGATCCTATTTAAAAGGAGCCCACAGTTCCCATAAAGCTGGAATGAAAGCGCTGTTGCGATCTCTGTGCAGGAGAAGTGTGAGCTGTCAATCAAAGCGCTCTCTGCAGCGCTTAATACCGCTGATGATTTTTGCTTAGAACTCCTCCAATAATAGGTGGATTTTGCTATATGAGGTGTCCTCGGATTCAGGAAAGTCCTGTGAGTCCAGAAATACAGGATCTAGTCCACAGCCTTCACAAAATACGTTGGTAATTGCCACAATAAAATATTGCCTCAGTAATGACCGGAGACCTCGAGTTCTTCTTCTTACTTTAAGATCTCTTTCTATTAAAGCCAGCGATCCAGTCACTTTAGGAATATATCCATAAAGTCCCCCAAGTCACAGCACACAATCCCAAAGCTTAGAAAGACCTCAAGCGGCCGTGAGCAGGAGACCGCTAATGATTTTAGTGAATAATTCCTTATTAACCCCTTCATGACCTTGCCATTTTTTGAAATTCTGACCAGTGTCCCTTTATGAGGTAATAACTCAGGAACGCTTAAACGGATCCTAGCGATTCGGAGAGAGTTTTTTTGTGACATATTGGGCTTCATGTTCGTGGTAAATTTAGTTCGATAATTTTGGCATTTATTTGTGATAAAAATGGAAATTTGGTGAAAATGTTTAAAATTTGGCAATTTTCAAATTTTGAATTTTTATTCTTTTAAACCAGAGAGTTATGTGACACAAAATAGTTAATAAATTACATTTCCCACTTGTGTTCTTTGTATCAGCACAATTTTGGAAGCAAAAATTTTTTTTTGTAGGAAGTTAGAAGGGTTAAAAGTGGACCATCGATTTATAATTTTTACAGCAAAATTTAAAAAACCATTTTTTTAGGGACCACCTCACATTTGAAGACACTTTTGAGGGGTCTATATGTTAGCAAATACCCAAAAGTGACACCATTATAAAAACTGCACCCCTTTAGGTACTCAAAACTACATTCAAGAAGATTATTAACCCTTCATGTGCTGCACAGGAACTAAAGCAACGTGGAAGGAAAAAATGGACATTTTAATTTTTCCAACAAAAATTTTATTTTAGCATCAATTTTTTCATTTTTGCATGGGCAACAGGATAAAATGGATCCTAAAATTTGTTGGGCAATTGCTCCTGAGTACACAGATACCTCATATGTTGTCATAAACCACTGTTTGGGCGCACGGCAGGGCTCAGAAGGGAAGGAGCGCCATTTGACTTTAATGGAAATTATCTCCAATCGTTATCGGACACCATGTCGTGTTTGGAGAGCCCCTGTGTGCCTAAACTTTGGAGCTCCCCCACAAATGACCCCATTTTGGAAACAAGACCCCCTAAGGAACTTATTTAGATGCACAGTGAGCACTTTGAACCCCCAGGTGCTATACAGAAGTTTATAACGCACAGCCTTGAAAATAAAAAATCATATTTTTCCTCAAAAAATGATTTTTTTAGCCCCCTATTTTTTATTTTCATAAGGGTAACAGGAGAAATTGGACACCAAAAGTTGTTGTACAGTTTGTCCTGAGTACACTGGTACCCCATATGTGGGAGAAAACTACTGTATGGGCACACGTCGGGGCTCGGAAGGGAAGTAGTGATGTTTTGAAATGCCGACTTGATGGAATGGTCTGTGGGCATCATGTTACGTTTGCAGAGCCCATGATGTGCCTAAACAGTAGAAACCCACCCAAGTGACCCCATTTTTGAAACTAGATCCCCCAAGGAACTCCTCTAGATGTGTGGTGAGCACTTTGAATCTCCAAGTTCTTCACAGAAGTTTATAACGCAGAGCTGTGAAAATAAAAAATCATTTTTTTTCCACAAAAAAAATTTTTTTAGTCCCCAATTTTTTTTTCCCAAGAGTAACTGGAGAAATTAGACCCCCAAAGTTCTTGTGCAATTTTTTATGAGTACGCTGATACCCCATATGTGGGGTTAAACCACTGTTTGGGCACACGTCGGGGCTCGGAATAAAGGGAGGACTGTTTCACTTTTAACAGCCAATCAGAGCGATCGTAGCCACGTAGGGGTTAAGCCAACCCCCCTGTGGTGAAGCACAAAGGGTCTTGTGCCTGCGTGTTGGGTAACCTTTCAGTGACCCCGGTCACCCGACCCGCAGGAACGCGATCCTTTCATGACACATACGCTGTGTCACAGGTCATGAAGGGGTTAAGGGGGATATTCTTGTTGTGCCAGGTACTGTCTCACCCCCTAAGGGACACTGGGTGCAGGCAAGTGCTTTTTCAGCAGAATTACAACTCACCGTTGAAGACAGACGCTGATATGTAGCTGCTTCACTGATAACAGCAGGCCTCAGGTTCCCCCGCTCCAAGCAGATGTCTCTGAGCCTCAAATCTTTTGCAGGATCCAGACAAATAGGGTATCCTTGTAATCCTCAGGTGCCAGGGTATTAAATAAAGTTCTTTCCATCCAGTGGGGTCTTCAAAGAAATGCTTAACTTAGTCGCTTCTGAAGAAGTTTCCTGGAGCTGTGGAACACACGTCTACTCCATACCACAGCTAGCCACGCCCCCCCGGATCAGTTGTTTTGACGGATCCGTCATGGACTTTTGAACCTTGACAGAGAGAGACCAAAAAAGCAGTAGGAATAGTTCCAGGCATGCTCAGAGTGGGAAAACGGAATCCGTCGCTGGAATCTGTCCTCTGATGGATCCAGCGCCCATAAGCTACTATTATAGCCTACGACGGATGCCGCTGGATCCGTCCTTGTACGTCTTTTCGACGCACACAAAAAAGTTCTAATGTCCGTTTTTTCCAGCCGACGGACGATTTTTCGACGGATCGGTCAAGAGACGGATGAAACGTATAACCATCCGTCACAATCCGTCGCTAATGCAAGTCTATGAGAAACAAAAAAACGGATCCTGCAGCAACAATTCCAGGATCCGTTTTTTTTTCACTAAACCACGGATTGTGACTGAAGGGAAAAAACAGATGTGTGAAAGAGGCCTTAAGCACGAGTATATACGGTACATATACACACACACATATACATGTGCTGAAAATAAGACTGTCCGAAGCCGAAAAAGGGGCAACCAGTACATACAGAGGAAATGGTAAATCTTTGTCTTCTCCCTTGGCTCATGGAGTAGGCATTAATATGTCCACCAAAACAGCATGAGATCTGTATACCTCCTTTGTTTGGGCTTAGAACCAATTGGAACCAAAGCAAGGTGTTGTTTAATCTCCAAATGTATAGTGTGCTTTTTGTTTTGTGCATGATTAAAAATATAACTTGGAGCATGTTGTGGTTAGAGATTTCTTTAATACTTATAAAACAAAAGATATTGATTGGCAGTGTTGTGGGCATGTTTCTATGACATACACAGAGGTCAATGTACAAAAAGAAGACGTTACCCAAGTATTTTTGATGCTCAGTGGATCAATGGAGGGAGGGGCATGGACTGAATATAAAGACTCCTAAACTCGGTCTAAATGACAGATTTTGGCCTATTCTTTAAAGGTCCTGCTAATAAAGCTCTTCAAGTTAAAAATGATGCCAACTCAGAGGTACAGTGCAAAGCAAGGTAAGGCAAGTTAAAAAATTGTGAAGAGAAACCAGTACACTGATAATTAAGAGTGATTTTGCTGTTGATCTCGAAGATTATCTAGTTATAATTTAAGAAAAGTATGCTTACAACATTTTACTATTGAAGGCAAGATCATGCTTGATGAATTTCCTAAACAATTTCATAAGGAATTGAATAAGTTTCCATGTCATACTTCTTGTCTTACAGCTTGACCTGAACTACTTCTACACGATGCAGTAGCAGGAAATAAATATTCTATCTAATGGTTCCTGTCTAATTATGTAGGATTTTTAATATATTTTTTGGTGTTTTTTTTCCCCTCTGAGAATACAATCATTAACTATAGGATGTGGCTTAGGGTGCAAATATAATATGTATATTATGAACATTAATTGTTGTAAGGTGAATCATCTCCCTGTGACTACTAGAGATGTGCAAATAATTTCGAGTGGAATTGCATTCTCTTCGAATTTTCCCCCCAAAATCCAAATTTTCTACAATGTAGTTTTTTTTAATTCCCGTCCATGAGGATTCAGCGTGCACCGTGACCTTTAAAGGTGCAAAACCAGAGCCCTCCTGCACTTATCAAACCTGGAAGTCCTGGCCCAGTATGAGAGGCCTAGGGATTTCAGCACAGCCGTAGAAGTGATGAGAACCTGACAGGTGGCAGTGAGGTGGGGCGAGTATAAGAGTTTTATTTTTTTTAGATATTATGTTTATTAAGCTTTGGAGTCTGGAGAATAAGGAGTTGCATTAAATTTGCAGAGAATAACTTCTACATGAATTTAATTTCCAGGGAAAATCTGCACGAACAGGCGATTTTTAATTTTGCCTGATTCGCTCCACAATAGTCGCTATGCTATAAACTCGAAACTGCAAAGAAAACCGAAGAAAACATATCACACATAATGCATCATGGATAAATATTTTTATCTGGGAGACAGCAGACCTTCATATGCATCTAAGACAGTGTTTCCCAAACTCCAGTCCTCACGGCCCCAAACACATCATGTTTTCAAGATCTTCTTAGTATTGCACAAGTGTTGGAATTATCATCAAGGCATCAGTATTGCACAGGTTCTCTCACCTGTGCAATACTGAGGGAATCCTGATACACAATCTGTTTGGGGCCATGAGGGCTAGAGTTTGGGAAACGCTGATCTAATGTAACTTCGTTATCTTTCTGTTATGACACATAGTATCAGTGCACAAAAGGCATTCATAAAAACTAGACCAACATGAAATTATAGATTTTACTAGAGATGTGTCAAAAAGGCCTTTAAAAAGTAGCACAGTGCTCAATAATAAGACACCTATTCTCAAATATAATACATATAAACATCATATATCAATAACATGTCTAACTGGTCGACCGACTGACTGACTCCCCAGTGACTCAAGGCAGAGTGCTGTGGTGTCTGCAAATATAAGTGGATGTGATGCCCACATGTACTCCATATGTATATTGTTGTCTGAAGTGGTGCCAATCTTGGATAGAGATAATCTGTCCTAGTCAAGTAGATCAAGCTTCCACGGAATGGCTTTACTAAGCTTGGGAGCGATGATGAGATCATTTTCTGAAAAAGGAAACAAAAAACAGTGACAACTTTACACAAAGTATAAGTACAAAAAGAGCAACTCCAAGTTGAAGGTCCCCATACACATTAAGGCACTGCCACACTTAGCGATTGCACTAGCGATCACAACAACGACACGATCTGGCAAGATCGCTAGTGCGATCGCTAGTTAGATTCCAAACACAACTCATCAGCGATCTGTGATTCCAAACACAACTCATCAGCGATCTGTATAACAACCTCTGCGGTCGTTGGGAAAACCTATTCCCGCCTGCGACGCTGGTGAAGTCGTTCATAATGGGTGTCACACTCAGCAAGTCAGGCTCACCAGCGGGATACCAACGACCAAAAAACGGCTCAGAACGTTCATAAGCGATCAGCGACATCTCAGCAGGGGCCACATCGCTGCTACATGTCACACACAGCTAAGTCGCTAACAAGATCGCTACTGTGTCATAAATGGTGACGCAGTAGCGATCTCGCTAGCGATCTCGCTTAGTGTGGCATACCCTTTAGACTAATGTAGGCTGAAGTCACAGATATTGTCCAATAGTCTAAAATACATGGTGGTGTAGGCTGGTTGGGGGAGATGTCGATCGCGCATGTCAAATTTTGAACAGTCGATCACATTGTTTTCCCTAAGATAATCCGCTGGCCAATGTATCAATCGGCAGCTTTCTAATAGAAATCACAGGAGTGGAAAGCCAAGTGAGCGCATACTCTACTGTGTATGGGAGAGTCGGCTGAGATGACTGTCGGATGAACGATCGGCTGAGGCATTGTTCGGCTGACAGCCAATCTAATGTGTATGACAAGCCTTAGGCAGGGTCCAGACAGAGATTATTTAATTCTCCAAGTCAATCCCATAGTCTTTGAATAAAGTGGCTGTCTGACACGCAGACTGATGATCGACACAAGATAGAGCACTAAAAAAAAGATGCTCCAGAATTGTTATTTAATGGATAATGCAAGAATTTACTAAAACATTCATGACAGTGGTGGTGATAGGTGGTTGTTAATGGCCTTTTACCAAGGGCAGTAATTGTCCAAACTATTATTTGTTCCAAATCGATCATTGCCCAATGTAAACAGTTGCTCACTTGTTGCTGATTTCATCGCTTAGGCAGAGAGACAAGATTTTGACAACTTACCTAAAATTTCTCTCATTGCCTTCATTGAGGCGGCTGAGGCGTACACAGGAACCAAGAGTGTGGCCTGCTACCCTAAGGAGGCTGACACAAAGAACTGAAAAAGCCAGCTCCTCTGTCACCGACATTTAGGCACCAGGATAATAGCAGGTAATGAGAAAGCAGGAAAAGCCAAAGAACAGAGTGAGAAACCAAAGAAGAAAAAAAAATAGCCACACACTCCCACATATGGCAGCAAAGTTGGGAGTGGTGTGCGCCAATGAAAGTTACGAGAAAGAGATTTTACAGTAAAACACTAAAATTCTCTTATTGGTTGCTTCATTGGGGAGACATATGAATCACTAGACGTCTTAAAAGCAGTCCTCTTAGTTTGGGAAAAGAGTTTTAAAGGATAATAAATGGCAATCCCTCGAGCAATCACCTGAGGTACTGCCAAATGCAGCACCTTCTGCCAAGGCTTGCATTGTGGAAGTACGTGCATTGTAGAACTTAGAGAAGTTCTTAAGTGAAGATCAGGTTGCAACCTTACAGAGTTTCAGTGCAGAATATTATGGCATACAGGATATTGAAGAGAGAGGGCAAGTTGGAGAGGTCTGGTATGACACTGTGTGAAGGGAACCGCTCAGATGGACAATTCTGCCCAGTATGTTCATGCAAAGGCAAAGAATTACAGGTAAACGATATCTCACGGCTCCAATACTGATTTGAAGAGATGTTATTTTACATCACTAAGGAAAGAATATTCCTTCCAGAAGACACTAAGATATTACTAGGAAGAAAGGCATTGGGAAGGAATCAGGGAGGACTTAGCACTACTGTTGATTCATCCAAAGCAAGACCATGTTCAAAGGTATTCGTCAATATTCCATCTTCTCAGAGTACGACGGAGCCTTGATGATATTGCCCAGAAAGGCAATGACCACAATCTCCCTGGAACATAGAAGGGCCATGACCCCAGCCTTTAAAGATTCCATAATAACAGGGTCTGTACCACAGGACTGGCGTATAGTAAATGTGGTGCCAATATTCAAAAAGGGTTCAAAAACTTAACCTGGAAATTATAAGCCAGTGAGCTTAACATCTACTGTGGGTAAAATCCTGGAGGGTTTTCTAAGGGATACTATATTGGAGCATCTGAGGCTGAATAACCTTATGATACAATATCAACATGGGTTTATGAGAGAGCGTTCCTGTCAGACTAATCTGATGAGTTTCTATGAAGAGGTAAGTTATGGACTGGACCAAGGGAACGCAGTGGAAGTGGTGTACATGGACTTTTCAAAAGCTTTTGATACAGTGCCACACAAAATGTTGATACATAAAATAAGAACAATGGGGATAGGGGAAAATATTTGTAAGTGGGTTAAGAACTGGCTCAGGGATAGGAAACAAAGGGTGGTTATTAATGGAGCACACTCGGACTGGGTCACGGTTAGAAGTGGGGTACCACAGGGGCCGCTTCTCTTTAACATATTTATCAATGACCTTGTAGGGGGCATACAGAGTAGTATTTCAATATTTGCAGATGACACTAGACTCTGCAGCGTAATCAATACAGAAGAGGACAATTTTATATTACAGGAGGATTTATGTAAACTAGAAGCTTGGGCTGATAAATGGCAAATGAGCTTTAATGGGGATAAATGTAAGGTCATGCACTTGGGTAGAACAAACAAGATGTATAATTATGTGCTTAATTGTAAAACACTGGGCAAAACTGTCACTGAAAAAGACCTGGGTGTATGGGGGGACGACAAACTCACATTTAGTGGCCAGTGTCAGGCAGCTGCTGCAAAGGCAAATAAAATAATGGGATGCATTAAAAGAGGCATAGATGCTCATGAGGAGAACATAATTTTACCACTATACAAGTCACTGGTGCGACCACACTTAGAATACTGTGTGCAGTTCTGGTCTCCGATGTATGAGAAAGACATAGCTGAACTAGAGCGGAAGCAGAGAAGAGCGACCAAGGTTATTAGAGAACTGGGGGGTCTGCAATACCAAGACAGGTTATTACACTTGGGGTTATTTAGTTTGGAAAAACGAAGGCTTAGGGGTGATCTTATTACAATGTATAAATATATGAGGGGACAGTACAAAGACCTTTCTAATGATCTTTTTACTCTTAGACCTGTGACGGGGACAAGGGGGCATCCTCTGCGTCTGGAGGAAAGAAGGTTTAGCCATAATCACAGACGCGGATTCTTTACTGTAAGAGCAGGGAGACTATGGAACTCTCTGCCGTCTAATGTTGTAATGAGTGAGTCCCTACTAAAATTTAAGAAGGGACTGGATGCCTTTCTTGAAAAGTATAATATTACAGGCTATATTCACTAGTTTCCTAGATACTGCGTTGATCCAGGGAGCTAGTCTAATTGCCGTATGTGGAGTCTGGAAGGAATTTTTTTCCCCAATGTGAAGCTTACTGTTGCCACATGTTTTTTTTTTTCCTTCCTCTGGATCAACATGTTAGGGCAGGTTAGGATAGGAGATGGGTTGAACTAGATGGACTTAAAGTCTTCCTTCAACCTTAATAACTATGTTCATGAATACCCTGGGGGCTGCGTATGCCAAGAGGGAACAGCTAAAAACTGAAATGATTTGAAAAAGCGATAATGAGGTGGAGTGAAAAACTATCTTGTATACAGAGGAAATTATCTCTCTGACCAAAATGTTAAATGCGGAGTTACACATCTGGAAAAACAAGCAGACCATGGACTATGCCAAGTTTTCAAAGTGTTTGTTGGGTTTTTTAGTGTCCCAGCATCGGAGATTGGTAGGGTGGTCCTAAATACAAATAACTGAGAAACCAGAGGGTCCTCCATAGGGAAGGTGTCCCAGCGAGTGAGCAACTAGTCTAAAAAAGGATACAGAATGTCCATGCACTTCAGTTTGTGGAAGCATCTTTCTGGGTGCGTCCACTCTCTGACTAGGACATCGTCAAACTCAGATTGGTTGGAGAAGTACCTGGTTGTGCTCTAGAATCCTTTAAAAGAGATGGCTTTTGTAAGGAGAAGGAGTTTGCTTCCTTAACATGCAAGGACATGCTGACAGCCTGCACTAGACTGTCAACCATGTCTATTAACTTGGATCTAGACCCTGACCAGAAATCTAAGTCAAATTTGGAGGGAAGTTCTTCCTCTCTCGCAGAATGTTCCTCATGTGTGGGAAGGAGGAGCAAGTGAGAAAATATAACCTGGAAGAGACCACATGGGGTACACTTTCAGGACATTGCTAGAGAGCAGCTGTTGGGTCTGACTCACCCTGTGTATTTAGTTAGCTTGGCCACGAATGAGATAGAGCTATAGCGCATTCAGACAGGATGCACTCTCTTCACGGGCCGTGAAGTGCTTAGGTGGTCTGCAGCAGACGCTGTTGCCAGGTGCAGGCATTACAAGTAGCTACAAACTGGTTGGTAGGGAATTTTCGTTTACATGTAGCACAAGCAATATAGTTGGACTGGCTGGTGTAATTGGTCTTCTTATCAGGCATGACAAAGAAAAGTATAGAAAGAGGAGGTAAGATAGAATAAGGTCAGTGCCAGAAGGGAGTAAAGAGTGGGTCTCACATAGCGATACACCAGTGATCCCGACAACGATCAGGATCGCTGGTGTATCGCTACATTATCGCTGCTGAGCTGCCAAACAGGCAGCTCAGGCAGCGATCAGTACAAGCGACACTGCGGGTAACATCGCTTAGTTACCCGCAGTGTACCTTGGATACCAGCGTCCTGATGCAGGGAGCTGGTAACCAAGGTACACATCGGGTTTCCAGGTGCTGCGCGGTGCCTGGAAACCCGCTGTGTACCTTGGTTACCAGCTCCCTGCTTCAGGGCACTGGTATCCAAGGTACACAGCGGGTTTCTAGGCACTGCCCCGCGCCTGGAAACCCGCTGTGTACCTTGGTTACCAGCGGATCGCTGGTCTCCCGCCTGTCACACGCAGCGATGCGTGCCTGTCAGTGGGAGACCAGTGATCAAAAAAATGTCCTGACATTTCAACGACGATCAGCGATACCCGGCAGGGGGGCTGATCGTCGCTGAATGTCACACACAGCGATATCGCTGGTGAGCTCGCTGCTGCGTCACAAAACTAGTGACTCAGCACCGATCTCGCTAGCGATATCGCTATGTGAGACGGGGGCTTAAGATCCATTAAGGATAAAGATAAGTGTGTGAAGAGGCACAGGGAAGCTTCCTTTGCAATGCTGGGAGGAAAACAACAGATAACATCCAGTGGGAAGAAAAGGGGGCAGAAAGTGAAAAAGACACTGAGAAAAATCCACACTAGCAGTCATTGGATAAGAGGGTAGAAGGCATGGCCGGAGAGGAGCTGGGTAGGCTGCAGTCAAGAAATTATTTTTTGTAACCCATCTGTATGTGGAAACTGGGGATGTGCTACCAACCATAATGTAAACCAGAGAGAAGGGTGGAAATAATACAATAATTCCAACACATAAATTTAAGTGAAATGACTGCCGATTAACATGCAATGTATCACTGATCTACAATCGTTAGGCAGCATTCGCACATTGCATTTTTATACAAAGGTTTCGAATGTGCAGCAAAAAATGCAGTTTTACCACGATCATGCCAAAAACTGCGTGTGAACACTGCCTTAGAGGCAATTTATCTGGACATATAAAAGGACCCTTACCTTGCTCTGCAGGTTTTATTGTTCTCTGTTGTTGATAAGAAGACATGATGCTATTGGCAGTTGAATGAGGACCTAGAACCTGGAGAGAAAATGGCAATACAATTCCTTTTAAAAATATTGACCTAAAACATTTACCTGCAACTGCTTTTATGTAGGAAAATGTTGGCTTTTTAAGACACTGAAACTCAAATGTCAAAGTATGAGAACATTTTCTCATGTGCTGTACAGTAGTGTTCAAAATAATAGCAGTGCGTTCAAAAACATGAGTAAATCACAAAATCTTTACACTAGTTTTTATTTCCATGCATTGGGAACATTGCACACTGTTTTCTAATTCAAAACATGAAATGTATATAATTTGTAACTGCTTTACAGAAAATAACAAAAAATGAACATTGGGCTGTTCTAAAAAAAAATAGCAGTGTCTGCATTTGTGTTTACAAACTCACAATATGACAATATGTATGGGCAGCACGGTGGCTCAGTGGGTAGCACTACAGCCTTGCAGCGCTGGAGTCCTGGGTTCGAATCCCACCTAGGACAAAATCTGCAAGGAGTTTGTATGTTCTCCCCGTGTTTGCGTGGGTTTCCTCCGGGCACTCCGGTTTCCTCCCACACTCCAAAGACATACTGATAGGGAATCTAGATTGTGAGCCCCATCGGGGACAGCGACGATAATGTGTGCAAACTGTAAAGCGCTGTGGAATATGTTAGCGCTATATAAAAATAAAGATTATTAATATGTACTATTTTTCATGATGACTTAGCATTCCTGTGAATCACTAACCTAATATTTAGTTGTATATCCATAGTCTTCTACAATTGCTTCACATCTGTATTGATTAATGTCTGGGGATTGGGCTGGACACTCCATAACCTCAATTTTGTTGGACTGGAACCAAGATTTTGCTCACTTACTAGTGTGTTTAGAGTTGTTGTGTTATTGAAACACCCATTTCAAGGGCATATCCTCTTCAGCGTAAGGAAACGTGACCTCTTCAAGTATTTTAATATGTGCAAACTGGTCCTTGATCTAAGCGGTAAATAGGTTCGGCGCCATACAAAGAGAAACATGACCATATCATGATGCTTGCACCACCATGCTTCACTGTCTTCTCGGGTTGTCTGATGAACTGTCTGCGGCACTTGGACCCAAAAAGAACAATTTTACTTTCATCAGTCCACAAAATGTTTCTCCGTTTCGCTTTAGGCCAGTTGATGTGTTCTTTGGCAAACTGTATCCACTTCAGTACGTCTTTTTTTTTTTTTTTAACAGTGGGACTTTGCGGAGACTTCTAGCTAAGAGATTAGCGTCACACAGGCGTCTTCTAACTGTCACAGTACTCACAGGTAACGAGATGGTCTTTGATCATCCTGGAGATGATCATTGGCTGAGCCATTGCCATTCTGGCTATATTTCCATCCATTTTCTTCCATGTCTCTCTGGTTTGGGTTTCCATTTTAAAGCATTGGAGTTCATTTTAGCTGAACAGCCTATCATTGTCTGCACTTCTTTAGAAGTTTTACACTCTCCAATCAACTTTTTAATTAAAGTATGCTATTCTTCTGAACAATGTCTTGAACGACCCATATTTCTCAGGTTTTCAAGGAGAAATGCATGTACAACATGTCTTGGCTTCACGCTTAAATAAGGGCCACCTCATTCACACCTGTTTCTTCACAGAATGACCTCACTAATTGAACTCCATACTGCTATTATTTTGAACACATCTTTCAATTAATTATTCTAATACACAGACTCAAAAACATGCAGAACATGAATGCTGAGTCTGTTGGTTTTCTTAGAATCTACTGCACCAACTGGTAAATTGTTTTACATGTGGTAATATATCTTATATCAAAAACAGTGAGTTAGTCATATCGGGCTGCTATTATTTTGAACACTACTGTATCTGCTGCGGAGTTTCCACAGTGGAAAAATTGTAGCAAAATCCACAGTAGTGAATACGGGTTCCATGCCCAGTGTAAGATCTAGTGTGTAAATAGACAATGCGACAGAACAGTCACAGATGCAGGAGATTCTGCTGCCTGTAACTGTGCCGGTAGTGAAAGCCTTCAGTACTTGCCCAGAAAAGGACACAGCATCATAAGCACTATAGGAACTGTTCATATAATGGATCCATAAGCAGCAGGGGACCTAGGACCAGGGTGCTGGTGTAGCTTTGTGTGCAAGTTCACATGGGATTTTGAAAAATTCACAAGTGGCAAACCCCTTTAAATTCTCAGACACTAATAAGTCATTGTATCGGTTAGGATGTTGTGTATGTGCGCCACATACAGCATACTGATCAAACCACCAACAATTTTTCACACGGACCCATGGTGTAAAAAAAAAAAAAAATTGCCGTATGCTCTGCTGTTGCAGACCTGACTAGTGCTTGTAAATACAGGCAGCACCCATCGGCTGTGTGGACAAGCACAAGGAGCTGCCGGCAGAGACTGGTCCATTTTTTTTTGTCATCCATCTGTCGGAATCGGGTCTATAACAGTTACATCCTTTGCTTCTTTTATCAATTAATGAAGTCACAGTTTCACCGCTAGCGCTTTATCTTTTGCGTTACTCATGAATAGTAATTTTAGATATTGAACAGAACGTCTCTAACAGTTAAGGAAGTTCTAGACTTACTGGAGGTGCAATAACTGGCTGAGCACATGGAGTCCAGATGTCCGGTATTGAAGTCTCCATTAACAGGAGCGATTCATGATAAAGGTGTTGCAGTTCTCTAGCGTCCGAATCATAAAGAAACAGGACGAGCATTTGCAAGAGATTATTCACTTCACCTAAAATAAGAGAGAACATAACTCATTTGAAGGTTTTTTTTTTTGTCAGAATTGTTTCTCTGTATTTTTTTTTTCTATCTGTAATTCGGAGAGATCACTTGAATATTTTTCCCATGAAACAGTGACAAAAAAGGGCTTAATCCACAGCTGATCTCCTTAAAAAGAGTTGGTACTGCTTCACCCTTCCCCCACAGGTGCATCTAAAATGCCTCATTCAGCCATCAAAACCCCTCCTTCACTGATGAAAGTAAAGTACCAAAACATTGCAACTAGTGAAGAGCGAATGTGCTGGGATAAGGTGTTATCCGAGCATGCTCGGGTGCTAACCGAGTGTCTTCGGCCTGCTTGAAAAATATGTTGGAGTCCCCGCGGTGCATGTCTCGCTGCTGTTTGACAGCCACAACACATGAAGGGATTGCCTTTTTGTCAGGCATTTCATGCATGTGTTGTGGCTGTCTAACAGTAGCGAGACATGCAGCCGAGGGGACTAAAACATATTTTTCAAGCACGCTGAAGACACTCGGTTAGCACAAGGAAAAAACTCGGACATGTGCACAGCGCCATTGAAAAACATCCATCAAACCCAGGGATCGCACTTGCCCTATGTAAACAGTCGACTGCACGAGTCGTAATTGTGATTAAACACTGGTTTATCTGCAGCAGCTTTGTTAATCCTCTCAATGATGAGCTCCTGCTATGTAGTCCTCGATATCTCTGCCCACCACCACCAATTAGCAGCGTTCTTACAATGCAAAGTAAAGTCAGAAAGCTGTCAATGACACGAGCTGGTTAGAAGGAGCTCATCATTGATAAAACAGTCATTTAATTAAAACTCAGTTCGATTCATTAAGGCGCTTACTTCAGTATTGTGGCATAAAACATGTTACTAAATTGCAATATTTTTGCACAACTTGGAAGTTGCGCAAAAATATTGCAACTTTTGGCGTTTTGACGCCAGACTCAGCCAATAATATGGACGCAACATGGGCAGGATGAGGCGTGACTAGCCCACCCATCAAATCCAGGAAGAGTTATGTCACTTTATTGGCATAACTTACTCCTGAAACATACTGCAGTCCCTGGCTGAAGAACATTTCTGGCAACAGCATAAGGCCAGGTAAGAAACGCGCTTAATTCTTAAAGTGGCGTGCGCTTCCTTCAGAATAATTTGCATCGTATTCTAGTTAGCCCGTTCCTTATGGCTGAAGTTAACAATGCCAGTCATAATGAATCGGCCACAAGGAATCTGTCATCAGGTTTATGCTTCCGACCTGAAGTCAGCATAAAACTGGCCCGAATTCCGGTCAGATATTGACATATTTGGAGCTACCTCGAATAGCTGCCACTATGATAGGATTCCAAGTCAGAGCTACTTCACACACAATATAGTTTATAAAATGACTTAAAGTGAACCTATATTTAGACTTGAGAGTCCTCAGTGGTTGATACCTTTTAATGGCTAACTGAAAAGATGGTAACAAATTGCAAGCTTTCGAGACTACTCAGGTCTCGATGAAGAGACCTGAGTAGTCTCGAAAGCTTGCAATTTGTTACCATCTTTTCAGTTAGCCATTAAAAGGTATCAACCACTGAGGACTCTCAAGTCTAAATATTTTTCTATCTACTGGCTAACACGGTACAAAGATATACATCTTTACTGTATTAAAGTGAACCTGTCAGCAGGATTTTGCTAAGTAAACTACAGGCATTTTCATGTTGCTCCGATTAAAATGATACCTGGGGTGAGGGTCTTCACCTGGGGTGAAGAACTCCGTCTTGTGGTTCTTGTGTAATCAGTGTTAGAAGTTTCCAGCTAATGAGATGCCCGTGCCCCGGGGCAGGACTCTAGGC
Organism: Oophaga sylvatica; assembly: GCA_033576555.1. NCBI lineage: Eukaryota > Metazoa > Chordata > Amphibia > Anura > Dendrobatidae > Oophaga > Oophaga sylvatica. The sequence continues at coordinate 341,736,680 of JARQOD010000001.1, forward strand.
AGGGTCTTATCTTGGTGTTCTAGGCCAGAGAAACCAAGGAAAGACCTGCCCACAGGCCGCCCCGAAGCACAAACATGTTTCTCATCATAGAGACAGGGGCTTTGGGTGGACTGAGGGCAGGTCTTTCCTTGGTTTCTCTGGCTTAGAGCAGGAAGTTAAAGGGTATGCCACACTAAACAACATCGCTAACGGATCGCTAAAAAACGTCACTATTTAGCGATCCCGTTAGCGATGTTGTTGTGTGCGGCATCTACCAGCGACGTGGCCCCTGCTGTGATCTCGTTCATCACAGCGATCGTTCCGGACCCTATTTTTATCATCGGCGTCCCGCTGGTATCGCTATATCGCTGAGTGTGGCACCTTTTGTTAGCGATTTAGCGGTACTTTTGTACCGCTAAAGTCGTTAAGGAGATCGCTAACCGCGATAGCGTCCTTAACGATATCGCTAAATGTGGCCGACACTAGCGATATAGAAACAGTCCCGCTAGCGATCTCATTAGTATGCGACGCTAACGAGATCGCTAGCGGGATTGTGTAGTGTGGCAGTACCTTAAGACTCTGCCTACAGTCCTGCCTCAGAGCACGGCATCTCATTAGCTGAAAACTCCTAAACCTGATTACACAATAATCACAAGACAAATTTCTTCACCCCATGTATCATTTTAATCAGTGCAACAGTGGCAACATAACAATGCCTGTAGTTTACTTAGCAAAATCCTGCTGATAGGTTCTCTTTAACACAGGCAGGCAATAACTTGCACTGCATGATCTTTATAAAATGTCTTTTTGGTTCCGGAACTGGGTACAGGTTCCTCTGCTCCTCTTGTAACCAACAGGAGGTACAAGTTGAGACTTATGTGCTTAATACTAAAGTTCAGGCAACAAAATGCATTTTATGTATGCAGCATGGATTACAAGCAGTCCAATGCCCTGCTTTACAAGCCTTTGTTGTACTTCTATTCCTAAAACTGATACTTTTCATGGGGACACACAACTCACTCCTCATATTATCCACTGTACGGACAATTTCTCCCAGAGCTTCAAGAAGGGCCACATCCTCTAGGGGACTACCTTCCTTCAGACTGTGCTTTTTGCGTTCTGCTTTTCGACGGTTTTTAGATGACCTCCTACATTGAGGAATAGGAGAAAGTCACTAGTTCTGACAATTAGCAATTAGACTTTTTTTTTAGACTTTGTATTACTTTAATAACTTACGAGGAAATTCTGGAATTACTATGAGAATATTTTCCACTCATATCACTTGTTGTCATGATGCTGCTTGCGTCCGAGAAAAGGTCAGATTCTGGACCGCCTGGAATTTCATCATCTAACAAAAATATTGATGTAAAGTTTAGTATTGTATAACACAATACAAATGTTTTAGTCTTAATATTTTTAGGAATGAACAAAAGGTAACATTCAGGGATATCTTAATCAAATGAGCAGTCAGGCTTCCTTCAGACATCAATTTTTGTCGTAGGTTCTATTCGTGGTTTCCATGTCTAGTCAAAAGATACAAATTTTTGGCACCATGTTAACCAATTGAAAGAGGATTGTCTGCTTTTTCACGTCACATTGCAATATCTGAGAAAGCAGATCAAGAGATAGCAAGGGCATCAGTCCCAATCCAACACTGGAGATGAAATTGAATTCTACTCAAATTTTACAAAAATCTGCATTCGCCAAGATGTGGATTTTTTGAAATTCGCTTCCCCAAGAATTCAGCAAAAAAGCTGTCACTGGTCGCCATTTTGCTGAACCTTAATCGGCCTTCCAAAGGTTAAAAAAAAAATAATTTTATTTACTGCTGATCTCTTCTCCCACCCTCAGCTACTAACCGCCACTCATTAGGTCCTTGCCACATCTTCAGATAACCCACTACCTATGATGGAATTTTATTTTCGTACTTCCCACACTGTGCTGGGACTTCCAGGTATCTTAACGCCCAGGAAGGTTTTGCACACGTTATGATGTCAATGACCTCTCGCACACTGAATCCTCTAGGGCGCCATGAGACCAGAAAATCTGGGCACTATGTGAGAGACACAAAGAATCCATCACGGGCGGCAGGGAATCTGAAAAAGCCATGAAAACCCGATGGGTGGCTGTCACCTCCAACACGTACCTTATTTTTCGGACTATAAGACGCACTTTTTTCCTGAAAAATGTGGAGGAAAATGGGGTGTGTGTCTCATAGTCTGGATTACCGGCTAATAATGTGGTGGGTAGGTGGGGGTACGGCATCGGCAGAGCAGCAGGTCACAGAGGCTGGAGCCGTCTGCTGTGGCTAACTCCTGTGGCCGCTGCTAAAGAGAATTGAATATTCACTGCATTCCAAGCCCATGGGCATGGAGGGCAATGAATATTCATCTCTCTTTAGTATCCTGGTATGATTGGCCCCATCTTTGTCCTGGTATGCATGTCCCCACATCCTTATCCTGGTATTATTGGCCCCCACCCCCATCCTGGTATGCTTGGCTTCATCAGAAAACATTTTAAAGAACAAACCATTACACTTAACTTCCCGGCGCTCCCTCGCAGCATCTTGTTCCAATGCCAGCAGCTGCTTTATGCTTGTAAGCAGCGAATGGCAGGGACGTCATGCGCTGTTTGCAAGCCGAAGGGCAGCTGCCGGAATACTCAATGCTCTGCATGCCGTAACTGTGTGCGCGGAGAGCAGGGAGAATTCATTGCTCTTCAGTAGCACGCACAGTGTCAGCCACCGGCTTCCTGCAGCTGCCGGCGGTCGCATATGCCGCTACTAAACGTCATGAATACTCACCGCATTCCATGACCATGTGAGTGGAATGCGGTGAATATTCATTTCTCTTAAGTAGCAGCACATGTGACCGGCAGCAGCTGCAGGAAGCCGGCGGCTGACACTGCGCGCTACTGAAGAGCAATGGATACTCACTGCTCTCCACCCACACAGTCCCGGCGTGTAGAGCATTGAGTATTCCGGAAGCTGCCCTTCGGCTTGCAAACAGCGCATGACTTCCCTGCCATTCGCTGCTTACAAGCATAAAGCTGCTGCTGGCATTGGAACAAGATGCTGCGAGGCCGCGTAGGGAAGGTAAGTGTAATGCTTTGTTTTTGAAAAAGTTTTACTATGGGGCCATGCATACCAGGATGAGGGTGGGGGCCAATCATACCAAGATAAGGATGTGGCCATGCATACCAGGCTGAGACGGGGGCCCTGCATACCACGCTGAGACGGGGGCCCTGCATACCACGATAGGGATGAGGGCGATCATTCCTGCCAGGATAGGGATGAGGGGGACCATTCCTACCAGGCTAAAGATAAGGAGGACATGCATACCAAGCTGGGGATGAGGAGGCATGCATACCAGGATACGGATAAGGGGGCCATGCACACCAGGATAGGGATGAGGGAGCCATGCATACCAGGATATGGATGAGGGAGCCATGCATACCAGGATATGGATGAGGGAGCCATGCATACCAGGATATGGAAGGAGCCATGCATACCAGGATAGGGATGAGGGAGCCATGCATACCAGGATAGGGATGATGGGGGCCATGCATACCAGGATAGGGATGAGGGAGCCATGTGTATCAGGAAGGGGAGGAGGTGGACCATATATACCAGGATAGGGTATAGTAAGTACAGAATTGACCACAATTTTTGCTTCAATTTTTTTCCCTAATTTCCTCCTCTAAAACCTAGGTGCGTCTTATGGTCTGGTGCGTCTTATTGTCTGAAAAATACAGTATATTAAACTTGTTGTAGATTTATATAGGGGATTTAGTCCCTAAAAGAAATAATAACTTCAGCATACATTTAAGTGTCTTTGTGCCTGAGACAAACACGAAGAAGCTTCAGCACATTCTTGGCATGACCAAGGGCTCAGAGCACCACTACACCCCCTCAATTTTCATTCTGAGCATGTCCTCTTATGTTGATTGACAGCACTCACTTGCTCAGAGCAAACTCTGCCTGAACTCACTCTATGACACACTGACACTGAAGGAGCCTAGAGGTGCTTAATCTCAATGCAAGCAAGCTCTCATCCATGGTTCCCATCTGTATTCGCCACTGGCTGCACTGATACACCAGAAAGTTCAACAGTGGGGGCCACAGACAGGACCCAGGGATGAGAACCCGCCCACACAGTCAGTGTGCTGTGGATTAAGTTCAAGTAGCGCTTACTCTAGGCAAGTGAGCGCTGTCCATCAGGATAAGGAGAAGTACTCAGAATACTATTTGAGGTGGCGCAACGGTGCACCAAAGTTCCCTCATTAGCATATGAAGTAAGAGAGGGATTTTCTGGTACTCACAGTAAAATCTCTTTCTTGGAGCCTTCATTGGGGGACACAGGTAACCATGGGTGTATGCTGCTGTCGCTAGGAGGCTGACACTATGCAAAAAAGGAAAAAGTGGCTCCTCCCCCGGCAGTATACACCCACCGACAGGCACCAAGTACCTCGGTGCAAAAAGCAGTAGGAGCAGAAACAAAAAACTCAAACAGGGGCTCTTAGGCCCAACATGGTACCATCAACAACAGGGGGGGGGTGCTATGTACCCCAATGAAGGCTCCAAAAAAGAGATTTTACAGTGAGTACCAGAAAATTCCTCTTTCTTTATCGCTTCATTTGGAGGACACAGGTAACCATGGGACGTCCAAAAGCAGTCCCAAGGGTGGGAAATAATTTAGGCAACACGAAAAAAGGACCTAGGTCAGCCGGTGAGCCACCGCCGCCAGCAGAACCTTCCTACCCAAGCCTGCATCGGACGAGGCCTGGGTATGAACCCTGTAGAACCTCACAAAGGTGTGCAAGGACGACCAAGTCGCGGCCTTGCAGATCTGTAGTGCCGAAGCTTGGTGACGTACAGCCCAAGAGGCTCTGACGGCCAGGGTGGAGTGGGCTCTCACTCCCGGAGGGGGCCGTTTCTCATGAACGCGGTACGCTTCCAGTATCGCAGAACGAATTCAACGAGTGATCGTGGACTTAGAGGCCGGGAGACCTTTCCGGCGACCTTCAGAGATGACAGAGAGTCGGATTGACGAAGAGGAGCAGTCCTAGAAAGATATATAGTAAATAAACTTGGCACTCAACAAGTGGAGTAATTCGAAATTTTGCTTTATTTGCATCCAGACAATCAGAAGTCCATTTTAAACGTCTTCGGTCCTTTGTGGGACGTTCGTCAGAAAATAAGTTCCATACAGTGTTGCTGAAACATATATATACAGAGAAAACAAAATTCATTTGTTGAAGTAAACAGAGATTAATATCCATGAATAAACGTCAAAGGATGCTTGAAATATAACAGACATGAAGATAAAAAAAGGCAAGGGTGATAGGTGTCAAAACAGCTATAGTTATATAATCAATACTGTGACATGGTCTCCCGCTACCTACCTACACGCAACCTTCGATCCTCTCAAGATCTCCTTCTCGACTCCCCCCTCATCTCTTCTTCCACAACCGCATACAAGACTTCTGCCGGGCTTCCCCCATACTCTGGAACTCCCTGCCGCAAAACATCAGACTTTCACCAACAACGGAGACCTTCAAGAAAAACCTGAAGACCCACCTGTTCCGACAAGCCTACAACCTGCAATGATCCTCAGTCTACTGAACCATCGCACGACCAGCTCTACCCTCTCCTAGTGTATTCTCACTCATCCCTGTAGACTGTGAGCCCTCGCGGGCAGGGTCCTCTCTCCTTCTGTACTTGTGTGTCCCTTGTCTAGCACATGTTTATTGTATCTGTCTATATTTTTCCCTTTTCATATGTAAAGCGCCATGGAATAAATGGCGCTATATAAATGTATAATAATAAAAAATAATAATACTGGAGAAATCCAGGCGAGGGGAGTTCGGTGTGTTCCCGGCGATACTATAGGTCATGTTGAGCACTAGAGTGGTAGTTAAGGACCAAGAAAGTATACCGTTTGTGAATAAATGACAAAACAATATTGCTATTTGCTCCTTTTTCTGGTCCTTAATAGCAATATTGTTTTGTCATTTATTCACAAACGGTATACTTTCTTGGTCCTTAACTACCACTCTAGTGCTCAACCGAGGAACTTTGTGGTTCATCCGAGACGCCATGAGATCGACATCCGGAGAACTCCAACGTTGACATATTTGACTGAAGACTGAGGGATGGAGGGACCACGCGCTGATGCTATGCCCTGGCGATTGAGAAAAATCGGCTGCCCAATTTTCGACCCCCGGAATATGAACGGCTGATAAGGCCGGAATGGGACGTTCTGCCAACGCAGAATTCTTGCCGTTTCCGCCATCACTTGTTTGCTGAGGTTCCGCCCTGATGGTTTATGTACGCCACGGCCGTGGCGCTGTCCGGCTGAATGCAAACGGGTTTGCCTGCCAGAAGAGACTGCCAGCGGAGGAGGGCAAGGAAGATTGCCCTGATCTCCAAAAGATTGATGGGAAGAAGGGCTTCCTGGGCATTCCAGCGGCCTTGTGTTGTGTGCGGAGGAAAACTGCTCCCCACCCGAGGATACTTGCGTCGGTGGTGATGACCTGCCACCAAAGAGGAAGGAAGGACCTCCCTCGCAGGACCGACGAAGACAGAGTACACCAGGTCAGGGACTGCCTCACCGGGAGAGGCAGACGAACAGGGCCGTCTAGGCAGCAGAGGTTTTGTTCCAGGTGGACAGGAGGAACAGTTGGAGAGGGCGAGTGTGGAACTGGGCGAAGGGCACGGCTTCCATGAAGGCGACCATCTTCCCCAGGACCCTCATGCAGGATCGAAGGGTAAGGGGAGCTGTGCGCCTTAGGGATCGGACTCCCTTGCAGAGAGCTGAAAACTTGTCCTTCGGGAGGAATACCCGGGACAAGTACGTGTCGAATTCCATGCCCAAAAGGTCAGGTACTGAGACGGGGTTAGAGAGGACTTCTCTCAGTTGATGATCCAGCCAGAAGGGAAGAGACGGCCTGAAGAAAACCTGGGATCTAGGACGGCTGTCTTGGTGGGCAAGAAAGAAAGAAGCGACTTTCTGGGGGGGAAGAAAAGTCGATCTTGTAACCGGAGGTAACGATCTCCCTGAACCAGGCATCGCATCCCACCGACAGCCAAGTGTCCCTGAAGAGAAGAAGTCTGCCTCCCACCCTGGAAAGCCTTCCAGGTGGGGGTGACCCGTCACTTGGAACGAAACCTGTTAGATCGGGACCCAGAGGGCTTTGAAGAACGGCCTTTTGGTTTCCAGTGAGGAGAGGGTTTGAAAGAAGGTTTCCTCCGTTCTCCTGAAGTGGAGGGGCGCTCCTGCTGTGAAGAAGATTCAGAAGCTGTGAAGGGACGAAAGGACCTAAAAGGCCGAGGGCCCTTCCTGTTAAAAGGACGCTTAGGTCTGGATTGAGAGAGAGAGGTGCTCTTGCCTCCAGTAGCGTCCAAAATTATCTGGTCCAGCCTAGCACCGAAGAGCTTAAAGCCCTGGAAGACTAGGTTGGTAAGAGATCTTTTGGAAGTGGTATCCGCACTCCACGCCTTCAACCAAAAGATGCTGCGAATAGCCACGATGTTGCTGCTTGCTCTAGCTGAACAACCCACCGAGTCCAAGGAAGCAGCCAGAATGTATTTGCCAGCATGGCCAATTTGGTCTGCCAACTCAGCTAGCTGGGGGACCTGAAGCCAGGATGCCCCTGCAAAGCATCTTGGCCCAGGCAGAAATGGCTTTCGCCAACCAAGTGGAAGCGAAACTGGGACAAAGAGAAGCGCCAGCTGTCTCAAAGGCTGATTTGGCCAGAGATTCGATCTGCCTGTCTGTAGCGTCTTTAAGAGACTCGCCATCCGGCAAGGACAGGACAGTCTTAGAAGAAAGACGAGAAACAGGCGGATCCACCTTAGGGGACTCTGCCCACTTGCTGAGAAGATCGGGGTTAAAGGGGTATAGAACGTCTAAGTGCTTCCTGCCTGGGAAGTGCTTTTTCGGGATGTTCCCAGTGCTTAGCCAGGGTAGCCTCAAATTCTTTGTGGTTTGGAAAGGTGCGTGAGGGACGCTTAACCCGTTTAAATGAGACAGAGGAATCCTGGGCAGGAGCCTCATCTTCTTTTAGTTTGAGAGATAGCCGAGATAAGGCTATCAACCATGACCTGCATCTTGGAGGTCTGGTCTGAATCCGAGTCAGACCCGGACTGGAAGTCTAAATCCAACCCAAGGTCCTCCTCTGAAGAGGGGAAATGGGCAGAGGATAGCACCCTGGATGCTGCAGAGGGGCCCGGGGAGCTGGACGAGGAGCCAGACAGAGTCCTTTTTCTAGAACCTCTCACGGTTCTGTCCCTTTGAAGGTCAAGGTCAGGTGCGGGCGAATCGCCATGGGAGACGTTCGGAGCCATGGTGGCTGAGGAGAGCTGTGGAAGGCGTTCAAGGACCTGGACCAGGGACTGGGACACCTTCATCAGGTCTGCGACTGACTGAGACATGGCAACGGCCCACTCGGGTGGAGGGGGAGTGCTCTCATCCCACGAGTCGGAGTGCTCCGTGGGGCAGACATGGAGGAAGGACTGCAGGACGGACAGAAGGGTGACGACTGGCCTGACGTCCACTTTTTCTTACAACGTGCGCAGGCGTAATGGGTCACCGTGGGCTTAGAGTAAGAGGCCCCAGCAGAGTTGGACATAGGTAGGGCCTGCTGCGCTATGCAATAGGGAGTATCGATGAGATACTGCGGAGAAGTAGTTAAATAGACCCCGGGGAAAATAGAGGGAGAGAGTGCAAAGCCTACCCAGTACAGCGAGCTACCGCAAAAGTTAGCTGTGTTTCCCCCGGCAGAGAATGCGTCCAAGGCAGTACGGAGCGATGAGAGATGCTGTGCTGCTTCCCAAGATGGCGTAGTGCAGGGCCCCTCGTGATGAAGACGGAGGGAGGGGCCTGACTGCTAAGCGTTTACAGGCTGCTCGCAAAGGAGAGCGGTTGGGGGCTGTGAGGCAAAGGCAAAGAAAGCGCCCCTGTGATAGGCCAGCCGGCGAGGAGGGCGTGCACAGCAAGAGAAACAGCGCCTGATTAGTTAGGAATAAAGGAGCCGAGAAAGCGTGCACAGGGAAGGAGGGAGAGGGGGCGTAACAAAGAGCCCGCAGCAGGAGAGTGGAAAGTGAAAGTGCCGGGCAGCGTGCCCGGCGAGGATGCAAAAGCACACATTCTCTTGCCGCAGAACTATGGAGGTCTGGGGGCCGGCGAATGGTGAGATACCAGGGAGTGGGGCGGAGGGAGCCGCACACACACAAGGAGAGAAGCAGACGTGGAGAGGCGCGAAATTCAAAGGTGGGCAGCGCTTCCAGGGAGAATAGATCTGGGACTGCCGGCAAGACGCGCGCGTTAGAGAGGCGCCAGATTCAAATGTCAGGGGAAGCTGTGCAGCTTTCTCTAGAGCAAACGCGGGGTCTGCTTGAAGGTTGCAGGGGAGGGGTAGTGTTGTACCTGGTGTCTGTGACTCCCTTTGCCGCGAAGGTGAGGATCGCTCAGGGTCCCTTGAAGAAGAGGGGCGCTGGAGACAGAAATCCTCCTTCCCACACCTTATCCAGGAAGGTGTAGAAGACGGCCTCAACCTCTTCAGGGAAAGGGGAAAGTCACCGTCCTTGAACACCGTCTCCCTCTCAGCCCTCTCCGAGGACCAGCCCCTGGAATCGACCCTGGAGCACCTGTGGGGTGACAGGGGATAGGGTCCTGCCTGCGTGCCTGAGAGTAGCGCTGTGGGTGACAACACATTGCTCGCTCAGCCGCATAATATGGGAAGGCAGGGTGAGACATTACACACTGATTCCCTGATAGCTGTATCTGAAAAACAAAGGGAAAGGATTAATAAAACACAACAAAACCTGAAAGAAAAAAAGGGATTAGTTGCAGATCTGGGAGATCCAGGTCCGCCTCCTACACTAAGCACAAACTGAGGTACTTGGTGCCTGTCGGTGGGTGTATACTGCCGGGGGAGGAGCCACTTTTTCCTTTTTTTTTTTTTTTTGCATAGTGTCAGCCTCCTAGCGACAGCAGCATACACCCATGGTTACCTGTGTCCCCAATGAAGCGATAAAGAGATGCTTTTTTCAGAAACTAAAACAAATTTATTACTGCATGTATGACTTTTATATGTGTTAAATTTGCATTTGGGGAGTGGAGGGAAGACTCTTTTTAAAAGGGTTGTCTGATCTTTTGATGAAGTCTACAGATTCTCAATGTGATTGCAGACTCCTGAATTGTTACAGCGTGCGTACTGCACACTGTCAAGATTTTCTGGTTGACGGAAAAGACGCAAGTTAGATACTTTTGGCCACATTCCGACTAGACATGCTTGGCCTTGCTCAATTCACCTGCAACACCAGATAATCCTGAATAATCATGACAGTGTACAGGGTGCACATTGTAAAGATTCAGAAGTCTGCAGTCACATTGAGTATCTGCAGACTTTCATCAAAAACCAGACAACACCTTGAAGGATTTACTCTTCAAGCTCATTTTTTTTTTTACATTTCCATTTGCTAAATCACTTGTCTGTTCTTTTTGTATACATGTGTTACTTCAAGTACTTTGCTTAGGTCTCTGCATCAGGTATGGTATAACAGTCTTGAAAGCTTGCTTTGTAAAATCATGTATTTTATTTTGCACCAAAATCCCCGGTTACAAATAAAAAATTATTTTTTTTTTCTCTTACTGAAGCAACGATTTTTTTCTGAGCAAAAAATACCCATTTTTTTATGACTTTTTCACATGCTTTTTTTTTTCTAAGGAGAAATAAAAAAACTTATTTTTTTTAAAACAAAAAAAAAAAAGCAGATGCCACATTGATGGTAGACTTACACCGCCCCGATAAAGGATTACAAAAACGTGACCAAAATAAATTTTTGGTTTTTTTAGCAGAAAAAAAACAAAATGTAAAAAACCTTATTCTGGAACTAACCATTTTGGGGCAGTTATTTATTTTTATGTCTTGACAAGTTGTTAGCGACTTAGAAACTAGAACCTGTCGACCTAGATTACAATTCATATTTCAAAAATGCAACAAAAAGTGGATGATTCCTATGGCAAAAAGTCATAAGATTTGCGTTCATTTACAAGGGCGTTTAAATTGGACGCTATGGTAATCTGTCACTTTTCATCTGTGCTAGTTTCCAAAGTCATTCTAAGGCGCAAAAGACTACACAGTAAATGAGCGGTCTTTTACGTAATTTAAGCTAACTTGGAAAAATAAAAAAAAATAAACAATTTTGGGGTTTGGAAAAAATGCCGACGGACCCCCCAAGACCAGCCGAAATCCGGGAAAGGAGTGTGATCATCGCCCGGCAGATCGGATTGGGCCCCGACAGAATGCCCGCCCCCTGCTGCCGCCAAGTTTTGTAAGTATTTTCCCCGCTAAAGCGCCCCCAATTTTCCCCAAAAAAATAGCCGAAAAAGGGGGTTAATTTGGGCAGGACAGAAGCAGTGAGAACGTCAAAACCGAAGCTCTGTGGCTCTTCTTTTTGATTAGGGGGCCTGGTGGAATCATATGTGGTCATGTGCAATGCGACGCCATGTGATGACCCAGTCAACCAGATTTGATGACCAGTTTTGGCCACAGATTGTTTTTTCCGTGGATCAATTTTTTAAAAATTTGAAAAAAGAATAAACCCTTTTTTTGTAATTACCAAAAAAAAGATAACATACACATAGTCCTAGTACCTGTCGTCCTTTCTCTTTGGGGTCTGTACAAAGAAAGACCTGCTTGTGAAAAAAAAAATGTTTTTTTTCTGGCACCAAATTCAGTGATTTTTTTTAGGATCCAGAAAATTTTAAAAAAAGTTTTATTTTTATACATACATAAAAAAAAGATAAAAAGCTGGGTTTTTAAGACTTGAAATTTAAATTTAATTACCTTTATTATGCGGCTTCACATTTTTCTTTATTTCAAGGAGTTTGTATTTGTTATCTGTGGGAAAAAATAGTTTTATAAGAAACTTTTTAAAGTTGTTTAATAAAAAAATTTTTGGGAAAATAATATAATTTTCCCCCCAAATTTGGGGTGTGTTTAAATAAAATGTTCCTGTGCTGGATAATTTAAAAGGGGGCCCCCTCCCTTTTTTTCTGGGGGAAAGGGGCGGGGTTCCCGTAAAAAAAAAAATTTTTTGATAAAAATTTTTCCTTCCCGAAAAAAATTTTTTCCAAATAAAAAATTGGAATCCGGCTGTTTTTCAAAAAAATTTTTTTTCCCCCGGGGAAAATTTTAAAAACCTGTTCCTGCGGGTCAAAACCCCCTTTTTGGGGGGGGGGGGGGGGGGGGGGGGGTACACGCAGGGGCACATTTAAAAGTTATCTCGCACTTAACTTTTATTTAAACACATTTTTTTGTAAATTATTTTTTCCCCAAGATCTTTTTTAAAAAAAACCTGTTAGGGAAAACCCTTTAAAATGGGGGTATATGTAGCACCCTTTTTTAACCCCAATTTCACAAACAGCTTTAAAATGTTTTCCTGCATTGTTTGTGTTGGGTGCAAAAAGAGGGTTGTTGAAACTAATAGAGATAGAATTTTATAGAGAATGAGTGTTTTTAGTAGTTTTTTTTTGGTAAGGGGGAATTTCAAAGGGTTGGCCCCCTTTTTTTTTTGGGTCTAACCCTAGGATAGGCCTAAATCCGATTGGGGGGTACGACCCTGGGACCTCAGCCAACCTTGTTACCAAAATTTTTGGTACGCCGGAAAACAGCGTTTTGTTTAATAAAAAGGGGGGGGATTTTAGCACTTGGCCCACCCTAAGTTTTTAAGGGGGTGCTGGTTTCGCCGTCCAAGAATTCCCCGGTGCGGAAGATAATTAGCGGGGGTGCTGGTATTAAAACCCTGGGGGGGTGGGTTCTTTAAATCGCTCCAGAACTTATTTTAAATAAAAAAGAATTCCATGTGAGACATCTAAAAACTGACAGTTTTTTTTCATTTCAAAAAAACCAGCATTGTAGTTTCCCTATGTGGGGCAACGCAGCTGACCCTTCCCTCCCCCCTCGCTGCCCCTGAGGTGAAAGCTAAAAGGGTTAGTAATAGACAGGGGCAAAACTGAGGTGCGGGATGCGAAAGGCAATGCTGTGTAGAGTGTCTGTAAAAGAGAAAATTAGAAAATCGCGTATGTGCTAGTTAAATCACACACACTCTGCGTGGATATAAGGGGTCTTTTATCACACGGTAACTCCACCTTTTTTAAAAAAAACCCTGTAGGCAAAAAATTAAATATCCAGGCCTCCAAAGATATTAAAGTTTATCATTTTAAAAAAACATGCAGATTCTGTAGAATGAAACATCGGATAGTTTTTTCAAAAGGTTAATTCAAACTTTATATTTTCCTCATTAAAAAACTGTCCGATGGTGTTGGGCTTGGGCACTAACCCGGTCTTAAATAGGGGGGCTCTAGTCTAATCTAGTACCCGGATTACACCCAAATGCCATGCTATCTTTATTTCAACCCGATCTGTTTTCCCCCCAAGGGTATGGAAAGCTGAAAAGGTTTCGGAACCACTAACTGACAAACAGGGTAAGGCCCGGAGAATGAAAAACCATCTACAAAATAACACCAACACCCCCCAAAGGGAAATTAAAGGAAAAAGGGAAACCCCAAAAGGAGGATGGGATGTAACAAGTCAAAAACTCCAAAAAAATCTAAAAAATCTCCAAACATCAACCAAACCCGAAAACCCCAATCCAAAAAGGCAGAAAGAAACTAACACTGGCAATCCCCAAGGCCGAGGCGAGTATTTTTGCAGAGGGGAGTACCAACCTAGACGCTGAGACAATAAGTAGGATAGCCCGGAGCTTAAGGAAAGTTACCCCGATTGCTAGCAAGAAAAAACCTGCATTTTTAAATAAGATGGAAAAATACTTCAACCAGTGAAGGGGTTTGTGAAACCAGACACTGCGGTTTTTTGGCCCTCCTGTACGTATCCCCCCCGACAGTTTTTTAAGAGCAAATTGACAAAAAAAACTGACAAACGGGGGAAAAAAAAAAAATTGGGTTTTCTATTCAGGAGCCAGGGCTCGTTTTGACAGTGGGGCTCTGGGCAAAAATTTGAAGGGGGGCCCCCCAAATGTTGACTTTTTCACCTCATCGAAACATTTTGTTGTATTAAAGCGCTAAGTTCAGGTGTAAAAGCATGAGACAATACTAAAATCGTTCAAGCTTGTTTCTTTGCCCTTTGGGAGGTGCACAGTACAGAAATTTGGGGAGCGTTTTTGGAAGCAGCCATGCCCCACGGGTAAAAAGTGCTGCCGGCTATAAAAGCAGGTAATCCGCATGTGTTAGAACCGTGCGGTTCACAGGTCCAATACTTGTAAGGGGAAATTTATCTTTTTTGTCTGGGTCTTCAAAAGATAAAAAAGGGGGCTTCGGGGGGACTGAGCTGTCCGTCTCGCAGGGGGGCAGGGGGGTGTCGTCAGAAAAGGGCACAGGGGTTTTTTGAAATCCCCTCCACTATGCCGTAACATTAGCCGTCCCAAGACACGGTCCTACCCTTTTTCGGGGAGGAAAAAGACTGGTAAGATAGTCCCCATAAGTATAATGCAGGTCCCCCATATAAAAATATAGAAGCATCCCCATGGTCCTTGAGGTATAATGAGTCCCCCGCCGTAAAATGAGTTCCCCAGAGTATAAGCCCCCCCCCTAGGTATAATGCAGCCCTCTCAATTAATGCAGCCCCCAGGTTTTAAAGCAGCCCCCAAAAATAATCACCCTCTCAAAGAAAATCACCCCTAAAAAAATATGCAGCCTCTCAAAGTATAATGCCCCCCCTAAAGTATAAGCCGCCCCTCAAGTATAATAAGGCGTAGAGATAATCACCCCCCCCCACACAGCATAATGAACCTTTCAGAGTATAATGCGCCCCCTCAGAGAATAAAACCCCCCCGGGCAGCACAGAGTATAATGATCGTCCTCAAGGATAATGCAGCCCCCTCAGAGTATAAATCGGGGAGTCAGAGTATAGAGCCCCCCCAAAACAGATAATGCAGCCTCTTCAGAGTATAAAAAAACCCCTCAGAGAAAAATTTAGCCCCCTCAGAGTAAATACGGGGGCTCAGAGTAAATGCGCCCCCCCCCCACACGCATAAAGAAACCCCCTTTTGGTATAATGCAGCCCCCTCGAGAAAAAAGCACCCCCCCCAGAGAAAATACGGGGGCACGAGTAAAATGCATCCCCCACAGTATAAGCATCGTCCCAGAGGAAATGCAGCCCCCTAAGGTAAATACAGGCACCGAGTAAAAAGCACCCCCCACACAAACGTATAATGCAGCCCCTTCAGAGTAAAATAAACCCCCCCAGAGTAAAAAAAATGCAGCCCCTCAAGAATAAAGCAGCCCCCAGAATAAAACAGGAGCAAGAGAAATGCGCCCCCCCACAGTTAATGCATGTCCTCAGGGGATTTGCGCCCCTCGAGTATAATACAGGCGGGGTAGGTAAAATGCACCCCAACACATAAAAATGCCCCCCTCGAGTAAATGCAGCCCCCCACACGTGTAGGCGCCTCCCAGATTTTTAAAAGTAGTTCCCTCGTTTTTAACGCGCCCCCTCAGAAATAAAATGTAGTACCGGGGAAATGCAGCACCAAACAGTATAATTTAGCCCCCCACAAACACACAGTATAATGCGCCCCCCACACAATAATTTGGCCCCCCCCACAGGAAAAAGCACCCCCCCCCCAATAGTAAAAAGAGAAAAACCCCCACAGTAAATGCAGCCCTCACAACACGTAAATCAGCCCCCACAAGTGTGTGCAGTTCCCCCACCAGTTTTGTGCAGCCCACAACAGGAAATCCCCCCCCACAACACAAAAGTATAGGGATTCCCCCCCCCACAGTATAGTGCAGCAGA
>JARQOD010000001.1:341752580-341999105 GCA_033576555.1 Oophaga sylvatica
TAAACAATACAAATGTTTTAGTCTTAATTTTTTAGGAATGAACAAAAGGTAACATTCAGGGATATCTTAATCAAATGAGCAGTCAGGCTTCCTTAAAGACATCAATTTTTGTCGTAGGTTCTATTCGTGGTTTCCATGTCTAGTCAAAAGATACAAATTTTTGGCACCATGTTAACCAAATTTGAAAGAGGATTGTCTGCTTTTTTCCACGTCACATTGCAATATCTGAGAAAGCAGATCAAGAGATAGCAAGGGCATCAGTCCCAATCCAACACTGGAAAATGAAATTGAATTCTACTCAAATTTTACAAAAATCTGCATTCGCCAAGATTGGATTTTTTGAAATTCGCTTCCCCAGAATTCAGCAAAAAAGCTGTCACTGGTCGCCATTTTGCTGAACCTAATGGGCCCTTTTCCAAAGGGTTTAAAAAAAAATAATTTTATTTACTGCTGATCTCTTCCCCCACCCCTCAGCTCCCTAACCGCCACTCATTAGGTCCTTGCCACATCTTCAGAAAACCCCACTACCTATGATGGAATTTTATTTTCGTACTTCCACACTGTGCTGGGACTTTTTCCAGGTATCTTAACGCCCAGGAAGGTTTTGCACACGTTATGATGCCCAATGAACCTCTCGCACACTGAATCCTCAGGGCGCCATGAGACCGGGAAAATTTTGGGCACTATGTGAGAGACACAAAGAATCCATCACGGGCGGCAGGGAATCTGAAAAAGCCATGAAAAACCGATGGGTGGCTGTCACCCCCAAACACTACCTTATTTTTCGGACTATAAGCGCAACTTTTTCCTGAAAAATTGTGGAGGAAAATGGGGTGTGTTTTCCTCATAGTCTGGATTACCGGCTAAAAATGTGGTGGGTAGGTGGGGGTACGGCATCGGCAGAGCAGCAGGTCACAGAGGCTGGAGCCGTCGGGCTGTGGCTAACTCCTGTGGCCGCTGCTAAAGAGAATTGAATATTCACTGCATCCAAGCCCAGGGGCATGGAGGGCAATGAATATTCATCTCTCTTTAGTACCTGTATGATTTGGCCCCCCTCTTTGTCCTGGTATGCATGTCCCCACATTTCCTTATCCTGGTATTATTGGCCCCCACCCCCCTCCTGGTATGCTTGGCTTCATCAGAAAACATTTTAAGAACAACCATTACACTTAACTTCCCGGCGCTCCCTCGCAGCATCTTTTTTCCAATGCCAGCAGCTGCTTTATGCTTGTAAGCAGCGAATGGCAGGGACGTCATGCGCTGTTTGCAAGCCAAAGGGGCAGCTGCCGGAATACTCAATGCTCTGCATGCCGTAACTGTGTGCCGGGGGAGCAGGGAGAATTCATTGCTCTTCAGTAGCACGCACAGTGTCAGCCACCGGCTTCCTGCAGCTGCCGGCGGTCGCATATGCCGCTACTAAACGTCATGAATACTCACCGCATTCCATGACCATGTGAGTGGAATGCGGTGAATATTCATTTCTCTTAAGTAGCAGCACATGTGACCGGCAGCAGCTGCAGGAAGCCGGCGGCTGACACTGCGCGCTACTGAAGAGCAATGGATACTCACTGCTCTCCACCCACACAGTCCCGGCGTGTAGAGCATTGAGTATTCCGGAAGCTGCCCTTCGGCTTGCAAACAGCGCATGACTTCCCTGCCATTCGCTGCTTACAAGCATAAAGCTGCTGCTGGCATTGGAACAAGATGCTGCGAGGCCGCGTAGGGAAGGTAAGTGTAATGCTTTGTTTTTGAAAAAGTTTTACTATGGGGCCATGCATACCAGGATGAGGGTGGGGGCCAAT
Source organism: Oophaga sylvatica (assembly GCA_033576555.1). Taxonomy (NCBI): domain Eukaryota; kingdom Metazoa; phylum Chordata; class Amphibia; order Anura; family Dendrobatidae; genus Oophaga; species Oophaga sylvatica. The sequence goes on from JARQOD010000001.1 coordinate 341,754,383, forward strand.
CATACCAAGATAAGGATGTGGCCATGCATACCAGGCTGAGACGGGGGCCCTGCATACCACGCTGAGACGGGGGCCCTGCATACCACGATAGGGATGAGGGCGATCATTCCTGCCAGGATAGGGATGAGGGGGACCATTCCTACCAGGCTAAAGATAAGGAGGACATGCATACCAAGCTGGGGATGAGGAGGCATGCATACCAGGATACGGATAAGGGGGCCATGCACACCAGGATAGGGATGAGGGAGCCATGCATACCAGGATATGGATGAGGGAGCCATGCATACCAGGATATGGATGAGGGAGCCATGCATACCAGGATATGGAAGGAGCCATGCATACCAGGATAGGGATGAGGGAGCCATGCATACCAGGATAGGGATGATGGGGGCCATGCATACCAGGATAGGGATGAGGGAGCCATGTGTATCAGGAAGGGGAGGAGGTGGACCATATATACCAGGATAGGGTATAGTAAGTACAGAATTGACCACAATTTTTGCTTCAATTTTTTTCCCTAATTTCCTCCTCTAAAACCTAGGTGCGTCTTATGGTCTGGTGCGTCTTATTGTCTGAAAAATACAGTATATTAAACTTGTTGTAGATTTATATAGGGGATTTAGTCCCTAAAAGAAATAATAACTTCAGCATACATTTAAGTGTCTTTGTGCCTGAGACAAACACGAAGAAGCTTCAGCACATTCTTGGCATGACCAAGGGCTCAGAGCACCACTACACCCCCTCAATTTTCATTCTGAGCATGTCCTCTTATGTTGATTGACAGCACTCACTTGCTCAGAGCAAACTCTGCCTGAACTCACTCTATGACACACTGACACTGAAGGAGCCTAGAGGTGCTTAATCTCAATGCAAGCAAGCTCTCATCCATGGTTCCCATCTGTATTCGCCACTGGCTGCACTGATACACCAGAAAGTTCAACAGTGGGGGCCACAGACAGGACCCAGGGATGAGAACCCGCCCACACAGTCAGTGTGCTGTGGATTAAGTTCAAGTAGCGCTTACTCTAGGCAAGTGAGCGCTGTCCATCAGGATAAGGAGAAGTACTCAGAATACTATTTGAGGTGGCGCAACGGTGCACCAAAGTTCCCTCATTAGCATATGAAGTAAGAGAGGGATTTTCTGGTACTCACAGTAAAATCTCTTTCTTGGAGCCTTCATTGGGGGACACAGGTAACCATGGGTGTATGCTGCTGTCGCTAGGAGGCTGACACTATGCAAAAAAGGAAAAAGTGGCTCCTCCCCCGGCAGTATACACCCACCGACAGGCACCAAGTACCTCGGTGCAAAAAGCAGTAGGAGCAGAAACAAAAAACTCAAACAGGGGCTCTTAGGCCCAACATGGTACCATCAACAACAGGGGGGGGGTGCTATGTACCCCAATGAAGGCTCCAAAAAAGAGATTTTACAGTGAGTACCAGAAAATTCCTCTTTCTTTATCGCTTCATTTGGAGGACACAGGTAACCATGGGACGTCCAAAAGCAGTCCCAAGGGTGGGAAATAATTTAGGCAACACGAAAAAAGGACCTAGGTCAGCCGGTGAGCCACCGCCGCCAGCAGAACCTTCCTACCCAAGCCTGCATCGGACGAGGCCTGGGTATGAACCCTGTAGAACCTCACAAAGGTGTGCAAGGACGACCAAGTCGCGGCCTTGCAGATCTGTAGTGCCGAAGCTTGGTGACGTACAGCCCAAGAGGCTCTGACGGCCAGGGTGGAGTGGGCTCTCACTCCCGGAGGGGGCCGTTTCTCATGAACGCGGTACGCTTCCAGTATCGCAGAACGAATTCAACGAGTGATCGTGGACTTAGAGGCCGGGAGACCTTTCCGGCGACCTTCAGAGATGACAGAGAGTCGGATTGACGAAGAGGAGCAGTCCTAGAAAGATATATAGTAAATAAACTTGGCACTCAACAAGTGGAGTAATTCGAAATTTTGCTTTATTTGCATCCAGACAATCAGAAGTCCATTTTAAACGTCTTCGGTCCTTTGTGGGACGTTCGTCAGAAAATAAGTTCCATACAGTGTTGCTGAAACATATATATACAGAGAAAACAAAATTCATTTGTTGAAGTAAACAGAGATTAATATCCATGAATAAACGTCAAAGGATGCTTGAAATATAACAGACATGAAGATAAAAAAAGGCAAGGGTGATAGGTGTCAAAACAGCTATAGTTATATAATCAATACTGTGACATGGTCTCCCGCTACCTACCTACACGCAACCTTCGATCCTCTCAAGATCTCCTTCTCGACTCCCCCCTCATCTCTTCTTCCCACAACCGCATACAAGACTTCTGCCGGGCTTCCCCCATACTCTGGAACTCCCTGCCGCAAAACATCAGACTTTCACCAACAACGGAGACCTTCAAGAAAAACCTGAAGACCCACCTGTTCCGACAAGCCTACAACCTGCAATGATCCTCAGTCTACTGAACCATCGCACGACCAGCTCTACCCTCTCCTAGTGTATTCTCACTCATCCCTGTAGACTGTGAGCCCTCGCGGGCAGGGTCCTCTCTCCTTCTGTACTTGTGTGTCCCTTGTCTAGCACATGTTTATTGTATCTGTCTATATTTTTCCCTTTTCATATGTAAAGCGCCATGGAATAAATGGCGCTATATAAATGTATAATAATAAAATAATAATAATACTGGAGAAATCCAGGCGAGGGGAGTTCGGTGTGTTCCCGGCGATACTATAGGTCATGTTGAGCACTAGAGTGGTAGTTAAGGACCAAGAAAGTATACCGTTTGTGAATAAATGACAAAACAATATTGCTATTTGCTCCTTTTTCTGGTCCTTAATAGCAATATTGTTTTGTCATTTATTCACAAACGGTATACTTTCTTGGTCCTTAACTACCACTCTAGTGCTCAACCGAGGAACTTTGTGGTTCATCCGAGACGCCATGAGATCGACATCCGGAGAACTCCAACGTTGACATATTTGACTGAAGACTGAGGGATGGAGGGACCACGCGCCTGATGCTATGCCCTGGCGATTGAGAAAAATCGGCTGCCCAATTTTCGACCCCCGGAATATGAACGGCTGATAAGGCCGGAATGGGACGTTCTGCCCAACGCAGAATTCTTGCCGTTTCCGCCATCACTTGTTTGCTGAGGTTCCGCCCTGATGGTTTATGTACGCCACGGCCGTGGCGCTGTCCGGCTGAATGCAAACGGGTTTGCCTGCCAGAAGAGACTGCCAGCGGAGGAGGGCAAGGAAGATTGCCCTGATCTCCAAAAGATTGATGGGAAGAAGGGCTTCCTGGGCATTCCAGCGGCCTTGTGTTGTGTGCCGGAGGAAAACTGCTCCCCACCCGAGGATACTTGCGTCGGTGGTGATGACCTGCCACCAAAGAGGAAGGAAGGACCTCCCTCGCAGGACCGACGAAGACAGAGTACACCAGGTCAGGGACTGCCTCACCGGGAGAGGCAGACGAACAGGGCCGTCTAGGGCAGCAGAGGTTTTGTTCCAGGTGGACAGGAGGAACAGTTGGAGAGGGCGAGTGTGGAACTGGGCGAAGGGCACGGCTTCCATGAAGGCGACCATCTTCCCCAGGACCCTCATGCAGGATCGAAGGGTAAGGGGAGCTGTGCGCCTTAGGGATCGGACTCCCTTGCAGAGAGCTGAAAACTTGTCCTTCGGGAGGAATACCCGGGACAAGTACGTGTCGAATTCCATGCCCAGAAAGGTCAGGTACTGAGACGGGGTTAGAGAGGACTTCTCTCAGTTGATGATCCAGCCAGAAGGGAAGAGACGGCCTGAAGAAAACCTGGGATCTAGGACGGCTGTCTTGGTGGGCAAGAAAGAAAGAAGCGACTTTCTGGGAGGGAAGAAAAGTCGATCTTGTAACCGGAGGTAACGATCTCCCTGAACCAGGCATCGCATCCCACCGACAGCCAAGTGTCCCTGAAGAGAAGAAGTCTGCCTCCCACCCTGGAAAGCCTTCCAGGTGGGGGTGACCCGTCACTTGGAACGAAACCTGTTAGATCGGGACCCAGAGGGCTTTGAAGAACGGCCTTTTGGTTTCCAGTGAGGAGAGGGTTTGAAAGAAGGTTTCCTCCGTTCTCCTGAAGTGGAGGGGCGCTCCTGCTGTGAAGAAGATTCAGAAGCTGTGAAGGGACGAAAGGACCTAAAAGGCCGAGGGCCCTTCCTGTTAAAAGGACGCTTAGGTCTGGATTGAGAGAGAGAGGTGCTCTTGCCTCCAGTAGCGTCCAAAATTATCTGGTCCAGCCTAGCACCGAAGAGCTTAAAGCCCTGGAAGACTAGGTTGGTAAGAGATCTTTTGGAAGTGGTATCCGCACTCCACGCCTTCAACCAAAAGATGCTGCGAATAGCCACGATGTTGCTGCTTGCTCTAGCTGAACAACCCACCGAGTCCAAGGAAGCAGCCAGAATGTATTTGCCAGCATGGCCAATTTGGTCTGCCAACTCAGCTAGCTGGGGGACCTGAAGCCAGGATGCCCCTGCAAAGCATCTTGGCCCAGGCAGAAATGGCTTTCGCCAACCAAGTGGAAGCGAAACTGGGACAAAGAGAAGCGCCAGCTGTCTCAAAGGCTGATTTGGCCAGAGATTCGATCTGCCTGTCTGTAGCGTCTTTAAGAGACTCGCCATCCGGCAAGGACAGGACAGTCTTAGAAGAAAGACGAGAAACAGGCGGATCCACCTTAGGGGACTCTGCCCACTTGCTGAGAAGATCGGGGTTAAAGGGGTATAGAACGTCTAAGTGCTTCCTGCCTGGGAAGTGCTTTTCGGGATGTTCCCAGTGCTTAGCCAGGGTAGCCTCAAATTCTTTGTGGTTTGGAAAGGTGCGTGAGGGACGCTTAACCCGTTTAAATGAGACAGAGGAATCCTGGGCAGGAGCCTCATCTTCTTTTAGTTTGAGAGATAGCCGAGATAAGGCTATCAACCATGACCTGCATCTTGGAGGTCTGGTCTGAATCCGAGTCAGACCCGGACTGGAAGTCTAAATCCAACCCAAGGTCCTCCTCTGAAGAGGGGAAATGGCAGAGGATAGCAGCCTGGATGCTGCAGAGGGGCCCGGGGAGCTGGACGAGGAGCCAGACAGAGTCCTTTTTCTAGAACCTCTCACGGTTCTGTCCCTTTGAAGGTCAAGGTCAGGTGCGGGCGAATCGCCATGGGAGACGTTCGGAGCCATGGTGGCTGAGGAGAGCTGTGGAAGGCGTTCAAGGACCTGGACCAGGGACTGGGACACCTTCATCAGGTCTGCGACTGACTGAGACATGGCAACGGCCCACTCGGGTGGAGGGGGAGTGCTCTCATCCCACGAGTCGGAGTGCTCCTGTGGGGCAGACATGGAGGAAGGACTGCAGGACGGACAGAAGGGTGACGACTGGCCTGACGTCCACTTTTTCTTACAACGTGCGCAGGCGTAATGGGTCACCGTGGGCTTAGAGTAAGAGGCCCCAGCAGAGTTGGACATAGGTAGGGCCTGCTGCGCTATGGCAATAGGAGTATCGATGAGATACTGCGGAGAAGTAGTTAAATAGAGCCCGGGAAATAGAGGGAGAGAGTGCAAAGCCTACCCAGTACAGCGAGCTACCGCAAAAGTTAGCTGTGTTTCCCCCGGCAGAGAATGCGTCCAAGGCAGTACGGAGCGATGAGAGATGCTGTGCTGCTTCCCAAGATGGCGTAGTGCAGGGTCCCTCGTGATGAAGACGGAGGGAGGGGCCTGACTGCTAAGCGTTTACAGGCTGCTCGCAAAGGAGAGCGGTTGGGGGCTGTGAGGCAAAGGCAAAGAAAGCGCCCCTGTGATAGGCCAGCCGGCGAGGAGGGGCGTGCACAGCAAGAGAAACAGCGCCTGATTAGTTAGGAAATAAAGGAGCCGAGAAAGCGTGCACAGGGAAGGAGGGAGAGGGGGCGTAACAAAGAGCCCGCAGCAGGAGAGTGGAAAGTGAAAGTGCCGGGCAGCGTGCCCGGCGAGGATGCAAAAGCACACATTCTCTTGCCGCAGAACTATGGAGGTCTGGGGGCCGGCGAATGGTGAGATACCAGGGAGTGGGGCGGAGGGAGCCGCACACACACAAGGAGAGAAGCAGACGTGGAGAGGCGCGAAATTCAAAGGTGGGCAGCGCTTCCAGGGAGAATAGATCTGGGACTGCCGGCAAGACGCGCGCGTTAGAGAGGCGCCAGATTCAAATGTCAGGGGAAGCTGTGCAGCTTTCTCTAGAGCAAACGCCGGGGTCTGCTTGAGAGGTTGCAGGGGAGGGGTAGTGTTGTACCTGGTGTCTGTGACTCCCTTTGCCGCGAAGGTGAGGATCGCTCAGGGTCCCTTGAAGAAGAGGGGCGCTGGAGACAGAAATCCTCCTTCCCACACCTTATCCAGGAAGGTGTAGAAGACGGCCTCAACCTCTTCAGGGAAAGGGGGAAAGTCACCGTCCTTGAACACCGTCTCCCTCTCAGCCCTCTCCGAGGACCAGCCCCTGGAATCGACCCTGGAGCACCTGTGGGGGTGACAGGGGATAGGGTCCTGCCTGCGTGCCTGAGAGTAGCGCTGTGGGTGACAACACATTGCTCGCTCAGCCGCATAATATGGGAAGGCAGGGTGAGACATTACACACTGATTCCCTGATAGCTGTATCTGAAAAACAAAGGGAAAGGATTAATAAAACACAACAAAACCTGAAAAGAAAAAAAGGGATTAGTTGCAGATCTGGGGAGATCCAGGTCCGCCTCCTACACTAAGCACAAACTGAGGTACTTGGTGCCTGTCGGTGGGTGTATACTGCCGGGGAGGAGCCACTTTTTCCTTTTTTTTTTTTTTTTTGCATAGTGTCAGCCTCCTAGCGACAGCAGCATACACCCATGGTTACCTGTGTCCCCCAATGAAGCGATAAAGAGATGCTTTTTTCAGAAACTAAAACAAATTTATTACTGCATGTATGACTTTTATATGTGTTAAATTTGCATTTGGGGAGTGGAGGGAAGACTCTTTTTAAAGGGGTTGTCTGATCTTTTGATGAAAGTCTACAGATTCTCAATGTGATTGCAGACTCCTGAATTGTTACAGCGTGCGTACTGCACACTGTCAAGATTTTCTGGTTGACGGAGAGACGCAAGTTAGATACTTTTGGCCACATTCCGACTAGACATGCTTGGCCTTGCTCAATTCACCTGCAACACCAGATAATCCTGAATAATCATGACAGTGTACAGGGTGCACATTGTAAAGATTCAGAAGTCTGCAGTCACATTGAGTATCTGCAGACTTTCATCAAAAAACCAGACAACACCTTGAAGGATTTACTCTTCAAGCTCATTTTTTTTTTTACATTTCCATTTGCTAAATCACTTGTCTGTTCTTTTTGTATACATGTGTTACTTCAAGTACTTTGCTTAGGTCTCTGCATCAGGTATGGTATAACAGTCTTGAAAGCTTGCTTTGTAACATCATGTATTTTATTTTTGCTAGCCAATACACGGTATCACAAATACAAAATTATTATTTTGTTTCTCTTACTGAGAGCAATCGATCTTCTTTCATGAGCAGAACACATACCCATTATTTTCTATGACTTTTTTCACATGCTTTTTTATTTTGCTAAGGAGAAGATAGGAAATCATTATTTTTTTTAAAGCAAATGAAAAAAGCAGATGCCACATTGATGGTAGAACTTACACACGACCTGATAAACGGATTACAAAAACAGTGACCAAAATCAAATCTGTTTTTATAGCAAGAAAATAAACTAATATGTGAATAAGGCCTTATTCTGTGAACTAAGCCATGTTTAGGACAGTTATTGTCATTATTATATGTCTATGACAAGTTGTTAGCGCACATTAGAAAACTAGAACCTGTCGACACTAGATTACAAATTCATACTTATCAAAAATGCAACAGAAAAGTGCGATGATTCCTATGGCAAGTCAGTAAGATTTGCGTTCTCATTTTACAAGGGCGATTTAAATTGGACGCTATGGTAACTCTGTCACTTTTCATCTGTGCTAGTTTCCAGAAGTCATTCTAAGGCTGCGTAATGACTACACAGTAAATGAGCGGTCATTTTACAGTAATTTAAGCTAACTGTGGCAAAAATATATAAAAAATACAACTAATTCTGGATTTGACAAAATGCCGACGGAGCCCCCCAGAGCACCACAGCCGAACTAGCCTGGGAAAGGAGTGTGATCATCGCCCGGCAGCATCGGACTGGGACCGCCACAGAATCGCCCGACTCCTGCTGCCGCCACAGTATTTGTAAGTATATTCCGACTAGAAGACGCACCCCAATTTTCCCCAAAAAATAGTCCGAAAAATAGGGTAATTTGTGGTCACTGGACAGAAGCAGTGAGAACAGTCTGTAACCTGACAGCATCTGTGGCTCTTCTTTTTGATTAGTCGGCCTGGTGTGACATCATATGTGTGTCATGCTGCAATGACGACGCACATGTGATGACCCAGTCAACCAGATTTGATGATCCAGTCTATTGGCCACAGATTGTTTATGTGACCGTTGGATCAAGTTTCTAATAATTTGCAGAAAAATGACATTACACCTTTTTAGCATAATTACCAAACAGAAGATAACATACACAATAGTACCTAGTAAGCCTTGTCGTGCCTTCTCTTTCAGGTCTCGTACAACAGAAAGACGCTGCTTGTGACGAATGAATGTCGTTTTCTGGCTATCCAAGAATATCATGTGATTTTTTTAGCTGCATCCAGAAAATATTTAAAAAAAAAAGTTATCATTTTTATACACTACATATAATTAAGATAATAAAGCTGTGGTTTAAGCTACTTGAAATTAATTTAATTACCTTCTATTATAGCAGGCTTCACATTTGTCTCTATTATATCAAGACGTTTGTATTTGTGTATCTGTGGGGAAAAATATAGTTACTAATGAATAAGTATCATTTTAAAGTTGATATTAATCAATAGATTTTGGAATAATAATAATTTCCACAATTGGATGTGTTTAAATAAAATGTTCCTGTGCTGAGATAATCTTATAAATGTGCCCCTGCTGTGTACTGTGTAATGGCTGTGTCTCACCGTGCAGAAACATGGTCTGATCATACATCTCCTGTGCAGGGAAGGAAGCAAAAGAAGGTATACAGATATTACAGCATGGGATCACAGCTGATTCTTTCCGTGATATAAAGAATTTTCCTTCCTGTTTTTAAAAAAATGTTTTACATCAAATAAAGAATCAGCTGTAATCCCGTGCTGTCCTGTCTGTATACTCTTTTGCTTCTTCCCCTGCCCAGGAGCTGTGGTATGATCAGACCATGTTCCTGCGAGGTCAGACACAGCCATTACACAGTACACAGCAGGGGCACATTTATAAGATTATCTCAGCACTTGAACATTTTATTTAAACACATCCAATTGTGGAAATTATTATTATTCCAAGATCTATTGTTTAAAATGAACCTCGTTCATGGGAAAACCCCTTTAATAGTGGTATATGTAGCACCCACTTTTAATGCCAATTTCACAAACAGCATTTAACAATGTTTTCGCTGCATTGTTTGTGTTGGGTGCAAAATGAGAGGTTAGTTGAAACTAATAGAGTATGAGAATATCTATATAGAGAATGATGTCGTATTTTAGTAGTTTTTTTTTGGTACAGTGGAATTTCAAAGGAGTTGGCCACTTTTTTTTTTCTGCTGGTCTAACCCTAGGATAGGCCATCAACATCCGATTGGAGGGAGTACGACACCTGGCACCTCAGCCAATCCTTTGTTACCAGAAATTCTTGGATACTGCCGGAACACAGCAGTTTTGTCCTCCTAATAAATAGGGGGTGGACTTTTAGCACTTGGCCACGACCACTATAGTTTTAAAGGAGCTGCTGTGTTTCAGCAGCGTCCAAGAACTTCCGGCTGCAGGTAAGATAATTAGCGGGGTGCTGGATATTAAAACCTCTGGGTGGGATGCGGATCTCTTTGAGAATCTAGCTCCAGAACTTATTTTAAATAAAAGAAGAAGTTACCAGTGTGAGACATCTAATGACTGACAGTTTGTTTCATTTCAAACACACCAGCAGTTGTAGCTCTCCTCTCATAGTGCTGTCAACGCAGCTGTACCATTCCCTCCCACACTCGCTGCCTGTGAGGTGAAAGCTAAAGAAGGGTTAGTAATAGACAGGCACAACTCTGCAGGTGACGGCACTGCGAAAGGACAACTGCTGCTGTAGATGTGTCTGTAAATGAGACAAAGTTCAGAAACTCTGCTGTACTGTGCTAGTTATAATCACACACAGCTCTGCAGTGAGATCATAAGAGCGGTCTTTACATATCACACTGGTAACTCCACCTTTCATATAAAACAAGCTCTGTAGGCAAATTCTCAGAGATATCCAGGTCCTGCCAAGAGATATTAACAGCTTATATACATGTTTAAAAAAACATGCAGATTTCTGTAGAATGAAACATCGGATAGTTGATCTCAAGGTATCATTCTAAACTTTATATTACCGTCATTAACATACTGTCACGATGGTGTTGGGACTATGGGCACTAACCAGGTCCTTAGAACTAGGGGCACTCTAGTCTAATCTAGTACCCTGGATTACACCTGAAGATGCCATGCTATGCTTCTATTTCAACCCTGATCTGTCCTCTCCCCCACCTAGGGTAGTGGAAAGCTGAAGTGTTTCGGAACACACTAACTAGACAAACAAGGGTAGATGGCCATGGATGAATGAAAATACCAGTCATACAAAATACACACCAATCACCACAAGGAAGTTAAAGGAAGGAGAAACCAAATAGGAGAGCATGAGGATGTGAACACAGTCAAAACTCCAAACAATCTTCAGAATAACTCTCCAAACATCAACTCAAACCACGAACTCCAACTCCAGAACAAGGCAGTAAGAACTAACACTGGCAATCCCCAAGTGCCAGAGGCGAGTATATATAGCAGAGGGGAGTGACCAACACTAGACAGCTGAGACAATCCAAGTAGGATAGCTCCAGGAGCTTCAACGGAATAGATTAACCCTTGCATTGCTAGCAAGAAAAAACCTGCACTGTTTAATAAGATGGTGAAGTACTTCTAACCAGTGAAGGAGTTTGTGAAACCAGACACTGCGGTCTTCTGGCCCCTCTCTGTCACAGTATCCCCACGACAGATACTTTTTAAGAGCAAATATGACAAGAAAAACTGACAAAACAGGGCAAAAAACAAAAATTGGGTTTTCCTATTCAGGAGCCAGGGCTCGTTTTAGACAGTGGGGCTCTGGGCAAAAATTTGAAGTGGGGCCCCAAATGTTGACATATTGCACCATCATACAGAAACATTTCTGTTGTATTAACATGCGCTAAGTTCAGGTCGCTAAACGAGCATGATCGACAATACTGAAGTCGTTCAATGCTTGTTTCTTTGCCTCTTTAGGGTAGGTGCACACGTACAGTAATTGGCAGCGCTTTGGAAGCAGCACATGTCCACTGCGTCCAAAGTGCTGCCGGCTATAAAACGCAGGTGAATCCGCATGTGTTCACTGAACCGTGCGGATTCACAGCGTCCAATACATTGTATGGGTGAAATTTATCTTTTTTGTCTGGAGTCTTCAAAAGATAAAGACGTGCTGCGGTCTGGGGAGACATGACGCATGTCCGTCTCCGCAGGTGAGCAGCGGGTGTCTGTGCACGCATAGTGGGCACAGGATTTCTTGAAATCCTATCCACTATGCCGTAACATCTAGCCGCTGCCCAAGTACACAGCGTCCCTACCCTTACTCAGGCTGAGGAAGAATGACTGGTACAGATAGTCCTCGATACAGTATAATGCAGGTCCCATATAGTACATATAGTAGAATGCACTCCCCATGGTCCTTGATAGAGTATAATGCAGATCCCTCAGACAGTAAAATGTAGTTCCCTCAGAGTATAATGCCTCCCCCCTCAGAGTATAATGCAGCCCTCTCAGAGTATAATGCAGCCCCCTCAGAGTATAATGCAGCCCCCACAAAGTATAATGCAGCCCTCTCAAAGTAAAATGCAGCCCCCTCAAAGTATAATGCAGCCCTCTCAAAGTATAATGCCACCCCCTCAAAGTATAATGCCGCCCCCTCAGAGTATAATACAGGCAGCTCAGAGTATAATGCAGCCCCCCCACACACAGCATAATGCAACCTCTTCAGAGTATAATGCAGCCCCCTCAGAGAATAATACAGGCAGCACAGAGTATAATGCATCGTCCTCAGAGGATAATGCAGCCCCCTCAGAGTATAATACAGGCAGCTCAGAGTATAATGCAGCCCCCCACACAAACAGTATAATGCAGCCTCTTCAGAGTATAATGAACCCCCTCAGAGTATAATGCAGCCCCCTCAGAGTATAATACAGGCAGCTCAGAGTATAATGCAGCCCCCCCCCACACACAGCATAATGCAACCTCTTCAGAGTATAATGCAGCCCCCTCAGAGAATAATGCAGCCCCCTCAGAGAATAATACAGGCAGCACAGAGTATAATGCATCCCCCCACACAGTATAATGCATCGTCCTCAGAGGATAATGCAGCCCCCTCAAGGTATAATACAGGCAGCTCAGAGTATAATGCAGCCCCCCACACAAACAGTATAATGCAGCCTCTTCAGAGTATAATGAACCCCCTCAGAGTATAATGCAGCCCCCTCAGAGAATAATGCAGCCCCTCAGAGAATAATACAGGCAGCACAGAGTATAATGCAGCCCCCCCACACAGTATAATGCATCGTCCTCAGAGGATAATGCAGCCCCCTCAGAGTATAATACAGGCAGCTCAGAGTATAATGCAGCCCCACACACAGTATAATGCAACCCCCTCAGAGTACAATGCAGCCCCCCCACACAGTGTAAGGCAGCCTCCCCAGATATTATAATGTAGTTCCCTCAGATTGTAACGCCGCCCCCTCAGAATATAATGTAGCTCACTCAGGGTATAATGCAGCACCACACACAGTATAATTTAGCCCCCCACAAACACACAGTATAATGCAGCCTCCCCACACAATATAATTCAGGCCCCCCACACACAGGATAAAGCAGCCCCCACCACATAGTATAATAGAGCAACCCACACAGTATAATGCAGCCCCCTCACACACACAGTATAATGCAGCCCCCACACAGTGTAGTGCAGTTCCCCCACACACAGTATTGTGCAGCCCACACACAGGATAATGCAGCCCCCCCACATACACACATAGTATAGTGGAGTCTCCCCCCACACAGTATAGTGCAGCAGACACACACTCACCCAGACACACACAGACAAACAATACTTACCTCTTCTCCTCATTCACCCGCTGCTCTGGCTTTTGCAGAGCGTGTCATCAGCTCCACTGCCGGCACACGCTGCTGAGTCACAATGATGCCGATAAGTTGAGTGCGCATGGGTGGGGGGGAAAACCACTGAGCAATCTGTAATAACCAATTACAGATTGCTCAGTGATCATCTGAAGTGCGATCTGGCTGTGTAAACAGATGGGCTAATTCACACATCCACTTATGAGAAAAATGGACTGGTTATTCTTATCAAACTTTGATCAGAGTGTTAGTTGTTTTTCTCGTACATGGAGAGAAAAGTAAAAAAAGGCTCTCCACGTTCTACAGTCATGGACAAAAGTTTTGAGAATGACACAAATATTAATTTTTACAAAGTCTACTGCTTCACTTTTTCTAATGGCAATTTGCATATACTCCAGAATGTTATAAAGAGTGATCAGCTTAACAGCAACTACTTGCAAAGTCAATATTTGGCTAGAAAATGAACTTTATCCCCCAAAACACATTTCAACATCATTGCAGCCCTGCCTTAAAAGGACCAGCTAACCTCTTTTCAGTGATTGCTCCATTAACACAGGTGTGGGTGTTGATGAGGAGATGGCTGGAGATCAATCTGTCATGATTAAGTAAGAATGACACCACTGGACACTTTAAAAGGAGGCTGGTGCTTGGCATCATTGTTTCTCTTCTGTTAACCATGGTTATCTCTAAAGAAACACGTGCAGACATCATTGCAATGCACAAAAATGGCCTAACAGGGAAGAGTATCGCAGCTAGAAAGATTGCACCTCAGTCAACAATCTATCGCATCATCAAGAACTTCAAGGAGAGAGGTTCCATTGTTGCCAAAAAGGCTCCAGGGCGCCCAAGAAAGACCAGCAAGCGCCAGGACCGTCTCTTAAAAGTGTTTCAGCTGCGGGATCGGGCTACCAGCAGTGCAGAGCTTGCTCAGGAATGGCAGCAGGCAGGTGTGAGTGCATCTGCACGCACTGTGAGGCGGAGACTCTTGGAGCAAGGCCTGGTCTCAAGGAGGGCAGCAAAGAAGCCACTTCTCTCCAGAAAAAACATCATGGACAGACTGATATTCTGCAAAAGGTACAGGCAGTGGACTGCTGAGGACAGGGGTAAAGTTATTTTCTCTGATGAATCCCCTTTTCGATTGTTTGGGACATCAGGAAAACGCCTCATTCGGAGAAGACAAGGTGAGCGCTACCACGAGTCTTGTCTCATGCCAACTGTTAAGCATCCTGAAACCATTCATGTGTGGGGTTGCTTCTCAGCCAAGGGAATGGGCTCTCTCACAGTCTTGCCTAAAAACACAGCCATGAATAAAGAATGGTACCAGAATGTCCTCCAAGAGCAACTTCTCCCAACCCTCCAAGAGCAGTTTGGCGATCAACAATGCCTTTTCCAGCATGATGGAGCACCTTGCCATAAAGCAAAGGTGATAACTAAATGGCTCAGGGAACAAAACAGAGATTTTGGGTCCATGGCCTGGAAACTCCCCAGATCTTAATCCCATTGAGAACTTGTGGTCAATCATCAAGAGACGGGTGGACAAACAAAAACCTAAAAATTCTGACAAAATGAAAGCATTGATTGTGCAAGAATGGACTGCTATCAGTCAGGATTTGGTCCAGAAGTTGATTGAGAGCATGCCAGGGAGAATTGCAGAGGTCCTGAAGAAGAAGGGTCAACACTGCAAATATTGACTTGCTGCATTAACTCATTCTAACTGTCAATATAAGCTTTTGTTACTCATATGTTTGCAATTATATTTCTGTCTGTGATAAAAAAAAATCTGTCAAACACACATAAAAACCAGAGGGCAGCAGATCATGTGAAAATATAATATTTGTGTCATTCTCAAAACTTTTGGCCATGACTGTACATTATGTCTGTGAAAATCTTTTCACTGATTTATAAATTTGCTTTGCTGATTTTAATCCTCGGATCAAAATCGGACGTCTCCACTATTTTCTGCAGACTGCTCGTCTGTGAAAAATCACAGGACATGTGAACGGCCCAATAGACTATCACAGGTACGAGTGTGATCCGTGAAAAACACAAATAGCACTTGTGTGTGAAATATGGAAGTCTGAATGAGCCCTAATAATCAATTGCTAACTGGTAAATATTTACTGATCGAAGGATAACGCCGCAAAAGTAATACTATAAACTGAAGGCAGCATTTTAAGGTCACAATACCTTTTCCACCTTGCTCCCCTATTCCTACTTTCCACATGGTTCCAGCATCACCAGAACCATGATAAGCCACCTTAAAATTGTAAGGAAATCAGCATGTAGGTGTTAAAGGTGTATCCAGTAGTAACAGAGACTAAACAGACAACACAAAGGAATGAAGCAAAATTTTAAAAAAACAAAAAAAAATTTAGGTTATATTAAATGTAAAGTTACTGATGTTCTATGGTTTTATATTATTAAAAGATGAAGTTCACAAACATCAATCATTAATGTCTTACCAAACGTAAAGAATCTTCCCATAGAGCTCCTTCCAGCAGTAAAATAATTGCCTCTTCATAATCCTAAAAAACACATTTGGCATTGTTAGGCAGACGGTACCTTGCCTCCCGTCCGTCGGAGTTGAGTTACTAGAATGACTAAATCATGCAAGAGACTTTACTGCGACTGCTTGATAGAGTTTTACATTAGTGAATAGTTATTTATTTACTTTGAAACGGTTTTAATGGTTTCTGGCATATCATTTTCTAGCCACAGTCCTATAATATAAAAGTTGTCCTACGATGGGCACTTTTTAGGGCTCACGTCACACCCTAACAGAGCAGAGAAACATACATACTGTATTTGGTTTCCCAGCCATTCTGTGTTGGAAATGGTTGCAGTTTAGTTTTGGCAGCAGGAAACATTCATTTTTTGGGTTTCTTTTTTACTATTGAACTAGATTAGAATTCAGGACTAATTGTTCTGTCTGATGGACTGGCTGGATATTGGACTATCTGGTACAATACTCTCACAAATGGTTTACTCCCACATCGTAGTCTGTGCAAGCTTGGTACAACTCTCCAGTGTTGGCAAATCATCCAAGCCACCACACATCGTCCTCGATTAATCATAATAGCATTTCTAGCCATCTCTGTCTATTCTCTACGGTAATGCTGCATGAAATCACGTCAGTTAACTGTTTAACACTTTATCAACAACTGTATCATTGAAGCAGCACCAATTATCTCAAACACATCCTAGGAGTAAACATTTCAACAACCTTTTAAATTACAAGTAGATGGAAAGAAAAAGGGCGGAGGTAAGAAACTCAATAATACCGCAGCATACTGTTCTAGTAGCATAGCAGCGTTCCCATACTTCCTCTGCTCCACCAATTTGCCTGCAAAGGAAATAAATATACCTTTGTAAAAATCAAGCCGTCTACTTACTAAGCATTATAACAAAAAACAAGAAGCAAATATCCTAAAATAAAACAAAATAAAAAATATATTGCAAAACATGCATGAAGTTGTAATAATAATAAAAAGGGTATTTGGTAAACATAATTTTGATCAAAAGAATGTACAAGCCATCCCGCCTTTTTTATCAAAATTATGTTTACCAAATACCCTTTTTATTATTATTACAACTTCATGCATGTTTTGCAATATATTTTTTATTTTGTTTTATTTTAGGATATTTGCTTCTTGTTTTTTGTTTTCTCTGTTTAATGGTCATGTGTTTGATATGCATTTACATTTTGCATACACATCAACTTACTTTTTCAGTTCAGACCCAGTTTTTCATTTAGTTCTCAGTGCATTTTGTGCATATAAGGGTGTGACCGCCCTGCTTTTGAGCTGAAAAATCCATCCTGTCTGACCTATGCTTCAACTGGTGGGTTCAGTCCCTCTGCCTTGTTCACATTTACGTCACTTGACAAGTGGAAAGGTTTTTAATATTAGAGTAGGACTGTCCCACAAAGGGTTGCCTTGACGTGGCGGGATGGCTTGTACATTCTTTTGATCAAAATTATGTTTACCAAATACCCTTTTTATTATTATTACAACTTCATGCATGTTTTGCAATATATTTTTTATTTTGTTTTATTTTAGGATATTTGCTTCTTGTTTTTTGTTTTCTCTGTTTAATGGTCATGTGTTTGATATGCATTTACATTTTGCATACACATCAACTTACTTTTTCAGTTCAGACCCAGTTTTTCATTTAGTTCTCAGTGCATTTTGTGCATATAAGGGTGTGACCGCCCTGCTTTTGAGCTGAAAAATCCATCCTGTCTGACCTATGCTTCAACTGGTGGGTTCAGTCCCTCTGCCTTGTTCACATTTACGTCACTTGACAAGTGGAAAGGTTTTTAATATTAGAGTAGGACTGTCCCACAAAGGGTTGCCTTAACGTGGCGGGATGGCTTGTACATTCTTTTGATCAAAATTATGTTTACCAAATACCCTTATTATTATTATTACAACTTCATGCATGTTTTGCAATATATTTTTTATTTTTTTTATTTTAGGATATTTGTTTCTTGTTTTTTGTTTTCTCTGTTTAATGGTCATGTGTTTGATATGCATTTACATTTTGCATACACATCAACTTACTTTTTCAGTTCAGACCCAGTTTTTCATTTAGTTCTCAGTGCATTTTGTGCATATAAGGGTGTGACCGCCCTGCTTTTGAGCTGAAAAATCCATCCTGTCTGACCTATGCTTCAACTGGTGGGTTCAGTCCCTCTGCCTTGTTCACATTTACGTCACTTGACAAGTGGAAAGGTTTTTAATATTACAGTAGGACTGTCCCACAAAGGGTTGCCTTGACGTGGCGGGATGGCTTGTACATTCTTTTGATCAAAATTATGTTTACCAAATACCCTTTTTATTATTATTACAACTTCATGCATGTTTTGCAATATATTTTTTATTTTGTTTTATTTTAGGATATTTGCTTCTTGTTTTTTGTTTTCTCTGTTTAATGGTCATGTGTTTGATATGCATTTACATTTTGCATACACATCAACTTACTTTTTCAGTTCAGACCCAGTTTTTCATTTAGTTCTCAGTGCATTTTGTGCATATAAGGGTGTGACCGCCCTGCTTTTGAGCTGAAAAATCCATCCTGTCTGACCTATGCTTCAACTGGTGGGTTCAGTCCCTCTGCCTTGTTCACATTTACGTCACTTGACAAGTGGAAAGGTTTTTAATATTAGAGTAGGACTGTCCCACAAAGGGTTGCCTTGACGTGGCGGGATGGCTTGTACATTCTTTTGATCAAAATTATGTTTACCAAATACCCTTTTTATTATTATTACAACTTCATGCATGTTTTGCAATATATTTTTTATTTTGTTTTATTTTAGGATATTTGCTTCTTGTTTTTTGTTTTCTCTGTTTAATGGTCATGTGTTTGATATGCATTTACATTTTGCATACACATCAACTTACTTTTTCAGTTCAGACCCAGTTTTTCATTTAGTTCTCAGTGCATTTTGTGCATATAAGGGTGTGACCGCCCTGCTTTTGAGCTGAAAAATCCATCCTGTCTGACCTATGCTTCAACTGGTGGGTTCAGTCCCTCTGCCTTGTTCACATTTACGTCACTTGACAAGTGGAAAGGTTTTTAATATTAGAGTAGGACTGTCCCACAAAGGGTTGCCTTGACGTGGCGGGATGGTTTGTACATTCTTTTGATCAAAATTATGTTTACCAAATACCCTTTTATTATTATTACAACTTCATGCATGTTTTGCAATATATTTTTTATTTTGTTTTATTTTAGGATATTTACTTCTTGTTTTTTGTTTTCTCTGTTTAATGGTCATGTGTTTGATATGCATTTACATTTTGCATACACATCAACTTACTTTTTCAGTTCAGACCCAGTTTTTCATTTAGTTCTCAGTGCATTTTGTGCATATAAGGGTGTGACCGCCCTGCTTTTGAGCTGAAAAATCCATCCTGTCTGACCTATGCTTCAACTGGTGGGTTCAGTCCCTCTGCCTTGTTCACATTTACGTCACTTGACAAGTGGAAAGGTTTTTAATATTAGAGTAGGACTGTCCCACAAAAGGTTGCCTTGACGTGGCGGGATGGCTTGTACATTCTTTTGATCAAAATTATGTTTACCAAATACCCTTTTATTATTATTACAACTTCATGCATGTTTTGCAATATATTTTTTATTTTGTTTTATTTTAGGATATTTGCTTGTTTTGTTTTCTCTGTTTAATGGTCATGTGTTTGATATGCATTTACATTTTGCATACACATCAACTTACTTTTTCAGTTCAGACCCAGTTTTTCATTTAGTTCTCAGTGCATTTTGTGCATATAAGGGTGTGACCGCCCTGCTTTTGAGCTGAAAAATCCATCCTGTCTGACCTATGCTTCAACTGGTGGGTTCAGTCCCTCTGCCTTGTTCACATTTACGTCACTTGACAAGTGGAAAGGTTTTTAATATTAGAGTAGGACTGTCCCACAAAGGGTTGACTTGACGTGGCGGGATGGCTTGTACATTCTTTTGATCAAAATTATGTTAACCAAATACCCTTTTTATTATTATTACAACTTCATGCATGTTTTGCAATATATTTTTTATTTTGTTTTATTTTAGGATATTTGCTTCTTGTTTTTTGTTTTCTCTGTTTAATGGTCATGTGTTTGATATGCATTTACATTTTGCATACACATCAACTTACTTTTTCAGTTCAGACCCAGTTTTTCATTTAGTTCTCAGTGCATTTTGTGCATATAAGGGTGTGACCGCCCTGCTTTTGAGCTGAAAAATCCATCCTGTCTGACCTATGCTTCAACTGGTGGGTTCAGTCCCTCTGCCTTGTTCACATTTACGTCACTTGACAAGTGGAAAGGTTTTTAATATTAGAGTAGGACTGTCCCACAAAGGGTTGCCTTGACGTGGCGGGATGGCTTGTACATTCTTTTGATCAAAATTATGTTTACCAAATACCCTTTTATTATTATTACAACTTCATGCATGTTTTGCAATATATTTTTTATTTTGTTTTATTTAGGATATTTGCTTCTTGTTTTTTGTTTTCTCTGTTTAATGGTCATGTGTTTGATATGCATTTACATTTTGCATACACATCAACTTACTTTTTCAGTTCAGACCCAGTTTTTCATTTAGTTCTCAGTGCATTTTGTGCATATAAGGGTGTGACCGCCCTGCTTTTGAGCTGAAAAATCCATCCTGTCTGACCTATGCTTCAACTGGTGGGTTCAGTCCCTCTGCCTTGTTCACATTTACGTCACTTGACAAGTGGAAAGGTTTTTAATATTAGAGTAGGACTGTCCCACAAAGGGTTGACTTGACGTGGCGGGATGGCTTGTACATTCTTTTGATCAAAATTATGTTAACCAAATACCCTTTTTATTATTATTACAACTTCATGCATGTTTTGCAATATATTTTTTATTTTGTTTTATTTTAGGATATTTGCTTGTTTTGTTTTCTCTGTTTAATGGTCATGTGTTTGATATGCATTTACATTTTGCATACACATCAACTTACTTTTTCAGTTCAGACCCAGTTTTTCATTTACTAAGCATTATGTAAAAGCACTGTGAGTGAAAGTACAGATGCCCCAGCAGACAAGTCTCCCACCACCTGATACGTTCCTAGCCAAATTAGCCATTTTGTCCTCGGAATATTGCAATTGGGAAGCTGTGGATAAGATATGCTGCCAACTACTACATGTAACAAAAGCATCAAGAGCCTTCTCAAGACTTCCACAGCGAGCAAAGATTAGGCCAGCCTGTTCATACTGGTGTCTTGCCAGCAAATGATCTCCATAAGCATCATTAATGGCCTAAAAAAAAAAAACAACAAATCATTTTTGGTGCACTAGAAAGCAACAACTGGCATGACAATAAAATATGTGTTTAGATATAACCTAAATATGCTACAAGACAGCATCTATGAGGGACAGGTCTGCTCTCCTATTACCTTAAACAATATTGTGCCACTTGGTTAGAAGGAGCAAGTGAAGAATATAGTGGACTAGTCCATAGTGTTTATGAGTAGAGCGCTCACCCAGCATGTAGGTGCACATGCAGAGCAGCTCGCCAATCACTGCTGACAGCGAATACAAATGAGGTGGAGGTCAAAATTATTGGCACACTTGAGTTTTTTTATTATAAAAATCTGGTATCCCAATATCTTAAAAAAAAGGTTGATATTTACCAACTACGCATCATTAGGATAAAAGAAAAACCATAGTATATGACATGTTCAGGATTAAAGACACCCACGTCCTAAAACTTTGGAACTTTGGCAAAAATTAAAGCTTCCAAATATTTTTTGTAGCCATCTGCAAACTTTTTGCACTCATTTCTTGGTACTTTCTTCTACTGTAATTCTTTCAAGTTCTTAAATGTTTGCCAAGTTCCTTTTCCCAATAGCCAGTTAAAAAGATTACACTTTTTCCTTCTTAAAGGGAATCTGTCAACAGGATTTTACCTTGCAAACTATTTAAGAAAAATCCAGCGATACCGTTATATGGCCAGTCCATTCCTGTATTACTGAAAAATCAACATTTGAGTTGAAAATGGCTATGCAAGAACTTAACCCCTTAGTGACAGAGCCATTTTGCAGCTTAATGACCAGGCCAATTTTTACAATTCTGACCACTGTCACTTTATGAGGTTATAACTCTGGAACGCTTTAACGAATCCAGCTGATTCTGAGACTGTTTTTTCGTGACATATTGTACTTCACGTTAGTGGTAAAAAAAAATTTCTATGACTTGCTTTTATTTATGAAAAAAATGGAAATACGGCGAAAATTTTGAAAATTTCGCAATTTTCAAATTTGTAACTTTTATGCCGTTAAATCAAAGAGATATGTCACACAAATTTCTTAATAAATAACATTTCCCACATGTCTACTTTACATCAGCACAATTTTGGGAACAAAATTTTCTTTTGTTACGAAGTTATAAGGGTTAAAAGTTGTCCAGCGATTTCTCATTTTTACAACACCTTTTTTTTTTTTTTAAGGACCACATCACATTTGAAGTCACTTTGAGGGGTCTATATGATAGAAAATACCCAAAAGTGACACCATTCTAAAAACTGCACCCCTCAAGGTGCTCAAAACCACATTCAAGAAGTTTATTAACCCTTCAGGTGCTTCACAGGAGCTGAAGCAATGTGGAAGGAAAAAATTGACATTTAACTTTTTTGCAAAAGCTTTACTTCGGAACCAATTTTTTTATTTTCACAAGTGTTAAAAGAAAAAATGAACCACAAAATTTGTTGTGAAATTTCTCCTGAATATGCCGATACCCTATATGTGGGGGTAAACCACTTTTTGGGAGCACGGCAGAGGTCGCAAGGGAAGGAGCGCCGTTTGACTTTTTCAAAGCAGAATTGGCTGGATGCCATGTCGCGTTTAGAGAGCCCCTGATGTGCCTAAACAGTGGAAACCCCCCACAAGTGACCCCATTTTGGAAACAAGACCCCTTAAGGAACTTATCTAGATGTGTGGTGAGCACTTTGAACCTCCAAGTGCTTCACACAAGTTTATAACGTAGAGCCGTGAAAAAAAAAAATCATTTTTTTTCCACAAAAACTATCTTTTCACCCCAATTTTTATTTTCCCAAGGGTAACAGGAGAAATTAGACCACAAAAGTTGTTGTCCAATTTGTCCTGAGTATGCTGATACCCCATATATGGGGGGGGACCACTGTTTGGGCGCACGGCAGGGCTTGGAAGGGAAGCAGCGCCGTTTGACTTTTTCAAACCAAAATTGGCTGGAATTGAGATTGGACACCATGTCGTGTTCGGAGAGCCCCTGATGCGCCTAAACAGTGGAAACCCCCCACAAGTAACACCATTTTGGAAACTAGACCCCCTATGGAACTTATCCAGATCTGCTGTGAGCACTTTGAACCCCCAAGTGTTTCACAAAAGTTTATAATGCCTGTGTGTGAAAAAAAAAAAAAACAATTTTCCACAAAAATGATTTTTTAGTCCCAAATTTTTTATTTTTCACAAGGAAATTGGACCCTAAAAGTTGTTGTCCAATTTGTCCTGAGTACGCTGATACCAAATATGTGGGGGGGTGGGAAACTGTTTGGGCGCACGGCAGGGCTTGGAAAGGAAGTAATAAAGTTTTGTAATGCAGACGTTGATGGGGGTCATGTTCCGTTTGCAGTGCCCCAGATGTGCCTAAACAGTGGAAAATCCCACAAGTGACCCCATTTTGGAAACTAGACCCCCTAAGGAACTTATCTAGAACCCCAAAATGCTTCACAGAAATTTATAAACGCAGAGCCGTGAAAATAAAAAATGTTTTTTTTCCTCAAAAATGATTTTTTTAGCCAGCTATTTTTTATTTTCCCAAGGGCAACAAGAGAAATTAGAACCCCAAAATTGGTGTGCAATTTGTCCTGAGTACGCTGATACCCCATATGTTGGGGTAAACCACTGTTTGGTCGTACGGCAGGGCTCGAAAGGGAGGGAGCACCATTTGACTTTTTGAACGCCACGTCGTGTTTGGAGACCCCCTGATGTGCCTAAATAGTGGAAACCCCTCAATTCTAGCTCCAACCCTAACCAACACACCCCTAACCCTAATCCCAACCCTAATTCCAACCCTAATTGTAACCCTAACCCTAATTGTAGCCCTAACCCTAATTGTAACCCTAACCCTAATTATAACCCTAACCCTAAGGCTAGGTTCATTTTGCGTTTTACCAGCCCGTTCAACACATAGCGTTGACGGGCTGGTAACGGTATAGCATAACGCGATCGCGTTATGCTATACCTGCTAGCGCAGAAGAATCAGCACATGATTCATCTGCGCTAGCGGTGACGGAGCCCAGGCGCTGCAGCCCGCATCTGAGGCTCCGTCACTGAATGATGGCACGTCGCGAACGCATGCCGCTTTACGGGATGCGTCGCGATGCGCCCTCAAATGGGGTGAATGGCAGCGTTAACGGACTGTGTTACACCACGTTATACCGCGGTGTAACGCAGTCCATCTAACGGACTGCCATAACGCAGTATGAACCCAGCCTAACCCTAAATATAACCCTAACACTAACGGAAAAATGAAAATAAATATAATTTCTATATTTTATTATATGTCCCTAACTAAGGTGGTGATAAAGGGGGGGGGGGGGTGATGTACTGTTTTTTTTATTTTGATCGCTGTGATAGTTTATCACAGTAATCAAAATGTACTTTTAGGAGAATGAATGAAAATGTTTTTGAATCTGCTGCCAGGCAGATTCGGCGGGCGCACTGCGCATGCGCCCGCCATTTTGTTTTTACAGGAAGAAGACCCGGGAGCCTGGGGCCTGCCGGAGGGCGGGGGACACAGGGAGGTACAGGGGGGGGGGGGGAAATCGGGGGACCCTAATTTTCTCCCCTCTGATGTGCGATCACATCAGAGGGGAGAGAAATCTTTTTTTTTTTTGCGGTCGCCGTTATACTTAGTATAACGGCGATCGCAACACCGGGGTCGGTAACTACAGAAAATTGCCCACCCCCCCTGGCAGATTCAAGATGGCGGCGCCCACCGGAGGAGGCAGGTGGGCCCGGCGGCCACAAGGGGCATATTGGGGGCCACAAGGGGGGGGGGATCGGGGACCCTTTTTCTCTGTCCTCTGATGTCCGATGACAGAGAAATTAAATGGCACATCAGATTTTATTTTTTTTTGTTGCGATCACCGTTATAGGGTTGATAACGGCGATCGCAACATCGGGTCGGTAAAAACCGACCCGATTCATGTTCTCTGGGGTCTCGGCTACCCTCGGTAGCCGAGACCCCGGAGAAAATGCGCCTCTGGGGGGGGCTATTCACTTTTTCCACAGCGCCGTTAATTAACGGCGCTGTGGTTTAAGTACCCTTAATGACCGCCGTTAAAAGGCGTATTAGCGGTCGTTAAGGGGTTAAGCCTCCATCACTTCAGATCTATTCCCCACAAGCACCACATCTTTCTACTTGACTTACAGCCTTTATGCTGTGTGACTTCAGGCAAAGAAGCCATCAGTCAAGCAGGAAGAGGTGTCATTGGGCAGGCAATAGAACTGGAGTGACATAGGCTTCAGAGCTACACTTCAGCTATACAGTTTAATATGCTTAACAATTCAAACACTGATTTTTCAGTAACAGAGGACCGGATAGTCATGTAAAGGCATTGCTGAACTTGTATTTGTAAAAGCTACATGCACATATGAAAAGTTTGGGCTGTGAAATCCTGTTAACATATTCTCTACAACTATTGTGTAATTTTGGATGCGTGCGTTGGGTAACTATCCTCCTGGAAGACTCGATAACTGAAATCTAGATGTCTTACACTTAAGTGTTGTGAATGTGCTAGAAATGAATTCTGAGCAGAAGCTCCCTCTGGTGGTTACAAACAGTACTGAACTATTCAATGAAGATTGTGAAGATTGGCGATCAGGTGTTACTGACTGGTCTTATATAAGGGAGGTTCCCTCCCATCAGGGTTGCCGGTGATTAATTGTTCTGGTCTCAACTTTTGTTCCTGGTTCACATTGAAGCTTGCTGTTTCGTGCCTGCATCTTCTTCTATCAGATAAGACATTTTCTTCTTTTAGTTTTTTGTGCTTGCTTTTTGCATTTTGTCCTGCACTTCTGTGGGGGTCTGCCAGGTCCCCTCCGGGGGCTTGTGCTCCTCTCAGTTTAGTTCAGCCAGTTGTTTGTTCGTTTGCCTTTTCCAGTTTTTTCAGTGGTTGCTGTTTTGTTGTTACACCAGAGAACTAATTTAGGTGGTAGAGGTCGTGTGATCTCAGGTGTTTTTGCAATTAGTGTGTTGGTATTTTTTGGGTTTTTTTTTGGATTGCAGTAAGTGACCTTCCTATCCTTTTCTTTCTAGGAAGATTGGGCCCCAACGTTTGCTCAAACTGTTTTCTGTCTGTGTCTGTGTTTCTTCTTGTCTAACCGCCATTACATGTTTGGGGGCTTCCTATGTTCTTTGGGGATCTGCTCCGGGCAGATAGTTTTCCTCTTTCTATCTTTAGGTGTAGTTAGCTTCTCAGGCTGTGACGAGGCGTCTAGGACCAATGTAGGTACGCTCCACGGCTGCCTTTAGTTGTGGTGGTTAGTCAGGGTACTGCAATCCAATAGATTCCAACCTCTCTGGTGTATTTCCTTTTTTTTTTGCCTGCTCTCCTCAGCTACCAAATGATAACACTTAAGCCCCCGTCACACTAAGCGAAATCGCTAGCGAGATCACTGAAGCATCACCGATTTTGTGACGCAACAGCGACCTAGCCAGGGATCTCGCTTAGTGTGACACGCAGCGATGACCAGCCACCCTGCTCGGTATCGCTGATCGTCGTCGAATGGCCTGGACCATTTTTTCATTGTTGGTGTCCCGCTAGCCAGCGCGCATCGATGCATGTGACAGAGGGAGACCAACGATCAGCGAGCTCCCAGCACTGCACAGCAGAAGCTGGTATCCAGTGTACACATCTGGTAACTAAGCACCGAGCAGTGCTTAGTTACCCGATGTTTAGCCTGGATACCAGCGTGCTCGCTGGTCCTGATCGCTGGTGAGTCTGCCTATGTGACAGATCAGCAGCGATCAGCTAACGATGTCCCAGCGATCCCATCCACGTCGGATCATTGGTGGGATCGCTGGGACATTGAAAAGTGTGACGGGACCCTTAGAAGCTTTTTTCACTGTAAAATGCTCTGATAATCCTCCAATTCCATTGTTCCTGTAACATGTTAAAGTTTTCCTGTCCCATAGGTAACAGAGCAGCCCACAAGAATATGTCTCAGTGTAGATATAGGGTGCATTTTTCTTTATGTTTCATTTGTCCCCTATAAAACAGCGCAAGTTTGGATTGGCAAAGGGCACTATTTTTTTGTGTCATCTCTCCACAGAACATTTTCCCAGACGGATTGTGGTTGGTCTATGTAACTTTTGTCATAGTACAGTAAAGGGTATGCCACACTAAACAATATCGCTAACGGGATCGCTAAAAAACGTCACTATTTAGCGATCCTGTTAGCGATGTTGTTCAGTGCGGCAGCTTCCAGCGACGAGCTTCCTGCTGTGATCTCGCTCGTCGCTGGAATCGTTCCGGACCCTATTTTCTCGTCGGCGCTCCCGCTGGGTAAGTATCTAATCGCTGTGTGGCACCTTTTCTTAGCGATTTAGCGGTACTTTTGTACCGCTAAAGTTGTTAAGAAGATCGCTAACGGCGATAGCGTCGTTAACTATATCGCTAAATGCGGCAGCATTTAGCGATATAGAAACAATCCCGCTAGCGATCGCATTAGTATGCGTCGTTATTGTGATCGCTAGCGGGATTGTTTAGTGTGGCAGTACCTTTACTCCTAGAGCCCTGTTTTGTTCAGTGTGCAGCGTATGGTACTGGTTGAAATCTCTTTGGATGGTCTTCATGATTTCTTTGCCAGAGATCAAAGCCAATCTTCGTAGATTACTCTTCTCAATTTTACGCTTTCCAAAACCTCCAGAAAGGTTCTCGACACTTCCATGTTAGCAAAGTTCTTGATACAATTTTGAACTGTTGAAGACAGAATGCCAAGGTCTTTGGAGGTAGTCTTGTATGTTTTAGACTGCTTGTGAATGGTGATAATAGCAATTCTGGTATGCTCAGACAACTCGATTGTCTTTGCCATTGTGATCAAGGAACAGGCAATAAAACTGGCCTTTGTAAGCATGAAATCCAGCATTCAGGGGCTAATTAAAGTCATATGAGCTTCGACAACATTGGGACAGGCGAGTCTAATATCTTATTTTCACAAGTTAATCAGTTTTGGCCCTTTGTTTCAACATGAACAAAGGGTGCCATTATTGTGTTCTGGCATGGTTTTCAATTTTGTATATTTTTTTTTCCTGCCTATTTTTGTAATCTTTTTGTGCTTTTCTGTATCACAAATATGAAGATGTATATATCAAATGGCTTGCGCTATCTCATGAGATACAGTTAGGTCCATAAATATTTGGACAGAGACAACATTTATCTAATTTTGGTTCTAGACATTACCACAATGAATTTGAAACAAAACAAATCAGATGCAGTTGAAGTTCAGACTTTCAGCTTTCATTTGAGGGTATCCACATTAAAATTGGATGAAGGGTTTAGGAGTTTCAGCTCCTTAACATGTGCCACCCTGTTTTTAAAGGGACCAAAAGTAATTGGACAATTGACTCCAAGGCTATTTCATGGACAGGTGGGCAATCCCTTCATTATATCATTCTCAATTAAGCAGATAAAAGGGCTGGTGTTGATTTGAGGTGTGGTGTTTGCATTTGGAAGGTTTAGCTGTGAAGGAAACATGCGGTCAAAGGAGCTCTCCATGCAGGTGAAACAAGCTATCCTTAAGCTGCAAAAAACAGAAAAAACCCATCCGAGAAATTGCTAAAACTTTAGGAGTGGCAAAATCTACAGTTTGGTACATTCTGAGAAAGAAAGAAAGCACTGGGAACTCATTAATGCAAAAAGACCTGGGCGCCACGGAAGACAACAGTGGTGGATGATCGCAGAATACTCTCCATGGTGAAGAGAAACCCCTTCACAACAGCCAACCAAGTGAACAACACTCTCCAGGAGGTAGGCGTATCAATATCCAAATCTACCATAAAGAGAAGACTGCATGAAATTAAATACAGAGGGTTCACTGCACGGTGCAAGCCACTCATAAGAATCAAGAATAAAAAGGCTAGGCTGGACTTTGCTAAAAAACATCTAAAAAATCCAGCACCGTTCTGGAAAAACATTCTTTGGACAGATGAAACCAAGATCAACCTCTACTAGAATGATGGAAAGAGAAAAGTATGGCGAAG
The DNA here is from genome assembly GCA_033576555.1 of Oophaga sylvatica. Lineage (NCBI taxonomy): Eukaryota > Metazoa > Chordata > Amphibia > Anura > Dendrobatidae > Oophaga > Oophaga sylvatica. Next base: position 341,783,448 of record JARQOD010000001.1, read on the forward strand.
GCGTGGTACAGCTCATGATCCAAAGCATACCACATCATCTGTAAAACATGGCGGAAGCAGTGTGATGGCTTGGGCATGCATGGCTGCCAGTGGCACTGGGTCACTAGTGTTTATTGATGATGTGACACAGGACAGAAACAGCCAAATGAATTCTGAGGTATTCAGAGCCATACTGTGTGCTCAGATCCAGCCAAATGCAGCCAAACTGATTGGTCGTCGTTTCATACTACAGATGGACAATGACCCAAAACATAAAGCCAAAGCAACCCAGGAGTTTATTAAAGCAAAGAAGTGGAATATTCTTGAATGGCCAAGTCAGTCACCTGATCTCAACCCAATTGAACATGCATTTCACTTGTTAAAGACTAAACTTCAGACAGAAAGGCCCACAAACAAACAACAACTGAAAACCACCGCGGTGAAGGCCTGGCAGAGCATCAAAAAGAAGGAAACACAGTGTCTGGTGATGTCCATGAGTTCAAGACTTCAGGCAGTCATTGCTAACAAATGGTTTTCAACCAAGTACTAGAAATGAACATTTTATTTACAATTATTTAATCTGTCCAATTACTTTTGGTCCCTTTAAAAACAGGGTGGCACATGTTAAGGAGCTGAAACTCCTAAACCCTTCATCCAATTTTAATGTGGATACCCTCAAATGAAAGCTGAAAGTCTGAACTTCAACTGCATCTGATTTGTTTTGTTTCAAATTCATTGTGGTAATGTCTAGAACCAAAATTAGATAAATGTTGTCTCTGTCCAAATATTTATGGACCTAACTGTATCTACCATGGTGTACGTGCCATTTAGGGCTGCCAATAAAGTTAAATACAACTCTAAAGTATGTAGATAAAAATACAGTTGTGGACAACCATTTTGAAACAGATTGCCATGAAAATTAACTTGATTATAAAACCTCCATTTCCACTTAATTTCAGCCCTGACACAAAATGCCAAGTTTCCATCATTACAATGATTTTCTCGTTAGCTCAGGAGAGAAAGTGTTAATGAGGAGAAGCAGCAGAAAAATTCAATCAGCATGAGAGTGATGAAAGCATATTGGTTGCTTTAATAGGGAACTGAAATCATTGTCTTCTTCTCCATGGTTACCTCCAAAAGGAAATTTGTGCAGTTATCACTGCTTTGCATCAAAAGGACTTTACATCACTGCTAATAAGATTGCTCCTAAATCAACCATTTATTGGATCATCAAGAACTTCAAAAAGAGAGGTCCAATTGCTGAGAAGAAGGTTTCATGGTGCCCAAGAAAGTCCAGCAAGTGCCAGGATGTCTCCTAAATAGGATTTAGTTATTGGATAAGATCTACAACAGTGCAGAGCTTGCTCGGGAATGGCAGCAGGCATGCATCATGGCATTTGCACACAAAGTGAGGCAAAGGCTTTTGGAGGCTGGCCTGGAGTCAAGAAGAGTAGCAAAGGAGCTACTTATCTCCAAGAAAAACATCAAGAACTGATGACTGGTTAAGTGTTATTTTCTTTTATAAATCCCACTTCAGACTGTTTGGGACATCTGGAAGAATAAATGTCTAGAGATCTAGAGAAGAAAAGGTGAGTGCTACCAAGAGTCCTGTGTCATGCCAAAAGTAAAACATCCTGAGACCATTTCCTCTGTGGGGTTAATTTTCATCCAAGGGAGTGGGTTCACTCACAATTTTGCCTAAGGACACTGTCATGAATAGAGAATGGCATCTAAACATCCTCCAAGATCTTCTCCCAACAATCTAGGAGCAATTTGGTGATAAACAATGCTTTTTCAGCACGATGGAGCACCATGTCACAAAGCAAAAGTGTAGCCACTCGCTGAACAAATATTGAAATTTTGGTTCCAAAGCCAGTGTATTCCTCAGATCTTGATACTATTAAGGGTAAGTTCACAGGAACCGCTTTTTCTGTAGCAAAAGCTGATATCTTGGCAGGAAAGAAGATTCAAAAAAAAAAAAAAAAGAATGTTTTCGTTGGTTTTTTCGCTGTGTTTTTGGCATGCTTGATTTGTCTCTTGAGCATGCTGATAAAGTTTAGTGTTGAAAAAAAAATTCTATTCTATAGAATCAGGTTTTGGCACAAAAAAACGCAGCAAAACCTGCATTTTTGGTGTGTTTGTCACCAACCATTCATTGCAATGGGTGGAAAACACAAAAAAAAAGTTGAAAGTAATATGCTCGATTGTACAAAAAAACATGCAAAGCACAAAATCATGATGACAAAAAAAACAAGCTGTGTGCATGAGATTTCTGAAATCTCATAGACTTTGCTGGTACTGTAAAACGCAACTGAAAATTTGAATTAAAAAAAAAAACGCCTGGTGTTAACTTAGCCTAAAGGGAATCTGTCACCCCCTGGGACGTACATAACATATTAATATGGGCATACAGGTGATAGAAGTGTTACACTAGTCCTACCTGTATGTCTCAAACTAGAGGTCTTGTTGTTCAGAAATTGTATTTTATAAACAAATTGACCCCTGCGCCTCCAATAACTGCTCAAAGTAGTAGTAGTAACAATGCTGAGGGATCCACCAAGTGAGAATAAATGAACTTAAATGCTGGTCCAAAAAGGAACCATAAGTGATCCAATGAGAAACTTACTTGAATCCTATGAATGGTGACACGTGTTGGGACATGGAAACCCGGCTCCTCAGAGAGATGACAGTAAACACAGGGCGCATGTTGGCATGAAAAACGAACAGGCAGGCAATCTAGCAGGGGAGCGTCCTCCCTAGAAAGCAAGGTGCCTCCTGAACTGGCGCGCGTACCTGCGTTAGTGTAATGCGGTGTCCTGCGGCCAAAGGACGCCGTAAAGAGAAGACGGGATAGATTGGAGGTGGAAATGGAAGGACGGGTGACGTCACCACAGGATAGGGGCCGAGGAGAGTCAATTCTATCCAACGCGTTTCAAAGGCACACAGGCCTTCTTCATCAGGGATGGAGACCAGCTGAGCCACCGATCTTAAATCACTATCGGTGTCCACCACTCCTCCCCCAAAATTGATGGCACATGTCACCATAATAAAATCAATTTACTTATATATCTAATTGCTAAAGAAAAGCTGTGGCTGTGGTATACCTAAGTGGTTAGTTAAAATCAAAATTTTATTAGTGAGCAAACATTAAAATAATAATACGTATATGTGTACCTTACAAATTATTAAAACCTATTTTGATGATTGCTGACCCACAGAGCCATAAATCTAGTTAAAAAATGTATGTAAGTGTACTTACTTATTAATTTTATGTGATCTAAGTGGTTCAAAATCGACACATTAATAAAAATGAAAATGAAATAATTGCCCTATGGGCAAATATCCAGTAAGACTAATAGTAACCGATAAAACATATGGCTTAAAAAATAAAGATAATAATAAAACTAGAAATATACTGGCTAGAACAAATAATTATATATTGCTTTAGCTAGTTATAAGATGCTCGCTTATAATTATTAGCCTAAAAACATTCAAATGCTTATGAGAAAGCAAAAAGCTCTATCTCCTGGTTTAACCCTCTAGGGGCCAGACTATCTAAAGTAAAAATCCAGCGTGCCTCAATACGTGACATCCGTTTAAGATAGTCACCACCTCTGCTATTTTTTCAGACTATTTGGATCCCACAAAAACAGGCACCCCTCACGGACTTATTATGGTGATCCGAAAAGTGCCAGGATAGTGGGTGCCCACTGAAGCCTTTCTTGATGTTATTAAAATGTTCTTTAATCCGGTCCTTCAGTTTCCGTTTAGGTTGACCCACATAAATTTTCTGGCAGGGGCACTGTATTAAATAGATTACCCCAGTGGTGAAACATGAAATTGAGTCTTTAATATAATATTGCTGTTGGTTATGTGTATCATAAAACATAATTTGTTTCACTTTACGAAAAGTAGTAGCGATACAACATGAACAGGTGCCGCATGGTGTAAAACCTTTTGATGCAGCACTTGTAAATTTAACCATTTCATTTCCCACAGTCGGGGCTACCAGGTTGCCTATTGATTGGGCTTTCCTGAATACGAACTTGGGGCATTTTGGTAAAAATTCCCCAATTTTTTTGTCACCCTGAAGGATACACCAATATTTACGAATAATATTTGTAAATTGTTGGTGATTATGGTGATACTGAGTGATAATCGGCAGATCGTAAATTTGTTCCGCAATAGTAGGTCTAATACTCAGGTTGGGTTGAGATTTGTGGACTAAGGTATGTCTGGACACCAGTCCAACTTCCCTTTTAGATGTTTGTAGAGCAGATTCTGAATTACCTTTTTCAAGGAATTGGCTAATCAAGTGGTCAGCTTCTTTATTATACTCCTGTATGTTAGAACAGTTACGTCTAACCCGCGTAAATTGGCCCTTAGGGATGTTGGTCAGCCATACAGGGAGATGGCAGCTATGGATATCAATGTAACTATTGACATCAACATCTTTACGGTGACACCTGGTGTGAATAGCCTCTTTTTCCACATATATTTCCAAATCTAAAAAATTTATACTGTTTGGACTTGTAGTAGACGTGAATTCCAGTCCAAATTCCAGCAAGTGTCTTTTTATTACGGCTTCCACTTCCAACAGTTACCATTTTAGGGTACGCTCATACATCTACTTTTTTTATTCGTATTTTTGCAGTAAAAAACGCATTTTACTGTCTCAGTAAAGTGAATCAAATTGCTGAAATCTAATGCACATGTTGCCCACTTTTTCCTTGCAGATTTGAAGTAGTTTCAAATCTGCAGCATGTCAACATGGTCAGCTTCATTTTTCACCCATTCTAATGAATGGGGAAAAAAAACATGCGGTGCCTGGAAGAAATCTCTGACTCCTGTTTTCATTATCAAACCATCCCCCTGTCACGCCTTATGGTACCTACAGTACCTATTCCGCCCTTCTATGGGCACCGGCTTCAGCGTTCTTCTGTGCAGGCGCCGGCGAGTCACTGCTACTTCCGTTGCAGTTATCTCCGGATTGCAGTGATACAGTTCTCTCCCCATTATGCATACATGGGTGGCAGGGGCACCTGAAACTCTATGGTTCCTAACTATGCAGGGAAGAAGGAAGTGGGGAAAGCACCTTATCGCCGTGCACGTCGACACCTGCACAAAAGAACTCTGAAGCCAATGCCCATAGAAGAGGGGTGTAAGTAGTGTATAATCGCACCAATGCAGGGAGCAAGTGCAGGATACCGGGCCACCATTACGCATCACAGGGCACTATGATGCTGATGGGAGGAGGGGTGGTATGATTATGAAGACAGAAGGCAGAGATTTCTTACAGGCACCACATGCCCCGAAGCCTGGAAGAAATCATTAGCATATAGAAATAAAAAACAATTTCTCAACAAGAAGACCATTAATATGAGGCATGCAGGTAGGACTAGTGTAACATTTCTATTACCTGTATGCCCATATTAATAGGTCATATACAATCCCTAAGGGTGACAGATTCCGAACCTGTGGTCAATCCTCAAAAAGCCAGTGGACAAACAAAACAGAGATTCTGCTAAACTCCAAGCACTGATTAGGGAAAAATTGGTTGCCATTATTCAGGATTTGGCTCAGAAGCTGATAGTCATTTGCAGGGCCGGACTGGCCATCTGGCAATTCTGGCAAATGCCAGAAGGGCCTGTCTGGTTGTGGGCCGCTGTTGTGAATGGGTTTGAGATGAGTTCGGAGCAGAGGCTTCCTCTGGTGGTTACAAGCGGTGCTGGTCTGTCCAGTGATGATTGTGAGGATTGGGAATCAGGTGTTACGGACTGGTCTTATATAAGGGAGTCACCTTCCCATCAGGGTTGCCGGTGATCAATTGTTCTGGTCTCAATCCTTGAATCCTGTTTCCCTTGTAGCCTGCTGTGTCGTGTCTGCATCTCCTGCTATCAGATAAGACATTTTCTTCTTTTTGTTTTTGTGCTAAATTTTTGCATTTGTCCTGCACTTCTGTGGGGGCCTTCAGAGTCCCCTCCGGGGGCTTTTGCCCTCTCAGTTTAGTTCAGCCACTGATGTTTGTACTTTTGCTTTTTACAGTTTTTTCAGTGGCTGCTGTTTTGATTTTGTTACACCAGAGAACTAATTTAGGTGGTAGAGGTCGTGTGATCTCAGGTGATTTTGAAATTAGTAGAGTTGGTGCTTTTCAGGGTTTTCTGGGATTGCAGTAAGTACCCTTCCTATCCTTTTCTATTTAGTTAGTTTGGGCCCCAGCGTTTGCTCATACTATTTTCTTTCTGTGTCAGTATTTCTTCTTGTCTAACCGCCATTACATGTTTGGGGGCTTTCTATTATCTTTGGGGTTCTGTTCCGGGCAGATAGCTTTCCTATTTCTATCTTTAGGTGTAATTAGTTTCTCAGGCTGTGACGAGGCGTCTAGGACCAACGTAGGAACGCTCCACGGCTGCCTCTAGTTGTGGTGGTTAGTCAGGGTACTGCAATCTCATAGATTCCAACTGCTCTGGTGTATTGCCTTTTTACCTGCACTCCTCAGCTACCAAATCATAACAGTATCACCGGCCAAAAATTTAATATTGTATGGTACTCACAGAAGGGAAAAATATTGTGAAATAAAAAAAAAAAAAAAAAGGTTGTCAGAGATATTTTTCTGTTTGTTGCATTTTTTTTTTTTTTTTTCCCTCTGTATCTCTGGGTGCTGGGGAGGATCTTTTCTCTCAATGGAGTTTGCACAGTTGTCTGGCCGTGTGGATCAGCTTGCCACTGAGGTTCAGAGTATTGCTGCATATCTTGCTAGGTTGCCTGTTGTGGAACCTAGGATCCCCATGCCAGATTTGTTTTTAGGGGATCGAGCTAAGTTTCAGAATTTCAAAAATAATTGTAAATTGTTTTTTGCCTTAAAATCTAAGTCCTCAGGGAATGCAGAGCAGCAGGTTCAAATTGTCATCTCTCTCCTGCGCGGCGATCCTTAGGATTGGGCTTTTTCCCTGACACCTGGGGATCCTGTTTTGAGTGATGTTGATGCATTTTTTCAGGCTTTGGGGTTATTGTACGATGAGCCTAATGTCACTGATCAAGCTGAAAAAGCCTTGTTGGCATTAAATCAGGGGCTTGATGACGCTGAGTTATACTGTCAGAGATTCCGTAGGTGGGCAGTCCTGACCAAGTGGAATGACGACGCTTTGGCGGCCCTTTTCCGGAAGGGTTTGTCAGATAATGTAAAGGATGTTATGGTGGGATTCCCTGTCCCCTCTGGTCTGAATGATTCTATATCATTAGCGATTCAAATTGACAGACGTTTGCGTGAGCGGAGAAGTATGCGTGGAATAGTGTTGCCTTGTGAACCTGCTTCTGAATCCATGCAGTGTGATAGAGTGGTGTCTGGGGCACAGCGTCATGAGTTTCGAAAGCGCAATGGGTTATGTTTCTACTGTGGTGATGCCTCTCATGCTATTTCAGTCTGCCCTAAGCGGGGAAGACGTTTTGCACGCTCAGTTGTCTTGGGTAATGTTCAGACTAAGTTTTTATTAACTGTCACTCTGATATGCTCTCTGTCCTCATTTTCTGCTCAGGCTTTCGTTGATTCTGGAGCAGCTATTAACCTGATGGATTATGATTTTGCTAAACGTTGTGGGTTTCCCTTGATACCCCTACAGAAGTCTATTCCCCTACTGGGGATCGATTCTACCCCTTTGGCTGAGAATAAACCTCAGTTCTCTACTCAGGTGATAATGAGGGTTGAACCTGATCACCAGGAGTGCTGCAAATTTTTGGTTCTGTATAATCTGCATGATATTATCGTACTGGGTTTCCCTTGGTTACAGTCTCATAATCCTGTTTTGGATTGGAAATCTGTGTCTGTAACCAGTTGGGGCTGCCAATGTGTTAATACCAACACTCCTGTTTTTTCTGCCTCCCCCCAGGCTCAGGATGTTCCTGACTTTTTGATTGATTTTTCTGATGTGTTTAGCGAAAGTAAATCTGCATCCTTGCCTCCCCATAGGAGCTATGACTGCGCTATTGAATTAGTGCCGGGTAGTAAATTCCCTAAAGGTCGCCTTTTTAACTTGTCTGTACCTGAACATGACGCTATGCGGTCTTATATCAAGGAATCATTGGGGAAGGGTCATATCAGACCATCCTCTTCACCCTTAGGTGCCGGTTTTTTCTTTGTGGCCAAAAAGGATGGTTCATTAAGGCCGTGTATTGATTATCGTCTTTTGAACAATATTACTGTGAAATATCAATATCCGTTACCCTTGATTTCTGACCTGTTTTCCAGAGTGAAAAACGCTACTTGGTTTACCAAGCTTGACCTCAGGGGGGCGTATAACCTTATTCGCATTAAGCACGGGGATGAATGGAAGACGGCATTCAATACCCCTGAAGGGCATTTTGAGTACCTAGTGATGCCCTTTGGGCTCACTAATGCTCCTTCCGTCTTCCAGTCCTTCATGAATGACATTTTCAGGGATTTTGTGGACAAATTTCTGATTGTTTATTTGGATGATATCTTGATTTTTTCTAATGACTGGGACTCTCATGTGAAACATGTTCGAACTGTATTCCAGATTTTGAGAGACAATGCTCTGTATGTGAAGGGATCAAAGTGTCTTTTTGGCGTACAGAGGATCTCATTTCTGGATTCATTTTGTCCCCATCTGTTATTGAAATGGACCCGGTCAAGGTTCAGGCCATCTGTGATTGGGTCCAACCTACTTCATTAAAGGCTCTTCAAAGATTTTTGGGTTTTGCCAATTTTTATCGTAAATTTATTGGTAATTTCTCGGTTATTGTTAAACCATTAACTGATTTGACCAAAAAGGGTTCTGATGTGGTGAATTGGCCTCCTTAAGCAGTCTCTGCATTTCAGGAACTTAAGCAAAGATTCACTTCTGCTCCTGTTCTACGGCAGCCTGATGTTTCTCTGCCATTTCAGGTGGAGGTTGATGCCTCTGAAATTGGGGCAGGTGCCGTTTTGTCCCAAAAAGATCCAGAGACCTCTAAAAGTAACCCTTGTGCCTTTTTCTCTCGAAAATTTTCTCCTACTGAACGTAATTATGACGTGGGTAATCGGGAGTTATTGGCCATGAAGTAAGCTTTTGAAGAGTGGAGACATTGGCTGGAGGGAGCCAAACATCAGGTGGTGGTCCTTACGGACCATAAGAATCTGGTCTATCTGGAATCTGCCAAGCGACTCAATCCTAGACAGGCCAGGTGGGCCTTGTTTTTCACACGTTTTAATTTTGTGGTTTCCTTTCTTCCTGGCACTAAGAATGTTAAGGCGGATGCCCTCTCGAGGAGTTTCCTTGCGGACTCTCCTGAGTTATCTGATCCTTCTGTTATTTTGAAAGAGGGTGTAGTTCTTTCCGCCATCTCGCCCAATTTGAGACTTGCTCTGGAGGGGTGTCAGGAGGATAGGCCCGAGTGCTGCCCTGTTGGAAAATTGTTTGTCCCGGACCAGTGGAAAAAGAGTGTGATGTCTGAGATTCATTGTTCCGCATTGGCTGGGCATCCCGGAATTTTTGGTACCAGAGACTTGGTTAGTCGGTCCTTTTGGTGGCCTACCTTGTCTCGTGATGTCAGGGAATTTGTGCAGTCCTGCGGGATTTGCTCTCGCTCCAAGCCTTGCTCTCGCTCTAGTGGTTTGTTGATGCCATTGCCTGTGCCCAAGAGACCATGGACCCATATCTCTATGGATTTCATTTCCGACCTTCCTGTTTCTCAGAGAATGACCACCATCTGGGTAATTTGTGATAGGTTTTCCAAAATGATACATCTTGTGCCATTACCTAAGTTGCCTTCCTCCTCTGAATTGGTGCCGTTGTTCCTTCAGCACGTGGTTCGTTTACACGGCATTCCTGAGAACATTGTGTCTGACAGAGGAGTCCAGTTTGTTTCCAGATTTTGGAGGACTTTTTGTTCTAAACTGGGTGTTCAATTGTCTTTCTCCTCGGCATTTCATCCTCAGACCAATGGTCAAACTGAGAGAACAAACCAGACATTGGAGACTTATCTAAGATGCTTTGTGTCTGCTGATCAGGATGACTGGGTCTCTTTTTTGCCTTTGGCTGAGTTTTCTCTTAATAATAGGGCTAGCTCTGCCACTTTGATGTCTCCATTTTTCTGTAATTCTGGGTTTCACCCTCGATTTTCTTCAGGACAGACGGAGGCTTCTGTCTGTCCAGGTGTTGACTCTGTTGTGGAGCGTATGCAACAGATTTGGGACCAGGTAGTGGAGAGGTTGTCCCTCTCTCAGGAGAAGGCCCAGCGGTTTGCTAACCGGCATAGGACTGATGGTCCTCGGTTTAAAGTAGGGGACTTGGTCTGGTTGTCCTCAAAAAATATTCCTATGAGAGTAGCATCTCCTAAATTTAAGCCTAGGTTCATTGGACCTTATAAGATCATGGAGATTATTAATCCTGTTTCTTTTCGTTTGCTTCTTCCAGGGACATTTAAGATCCATAACGTGTTCCACAAGTCCTTGTTGAAGAGGTTTGTTGAGCCAGTGGTTCCTGCTGCTGTGCCTCTTGACCCTGTTTTGGTTGAGGGCAATCTGGAGTATGTGGTTGAGAAAATATTAGATTCTCGTTTTTCTAGACGGAAACTCCAGTATTTGGTTAAATGGAGAGGTTATGGTCAGGAAGACAATTCTTGGGTGTTTGCTTCGGACATCCATGCTAGGAGACTTATCCGTGCGTATCATAGAACTCATCCTGACCGACCTGGTTGCTCAAATGAGGGTTCGGTGACCCCTCCTCAAGGGGGGGTACTGTTGTGAATGGGTTTGAGATGAGTTCTGAGCAGAGGCTTCCTCTGGTGGTTACAAGCGGTGCTGGTCTGTCCAGTGAAGATTGTGAGGATTGGGAATCAGGTGTTACTGACTGGTCTTATATAAGGGAGTCACCTTCCCATCAGGGTTGCCGGTGATCAATTGTTCTGGTCTCAATCCTTGAATCCTGTTTCCCTTGTAGCCTGCTGTGTCGTGTCTGCATCTCCTGCTATCAGATAAGACATTTTCTTCTTTTTGTTTTTGTGCTAGATTTTTGCATTTTGTCCTGCACTTCTGTGGGGGCCTTCAGGGTCCCCTCTGGGGGCTTTTGCCCTCTCAGTTTAGTTCAGCCACTGATGTTTGTACTTTTGCTTTTTACAGTTTTTTCAGTGGCTGCTGTTTTGATTTTGTTACACCAGAGAACTAATTTAGGTGGTAGAGGTCGTGTGATCTCAGGTGATTTTGAAATTAGTAGAGTTGGTGCTTTTCAGGGTTTTCTGGGATTGCAGTAAGTACCCTTCCTATCCTTTTCTATTTAGTTAGTTTGGGCCCCAGCGTTTGCTCATACTATTTTCTTTCTGTGTCAGTATTTCTTCTTGTCTAACCGCCATTACATGTTTGGGGGCTTTCTACTATCTTTGGGGTTCTGCTCCGGGCAGATAGCTTTCCTATTTCTATCTTTAGGTGTAATTAGTTTCTCAGGCTGTGACGAGGCGTCTAGGACCAACGTAGGAACGCTCCACGGCTGCCTCTAGTTGTGGTGGTTAGTCAGGGTACTGCAATCTCATAGATTCCAACTGCTCTGGTGTATTGCCTTTTTACCTGCACTCCTCAGCTACCAAATCATAACAGGCCGCCTTGTCTGCTACTTTCTTAACAGAATCGGTGTTCTCAAGATACCCATACTGTTAAGAGTTGTGACGGAGCACAAAGTCACTGACTCCGTCACTTACCCCAGCAGGCCACGGGTATCATAAGAAATCTTGGTCTTGTAGTAAATCTTGCTTTCCTCCATCCAGGGTAATATTAGTAATATATCCAATCTGGTGCTTGGGGACGGGTACAACATGGGCCTGTGTGATTTCAAATGCCAGGGCTGAATTTCAGGCCCAGTCCGTACCTGGTCATTTGCTAGGCCAAAATGCCGAAGTCTTGAAAAAAAAGGGTCAAAACTGCAAATGTTGAGTCTTTGCATAGACTTGATGTATTTGTCCAAAAAAGTTTTTAAACAGAAACTTATGAAATGCTTATAATTGTACTTCAGTAATCATAGAAACATCTGTGTAAAAGATATAACAATGAAATAATGAAGCAGCAAACTTTGTGGAAACAAAATTTGAGTCAGCCTCAAAACTATTGGCCATGAATGTATACATTTTTTAAAGATATGTCACTCACTTTATATTCACTAGATCCAACAGGATGAAGTTTTAGGGCTTCAGTGTAGAGATTCTGATCTTTAACCAAGTTTAGAAATTCTATAAAATGCTCTTGTCCTGTGGTAACAAGATGATTGATAGTCATAGATAAATTCATACTACATTACAAATCGGTCAAACTGTGCCAAATTATTAATATTGATCACTTACACCTCACAAGCTCAACAAATAGGATTTGTCAAGTGTACTATATTCAACATTGAGTTCATGCCATTTATTTAGCCTTAACCTAGCTGAATGGGAGTAACTACCAATACATTTTAATAATTCAAATTAAATGGGAATTAAAATATTGTAAATAATAGTCCATTTCTCCTTATTCAATAGTCATTTAGGTTGAGGAGATACATTTCCAGAAATTAGTGTCAGCTTCCTTAATTGCAACTAAATTCTTGTGGTGCAATTCAGGGATTTCTTATTTTTCTGAGATCATAAAGTAAACATTACTTACCACATTTGCTGAGATGCTCCAGGGCTTTTTTATATCTTTTCAAGTGCTTGTCAATTGTGTATCTTTGATAATTAGTCTCCATTTTCTTTAGTGTGTTAAGGAATGGAAGATATTCTTTTGGGTCCTATGACAAAAGAAATAAAAATGAAAGCATAATCATCATTTAAGGATTTAAAGTATATATATATATATATATATAATATATATATATATATATTATCATACACAGCTCTACATGTCATTACATGTCTCACCCTGAAAAACCTGCTCTAAGCCATTGTGGGGCTGTATTTTTTACCTTGTATGTTGCTACCTGTTTGTGATTGGTCAAATTCATTCAGGGGAAAAAGTACACACCCCCACAGACAAATCTCTGGTAATGACTTTTTGGACTTAACATAAATTATAACTTAAATAAAACTTAACCTCTTAACCTACATTTTATTGGATTCTATAAATCAAAATATTTATACCTACATTTTATTGGCTTTGATAAATATACAGTAAGCATTGATCATGCGTCTATATGATGTTGCAAGTTTGACATTCTCAAATTGGTGAAAAGACGGATTTTGGTAAGAACTTACCTGTAAAATCCTTTTCAGCGAAGAAGGAAGGGAGACACACTAGACATTACTAGTGGGTAGGCGGAGCCCAGACGAGATAGACACCTCAGATTAAAAAGAGTGTTGACCGGCCCCTCCAGCTCGGGCTCCTCCTACTCAGCTCTCCAGTTGTACCAAGCTTAAGGAAGAGCAATATCACCAGCGGAGCAACATAACCCCTTCTGAAGGACTTCAGAAAATAAAACACAAAAAATACAGGTTATGCATGCATGTAGGCAAAAATCACACAGTTCCAGGTACTACTCACTGGACCTAACCACTGCGATGAGCTGGCGATGCTGGAACAGAGCCTTAGCGCGTCGACCTCAGCCCAGATAATCGCTATCAGAGAAGGGTCACGCCGCATCTGAAAAACAACAACACACTTCTGCCATGGGAGGGATGTGTGTCTCCCTTCCTTCTTCGCTGAAAAGGATTTTACAGGTAAGTTCTTACCAAAATCCGTCTTTCAGCTGCAGATGAAGGAAGGGAGACACACTAGACATTACTAGTGGGATGTCCCAAAGCAGTCCAAAAACTAGGGTGGGAAAAAGGCAGAATCCCAACAACCTAGATAAATGCGCAACAGGCGCCAAATACAAGTTAACTAGAACTTTAAACTACGGCCGCCTGCAGGACCCTACGTCCTAAGGCCGCATCAACAGAAACACTGACGTCCACCTTATAAAACCTTATAAACGTGTGGACAGAAAGCCAGGTCGCCGCTCGGCCGAGCTGAGCTGCCGAGGCCCCTTGATGAAAGGCCCACGAGGAAGCCACAGCCCTCGTGGAGTGAGCTCGAATCTTAATCGGGCAAGGTTCGCTTTTAAGTCGGTAAGCCTCCAAAAAGGCCGACCGAATCCAACGAGCTATAGAGTCCTTGGAAGCTCGTTTACCACGCCAACGACCTGCTGGAATCACAAACAGAGGGTTTGACTTCCGAAAACCTTGAGTAACAGTCAAAAAGAACTTCAAAGCCCGCACCAAATCCAATGCGTGCAAGGCCCGTTCCTTCGCATTCCTTGGCCTCGGACAAAGAGAGGGCAACACAATATCCTGGTTAACATGAGATTGCGACACCACCTTAGGTAAGAAGTCGCTCCGTGTGCGTAGCACTACACGATCCGGGTGAAAACTCCAGGAAGGGAGGCGAGCAAGAAAGAGCCGCCAACTCAGGAACCCTTCTCAAAGAGGTGACCGCCACTAGGAAGGCAACCTTCCAAGAGAGCAAAGAAAAACTAACAAAGTCCATAAGCTCAAAAGGCCCATGTTGAAGAGCCTCCAAAACAAGGTTGAGACGCCAAGGAGACACAGGCGCCTTCCGCGGTGGAAACTGGCGGGTTACTCAGCGAAAAAAGGAACGCACGTCCCTACGCGAGGCGATAGCCTTTCGGAACCGCAAGGACAGAGCATAAACCTGACCCCTCAGGGTGCTCACTGCCAAAACCTTGTCCAGCCCGAATTGCAGGAAGTCAACAATTTGGGAATGGAAAAAAAAATCCTCGGATTCCTTGAAGAACCCGAACACCACGAAAAGAAGGCTTCCCAAGTCTTGTGGTAAATTCTATGTAGTAGCCGGACCTCTGGCCGCTCGCAAATTGGCAATGACTTCGGCTGAAAAACCTCGACGAGTCAATATTTCGGTCTCAAGAGCCACGCCATCAAAAGCAGAGACTTCAGGTCCGGATGACGAACGGGCCCTTGGGTTAACAGGTCCGGGCGAAGAGGAAGTGGAAATGACGGTGCCACCAGGAGTGACACCAGTGTCGAGAGCCACGTTCTCTTTGGCCAATCTGGGGCTATCACTATAGCCGAGATTCTCTCTAGTCTGATCCGACGGAGTACCAGAGGTAGCAAAGAAATCGGCGGGAACACATAGATTAGTGTGAATCAGTCCAACGGAGCCACTAGAGCATCCACCGCTACAGCCTTCGGATCCTTGTACCTGGACATGAATGTCGGTAACTTGGCATTGAACCTGGATGCCATCAGATCCACTTGGGGAGTTCCC
This sequence comes from Oophaga sylvatica, assembly GCA_033576555.1. Taxonomy (NCBI): domain Eukaryota; kingdom Metazoa; phylum Chordata; class Amphibia; order Anura; family Dendrobatidae; genus Oophaga; species Oophaga sylvatica. The sequence goes on from JARQOD010000001.1 coordinate 341,798,668, forward strand.
TAACGGGAGCACAGCAGTGCAAAAATTTCCGGATGAAGACTCCATTCTCCGGGATCCAACTTCTCGCGACTTAGAAAGTCCGTCGTGATATTCTGAACTCCTGGCATGTGGATCGCAGAGATGGCTGGAACTCTGGTCTCTGCCCATATCAGGATCCGAGATACCTCCACCATGAGTCTGGAACTCCTTGTCCCGCCTTGGTGATTGATATATGCGACCGCCGTCGCATTGTCTGTCTGCATTCGGACTGGCAGACCGCTTAAAGGGACCGTCCAGTGTTGGAGGCAAAAGAAAAATCGCCCTCAATTCGAGGATGTTGATCGGCAAGACAGACTCTTCCGACGACCATACTCCCTGAGTCCAGAGATCGTTCCAGACACCCCCCCAGCCTGTCAGGCTGGCATCGGAGGTTATGACCGACCACTTCGGAGGAAGGAAAAACTTCCCCAAGGATAACTCTTTCGGATGTATCCACCATCTTAGAGACTCTCGTACTTTGTGGGAGATGATAACACTGCAATCCAGTGAGGTCTGCGACCGATCCCAGCGGTTCAGAATGAACTTTTGGAGAGCCCTGGAATGAAATTGGGCTCCATTGAAGCCACCATCAACCCCAGAAGACGCATACATCTTCGAAGGGACATTGCTGTTGAAGGCTTCATCACCCGTGCATGTCGAAAGAGACATGCTTGCTTGTCTGGAGGCAGGGACACCACTGCTCGTACCGTGTCAAAATGCATCCCCAAAAACAGAATTGATTGTGACGGTTCCAGAGACGACTTCTCCCAATTGACCAGCCACCCGAAGTCCTCCAGGAGCTGAAGGAATAGATTGCGAGCCGTCACCGCCTCCTCCTTTGAGGACGCCACAATCCAAAGGTCGTCCAGGTAGGGAAGAATCGTGACCCCCTGTCTTCGTAGTATTGCCCTGAGAGGTGCCAGAATTTTTGTAAAAACTCTGGGCGCTGAGGCCAAACCGAATGGCAGAGCCACAAACTGGTAATGGTCCTGACCTATGGCAAAACGAAGATAACGTTGGTGAGCCCTTCCGATTGGAACGTGCAAATGAGCGTCTGCGAATGTCGATTGACACCAAAAAGTCGTTCTGCGACAAGGCTGCCATAACGGAGCGAAGCGACTCCATGCGAAATTTTTGGGTGTGGACATGCCGATTCAATCTTTTGAAATCCAGGATGGGGCGAGATTTGTCCTCCTTTTTGGGGACCACAAAGAGGTTGGAATAAAACCCTCTTCCCCTGTCCTCTGGTGGGAACGGTACCATCACACCCTTCTGCAGAAAAGAGTCGACTTCTCGCAGCAGAGCGGCACATAGCTCGGGCTCTGACGGAAAGCGAGATTGGTAAAAAACTGTCCGGGGGACGAGAAGAAAACTCTATGAAGTGGCCTGCCGACACACCCCGCGTCACCCAGGTGTCCGGAACGCGGGAAACCCAAGTCAATTTGAATAGAAGCAGGCGACCCCCCACTCGAGAGCCCTCGAGTGGAAACCTGGCGTCAATCTGTTTTAGCGGGTTTTTTTTTGTCAGATTCCCGCTTGTCTTGACGGAAACTTTGTTTCCAGGGAGAGCGAGATTTCTGAGAGGTCTTTTTTCCTGAAAAAAGAGGGACGACCCGATCCCCAAGAGGGCTGACCGAAACGTCCCCTGGACCGAAAGGATTGCCGACACTACCGGCACTAGTCCTGCCAGACGCAGAAGTCACAGCTCTGCGCTGCGATAAAACCGTTTCCTTTGCCTTTGCGATCAGCTCCGTGCGGTCAGGCTCAAATAACTGACCACCTTGTAAGTTAAAGATAGCAAGCCCTGCTTGGAAACCGCGTCCCCGGTCCACTGTCTAAGCCACAGTGCTCTTCTGACTGTGACCGCCGAGGATTGCGCCCTGGATAGCAGTGACGCAGTATCCTCCACAACTTGAAAAGCCCATCTATCGATAGAGGGGATCCATCTTGCCACGCCGTCCATAGACGGCCCAACCGGCTCAGGGAAGCTTTACAAGCACATATGGACTCTAATACTGAATCCATGACCCGCGGCCTCGTAGATGGATTTTGCTGCCATCTACGTTTTTTCTGTCCAGCGGATCCTGCAGACTCGCCTTCCCTTTAACGGGAAGATTTTGCTAAGCCGGATAAAGGGACATTCACTTCAGGATAAGGAATTCAATTATCAATCAATCAACTCCGTAGAACACGGATACAGTGTCTCAAATATCTGGACACAGGCGCTCCTTCTCCACTGTCCCATTAAGCTCATCCAGTGATGGTAAAACTGATCGCGACTGAAAACATCCGGGCCGACTTACCAGGACGTCCAGATACCTCCTTCGGTAACTGTAACGCCTCCAATAAAAACCTCTTAACGGCCCAAAAGAGAGGCAGAGTGTCCCTTTGCCGATCCTCCTCTTATGCGGGAAGGAAGGCACCGGCTTGTGTCGCTTCCTTGAGAGGATCTAGCTGACACTCAATAATCTAGAAAGACAGACAGGCCATCCATAAAAACTAGCGAGGGCCTCCATTTTGACACCCTGGAACCTCCGACCGCTGCGCTTGACGCCGTCGAGGTCTGCGTGTCAGATATGCGAGACTGATCCTGTAGCAGATCTGGGAGACGGTCTCTGACCTTGCACAGTATACGGCAGGTTAAAGTGCGTTTCTTTAAAAAAAAAAAAGAACGCTGAAGGGTTAAAGCTCTTAAAGAGAGAGCTACCCCAGCTGTCCCTCATTAAGAGTTAACCGCCTAAGAAAGGTTTAAAGTCGCAGACTCCCCACACCTTGATAAAGAAAAGGGTGTGCGAGCCCCCAGTGCCTCTATAAGGCAGCAGCTGCAGGACAGCTATGCCACACTAAAGAAAATTCAACAAGATCGCGAAAAAAAAATTGCGCTGTTTTGTAGATCGCAATGAACGCCAAAGTCATTAAGGGGATCGCTAACCGCTTATGCGCTGTCAATGAGATCGCCCAGATTGGCAGCTACTAGCGACCTTAAAAATGATCACACAAACGATCGCATAATATGCGCCGTTCTCTGGATCGTTTGGAAAAAATAGTGGCAATAATAATATCGCAGGCTCCCACAACCTTTTTATGAAAATGGTGTGCGAGCCCCCTGTGATAACAGCTGCAGGCAGCGCAGTCTGCCACCCATTTGTGCCTCAGAAAGGCGCCCGCGCTGTGGGGGTGAGGGGGTTAAACTTCTGCCCTGCGGGTAGAAGCTACTCACCCAGCTGGTCGCGGTGCAGCGCTTGCCAGGAGGGGAGGGGAGCGATGTCCGGGAGCCTTCAGCCTGCTTATAATGGCCGCCGCGCTGTGTCTCCGTGTGCTTCATGAGAGAAGCCGGAAATGGAGACTGCCGTAAAGCGCGCGCTCAGAGCGGCGCGAAATTCAAATAAAAAAGCGCGCACTCCTCTCTCCCGTTCTCTATGTCCTGCAGGCATCCACCTGCGGACAAAAAAACAGTCACCGGCATGTATATTGTAACAGCGACTGCCGCAGCAGTCGCTGAATCACTCACACACATCAATAAAAATGTGGAGTACTCACCAGCCGAAAGCGCCACAGGGACCCCAAGGGGTTTCTGGCGCGTGCCCATGCTTCCCCCCAGGGCGGGGATCGCAGTGACCCCTGCAGCGCGGTTTGCGTCCCCGCCAGGGAAGCCATCCTCATCCCCCCGGGCCGGCAGGGTTCTGCAGGGACCTCCATATAGGGTAATACAGATCCGCCAAGGGAGAGGTTGGGGTCCAGCAGCGCTGAGACCCCTGAGACCTCTAGACCACATTTGGTGAGTCCAAGTCTCTTGTCCGATAAAAAATAATAAAATCTTCTGAGGAGCTGCTTCCAGCAGCGACTATCTTCTCTGACCTCAAATTGAAAACTGGAGAGCTGAGTAGGAGGAGCCCGAGCTGGAGGGGCCGGTCAACACTCTTTTTAATCTGAGGTGTCTATCTCGTCTGGGCTCCGCCTACCCACTAGTAATGTCTAGTGTGTCTCCCTTCCTTCATCTGCAGCTGAAAGTCCTGTTGACTGTAGTAGTGCTTTTAGCTAAGGGATTGGTCAGCAAGTACTTAATTTGGTTTACTAGATTGCTGACATTTCAGCCCAAGGGTCATCAAGTCCAAACAGTAAGTTTTGGAGATTTCCTGTACAGCAACTCAACATGACATTGAGGATAGCACTTACAACAGAAACGAAGGATGTTTTCTTTGTAATAAATATATGAAACTAGTGAATGGAAAATAGCCAATGAAAATAATCAATGACATTCTGGAATGCAATCAACCACACTGCCACATCAATAGTTTTATGACCATTTCATTTAAAGATCAGCCCGACGCCACATCAGGAATGCAGGGAGGACAAAGTTGTAAACTATATTATTACCCCAGCACTGGATTAATGAGACAGTGGGGTATACAGTGCCTACAAGTAGTATTCAACCCCCTGCAGATTTAGCTGGTTTGATAAGATGCAAATAAGTTAGAGCCTTCAAACTGCAAACGAGAGTAGGATTTATTAACAGAAGCATAAATCTTACAAAACAAAAAGTTATGTTGCTCAGTTGAATTTTAATAAATTTTAAACATAAAAGTGTGGGTCAATTATTATACAACCCCTATGTTTAATATTTCGTGGAATAACCCTTGTTTTCAATTACAGCTAATAATCGTCTTTTATAAGACCTGATCAGGCCGGCACAGGTCTGTGGAGTTATCTTGGCCCACTCCTCCATGCAGATCTTCTCCAAGTTATCTAGGTTCTTTGGGTGTCTCATGTGGACTTTAATCTTGAGCTCCTTCCACAAGTTTTCAATTGGGTTAAGGTCAGGAGACTGACTAGGCCACTCCAACACCTTGACTTTTTCCCTCTTGAACCAGGCCTTGGTTTTCTTGGCTGTGTGCTTTGGGTCGTTGTCTTGTTGGAAGATGAAATTACGACCCATCTTAAGATCCTTGATGGAGGAGCGGAGGTTCTTGGCCAAAATCTCCAGGTAGGCCGTGCTATCCATCCTCCCATGGATGCGGACCAGATGGCCAGGCCCCTTGGCTGAGAAACAGCCCCACAGCATGATGCTGCCACCACCATGCTTGACTGTAGGGATGGTATTCTTGGGGTCGTATGCAGTGCCATCCAGTCTCCAAACGTCACGTGTGTGGTTGGCACCAAAGATCTCGATCTTGGTCTCATCAGACCATAGAACCTTGAACCAGTCTGTCTCAGAGTCCTCCAAGTGATCATGAGCAAACTGTAGACGAGCCTTGACATGACGCTTTGAAAGTAAAGGTACCTTACGGGCTCGTCTGGAACGGAGACCATTGCGGTGGAGTACGTTACTTATGGTATTGACTGAAACCAATGTCCCCACTGTCATGAGCTCCTTTCTTGTTGTCCTTGGGTTAGCCTTGACTCTTCGGACAAGCCTGGCCTCGGCACGGGAGGAAACTTTCAAAGGCTGTCCAGGCCGTGGAAGGTTAACAGTAGTTCCATAAGCCTTCCACTTACGGATGATGCTCCCAACAGTGGAGACAGGTAGGGCCAACTCCTTGGAAAGGGTTTTGTACCCCTTGCCAGCCTTGTGACCCTCCACGATCTTGTCTCTGATGGCCTTGGAATGCTCCTTTGTCTTTCCCATGTTGACCATGTATGAGTGCTGTTCACAAGTTTGGGGAGGGTCTTAAATAGTCAGAAAAGGCTGGCAAAAGAGATCATTAATCCACACATGTGAAGCTCATTATTCTTGGTGCCTGAACTACTTCTTAATACTTTAGGGGGACCAAACAGAATTCTTGTGGTTTGAGGGGTTGAATAATAAATGACACTCTGAATTAACTTTTAACGTTTAAAAAAAAAAAAAAAATACAACAAAACTTTTTGCAGCAGTGCATTTCCCACTTCCAGGCTGATCTACAGTACAAATGTCACAATGCCAAGTTAATTCCGCATGTGTCAACCAGCTAAATCTGCAGGGGGTTGAATACTACTTGTAGGCACTGTATATGTCCTTATAGAAGGAACTGCTTCATATTGCACAGCCTGAAGTTAGGTTACTTTTTAAATAGGGCTTGGAATAGGCAGTCTATGGTGGAGATGGTTTTCATTTCAACAAAGAGAACCATGCCATAATACAAAACACCTATAAGCATAATAGAAACCACCTTCTGTAAAGAAGGGGTGTATTATGCCATAAACATCGCATACACCTATTTACCGTACATCACATTTTGTGTTCTCCCCAAGTGGAAATTGTTTCTACATCAACTTAAATGTGTACATTCCTCCAAAACAAAGTGATAATGCATTTATACCCTGCAACATTTTATTTAACCATCAAAATACAGATATAAAAAAGAAATTTCATAATTTCACCTTCTGTGACTTTTCTGCAACCATAATGACCAAATCAAAGTCATATGTTCCAAGGGAATGATCGTACAGCTCATTGACATCCACAAGGAACAGCAAGTACTTCAAGGCTTCTTCAGCACTCACTGCATCTTCAGATGACGGACTCTCTGTAAAAGGAATAAGGTGGTACCATGAGGTGAGACGAATAAGAACAGTAATAGAAAGAGGCATTCTAACAATATATCCCAGAAATAGGTATCACTAACAAACTTCATTCAAAAACTGCTCCCACCTTCCTGTACAAGGAGAAAAGGCGATTTTAAAGAATAGTCAATGCGGTTTAATGAACAATTTGCATTAACTGTAGATTGTTTTCAAGAATGATCAGAGGAATTCTAAAAATAATTGCAAAAGCTACTCCTTGCTATGAAAATTAACTTAAATCACAAAAAAATATATATATATTTCCACTGAATTCATGCCTGCCCCAAAAAATGACCTACGTATATAATTTCAGTGATCTTTGTTCAAGAGAAAGTATTAACAAGGACAAGACGGCAGACATAATTCAATCAGCATGACAAAGTGACAAAAGCAGACTTGTTTGTTTTAAAAAGGGAGCAGCTACTTGATTTTATTGTCTTCTGTTAACCTTGGTTGCCGCCAAGGAAATATGTGTGTGTTACACCGGCGACTTGCACGCCGTCTAAGCTTCACCCTACTCGCTGCGTGTTCTTCACACAGTACTTGACCATCGCTCTCAGCTGCCTTATGCAATACTTACAGCTCTGCTGTTTCTGCCTGTTGCATCTCTCCACCCGGCTATAGGGAGGTGCAGCCAAACTGTAGGAATTTGTATTCACTCTGTCCTGCAGAGATCTGCTTCCCAGGCCAGCAGGGGATATATCAGGCATTGCCACCCTCCACTCCTTGCCTGAGCTTAGATTCCTAGTAGCTTGTCTCTAGTTCCTGTGTGTGCATGTCTCTTCATTGTGGCTCATTTACTTTTTATTCTGATCCATCTGCCCCGACTTCTGCTGCATACACTGAACCGTTGCTATCTTCCGTGACCTTGGACCTGTGTCTCGAACCCTCTGGCTAGCTGCTGCAGACCAGGGGACTGTAGGAATGGTACCTGGTGACTATCAGCGGCCAAACCTATACTCCCCATCAGGGGCTACAGTCACTTAGTCATGCCCCTCCATGGTAAGCCCGGTTGGTGGCACAGCTAGTCCACATCCACCAGCGTTACAATGTGCAAACATAATTGCTTTGCATGCAAGGACAGTGCACCTTGTAAGATTGCCCCTAAATTCACCACTTATCAGATCAAGAACTTCAAAGAGAAAGTGAAACTTCAAAACTTTGACATGCAGTGGAGCTCAAAAAAGAACAGGGAGGGTGAAACCATGTCACTTTTCCAGAGCCTTTGTGCCACCAGCAACATGGTGGGCGTTTCTGGCAATATGTTTTTACAACGCATAGGTTGCAACAGCCGTCTCCCGTGCTAGTAGCTAGTCATACCAGTGGACAGACTCCCGAAGTAAGACTCACCCTGGGCATAGTGCCTTCTGTACATGTTACTCCGCCATCTAAGCACGTGTGGAAATTTCTCCCTGTCCACAGCCTCCATCTTTTTGGCGGTTTCTAGCAGCACAAGCACTTTTTTTTTTTTATAACATTTATAACATGGAAATTTCAGACTACCTACCCAGCAGTCGTCCCTTCCAGCAAGTGTCTTTTTATTACGGCTTCCACTTCCAACAGTTGCCATTTTAGGGTACGCTCATACGTCTACTTTTTTTAATCGTATTTTTGCAGCAAAAAACGCATTTTACTGTCTCAGTAAAGTGAATCAAATTGCTGAAATCTAATGCACATGTTGCCCACTTTTTCCTTGCAGATTTGAAGTGGTTTCAAATCTGCAGCATGTCAACATGGTCAGCTTCATTTTTCACCCATTCTAATGCATGGGGAAAAAAAAAAAACGCATATATAAAATGTATGCAAAAAACGCTGCAAAATGTGCATTTTTTATGCAGCATTTTTCCTGCCATGAGGCGTGTTTTTGATGCAGAGATGTCAGCAGCAAATACTTAACTTGTCCACGTACACCGAACATGACAGCTTCACGTATTTCTATGAGGCTGTCAGGCGCGGGTCGGAAGAGCCAAGGCCAGTTTTTACAGTAGTGATCCGATCTTGGATGTCTGAATGCGCCCTATGTGTTATTTACCATGCCTACTGTGCTAATTTGACTATTTGGTACCTTTTATATCTATTTAAACACTGCAGATCTTTTTGAGGAAGAGGGGTGATAATAAACCTCATTTATTGCCCTTCTAAGAAGAGCTAGTGCCTCGGTTACTTGTCAGTTTTATCTCATTATGACTACTATTTTCAAGAGAATCAGCTGTTATCGACAGAAAATGCTCTGGCTGGAATAAATACATATAGTATTACATGCTGACTATGAATGGCCAGGGGTCCCTGCCAACTGAGGTCCTCTGACCTGTTTCAAAGTCCCAAGAGGAAACGAATAGCGTATGTAAGGGACTTCTGCAAAGAGATCTGCTAAAAACCAAGTGAAAAGTTTTCAGCAGTTCAAAATAAAGTAACTTTCTCATTATATTGTAGTTTTAATTTATTAATAAACAAAAATACACAGACCTCCATTTTCAAACTTTTCTTGTCTTAATTATTAATCAAAAAACATAACTAATTTAGACAATCTGCTTAAAGGGAATCTGTTACCCCATTTTTTGACTATGAGATGCGACCACTGTCATCAGGGGCTTATCTACAGCATTCTGTAATGCTGTAGATAAGTCCCCGATGTCACCTGAAAGTGAAGAAAAACGAGTTATATTATACTCACCCCGGGGCGGTCCGGGGTCCGGTCCGGCGCCTCCCATCTTTTAGTGATGACGTCCTCTTCTTTGCTTCCAGTCGCGGCTTCTGGTAAGGGCAGAGCAGAATACTGCAGTGCGCAGGGGCCGGGAAAGGTCAGAGAGGTCCGGCGCCTGTGCACTGCAGTACTTTACTCTGCCCTCAAACAGGGCAGATCAGTGCGCTTGCGTAGGAGCCGCAACGGGAAGCAAAGAAGAGGACGTCTTTGCTAGAAGATGGGAGGCCCCGTACCGGACAGCGACTCCCTCCGGACCCGTACCGCCCCTGGGTGAGTATAATCTAACTCGTTTTTCTTCTCTTTCAGGTGACATCGGGGGCTTATCTACAGCATTACAGAATTCTGTAGATAAGCCCCTGATGGCGGTGGCCGCAGCTGATGGTCGAAAAATGGGGTGACAGATTCCCTTTAAGTATAATTACAGAAGCCACATTTTTCTTATTTTGGACAACCGCTTACGCTGAAATTTAATGTTTCCTCCGTGTATATCCTGCAATCGAAAATAACGTCTTACTGATATTAAAACAGTTCTGGAGGTTACAAATCTTACCTCTGAGCTCATGGACTTTCTGAAGAGCAGTTTCCAGCTCTGGGGTTGACTTCCTTACATAAGATGTGAGTATTGATAAACAGTATCTAAGCAAAAAAAAGATAATAAGCAAGAGATAAATAAACTCGATAAATAAATACCAAAAATGTCAATGAGCAGTAGAATGTCGCCGAACATGCAAATGGGTATTGCCAAATCCCCAAATAAAAAAGTCAACTTGAAATACACTGTGTAGATACAGAGAACCCAGCTTGATGTTAAAGGAAATCTGTCAGCAGGTTTTATGAGTTATTCTGAGAGCAGCATAATATAGGGCAGGAAAGCCTGATTCCAGTGATATGTCACTTATTAGGCTGTGTGTTGTAGTTTCATTACAGTGCTTTATCAGCAGGAGACTAACCCTACAGGACTACAGCTCACGTGACCAGTAGTCAGGCTAATCTGTGTAACCCCACCACTGAATTGCAGATTGGTTGGAATGCAGTGTGCACAGGAAGCTGCCAGTCAGGGCTGTGGGTAGGGTTATACACAGAGCAAAAGACTTGGTTCAGATACATCTACAGAAGACCAAACAGGTATTCTATGAAAACTACACCAAAAATCCCAGTAAGTGATACATTGCTGGAATCAGGATTTCTTGCCCCACATTATGCCAATCTCTGATTATATAGCAAAATCTGTTGAAAGATTCCCCTTAAACCATGTCAATTTGGAAATACTGGTGTCCATCTCCCAATATCCAGATCACAAACAACAGCAAACAAACGCCACACAAATGCGCAGTGTATTTAAAGTTGACTTAATAGGCAAGAGCTGAGCAGAGACTAGAACTGGCCGATATATGTAAATGTGAAAGAAGCCTGAATTCTACAATTGTTTGCAGAACTACAAAGATGTTCAGTGACAGAATAAAATTGTACGTACTTCTGAGGATTTAGTTTTTCCATGACTGCTCTCATTACGTCACAGATTATATCAACCTTCTTGGTGCCAGGTTTCTGGGTGGAAGGGGCTGGAGAAGCCAAATTAGAGGGATACATTGTAGCAGTTACATCTTCCTCCCTGTAAACAAAGCCACACCATTAGAAATCAGGGATCAAGCGAAAGGCAGAATCTGAACAATTATTATTATGGCGCCATTTATTTACAATTCACACTGTGCGGATGTAACTGCAGTCACAATTTTCATTTACTAACGTACGATATTGAAGACTGATCAGAGGCTGCTGCCAAATACTGCAGAGCATCTCAGCATCTCTTATCAACAGAATAGTAGACTCAGTGGTTAGAACTACAGCCTTGCAGCGCTGGGGCCTTGGGTTCAAATCCCACCAAGGACAACATCTGCAAGGAGTTTGTATGTTCTCCCTGTGTTTGCGTGGGTTTCCTCCGGGTTCTCCGGTTTCCTCCCACACTCCAAAAAACATACTGATAGGGAATCTAGATTGTGAGCCTCAGTAAGGACAGTGATGATGTATGTAAAGTGCTGTGGAATTAATGGCGCTATATAAGTGAGCATAATAACCTGCAGTACCCGTCAGCGGTCGCTACACTCATAACGGAGCTGCATATTGGGGTTCCCAGGATTCAGACCTTCACTAATCAATATCATATGTAAGCAGTACCCCCTTGCAATACAAACAATAGTCCTTTTCTATAGCTTCATTTACGTACTTGATTTCAGTAAGAAACAGGTTTATAGAATTTACAGAATCAATCTGCTTAACAAATAAATCCACGTTGTCCAAGAACACCTACAACACAGAAGAAGTGATAAATATTTAGTATTTTTACAGGTATCAGCTAATAAAAGAGAGGGCATAAAAAAGACATACCTTTGGACTGTGGTCATAAATTAAGTTCAAGTTAATTCGAAGTTTCCGCATACATTCATAGGCATCTCTGAACAGACGGCTGGAAAAAAAAAAGACATATTTCATAGTGAGAATGTCATAGTGCGGATGTAAAGGAGATATACAGCTGTCGATATTTATAGAGGATTCACCCCACAAGGGTCTGAAAATTACAAAAAGGATAAACAATAATTGTCAGTGAACGTTGCCAATTCAATAACACTTTACAATGTTTCGGTCTATCCGCGTGATGCTGAAAACAAAGCTCTTTATGGCAGATTCCTAGGGAAATCTGATGTGTAAGAGCATAAAATGGACTCTAGTGCACGCCAAGTACTTATACTACAATTAACCTGGTAAAAAGGTGAACACCCTTTCATTAAAGTTTCCTTGGATCTTGTTTCACAACTAATCTGACTTTTTTAACCATTTTGCACAAAACGTTTTAGATTTTTGGGAATTATTGGGTTTTTAGTGTACTAATGTCAGCCAAGGTTGTGCTGGGACATTTGATACAACAGCACTGCTGTCATCTATATGTGAGTGCTTTAAAAAGTACTAAAAAATGGTATAAAAGAATTAAAGTGTATATGCGGTAGCTCTTACCAGATGATAGCTTTGGGGAATCTTTAAAGTAGTCGTGCCGTGATCACATTTATTTGTAAAATATATATATATATTTTTGAAATTTTGAAAATGCACTCCTAATAAAAATATTGCATAGTCACAGGGATAGTTATGCAATATTATAAGGATGGTGCCTTTGTTCTTGCTCTTTGCATGGCTGAGCATGTGCTGGAATTCTTTATTCTCTAGTCAGAAGCACTGTGCTCAGCTGTCCGTCCCGTCCATCTCTCTTCTACGGCAGTAATAACATTACACTGCCGGACACAGAAAAAAAGAGCAAGAACAGTATATGGGCCCTGTGCAGTCCAATTGCTCATCATAGTGCACATTGCCAGCCCTTTATCTATTGGGCCCCTTTGCGGCAGCACCGGTTTCACCAATAATCTGCCCGTGCTATAGTATATACAGAGTCGGCTGGCACAGAGAAATACGGATTTTTGTGTTACTCACCGTAAAATCCTTTTCTCCGAGACGCTCATTGGGGGACACAGGACTGTGGGTGTATGCTGCTGCCACTAGGAGGCTGACACTAAGTAAACATAAAAAAAGGTTAGCTCCTCCTCCGCCGTATACACCTCAGCACTGGCCACAGGCAAATCCAGTTTAGTGCAAAAAGCAGTAGGAGGCTAAAATAAATCAGAGTTAACACAGATACAGCATATCCAGAAGAAAAAAACTGCTGATACAGATTAATCAGAGAATAGAGTTAACTCCAAAACAAAGCCATCCGGCTATTAGGGAGGGAGCTGTGTCCCCCAATGAGCGTCTCGGAGAAAAGGATTTTACGGTGAGTAACACAAAAATCCGTATTTCTCCTTCGTCTCATTGGGGGACACAGGACTGTGGGACGTCCCAAAGCAGTCCCTTGGGTGGGAAACCGACTCCACAGTGTAGTTTATAATCAAGCATTGCTTATAGGTGCGCAACCGCGCCCTGAAGAATCCTTCTACCCAGACTGGCATCCGCAGAAGTCTGGGTATGGACATTATAATGCTTGGAAAAGGTATGCAGACTGGACCAGGTTGCTGCCTTACAAACCTGTTCCACCGAAGCCTGATGTCGAAGGGCCCAGGAGGCACCCACCGCTCTGGTGGAGTGAGCCTTGATCCCTGCGGGAACCACCGCGCCTCCGATGCGGTAAGCCTCCTGAATGGCTAACCGAATCCACCTAGCCAAGGTTGATTTAGAAGCAGCAAGTCCCTTCCTGCGACCTTCAGGGAGGACAAACAGCGTGTCCGTCTGTCGAAAGGACGCCGTCCGAGATACATATCTCCTGAGTGCTCTCACCAGATCCAGCGTATGGAGAGCCTTCTCCACTCGGTGCGTCGGAGCTGGGCAAAATGAGGGCAAAACAATGTCCTCATTAATATGAAATGAGGACACGACCTTAGGCAAAAAAGGTGGTGTTGGTCTGAGCACCACCTTATCCTGATGGAAAAGTAAGTACGGAGCTCGACAAGACAGTGCAGCCAGCTCCGAAACCCGCCTTATGGATGTTATGGCTACCAAAAACACCACTTTCCAGGAAAGAAATGACAGAGAAACCTCCTGCAAAGGTTCAAAAGGAGACTCCTGCAGGACTCCCAGGACTAGATTGAGATCCCAAACATCTAAGGGAGCCTTGTAGGGGGAACTATATGGACAACCCCCTGAATAAAGGTCCTAACTTGAAAATTAGACGCGATCCTTCGCTGAAAAAGCACTGATAAGGCTGATATCTGGCGTCTAAGCGTACTTGGTGCTAGACCTGAATCTAGGCCTGCCTGGAGAAATGACAGAATGTTTGGAATTGAAAACCGAAGCGGGGAACAATCATGTTCCCTGCACCAAGTAAAAAAGACCTTCCAAGTCCCGTGGTAGATGCGAGCCGAAACAGGCTTTCGGGCGCTAGCCATCGTCGCGGCGACTTTTTTAGAGAATCCAGCCCTGGTCAGGATCCAAGATTCAACGGCCAAGCCGTCAAACACAGGACCGCTGAGTTCTGGTGGTAAACTGGGCCTTGAGAGAGAAGGTCCGCGCGCTCTGGCAGTCGCCAGGGTGCGTCGGCGAGCAATTGTACCAGCTCCGCGTACCATGGGCGACGTGGCCAATCTGGAGCGATTAATATCGCTGGGACTCCTTCTAACCTGATCTTTCTGATCACCCTTGGGAGCAGAGCTATTGGTGGAAACAAGTATGGAAGATGAAACTGATTCCATGGTAGAACCAGGGCATCTACTGCAATTGCCTGCGGATCCCGGTACCGGGAAACAAAGTTGGGCACTTTGGCATTTATCTTGGAAGCCATCAGGTCCACATCTGGGGTTCCCCAGCGTCGGCATATCTGCTGAAAAACCTCGGGATGTAGAGACCATTCCCCTGACGCTATGCCGTGACGGCTGAGAAAATCTGCTGCCCAGTTTTCCTCGCCCGGTATGTGGACTGCTGAAATCACAGAGTGATTTTCCTCTGCCCAGGTCAGAATCTGTTTTACCTCGTGCATGGCCGCCCTGCTGCGGGTACCTCCCTGATGGTTTATGTATGCCACCGCCGTGGCATTGTCCGATTGTATTCGGACTGGGCGGCCCGCCAGATGCTGGTGAAAATGCCTCAAAGCCAGCCGAACCGCTCGGATCTCTAAAATATTGATCGGGAGGGTCGATTCTTGCTGAGACCAAACTCCCTGAGCTGTGTGGTGACGAAACACTGCTCCCCATCCGAGAAGGCTGGCGTCCGTTGTGACTACCAACCAAAAATTTGGAGGAAACAAACGACCCTGTCGAAGAGTGGTGTCCCTCGTCCACCACGTAAGAGTCTGTCTGATCTGCAGGGACAGACGACACCGCAGATTGAGGGAGTAAGGGCTCCCGTCCCATACTGCCAAGAGTGCATGTTGAAGGGGGCGAAGATGAAACTGGGCAAACGGAATAGCCTCGATTGCCGCCACCATCCTTCCTAGGACCCTCATGCAAAACCGGATGGTGTGAGGAATAGGTTGGCGAAGTATCCGTACCTCTTGGCGGAGAACTAAGGCCTTGTCCTGAGGAAGAATTATCAACCCCTGAGCGGTGTCGAAATTCATCCCTAAAAAGGTGATCTTCCGAGATGGCACGGGAGATGACTTCTTCATATTCACCAGCCACCCCAAACGAGCAAGGGTGTCTAACGTAATGTTGACACTTTCCTCGCAGGTCTGAAAAGACGGCCCCTTGATGAGGAGGTCGTCTAAGTAAGGCAGGATGACTATCCCCCTGGAGTGCAAAATGGACACAACAGCAGCCATGACCTTTGTGAACACCCTGGGGGCTGTGGCTAGCCCGAATGGCAGGGCTGCGAACTGAAAATGAAGTTTGTCGATGGCAAACCGAAGAAACCTTTGATGAGGGGGAAATATGGGAATGTGAAGATAGGCATCCTGGATGTCTATTGATGCTAGAAATTCCCCTCTTTCCATGGCTGCAATGACTGAACGGAGAGATTCCATTCGGAAATGCCGAATTTTGACAAACCGGTTCAATCGCTTTAGATCTAGAATAGGCCTTACGGTACCATCCTTCTTGGGTACAATGAACAGGTTGGAATAAAATCCCTGACCTCTTTCGACCTCTGGTACAGGTACGACAACCCCGCTGTGCCGAAGAGACTCGACCGCCTTGAATAAGGCACGACCTCGAGACCCCTCCTTGGGAAGGCGCGAGGAAAAAAAGCGATTTGGGGGAAGGCTGGTAAATTCTATTTTGTACCCCGTGGAGACTAACTCCCTGACCCACTCGTCGTGAGTCACTGATAGCCAAGTGGGACGAAACCAGAGTAAGCGGCCGCCTACCCTGGAAAAATTGACCGGATTTTGCCTCCAGTCATTTGTCCGAATATCTTTGGGGTTTGGACCCTCTGGATCTTGGCTGATAAGATCTCCCTCTTCCCAGAGGATTGGTCCTGTAGGTGACCTGGCGATCTTTGGCCTGATTAGGCCGACCTGAGCCGCTGGAGGTGGCTGGCATGGCCCAGCCTGGTTACGAAAGGCCCTAAAACGAGGCTGAGGTTGTCGACGAAAAGGTTGTTTAATCCTTTGCTGAGGAAGGAAATTGCTCTTCCCTCCCGTTGCATCAGATATGAGCTGATCCAGTCTCTCGCCAAATAACCGACCACTCTGATATGGTAAAGATGTAAGCGACTTCTTTGAGGTTGAATCTGCTCGCCAAGTTCTCAGCCATAAGGATCTTCTAATGGCAATTGCATTAGCAGCGGCTAATGCTGCGCAATTTGCCGCATCCATGGATGCATTAATTAAGAAGTCTCCAGCAAGAGCTATTTGATTAGAAATCTGGGTTACCTCAGACGGCACCTCTATGCCGTGAAGAGCCCTATTTAGAGACTCCGACCAGGATATTATGGCCTTGGCAACCCAAGTCGCTGCAAAAGAAGGAGAAAGAGCAGAACCTGATGCCTCAAATACCGAACGGGCCAAACTCTCAATTAGACGATCCGTTGGCTCCTTAATAGAGGAACCGCTGGGAATAGAGAGGAGCGTTTTAGATGCCAAACGCGAAACAGGAGGATCAACCGAAGGAGATTCTGTCCACTTCTTAAGGAGCTCAGGAGCAAAAGGATATCTAGTATTGAGAGCCTTTTGTCCAGCAAAGCGCTTGTCCGGTTTCTCCCGGTGGCGCTGCACTAATTCCTCAAACTCAGGATGAGCACCAAAAACTTTATGGGCTTGCCTGGCTCGTTTAAAGGTCACCTTGTGACCAGAGGTCAAGGTGGACTCATCGTCTATCCCCAGAGTTTGATTGATAGCTTCAATCAAACTGTCAATTGTTTCTTGACTATACTGTGCCTCTAGATTAAGTGATTCTTCCAAATCGGAATCCGAATATTGATCACTTGCCAAGGGAGAGGGAGAGCGGGAGACGGAACTAAAAGATGCCGAGGCTCCAGACGGCATGGGCGACACAGTGTGGGTTCGTTTCCCCTGTGTCTGCCTGGTGCGAGCGCGGCCCCTGCAGGCCTGAGGTTCCTGAGATGTAGCCAAGACAGGTGAACCACTGTCCCTGCTCCTATCGGGAGCTTGAAGGGACTCGACCGCTCTGGTCAATGACGCCACAGATTGAGCCAGGGAAAGGGCCCATTCAGGGGGCTTGACGCACTAGGCTCGGCTATAGGAGAGGGTTCCTGAGCCCGTTCAGAGTCACAGGCCTCGCAGACCCGAGAAGTCTGGGCATGCGGAAAAGGGGACCTACAAGCAATGCATGCAGTATAAAGTATCGTATGCGTCTTGGTTCTTTTGGACATTCTGAATCCGTCACAGTACACAATAAACTGGATGTGTCAGTCAGCGGAAGGGGCGCAACAATCAGGCTGGAGGTAGTAGCACTCACCCCAGTCCTGTATCCCAGCGTCCTTTCGTGTACAATGGGCAGAAAAAAACAGGACATCCGAGTTTCTCCCGGTGAAATTGCCTGCGGCTCCAATCTTTCAAAAAAGAGCGCTTCTCTGCCAAAGAGTAAGTGCTCATGTAGCCGAGCCTCAGGAGGGAGGGTCAAGAGGCGCGGCCTAGACGTCAGGGCTTCCGTCCCCCCAACTTCCGGCCGCGGCCTATCTCCGGCAAAAGCCGGGGACTAAATTTGAAGCCGCGGCCTAGCGGCCGCCGAAGCCGCGGTCTAAATTTCCGGCGGAGGCGGCCCCAAAGTCAGAGGGCGGGTCCGCCGGAAGGAGACGCCGCCGGGGGCGGAGCCCACCTCCGCGACCGCGATCCCTCAAGCTGACGCCGGCATAACATTCTGGCCAGCGGCCCAGTCCCCGGGAAAAGCCGGGGACTAGATTTGAAGCCGCGGCCTAGCGCCATTAGAAGCCGCGGTCTAAATTTTTCCGGCGGCGGCCACCCCAAAGTCGGAGAGCGGCCCCGCCGACAGGAGACGCCGGGAACGGTCCCCATACTCACGACCGCGGCCCCCTCCACCATACTTCAGCCCGCGGCCTAGTCCAGGGTAAAGCCGGGGACTAAATCTTTACTCCGGAGCGCTGCTGTATCTTTAGCCATTCTGGATTTGAAGGTGAGATTCTTCTTCCAACATCTTCACATGCAGCGCATTAAAGGGGGACTCTCCGTGAAAAATAAAAGGACGGTGCAGGAACCCTAACTCCATCACCCCTTCAGGGGATGAGGAGAGGGACCGTCCGCCACCTTGCAGCACCGCAGTCTAGCATTGGTGGTGCAGTGGGGGCCGCACGGACTAACTCCCGCCTCTGTACAGCCTAGGGCTTCAATACCTTAGGGTGGTCAGGGCTGAGTCCGGCATTTATGTCCCACGTTGCGGGAGAGGATACGATGGAGGCTTTACTCCACGTGCTCGCCCGTTGATGGTTTGGGGAGATCGGACCCTTTCAATAGGATCCGTCGCCCCTATCTCATCTTCGTGGGAAAAAAAAAAAAAAAAAAATGGTCTGGAAAAAGAACCAGACGTGTGCCTCCATCAGACACTAAGCAATAACTGGATTTGCCTGTGGCCAGTGCTGAGGTGTATACGGCGGAGGAGGAGCTAACCTTTTTTTATGTTTACTTAGTGTCAGCCTCCTAGTGGCAGTAGCATACACCCACAGTCCTGTGTCCCCCAATGAGACGAAGGAGAAATCTAATGTTAATGCTTAGTGCAGCTACCATTACTGAAGACAGATGGCGTAGGAAATGCATTAATTCAGTGGCAGCAGTTACACACGGCAGGAAAATTAAATTACTCGGACCCAACCTCCATCATGCAGCTTCACACATCAATACATTTAAGGTTAAATTCACCAGTGCAACATATCTGCTTCCAAACTGAAGCCTTTCTAAGAGCTGGCTCATTCACCCATACAAGTCTATGAGTGTGTGGAAAACATCAGACTGCACTCAGATGATGTCTGAGTGCAGTCCGATTTTCCACGGACTCACAGAAGTGAGATGATGGAGAAATTTTGTTATCCATCTTCTCAAGTGTGCTACGATTCTCTCAACTGAGATAACTGGATCTCTCTAAGCTGACACTCTGATGAAACTAGGATTAGAGTTTGAGCAGAGTGTCATTAGCTTAATCTACCTGATTCTCTTGCATGAGAGAATCAACGCTCATGTGACCTCAGATAGCTTTAAAGAACTTGGACAACTTCTCATACCCCACGCTTAGGCCAGAGAAAATAAAAAAAAGCTTATACTCACCTCCCGTGCTGGTGCTGTTCCCGCCGTGTCAACGCTCACTCTCCCCGGAACTCCCATGCTGTTGTTGAGACACGTGACCCCCAGCGCCCAGTCAGCACTGGCGTCACTGTCTCCACCTACTGTCAAATTGAACATGAAAAGCAAGTGAGAGCAGCTGCAGCCAGGACTTCCTCTTTATGTTCGATTTGTCAGCAGGCAGGTGCACCAGGGTCACATGTCACAACGAACGCACGATAGCCCCGGGACCGCGAGTGCTGACACTGCTGGAACGGCACTGGCACAGGAGGAGAGTATAGCTTTTTTTTTTTTCATTTTATCGGTACCAAACATTTATGTCAAGAAGGGGTAGTCCAAGTAGTGGACAACCCCCAGGGCAGGCGTCAGAACCTGGGCAAATGCCGGGGCCCTGACCATGCGGGGGGACCCACTCGCCATCGGAGACACTGGTGCGCTATGGGAGCCCCCACTTACTCAGGGCCCTGGGCACTTGCAATACTTACCTCTCCCTGTTCCTCTGCTGCGGCGTCTTCTGCGTCTACTGACTTTGACGTTTCAGGTCAGAGGGTGCGATGACGTGACTAGTGTGTACCCTTTGCCTGAACAGTCACAGTGCAGAGAGCCGGAAGACGCTGACGAGTCCGGAGCAGAGCAGCTGTCAGCGAGGAGAGGTGAGTATGGGGACCACCATATGGGGTCCATTATATATGGAGCATCTTATTGGGCCCATTATATATGGAGCATTATATGGGGCCCATCATATACTGTATGGAGCAATATATGGGGCTCAATCTGTATGAAGCAATTTATGGGGCCTATTATATACTGTATGGAGCAATATATGGGGATCATTATTCTGTAAGGAGCAGTATATGGGGTCCATTATTCTGTAAGGAGCAGTATATGGGGTCCATTATTCTGTATAGCGTAATATATGGGGCTTATTATTCTGTATGGAGCACTAAGTCGTGTCCATAATACTATATGGAGAAATACGGATTTTTGTGTTACTCACCGTAAAATCCTTTTCTCCGAGACGCTCATTGGGGGACACAGGACTGTGGGTGTATGCTACTGCCGCTAGGAGGCTGACACTAAGTAAACATAAAAAAAGGTTAGCTCCTCCTCCGCCGTATACACCTCAGCACTGGCCGCAGGCAAACCCAGTTTAGTGCAAAAAGCAGTAGGAGGCTAAAAAATAAATCAAGAGTTAACACAGATACAGTATATCCAGAAGAAAAAACTGCTGATACCAACTTAAGGAGAATAGTTAACTCAATATAAAGCCAGCCGGCTATAAGGGAGGGTGCTGTGTCCCCCAATGAGCGTCTCGGAGAAAAGGATTTTACGGTGAGTAACACAAAAATCCGTATTTCTCCTTCGTCTCATTGGGGGACACAGGACTGTGGGACGTCCCAAAGCAGTCCCTTGGGTGGGAAATCGATTCCACAGTGTAATTTATAACAGGCATTGCCTATAGGTGCGCAACCGCGCCCTGAAGAATCCTTCTACCCAGACTGGCATCTGCAGAAGCCTGGGTATGGACATTATAATGCTTGGAAAAAGTATGCAGACTGGACCAGGTTGCTGCTTTACAAACCTGTTCCACCGAAGCCTGATGCCGAAGGGCCCAGGAGGCACCCACCGCTCGGGTGGAGTGAGCCTTGATCCCTGCGGGAACTACCGCGCCTCTGATGCGGTAAGCCTCCTGAATGGCTAACCGAATCCACCTAGCCAAGGTTGATTTAGAGGCAGCGAGTCCCTTCCTGCGACCCTCAGGGAGAACAAACAGCGTGTCCGTCTGCCGAAAGGACGCCGTCCGAGAAACATATCTCCTGAGTGCTCTCACCAGATCCAGCGTATGGAGAGCCTTCTCCACTCGGTGCGTCGGAGCTGGGCAAAATGAGGGCAAAACAATGTCCTCATTAATATGAAAAGAGGACACGACTTTAGGCAAAAAAGGTGGTGTTGGTCTGAGCACCACCTTATCCTGATGGAAAAGCAAGTACGGAGCTCGACAAGACAATGCGGCCAGCTCCGAAACCCGCCTTATGGATGTTATGGCTACCAAAAACACCACTTTCCAGGAAAGAAATGACAGAGAAACCTCCTGCAAAGGTTCAAAAGGAGACTCCTGCAGGACTCCCAGGACTAGATTGAGATCCCAAACATCTAAGGGAGCCTTGTAGGGGGGAACTATATGGAACACCCTTGAATAAAAGTCCTAACCTGAAAATTAGACGCGATTCTTCGCTGAAAAAGCACTGATAAGGCTGATATCTGGCGTCTAAGCGTACTTGGTGCTAGACCTGAATCTAGGCCTGCCTGGAGAAATGACAGAATATTTGGAATTGAAAACCGAAGCGGGGAACAACCATGTTCCCTGCACCAAGCAAAAAAGACCTTCCAAGTACCGTGGTAGATGCGAGCCGAAACGGGCTTTCGGGCGTTAGTCATCGTTGCGGCGACCTTTTTAGAGAAACCAGCCCTGGTCAGGATCCAAGATTCAACGGCCAGGCCGTCAAACACAGGACCGCTAAGTTCTGGTGGTAAACTGGGCCCTGGGAGAGAAGGTCCACGCGCTCTGGCAGTCGCCAGGGAGCGTCGGCGAGCAATTGTACCAGCTCCGCGTACCATGAGCGGCGCGGCCAATCCGGAGCGATTAATATCGCAGGAACCCCCTCTATCCTGATCTTTCTGATCACCCTTGGGAGAAGGGCTATTGGTGGAAACAAGTATGGAAGATGAAACTGATTCCATGGTAGGACCAGAGCGTCTACTGCAAATGCCTGCGGATCCCGGTACCGGGAGACGAAGTTGGGCACCTTGGCATTTATCTTGGAAGCCATCAGGTCCACATCTGGGGTTCCCCAGCGTCGGCATATCTGCTGAAAAATCTCGGGATGGAGTGACCATTCCCCTGACGCTATGCCGTGACGGCTGAGAAAATCCGCAGCCCAATTTTCCTCGCCCGGAATGTGGACCGCTGAAATCACAGAGTGATTTACCTCTGCCCAAGTCAGAATCTGTTTTACCTCGTGCATGGCCGCCCTGCTGCGGGTACCTCCCTGATGGTTTATGTATGCCACTGCCGTGGCATTGTCCGATTGTATTCTGACTGGGTGGCCCGCCAGATGCTGGTGAAAATGCCTCAGAGCCAGCCGAATAGCTCGGATCTCTAAAATATTGATCGGAAGAGTTGATTCCTGCTGAGACCAAGTTCCCTGGGCTGTGTGGTGACGAAACACTGCTCCCCATCCGAGCAGGCTGGCATCCGTTGTGACAACCAACCAGAAATTTGGAGGAAACAACCGACCCTGTCGAAGAGTGGTGTTCTTCGTCCACCACATTAGAGTCTGTCTGACCTGCAGGGACAGACGACACCGAAGATTGAGGGAGTAAAGGCTCCCGTCCCATACTGCCAAGAGTGCATGTTGAAGGGGGCGAAAATGAAATTGGGCAAATGGAATCGCCTCGATTGCTGCCACCATCCTTCCTAGGACCCTCATGCAAAACCGGATGGTGTGAGGAATTGGTTGGCGAAGGATCCGTACCTCTTGACGGAGAACCAAGGCCTTGTCTTGAGGAAGAATTATCAACCCCTGAGCGGTGTCGAAATTCATCCCTAAAAAGGTAATCTTCCGAGATGGCACGGGAGATGACTTCTTCATATTCACCAGCCACCCCAGGCGAGCAAGGGTGTCTAACGTAATGCTGACACTTTCCTCGCAGGTCAGAAAAGACGGACCCTTGATGAGGAGGTCGTCTAAGTAAGGCAGGATGACTACCCCCCTGGAGTGCAGAATGGACACAACAGCAGCCATGACCTTTGTGAATACCCTGGGGGCTGTGGCTAGCCCGAAAGGCAAGGCTGTGAACTGAAGATGAAGTTTGCCGACAGCAAACCGAAGAAATTTCTGATGAGGAGGAAATATGGGGATGTGAAGATAGGCATCCTGAATGTCTATTGATGCTAGAAATTCCCTTTTTTCCATGGCTGCAATGACAGAACGGAGAGACTCCATTCGGAAATGACGAATTCTCACAAACCGGTTCAGTCGCTTTAGATCCAGAATGGGTCTTACGGTACCGTCTTTTTTGGGTACGATGAACAGGTTGGAATAAAACCCCTGACCTTTTTCGATTTCCGGAACAGGTACAACAACCCCGCTGTGCCGAAGAGACTCGACCGCCCTGAATAAGGCGCGAACCCGAGATTCCTCCTTGGGAAGGCGCGAGGGAAAAAAACGATTTGAAGGAAGGCTGGTAAATTCTATCTTGTACCCCGAGGAGACTACTTCTCTGACCCACTCGTCGTGAGTAATTGATAACCAAATGGGGCGAAACCAGAGTAAGCGGCCGCCTACTCTGGATAAATTGACCGGATTCTGCCTCCAGTCATTTGTCCGAATATTTCTGGAGTTTGCCTTTTGATCTTGGTTGTTGAGATCGCCCTCTTCCCAAAGGGTTGGTCCTGTAGGAGACCTGACGATCTCTGGCTTGATTAGGCCGACCTGAACCGCTGGAGGTAGCTGGCGCGGCCCAACCTGGGTTACGAAAGGCCCTAAAGCGAGGCTGAAGCTGTCGGCGAAAAGGCTGCTTAATCTTTTGCTGAGGAAGGAAACTGCTCTTCCCTCCCATCGCATCAGATATGAGCTGATCCAACCTTTCGCCAAATAACCGACCACTCTGATATGGTAAGGATGTAAGCGATTTCTTTGAGATTGAGTCTGCTCGCCAGGTTCTCAGCCACAAAGATCTTCTGATGGCAATAGCATTAGCAGCAGCTAGGGCTGAGCAATTTGCCGCATCCATGGACGCATTAATTAAGAAGTCTCCTGCCAGCGCTATCTGATTAGAAATCTCGGTTACTTCAGACGGTACCTCTATACCATGAAGAGCTCTATTTAGAGACTCCGACCAGGAAATCATGGCCTTAGCAACCCAAGTCGCTGCAAAAGAAGGAGAGAGAGCAGAACCCGATGCTTCAAACACCGAGCGGGCCAAACTCTCAATCAGACGATCCGTTGGTTCCTTGATCGAGGAACCGTTAGGAAGGGAGAGGAGCGTCCTAGACGCTAAACGCGACACAGGAGGATCAACCGCAGGAGATTCCGCCCACTTTTTAAGAAGCTCAGGAGCAAAAGGATATCTAGTATTGAGAGCCTTTTGTCCTGCGAAGCGCTTGTCCGGTTTCTCTCTGTGGCGCTGCACTAGTTCCTCAAACTCAGGATGAGCCCCAAAAACCTTATGAGTTTGCCTGGCTCTTTTGAAGGACACCTTATGACCGGAGGTCAAGGTGGACTCATCGTCTATCCCCAAAGTTTGATTGACAGCTTCAATCAAACTGTCAATTGTGTCCTGACAATTTGGTGCCTCAAAATTAAGGGACTCTTCTGAATCAGAATCTGAATACTGATCACTTGCCAGAGGTGAGGGAGAACGAGAGACGGAACTGAAAGATGCCGAGGCCCTGGACGGCAAAGGCGACGCAGTGTGGGTTCGCTTCCCTGCGTCTGCCTGGTGAGAGCGCGGCCCCTGCAGGCCGGAGGTTCATGAGACGTTGCCAAGACGGGTGAACCACTGTCCCTGCTCCTATCGGGAGCTTGAAGGGACTCGATCGCTTTTGTTAATGACGCCACAGATTGAGTCAGGGACAAGGCCCACTCAGGGGGACCTGACGCACTAGGCTCAGCTATAGGAGCGGGTTCCTGAGCCCGTTCAGAGTCACAGGCTTCGCAGACCCGAGAAGTCTGGGCGTGCGGAAAAGGGGACCTACAGGCAATGCATGCGGTATACAGCACTGTATGAACCTTAGATCTTCTGGACATTCTGGATCTGTCACAGAGTCCGCAATGAATTGGATGTGACGGTCAGCAGAGAGGCGAAAAAAGAGTGCGGAGTAAAGAGGAACAACCAGGCTGGAGGTAGTAGCAACCCCTGAGCGGTGTCGACTTACCCCAGTCCTGTATCCCTTGCGTCCTGAAAACAGCCACAACAGAGCTCCAAAATTTTTCAAAAAGGAGCGCTCCTCTGTCAGGGAGGCGTGCTCATGTAGACGAGCCTCTCAAGAGGCGCCTCCCACCTACTTCCGGCCGCGGCCTAGTCTCCAGCAAAAGCCGGGGACTAAATTTGAAGCCGCGGCCTAGCGCCGGCCGAAGCCGCGGCCTAAATTTCCGGCTAAGGCCCTAAAGTCGGAGGGCGGTCCACCGGAAGGAGACGCCGCCGGGGGCGGATCTCCCTTGCGATAGCGGCCCACCCCCCGGCTGACGCCGGACACTGAATTCCGGCCCGCGGCCCAGTCCCCGGAAAAAGCCGGGGACTAAATTTTAAATCCGGGGCCCAGAAGCCGGGCGAAAGGAGGTCCCCAAGTCAGAGGGCGGGTCCGCCGGAAGGAGACGCCGCCGGGGGCGGATCCCCCTCCCCCTTACGACCGCGGCCCACCCTCCGGCTAACACCGGACAGTAAACACCGGCCCGCGGCCTAGTCCCCGGGAAAAGCCGGGGACTAAATTTTGCAAAGGCCTAGCGCTGACCGCGACCCTCGCGGCTGTCCAGGCGGGAGGCGGACGCCGACTTCATCCATCTGTGGAGAAGGGGGAACGAACAGCTGGAACCCCTGAGCGGTGTTTCCTACCCGCTCCAGTAATCTTGGCCACACGTCCTTGGAGGTAAGAGTCTTCAGGCGATGTGTGATCCCACAAAATTCCGTCATGTAGGTAAAAAATGGGGGCTCCATAATAAACTAAGGTAGGACGGTGCAGGAGCCCTAACTCCATCACCCTTTCAGAGGGTGAGGAGAGGGACCGTCCGCCTCCTTGCAGCACCGCAGTCTAGCATTGGTGGTGCAGTGGGGGCCGCACGGACTAACTCTTGCCTCTGTACAGCCTAGGGTTTCAATACCTTAGGGTGGTCAGGGCTGAGTCCGGCATTCATGTCCCACGTTGCGGGAGAGGATACGTTGGAGGCTTTACTCCACGTGCTCGCCCGTTGATGGTTTGGGGAGATCGGACCCTTTCAATAGGATCCGTCGCCCCTATCTCATCTTCGTGGGGAAAAAAAAAAAAAAAAATGGTCTGGAAAAATAACCAGACGTGTGCCTCCATCAGACACTAAGCAAGAACTGGGTTTGCCTGCGGCCAGTGCTGAGGTGTATACGGCGGAGGAGGAGCTAACCTTTTTTTATGTTTACTTAGTGTCAGCCTCCTAGCGGCAGTAGCATACATCCACAGTCCTGTGTCCCCCAATGAGACGAAGGAGAAATATATGGGGCTCATCATTCTGTATGGAGTAATATATGGGGCTTATTTATTCTGTATGGAGCACTATGTGGTGCCCATAATACTATATGGAGCAATACATGGGGCTCATTATTTTGTACAGAGCACTATATGGTGCTCATAGTACTGTATGGACAGGGGCTGGCTGCAAGATTTCGTGGGCCCGGGGCCCACGAAAACCTGACAACCCCTTTAAGCAAAGGTGTCAGTTAGCCTTCACTCTATTGATCTCTGAAACTGCTAGATGTCTGCCTCCCATATTCTGAGAGGACTGCTTTCCTTGAACGGTGTTGCTGTATTTTGTTTTTTTTTTTATAAATAAATATGGCACACTGCATGCCCCATTTGCTCTTCTTTACTCAAAAAACAGACACCAAATCTACAGAAGCACAAATATTGCAGCCAATATTCAGAATTTTTTTTTTAATAGGTCACTCTGGAATCAACCTACTAAGCCATGTTTTTATTACAGTCCATAAGTGGGTTTTCCACCGTGCGCAAAGTTTAACACAACTTTTTGCTTGGCTAGAAGGACTGTGTTTTAAAGAAAGACTTACATTCATTCGGTATAGCGGGGCTCTAATAGATAACAGAAGCCTAGATGCTGTGTTGGCCCTGTGCTATAACTGGTCCACTAAGAGCCAGGGTCACCCTATTGATATATAATATAATAACCTAACAGCTTAGCGGAGCTTCTATAAAGCAATGTGACAGTTTGGACTGTAGACCATAATTGTAGAGAAAGGGGTTGTCAACCTTAAGAAAAAATGTCCAGGGTACAGAGGGACAGAGAAACCCCTGGAATAGCTGATTCTTGCCCTTTTAAACCCCTATTTTGTCATTCCTTACCTTTACACAGGAGTTGGTACCCTAACCCTAATAAACTTGATCATGCCCCACTCCATGTTGAGTGGCCTTAATGAAGCACCTAATTAGCTGCGTATACTAACAGACACCAGAATAAATTCCAGTTAATCTTTAAGTTGGGAGAAACCTATATGACTAACTCTTCTAAGTTATACAGAACAGAGGAAATGCACAGGTATACACATCTTTGGTTGGTCACAGTTCCAACGCGTTTCCCTTCAACCAGTCTTGGAGGCTCATCAGGAGAAAATATAGAAGTCCCTTTGGGGTGTATTGAACAGAAAAAAGGGGGCCTTATACCTCGTTCAATACTGGATGATCACATGGTCCCAGCTAGTATTATAAATGCACACAAATAAGTCTTGTATAGAGGCTAATCACACAGGTAAGTAAAGTGCACAGTGTCTAATAGATGAAGCGGACCGTCGGGCACTATATAATAGTACACCCCCCAATTCCCCCAGCCAACACTAAAGGGCCTGGCTGAAACCTGCAAAAGATGAAAAACATGCAACTAAAAAAAGAAAAAGATGTAAAAAAATATATGACGTATTGGTCAATATTTTGGTCAAAATATGCAAGCTCGCAACCCACGTCAGGGGTCCACAGTGTTTTGTGAGCCCCTACACTAAAATGTAAGAATCTGTGAGACTAGTGCCCTCTACAAGCCTTATCCATTTGCACCCACTCCATGAAAGTTGTTTCAACCTGAATTTCAAGATATATCAAAAGTAATAGACAAAAAAAGGTATCAAACAATTTAAGCACTAGTTCATTATAGATGTGTTATCAAAAGTACACAAAGTAAAATGACTAATATAGGTTACAGTATTTTTTGGACCATAAGACACACTTTTTTCCCCAAAATTTTTTGGGGAAAATGGGGGTGCGTCTTATAGTCGGAATGTACGAACAATTAGCGTGGTGGCAGCAGGAGTTTGGCGATTCTTCTGGTGATCTAGCTCCCATTCTAGCCTGGTGCGGCAGTTTCAGCGGTGCTGCCGGGGGCTCCGGAGACATTATGTGAAAGCCCGAAGCCCCTGCAGTTCTATTGCCTCGATGCTGTGGCCTCCGGGAAAATGGCCACCGGAGGCGGAACTTGTGCAAATTAAGATCTCGGCTCCGAGATCTCAGACTGCGCATGAACAGCCTCCAGCGGCCATTTTCCCAGAGGCCACAGCATGAAGGCAAGGCAATAGAACTGCGGAGTCTTTGGGCTTTCTCATAATGTCGCCGGAGCCCCTCACAGCACCCTGCACCCCCAAAACTGCTGCACCATGTCGCCGTAGCCCCTCGCAGCACTGTGCACCGATGAAACTGCCGCACCATGTCGCCAGAACCCCCTGCAGCACCGAGCACCACTGAAACTGCCACACCATGTCGCCGGAGCCCCCCACCGCCGAAACTGCCACACCAGCCCCACCAGGCTGGGATGGTAGCGAGATCGTCAGACCACCGAAAGAATCGCCCGACTCCTGCTGCCACCAGCACTGCCAATCCCCCTGGGTAAGATGAATTCAGGACTGTAAGATGGACTCCCATTAGACGCATTATTTTTTTCCCCATTTTCTTTCTGAAAATTTGGGGTCCGTCTTATGGTCTGGTGCGTCTTATAGTCCGAA
Source organism: Oophaga sylvatica (assembly GCA_033576555.1). Classification (NCBI taxonomy): domain Eukaryota; kingdom Metazoa; phylum Chordata; class Amphibia; order Anura; family Dendrobatidae; genus Oophaga; species Oophaga sylvatica. Next base: position 341,827,902 of record JARQOD010000001.1, read on the forward strand.
AAATATGGTATGTTAAATATGACCTATAATGGTTTAAAATAACTCACTTGTCTAGCCACTTGCGGATCTGCGCCAAAACAAGAGCCCTGTGATGAATAGTTTCTAAGTTACCCCGTGGCATCTGTAAATGAAAAATTAATAAAAAAAAAGTAAAAAAACTAAACAAAAACACACTTTAAACATTTACATATTTCAAATTAAAAAATAATAAGGGGTTTACAAGTAGTGGACAACCCCTTTAATATATGGATTTCTAACCATTAAAAATCCCGTTCTTGGCAAAAGGTACAAGTGCCAGTGTTGGGACCTACGACTATTAGACAGACATGTATGGCATATCATGTGGATTTGCTTTAAATGTTTGATTTGGGAATAACCCTTTATTAGCTGCTTCTTCCTTTGATCAGTCTGTTATTCAATTGATTTTTTATTATTAGGATATGGATTACCTATCTGTAGGATCGGTCAATTGTATAAATACGGTGGGGGTCCGACACCCAGCAGCCACACAGATCAGCTGTTATCAGCTGTCACACTGCTTAGTGGCTGCTCACAGGTACTGCAGATCAGCTGCCATTCAAGTGAATAGGACCTGACGTGCTATGTCCCCGCCATTACACAGTCTGAATGTCAGAGCTGTTAACATCTTATTGGTGGGGGTGCTGACTGTCAGACCCCCCACTGATCTGTTACTGATTACCTATCTTATGGTCATCAATATCTTTGTAGTGGAAAACCCTTTTAAAGGGTTAAGGGTATGCCACACTAAACAATATCGCTAACGGGATCGCTAAAAAACGTCACTATTTAGCGATCCTGTTAGCGATGTTGTTCAGTGCGGCAGCTTCCAGCGACGAGCTTCCTGCTGTGATCTCGCTCGTCGCTGGAATCGTTCCGGACCCTATTTTCTCGTCGGCGCTCCCGCTGGGTAAGTATCTAATCGCTGTGTGGCACCTTTTCTTAGCGATTTAGCGGTACTTTTGTACCGCTAAAGTCGTTAAGAAGATCGCTAACGGCGATAGCGTCGTTAACTATATCGCTAAATGTGGCCGCATTTAGCGATATAGAAACAATACCGCTAGCGATCGCATTAGTATGCGTCGTTATTCTGATCGCTAGCGGGATTGTTTAGTGTGGCAGTACCTTAAGTCTCATCGTCTTTTCTTCAGGAGCAAACTAAAGCCCAAAGCTTTCTACTCTGTAGAGGGCCGTGAACACCAGAAAATTGGCAGTTTGGGTCAGCAGCATAATTGGGCCACAGACCCGAAAAGAGTACTCTCCCATGCCGCAAGCAGAGGCAGCTTTGCCTTTATAGCAGGGTAGAAGCTCAGGGGGCCTGAGGCTGGCTATCTTCATAGTGGCATGAGCACCTACAGTCATGGCCAAAAGTTTTGAGAATGACACAAATATTATATTTTCACATGATCTGCTCAGCCCTCTGGTTTTTATGTGTGTTTGACAGATGTTTTTATCACAGACAGAAATATAATTGCAAACATATGAGTAACAAAAGCTTATATTGACAGTTAGAATGAGTTAATGCAGCAAGTCAATATTTGCAGTGTTGACCCTTCTTCTTCAGGACCTCTGCAATTCTCCCTGGCATGCTCTCAATCAACTTCTGGACCAAATCCTGACTGATAGCAGTCCATTCTTGCACAATCAATGCTTTCATTTTGTCAGAATTTTTAGGTTTTTGTTTGTCCACCAGTCTCTTGATGATTGACCATAAGTTCTCAATGAAATTAAGATCTGGGGAGTTTCCAGGCCATGGACCCAAAATCTCTATGTTTTGTTCCCTGAGCCATTTAGTTATCACCTTTGCTTTATGGCAAGGTGCTCCATCATGCTGGAAAAGGCATTGTTGATCGCCAAACTGCTCTTGGAGGGTTGGGAGAAGTTGCTCTTGGAGGACATTCTGGTACCATTCTTTATTCATGGCTCTGTTTTTAGGCAAGACTGTGAGAGAGCCGATTCCCTTGGCTGAGAAGCAACCCCACACATGAATGGTTTCAGGATGCTTAACAGTTGGCATGAGACAAGACTGGTGGTAGCGCTCACCTTGTCTTCTCCGAATGAGGCGTTTTCCTGATGTCCTAAACAATCGAAAAGGGGATTCATCAGAGAAAATAACTTTACCCCAGTCCTCAGCAGTCCACTGCCTGTACCTTTTGCAGAATATCAGTCTGTCCATGATGTTTTTTCTGGAGAGAAGTGGCTTCTTTGCTGCCCTCCTTGAGACCAGGCCTTGCTCCAAGAGTCTCCGCCTCACAGTGCGTGCAGATGCACTCACACCTGCCTGCTGCCATTCCTGAGCAAGCTCTGCACTGCTGGTAGCCCGATCCCGCAGCTGAAACACTTTTAAGAGACGGTCCTGGCGCTTGCTGGTCTTTCTTGGGCGCCCTGGAGCCTTTTTGGCAACAATGGAACTTCTCTCCTTGAAGTTCTTGATGATGAGATAGATTGTTGACTGAGGTGCAATCTTTCTAGCTGCGATACTCTTCCCTGTTAGGCCATTTTTGTGCATTGCAATGATGACTGCACGTGTTTCTTTAGAGATAACCATGGTTAACAGAAGAGAAACAATGATGCCAAGCACCAGCCTCCTTTTAAAGTATCCAGTGGTGTCATTCTTACTTAATCATGACAGATTGATCTCCAGCCATGTCCTCATCAACACCCACACCTATCTTAATGGAGCAAATCACTGAAAAGAGGTTAGCTGGTCCTTTTAAGGCAGGGCTGCAATGATGTTGAAATGTGTTTTGGGGGATAAAGTTCATTTTCTAGCCAAATATTGACTTTGCAAGTAATTGCTGTTAAGTTGATCACTCTTTATAACATTCTGGAGTATATGCAAATTGCCATTAGAAAAAGTGAAGCAGTAGACTTTGTAAAAATTAATATTTGTGTCATTCTCAAAACTTTTATCCATGACTGTACAAGAGCAGTGTAATCTTTACCTAGGTACCTGGTCACTCAGACTGCAGATAAGCTGTACACTGTACAACGAAAAATCCTCCATTAAGAGGTAAATTGCAAACTTGACTGTTTTTACAAGCACCTGGCAATTTCAACCATTTAAGAAGCTGAGAAAACCCCTTCAAGGACCGTTCTTTGTAGTACTGTGCTCCAAATGGTAACACAAGTATTGTGGCCCTGGGTGAAAATTTGCCCACAGTGGTAACATCAAGGTGCCCCTTCTGCACTCCTAACCAACACATTTCAAGGAAGCAGCCTTGTGAGGAGCAGGACTGGACAAGTTATCAGTGATTATTTCAAGAATACAGAAAATATTAGTATTGAGGAGAAGTTAAAGATGGTGTCACTTATGTCACCGTTCTGGTTATTGTTCTCCAGAGAAATGTCTGTAGCTTCACGAGACGCTAGCTGACCTGTACGATGACTTTGGTATCCTGCGGAACCACAGTAACAATGCGAGATCCTCGCTCCACTTTACGAACAGTTTCATCGATGATGTTTGACGTGCCATTTAGGAGTGCTTCTAGTGCTACAAGGAACAATAGGAGAATCGAGACAGTCAAGTTTGTTGATTATTTCTGAATATTGCCCAAAATCAAAAGCTCAATGCAACCTATTGTATATGACTCGATTAGTCTGGCAAACTCGCTAATAAGATATGGAAGCTTATGTTATTTACGGTCTGCCAGATAGAAAAGCTTACCTTTCACGGAGTGATCTCTCAGTGATACACATCTGCAGGTATGAGAGTGGGTAGTTAACAGCAGGAAGTCCTCACATATAGCAAAAGATGTGATATTTGTAGCCACCTGGCACATAAGCACATTACAATGTATAAACATAAAAGGCAAACAATTAAATCAATAGACAGGTTTTGCCACCTAATCTGAGAGCAGCATAATGTAGAGAAAGACACCTGGTCTCCAATGATGTGTCACTTACTGGGCTGTTTATTCACAAGCCACTGCAGGCAGATAGCTGTTACTCAGGTGTGTGTGTGTGTGTGTGTGTGTGTGTGTGTGTGTGTGTGAGAGAGAGTTATACAGCGCACAGCTCTCAGGAAGCTAGCAGATCTGTAGCAGATAAAGCAGAGATTTTATCCAAATTACAGAAAGCAGCCCAGTAAGTAATAGCTGGAATCAGAGTCTCTGCCCCTATATCATGCTGCTCTCAGCTGGGGTAGCTAAAACCTGCTGACAGATTCCATTTAAAAGTTATTAAACTAAATTGAAAAACACTTACCACCAAATTATTGATGAATAAACGGGATCTATCGGTAATGCCCAAAAGGACTTCCTGCAATGGAAAAGTTGAACTTGGTGGATAATTTTCTTTTTTTTTAACCTATGTATATGTCATTGTGTGCTATCAAATGAGGTTTTCGTAAAAGTATTCAAAAAACAGCTAATAGTCGCCTGGGTAAAACAGAATGAGAAGAGGCACAATCTGCCAACAACTAGATAAAATTGAAGTTACTTAAAGAGATGCTTACAATAAAATTGCAATAACCAAAATAGATCCTTTCACATAAACTGGCATTCATACAGTTAACATGAACACCTACTAATATCTATCTTCAAATTGGTAAAAGAGCCTTTAAATATTAGATCTGTGAGATCAAGCTTTCAGCAACATTCCTGATTAAAGGGTCAGTGTAGTCTCTGCAAGCACAGCGTCTCCTAGTTTACAACGTTCCAAGGTACCAACAGAATGAATATTTAGTACAAGCTAGTAATACAGCCTTGTCCCAAGTGAATAGGGACAATAAATTTATAACGTGGTGTGGTGGTATAGTGGCAGTGCCTTTGTTCTTTCTCGCTCATACCATGAAAAGACCTTTCCATAGTATCTCAAACTTTATTTAGTGCATGTTACAATGCATTTATACCCTGCTATATACATGGACCGTCTCTTCCTCAATTGGTCCTAATGACACCTAACAGCTAAAGTCTTAAGAGGAGAATCAATGCCGAAATCAGTTTTCAAGTAAACACTGGACATTGTTTGCCACTAACACTGACCTACAAAGCCGTCCACAACCTGTCCCCTCCCTATATCTCTGAACTAATCTCCCGATATCTTCCCTCACGTAATCTTTGATCCTCCCAAGACCTCCTTCTCTCCTCCACACTTAGGCAACTTTCACACATCAGTTTTTGATGTCAGGCGCGATCCGGCGTGTTTTTGAAAAAACAGATCCGGTACCGGATGCGTTTTTTTTGTAATTGACTTTCATTAGCGCCGGATCGCGCCTAATGTCGTTGCGTTGCATCCGTTTTTGGCCGGATCCGTCGGAAATGTACATTCCAGCGGCCGGACAAGACGCTCACTGCAACTTTTTTTTTTTCCGGACCCGCCTGATAGTGCCTGAAGCAGCGCATCAGGCGGCCGGAAATAATACAAGTGCATGGTACCGGACCAGTCTTTTGTGCAATCCGTCAAAAGACTGATCCGGATTCTAGAAACCAAGGTCTCTCTCTCTCTACATGCGTACCTGTATTTTCCAGATAGAACATTTCTTTTTCCGGGTTGAAAAGGTCAGATCGGATCCGGCAAGAAAACTAGTCCGTTGCATCAGTTTTTTCAAAATCCGCGCCGGATCCGTCCTATCAGGTATACGACGGATTAGGCCGGACACAAAAAACTGATGTGTGAAAGTAGCCTTATTTGTTCCTCACCCAACCGCCTCCAAGATTTCTCCCGAATATCCCCCATCCTCTGGAATTCCACGCCTCAACATGTTCGATTATCCACCACCCTCGGATCCTTCAGACGGAACCCGAAAACCCATCTCTTCAGGAAAGCCTACAGCCTACAATAACCATTCTGCCGTCTCACCACCACCAGAGCTGCTGCCTCACCACCACCAGAGCTGCTGCACCCCTGTCCATCTGTCTCTTCACCATTATCCCGTAGAATGTAAGTCCGCAAGGACAGGGTCCTCTCCCCTCTGTACCAGTCTGTCATTGTAAATTTGTTTACTGTAAACGATATCTAGAACTTTGTATGTAACCCCTTCTCATGTACAGCACCAAGGAATTAATGGTGCTATATAAAATAAATAATAATAATAATAATAATTGTAGGTTACTTTTTAGCTTAAAAATATGCTGGATAGTTTTGGTAAAAATAGTCTTTAAAGAAGTATTAGCAGTTCTTTTTGTCGATTACCGTAATTGAACTGTGATCACCTACATTATAACTGTGTGAGAGGCACTGTGTAGTCATCATCATTATCTTTGATATAAGCTTCTGTCCCACATGTGGAAAAAGTGTGTAGTACATCCCAGGCAATTGCATCACACAGGACCTTCTTTTGACAATGATGGTGTGACTAGTGATGGACGAACCCCTTGATTTTCGGGTACGGTGGGTTTGGCCGACCATTTAAAAAAAGTTTGGTTTGGGAACCAGAACAGTACTCACGCCGCATTCAGATGAATGGGGGGGCCCGAACATCCGTTGTTTGCCACACTGTCATCTGCCTGACATTGAGGCAAACACTGCCTCTGATCGGCGGTAAGACTATTACTGGCAGTCAGAGAGCTGTGGTTCCCATGCTGTCAAATTACAGCATGAGCTAGCATCTGTGACTGGCGTTAAAAAGTTTACCTCCAGTCGTAGCGGCGTAAGCTGATGTGAGAGTACTACTAACTCCATAGTCATATTGTCAATAAAAAACACCCAGAATAAAGTTTTTTATTTAAAATAAAAATACACACTGTTTTACAAATTCATTTAAAGATAAACACAGATATACTCACCTTATGCCCATTACATTGAAACCCTGGTCCCCTGTAAAAAAACAGAAATAAAAAAACAACAATGTCCCACGTCGTAATCCAGGTCGGCAATAATTGGTTTTCAACCTGGAAAGATACGACCGCTAAGGCCAAAAACCACGGGAGAATGAGCTGTTGCGAGCGCAGCGTCAGTGACTAGCGGTGACGTCTTCGAGATTACCGCAGGTCACTAAGACTTGCACTCCCAATTCACTTCAGTGTGAGCCAAGCCGATGAACTGCAGTGACTTCAGTAAGATCACTGCTAGTATCGTGAGACTTTTTTTCCCACAGTGCAGCGCTGAGCTCAGCGAGTTCACAGTAAGAAATTTCTTATGGTGAACTGCGGAGAACTCACTGAGCTTAGCGTTGCACCATGAGAATTTCTCACGGTGCTAGTGATGATCTCACTAAGGTCACCGCAGTTCACCGGCCTGGCTCACACTGAAGTGAGCTGGGAATGCAGCCTCATTGACCTGAAGTAACCTCGATGACATCACCGCTAGTCATTGACGCTGAGCTCACAGCAGCTCCTTCTCCTGTAGTTTTCAGCCTGGACGGTCGCATCTTGGCACTGTCCAGGTTGAAAACCAATTATCGCTGACATAGATTATGGTGTGGGACAGTATGTCGGACAGGTGAGGGATATTATTGTTTTTTATTTATTTATTTTTACAGGAGACCAAGGCTTCAATGGAATGGGCTTTAGGTGAGTATTTTTGATGTTTATCATTTTCATTTTTTTTTTTATAGGGGACCAGGGCTTCAGTGGTATGAGTGTAAGGCGAGTATAACTGTGTTTGTTATTTTTAAATATATTTGTAAAACGGTGTGTATTTTTATTTCAAATTAAGGACTTTATTATGGGTGTTTTTATTGAGAACATGACTATAGTGTTAGTAATGGATAGGCATCTTATAGATGCCCTTCCATTACTAACTGCTGGGCTTGATGTCACCTGAAAATACAAAGATGACATCAACCACACAAATATGAACCTCACTTGCCACCGCCACAAATGAAGTGGGAAGAGCCAGGTAAAGTGTCAGAATTGGCGCATTTAATAGATGCGCCTTTTCTGGGACTGCTGTTGGCTGCTATTTTTAGGCTGGGGGCCATTATCCATAGTCCCTTACCAACCTGAGAATACCAGCCTCACCTGTCTGCTTTAGCTTGGCTGGTTGTCAAAAAAGGAGGGGACCCAAAGCCATGATAAAGCAGACAACCAAGGGTTGCAGCCCGCAGCTGTCAGTTTTGCCATGCTGGTAATCAAAAATAGAACAAACCCCACATCATTTTATTTATTTATAGCACAGGTGCCGGATGATGAATACTCCCAATAGCCGCACCTGCTCTCGCTGTTATTAGCGGCAGCAGGCGTAGGCTGATGGGAGTAGTACTCTCATCAACCGAAGCCTCTGTAACCGAAGGTAAACTTTTGTACTGTTGGTCACAGCTGCTGGCTGTCAGATGAACCACAGCTCTCTTACCGTCAATCAAAGCCGCAGCAGATGACAGCGTGGGAAAAATCCAATGTTCAGAGTGCCGAACCCAAATAGTAACACAGACTTCCTGGAGAAGTCCGTGCCTGAACAGTAGGTGTTTGTTACACACCCCAAACTTTACTGTTCGGGTTCGCCCATCACTAATGGCGAAGCCTGTAGAGAACATAAAGCTTTCACTATTCCCAGAGGTTTCATCATTTGATATCATTACCCAACTGAAGAGAAGCAATTCATGAATTTTCAGCTAGAAAGAGACAACTAATTAAGGTAATATTAGCTGAATTAAATATAGAGTAGGATAAATTATGTAAAAAAAAAAAAAGAAACAAGAGTGCCATTTTAAATTTATATGCAAATATAAGTGTCTATACACCACGGCGAGGACTGGATTCTCTGCATTACCCTTCCCCAAAAAGCTTCTAAGGCTAGTTCAGCACTAGTTCAATGGCAATATGGCAAGAGAAATGGTGTCACAGACAGTAGGACTCCTCCTAAAGTGCTCAAAGCCTATCATTTACATATGAATAAACAATGTTTGCTTCAATTCTATCCAGCAAATTTTTAAACTAAAATGGCTCTCTCCAAGGACCTGTGCTTATTTTGAAAAGCATTTCGGAGCTGACAGACCCACTATAAAGGGGGTTTACCATAATAAAAATGACATCCTATTTAAAAGATATTGGAAAACTAATGCACTTTTCAAGCAATCTGTATGTAAGGCATACCTATCTGGTGCAATCACTGGTGATCTAATTTGGTTCTAACCCCATAGTTGTCCACCAGCTGGCCTCTCCTGCTATGGCTAAGAATGCGCAGATGATATCTGTAGTTGAGAACAGATGGAGAGCACACATATTGTTCACATGGACCGAAAAAGACAGCGCCGTTCTCATAGCAGGCTTTCAGACCAGGGGCCAAGCAGCGCTTATTTCTATGTGCCAGTCAGAGCATTCATATGATGCAGGCACACAGCAAAGTTGTATGCATCTGTCTACCTGCAATATGGCAAGGAGCACACAGTGATCACTTCCACACTTATTGTAATTACCAGCAAGAAGTCACAGATCAATGAGCACTCTCGGTCATAGCGCCAGCAAACAGCTGCATAAAACAACACTGTGTATTAGTATCATATGAGCGCTCCAAATGGCACATAGTAATGAGAGACACTTACAATAGTGAAATGGCCTGCTCAGTCACGAGCAGGACGGCCCAATATGAAAACTGTATAGACTGCCACGGTCTATTAGAACGATATGTGCCCTCTTCATCAAGTACAAATATCACCTCCGCTTGCTCGGCCACAGAACGAGACGTAAGCTAGTGGACAACCTATGCAGTTAGAAGACCAGTAATCAAAAATGCCTGATGTAGAAAAAGGGTGCATTTCTGGTGTAGAATTCTATTTGAGAAGTGTATTATTTTACCAAGATCATAGGATGCATTTTTTATTGTGGTAAAACCTCTTTAAAGTCACTTTGAATTTAATGCTTCATTGATCAAACCTACAGGAACTCTAGTGAACGTTACCAAGTGCTGAATGTTGGAGTGCACTACTAATGTCTGTAAAATATCTACTGCTAATAGGCATTGTAATCTCTAAAGTTCCATAGTTTATAAAAACTGGTTTACAGCTTAATAAAGTCAAGCATTGTATCACTGTACCTCTCCATCTATTTCTGTGATGGCAGTTTGAATACAATATTGTTGAAACTTTACATCTTGGCCCAGTGCATCCTTCCAGGGCTCTAGGACAGGCGCTGGGGTCTCTGAAATATTAAGATGTTGGACTATATTTAAACATAATACCACTGAGTGAGAGTGTACTGATCTTAGCTTTTAAAATTGGGCACAACAGGGTTAGCGAATATTATTTATTAATTTTTCACCCAAAAGCTAACAAATAGGGTACAATTTCAAAATCTAAATAGCACTGAGGTTTTATGTGGGAGAAAATTTTAAAAATTGACAATTAAAAGTTTAGTACAGTCGTGCTCAAAAGTTTACACACCCAGAATTTTTGCTTTCTTGGCCTATTTTCAGAGAATATGAATGATAACACCAAAACTTTTTCTCCACTCACGGTTAGTGGTTGGGTGAAGCCATTTATTGTTAAACTACTGTGTTTTCTCTTTTTGAATCATAATGCAACCCAAAACATCCAAATGACCCTGATCAAAATATTACATACCCTGGTGATTTTGGCCTGATAACATGCACAGAAGTTGACACAAATGGATTTGAATGGCTACTAAAAGTAAGGGTCCCGTCACACTCTTCAATGTCCCAGCGATCCCACCAACGATACGACGTGGATGGGATCGCTGGGAAATCGTTAGCTGATCGCTGGTGAGCTGTCACATGGACAGACTCACCAGCGATCAGGACCAGCGAGCACGCTGGTATCCAGTGTACACATCGGGTAACTAAGCGCTGCGCGGCACCTAGTTACCTGATATGTACCCTGCATACCGGCTCTCAGCTTCTGCAGTAGAGCGCTGAAAGCCGGTATCCAATGTACATATCGGGTAACTAAGCACCGCGCGGCACCTAGTTACCCGATATGTACCCTAGATACCGGCTCTCAGCGCTGTACAGCAGAAGCTGGGAGCCGGTAACCAGGGTACATAACGGGTAACTAGGTGCCGCACGGTGCTTAGTTACCCGATATGTACATTGGATACCAGCTCGTTGATCGTTGGTCTCCCGCTGTCACACGCAGCGATACGCGCTGGCCAGTGGGAGACCAACGATGAAAAAATGGTCCAGGACATTCAACGACGATCAGCGATACCCAGCAGGGGGGCTGATCGTTGCTGCGTGTCACACTAAGCGAGATCGCTGGCTAGGTCGCTGTTGCGTCACAAAATCGGTGACACTTCAGCGATCTCGCTTAGTGTGACGGGGGCTTAACATTCTCACCTGTGACCTGTTTGCTTGTAATCAGTGTGTGTGCATAAAAGTGGAGTGAGTTTCTGGGATCCAGACAGACTCTTGCATTTTTCATCCAGCCACTGATGTTTCTGGATTGTGAGTCATGGGGAAAGCAAAAGAATTGTCAATGGATCTACGGGAAAAGGTAGTTGAACTGTATAAAACAGGAAAGGCATACAAAAAGATATCCAATGAATTGATAATGCCAGCCAGCAACAATCCAACTGTGATTAACAAATGGATAATCAGGGGCTCTGTAAAAACAAAACCACGGTCAAGTAGCCAACAAAAATTTCATCCCAACTGCCAGCAAAATTGTTCAGGATGCGAAGAAAAACCACAAATAACATCAGCTGAAATACTGGACTCTCTGAAAACTAGCGACGTGGCTGTTTCAAGATGCACAATAAGGAGGCATTTGAAGAAAAATAGGGATTTTTGTGGGTACCCACCATAAAATCCTTTTCTCTGAGCCACTCATTAGGGGACACAGAACCATGGGTGTTATGCTGCTGCCACTAGGAGGCTGACACTAAGTTAATACAAAAAAAGTTAGCTCCTCCTCTGCAGTATACACCCTCGTGCTGTCTCCAAGAGACCCAGTTCGGTGCAAAAGCAGTAGGAAAACATTAACAACATACAAGAGTACAACATGTCAACCCAATGAACAGGCCAAACTATTAGGCTAACTGGGTGGGTGCTGTGTCCCCAATGAGTGGCTCAGAGAAAAGGATTTTACGGCGAGTACCCACAAAAATCCCTATTTCTCCTTCGCCTCATTAGGGGACACAGGGCCATGGGACGTCCCAAAGCAGTCCCTGGGTGAGATAACAACATAAAAGAGTAGGCTTCATGTAACAACTGCCTAGATGTGCCCAACCGCGGCTTGCTGAATTCTTCTGCCCAGACCCGCATCCTCTGAAGCCCGAGAGTGAAGATTATAATGCTTTGAGAACGTATGTAGGCTGGACCAAGTCACAGCCTTACAGACCCGTTCTGCTGACGCAGGATGTCGAATGGTGCAAGAAGCTCCCACCGCACGAGTGCAGTGTGCCCTGCTCCCCGCTGGAATGGGCTGGCCTCTGACACGGTAGGCCTCCTGGATGGAGGAACAAATCCACCTGGCTATCGTGGCCTTTGAAGCAGCAAAACCCTTCTTATGACCCTCGGGGATAATGAACAAAGCATCCATCTTTCTAAATGACGAAGTCCTCGAGACATACCTTCTCAGAGCTCTGACCAGATCCAGCGTGTGGAGAGCTCTTTCCACCCTGTGAACGGGAGCCGGACAAAGTGAAGGAAAAACAATGTCCTCGTTCAGATGGAAGGATGAGATGACCTTGGGCAAAAATGTCGGGGATGGACTGAGGACAACCTTGCCCTGATGGAAATTAAGGAAAGGTGCCCGGCAGGACAGAGCGGCTAGCTCTGAAACTCGCCGGATTTACGCGATTGCCACAAGGAAGGCTACTTTCCAAGACAAGAAAGTCAGCGAAATGTCCTGCAGCAGTTCAAAGGAGGGTTCCTGTAGGACACTCAGTACCAAGTTGAGGTCCCAAGGATCTAAAGGCATGCGATAGGCGGATACCAGGTGTGAAACCCCCTGCATGAAGGTCTTCACCTGAAATCTAGTCGCGATCTTCCTTTGGAATAAGACCGATAGGGCGGAGATCTGACCCATAAGAGAGAGCGGAGTGCCAGGCCCGAGTCCAGACCGGACTGTAGGAACTGTAAAATGGTGGAAATGGAGAAGACGAGAGGGGGAAAACCCCGATCCCTGCACCAAGCAAAAAATGTCTTCCAGATTCGATGATAGATGCGTACCGACACCGGCTTACGAGCGCTGACTATTGTGGAAACAACCTGTTAAGAAAAACCAGCCTGGGTCAGAATCAAGGATTCAACGGCCACACCGTTAAACACAGAGCCCCTGAGTTCTGGTGGAAAATCGGACTCTGGGAGAGCAGATCTGGACGATCTGGCAGTCGCCAGGGCACGTCTGCGACAAGACGCACCAACTCCGCAAACCACGCACAGCGGGGCCAATCTAGAGCGACCAGGATCGCAGGGACTCCCTCCGCATTGATCTTCCTGATGACTCTCGGAAGTAATGGTATCGACTAGATCATCCGCTCCGATAGCTCTTGGGTCTTGAGACCGAGCTATGAACTGGGGAACTTTGGCGTTCAGCCTAGACACCATCAGATCTACGTCTGGGGTCCTCCAACGACGACAGATCTGCTGGAACACTTCCGGATGAAGTTCCCATTCCCCGAGGCGAGACCATGGTGGATGAGGAAGTCTGCAGTCCAGTTTTCTATGCCTGGAATGTGAATCGCTGATATTACCGAATGTTTTTTCTCTGCCCATCGGAGAATGTGAGTGACCTTGGACATGGCCGCCTTGCTGCGGGCACCCCCTTGATGGTTGATGTATGCCACGGCCGTGGCATTGTCCGATTGAATTCGGATGGGGTGGCCCGATAGGAGATAATGGAAACGGTGCAGGGCTAGCCATATCGCACGGATCTCCAGGATGTTGATCGAGAGTTTCGATTCTCGAATCGACTAGCGGCCCTGAGCGGTGTGATGACGAAAGACCGCTCCCCAGCCCAGAAGACTGACATCGGTAGTCACTACTAGCCATTGAACCGGGAGAAAAAGACTTCCCTTGATTGAGAGAGGCACTCAATGTACACCATCTGAGGGCCTGCCTGACCCGCAGGGATAAATGGCACTTGCGGTCGAGGGAGAACGGGTTCCTGTCCCAAGCCGCCAGAAGAGTGTGCTGCAGGGGACGAAGGTGCAGCTGCGCAAAGGGGACCACTTCCATTGCTGCCACAATTTTTCCCAGTACCCTCATAGCAAACCGGATGGAATGAGGGGATGATTGACAGTGGGCACAGGGTCCTTGTTGAAGGGCTAACACTTTGTCTCGAGGAAGAATTACCAACCCTCGAGAGATGTCCAGGGTCATCCCTAAGAAGGATATCTGCTGGGCTGGGACAGGGGATGACTTGCTTAAGTTTATCAGCCAGCCCAGGCGAGAAAGGGTATCACAAGTAATGCGAACGGAGGCCACGCAGTCGTGGAAAGATGGCCCTTTGACCAACAGGTCGTCCAGGAAGGGCAGAACGACCACGCTCCGAGAGAGTAAGATGGACATGATGGCCGCCATGACCTTTGTGAACACTCTAGGGGCAGTGGCGAGGCCGAAAGGCAGGGCCATAAATTGGAAGTGCTGATTGTGAATGGCGAAGCGCAGGATTCTCTGGTGGGGAAAAAAAAAAAAAAAAATCGGGATATGCAGGTAAGCATCTTGGAAGTCGATGGATGCCAAGTACACTCATTCTTCCATAGAAGCGATGACTGAACATAGAGATTCCATACGAAAATGACGGACCTTGACAAACTTGTATCCTGAAATTTTTCATTTTCTGGGACGGGGACAATGATGCCGTCGTGACGCAATGCATCTATGGCTCGGTAAAAGGCCTTTGCCCTTGCCTCTGATGATGGAGGACGGGAAGAGAAGAAACGCGTTGGAGGGCAAATAGAAAAATCTATCTTGTATCCGGAGGACACCAGATCTCTGACCCATTCGTCATGGACAACGGAAAGCTAGGCCTGACGGAACAGAAGTAGGCACCTGCTTACCCTGCCGGTGTCGACCAGACAACTCCAGGAGTCAGTGGGCAGAGAATCTCTGAGACCTAGATCCCTTAGATCTCGACTGTTTGGGGCGAGATTTCCATTGCCGGATAGGTCTGTAGGAGGCCTGAGAACCTCCGTCCCCGCGTGGAGAGCGCCCTGACCCGGGAGAGGTAGTAGTAGTGGTAGTGGATAAGCCCGGGTTGGAGCGAAAGGATCGGAAACGGAACTGTTGTTGTCTCCAAAAGGGACGCCTAAGCCTCTGTTGGGGAAGAAATTTGCTTTTTCCTCCCGTGGCATCAGAAATAAGCTGATCCAGCTTCTCTCCAAATAAGCGGCCACTCTGATAGGGAAGAGATGTCAGGGACTTTTTTGACACAGAGTCCGCTTTCCATTCTCCAAGTCATAATGCTCTTCTGATCGTGATGGCATTCGCTGCCAACAGAGCAGAACAGCCAGCCTCATCCAAAGAAGCGTGTACTAGGTAATCTCCAGCCCGAGAAATTTGACTGGCAAGATGTACTGCCTCAGAATGGTTTTGGCTAAGATATCTGCCCAGAAGACTATTGCTTTAGCAACCCATGCTGCAGCGAATGACGGACAGAGGGCCGAGCTTGAGGCCTCAAAGACAGAGTGAGCCAATTGTTCTAATTGTTCTGACGGTCTGTGGGATTTTTAATGGATGACCCATCCGGCTGATAGAAGGGTCTTGGATGCCAAGCGAGACACTGGAGGATCTACGACAGGGGATTCAGCCCAATCCTTCCTCGGCTCAGCCGAAAAAAAAAAAAGGAATATTTCGCTTCAAGAGGTTTTTGTCCTGTGAAGCGTTTGTCCGGTCGCTCCCTGTGCTGATTAACTATGGCCGTAAACTCAGGGTGAACGGCAAATGCCCTATGAGGGCGTTTAGTCCTCTTAAAGGATACGGTTTGATCCGGAACGGAGTCGGATTTTTCTTTAACGTTTAGTTTAAGATTGACCGCCTCAATCAATGAATCCACCGCTTTCTGGAAGTCTGGCGAATCCAGGTCCAAGGAGCCATCCAATTCATACTCAGAATCACGTACGCTACTGACCCCTGGAGAGGGAGAGCAAGACGCAGAGCTCACGGACGAGAAGGCACGTGATTGCTCTGGAGACGTGCTACGGATCCTTTTCCTAGACGCCCGTAGACTTCTAGAGTGCTTTCGGCCCCTGCTAACCGACTGCACCCGTATAGAGGAGGATCTGTCTAAATCAGACCTGCACACACTCCAATCCCTAGGGGGATCACAGAGGGATTCAATCGCTTTGGCCAGAGAAGCCATGGATTGTGACAGTGACAAAGCCCACTCAGGGGGGCTAGGCGCACTGGGCCCGGTGGCAGCGGAGGGCTCCTGAGCGCATTTAGGGTCACAGGCATTGCAGAGCGGCGAACTCTGAGTCTTCGGAAACACAGACTGGCAGGAGGTACATGAAGTAAAGAAGACTGCCATAGTCTTGTTAGCCTTTTTGGATACCTTGGGCTGGGACATTGTATCCTTCTATGTGTCCCCTTTAAGAAATAGGTATTCCTGCAGTGATAGGGTTACTGCTGGGAGGAGGGGAGAGTATAGAGCAGCACTCCCTTACCCAGGCCCTGTGTCACAGTTCCTTCTGAGTGGCACTTCAGCTCCTGGGGAGTAGCGGTGATGTCCCCTGCAAAATGTGACAGTGACCTCTGTTGGATGCCTGCGTAAGCCTGGAGGGTCCATGGGAGGAGGGGAGATGGCCGCCGTGATTTAGAAAGGCGCTTCTCATCCTGTACGAGAAGCGCTAGAAAAGTGGGCGGAGCCGCTGAGACACGGAGGTGGAGAGGGACAGTCCGCCTCATTGCACCATCCGCTTTAACAGTGGTGGTGCAGGGGGGGCTGCACGGATGCCACAAAGAAGCCTCTGTACATCCAAGCGGTTAAATCCCCTAGGATGGGACAGGGCTAATATCTGGCATTAGGCCTGGCAGCGGAAAAGGATACATGGAGGCGGCACTCCATGTGCTCGTCCGTAAGGGTGCGGGGAGATCGGTGCTCTTTAAAGGACCCGTCGCCCCTAAAGAGCAGCCCAGGCATGGCATCCCACGTTGCAGGAGAGGATACGGGGAGGCGACATTCCCCGTGCTCGCCTGTTGATGGTACGGGGAGATCGGAACCTTGAAAGGATCCGTCGCCCCATTTGTCCGTGAAAAAAATAAAAATCAAAAAGGTAAAAAGTTAAAAATTGAAAAATAAAATAAAGAATTTTTGGTCTGAAGCCCAGACCCATGTGCCTCTTACGGACACTAAGCACGAACTGGGTCTCTTGGGACAGCACGAGGGTGTATACTGCAGAGGAGCTAACTTTTTTTGTATTAACGTAGTGTCAAGCCTCCTAGTGGCAGCAGCATAACACCCATTGTCCTGTGTCCCCCAATGAGGCTAAGGAGAAATGGTCTACATGGTCGAGTCGACAGAAGGAAACCATTACTGCACTGCACAAATGCCACAAAGTATTTCGCCTACAATACAAGTGATGAGACTAAAATTAAACACTTTTTGGCCACAACCATAAACGTTACACTGGGAGAGAGGTCAACAAGGCCTATAATGAAAGGAACACTATTCCTACTGTAAAGCATGGAGGTGGATCGCTGATGTTTTGGGGTTGTGTGAGTTACAAAGGCACAGGAAACTTGGTCAAAGTTTAAGGAAAGATGAAAGCAGCACGTTATCAGCAAATACTGGAGGCAAATTTGCAATCATCAGCTTAGAAGATGGGCATGGGACATACTCTGAAGTTCCAACATTACAACGATCCAAAACACAAGACCAAGTTAACTTATTATTGGCTATAGCAGAACAAAGTGAAGGTTCTGGAGTGCCCATCTCAGTCTCCTGACTTCAATATAATTTTGTTACTCTGGAGAGATCTCAAGCGCGCAGTTCATGCTAGACATCTCAGGAATTTACAGGAACTGGAGGCTTTTTGCCAAGAAGAGTGGGCAGCTTTACCATCTGAGAAATAAAGAACCTCATCCCCAACTACCACAAAAGACTTCAAACTGTCATTGATGTTAGAGGGGGCAATACACAGTATTAAGAAATGGGGTATGTGAACTTTTGATCAGGGTCATTTGGATGTTTTGGGTTGTCATTATGATCTTAAAGAGAGAAAACACAGTATTTTGACAATAAATGGCTTCACCCAACCTCTCATCATGAGTGGAGAAAAAGTTTTGGTGTTATCATTCATATTCTCTGAAAATAGGCCAAGAAAGCAAAAATTCTGCCTTGGTATATAAACTTTAGAGCACAACTGTAGATAGATAGATTAGGAGAGTGCAATAGATAGATATACATAGGATTGATGTAGCTAAATAGCTTATTTCTCATTCCTAAAAAATTGGTGTCAGGTACTCACCCCAGAGATACTTCCAGATTTGTCCACTGGCTATTTGTAGAGCACATATCTTGGTCTTTGAGTTAAAGGACACGCTAATTATATGCCCATTAAGAGATACAGCAGGTTTTCTTAAATAAAATGAAAGATACATATATAGAATCATGATAAAATACATAATATTTATACAGTGCTATAGGGTATAGCATAAAAACAAAAGGTTTACATACGGGACATCAACCGTCTGACCATCCACTGTGATCTTAATGTGGTAAATAGTTGATTGACTGGAGCTCTCCCCTTGACTTACAACCAAAAAAGTGTCATCCTGCACCCATGTGAGGTGGCGGAAGCAGAGCGGATGTGCGCTACGCGATGGAACTTGAACTCTAAGAACAGAAAAATCATCTCATTTGAAGAACAATGATGTAAAAATAAAAGTTTTTGTAAGTATTTAGATCTGACAACCATTCACTACAAGCATATCTGTCTCCTTTCACTCGTCTACTGAAACTATTCCATTTTGGATTCTCAACAAGAGAATCAGTTCTCCATTTAAGTTTGAGGTAGTCTCTTCCTCATTTCAGTATTCCTATAAAAATATTAAAATTTGAGAGTCCTCAGTGGTTGATACCTTTTAATGTCTAACTGAAAAGATGAGAACTGCAAGCTTTCCAGACTACTCGGGTCTCTTCATCGATAGACTAAGGCCGGGATCACACATGCGAGAAACACGGACGAGTCTCGCATGTGAGTTCCCAGCCCTGGCGCCGACACTCGGGAGTGGAGTGTGCGGCTGCATGCATAGAAATACATGCAGCCGCACACTCCACTCCCAAGTGCCGGCACCAGGGCTGGGAACTCACATGCGAGACTCGTCCGTGTTTCTCGCATATGTGATCCCGGCCTAACACATGTTTATAAAAGTGTCACATGTTTATACACAAGACACAGGAATAATGCAATGGACATGGCAAGTGACGTGGCTAACACGGTACAAACATATATATTTTTCCAGTATAGTCTTATACTATTTTCATGGAGTCTATACATGACTATATGTCAGACAACTAGGAAAAAAATTTGACCTAAGCACAAAGTATCTGCAATTGATTTAGTATTCTTGTTATTTTATGTCACTTTTCATTGTCAATTCATTAAAAAAAAATATTTTTGCTATTAATGATTAATTCTAAATGACTGAAAGAATTATCAAACTAAATGCACTAGAATTCAGGCACATAACAATAATAATAAAAAATCTTTCATTACTTTCACCTTATTTATTATGTGTTATAGACACTTTCTGCACATTGTCTGACTAGAGGCGTGGCTTTGCTGACAGCAGGTGGAGGCTTAGCAAGAAAGCGCATGGCCTCCTGAGAGGCACGGTTAAATAATGAGCCAAAACTGACTGAGCACAGAGGACTCAGGTTAAAGAAAAAAATCCTTTGTGTGCAGTCAGCCGAGAATATATATTGTTTTTCTGATGTCACAGCTCTCCTTCTCGGCTCACTGACGTATGTGTGCTCATGATACAGCTCCTCTGTCAGTTGAGATACAGGTCTCGAGAGCAGTTTTTCTTAAAAGTTTTTACATACTGAATATAATATGTATTGAAAAAAAAAAATCACATTCATCAGGCAGGCGCCGGTTCTGCAATATGATCGCATCTATAATATACA
Source organism: Oophaga sylvatica (assembly GCA_033576555.1). Taxonomy (NCBI): domain Eukaryota; kingdom Metazoa; phylum Chordata; class Amphibia; order Anura; family Dendrobatidae; genus Oophaga; species Oophaga sylvatica. The sequence goes on from JARQOD010000001.1 coordinate 341,847,832, forward strand.
ATAGCTTTATTTGGTCATATACATCTATTCTAAAAAAAAACCAAAAAAACACATCTTCCTCAAAATGGCACCGGCCGCGCCTGCACAGTAGCATCAATCGGCGACCGATAAATGCTACTGTGCAGGCCGGCGCAATTTTGCTAGAGGAAAAAAAAAATTGTCGTCTCCACAATAGATGCGTCTCCATTATATGCGCCGCTGCCTACCTGCTGAATGTGATTTTTTTTCAATACATATTATATTTAATATGTAAAATAGGAGGCAGGTCACTGAGGGATCATTGACCTGTCATAAGCGATACAGATGAATATGTAAGGAGAGCACCACATGAAGACCACCCACAGGCTGCCCCAAAGCACAAGATTCTCATTAACTGAAAACTGCAAATAAAGATTAAACAACAACCACAAGACGGATTTCATCAACCCAAGTATCATTGTAATCAGTATAACGGTGCTGACCTGACACTGTCTGTAGGTTACTGTGCACAATCCAGCTGACAGGTTCCCTTTTAGAATGTAGACTGACCTGACACATGGAGAACATTTTATTGCATTCTTGGAGAACCCCTAAGGGTATGTGCACACGTTTAGTATTTGCAGCATATTTTTCTGCTAAAAATGCTGGAGTGTTGGCAGGAAAATCCTGTGGAAAATATGCACTTTTTTTTTTTTAAGTGTTTCATCCCCATTCATTTGAATGGTTGAAAAACGCTGCAAAACCACTGAAAGAACTGACACGCTGCAGATTTGGAGAATCGCTTTGAAGGTATAAATAAGCAGTATACTCTTGTTGGTACTGTAAAACGCTGTTGGGGGGGTTTTCACTGTAAAAAAGCAGCATGTGAACAAGCCCTTAAGTTAGTTAAGCAGTAGAGCATCACCAATGTTTAAAGGGAACCTTTCAGCAGGATTCTGCTCAGCCTGACAGTGTCTGTAGATTACTGATGCCGTTGTACTGATTAAAATAATACCTTGGGTGATGAAATCCATCTTGTGGTTATTGTAATCTTTATTTTCAGTTTTGAGTTAATGATATACTCGTGTTCCAGGGCGGCATGTTGGGGGGCTTCATGTGGTGCTCTGATTAGGTATACCATTCATCTGTATGGCTTCTGACAGGTCACTGATCCCTCACTGACCTGCCCCCTATTTTACATACTGATTATTATATGTATTGAAAGAAAAAACTAAATCTGCACTGTAGCATGATCGCATATATAATATGCATTAAACGGTTTTATTTAATCATACACATTTATTCTGAAAAAAAAAATCTGTCTCAAAATGCCGTCGGCAGTGCCAGTGCAGTAGCATCTATTGGCGATCTGATAGATGATACTGCGCTAGTTCCGGCAAAGTAGTATCGGATTGCTGATAGATGCTACTGCGCAAGTGCGATTGGCGCCATTTTGATAAAGATTTTTTTCAGAATAAATGTATACAGCTAAATAAAACTAATTAATGCATATTATAGATGCGATCATGCCGCCTGCTGAAGGTGATTTTTTTTTCTCAATATATATAATATTCATTTTGTAAAATAGGGGGCAGGTCACTAAGGGATCAATGACTTGTCAAAAGTCATACTGATGAACACCTAATCAGAGCACCACATGAAGACCCCCCCACAGGCCACCATGGAGCACGAGCATATCCTTAACACAAAACTGAAAATAAAGATTAAACAACCACAAGACGGATTTCATCACCCAAGGTATTATTATAATCAGTATAACGACGCCGACCTGACACTGTCTGTAGGTTACTGAGCACAATCCTGCTCACAGCTTCCCTTTAACACACAAGTAATTAACTCTAGAACATTACCTGTATTGCTTTTCTAGTACTGGCATTTTAGTGTTTAGTTTATGCCCACTTCCCGGTACTGCTTTTACATTACAATCCTTAACTGTGTCAATTCCTGCAGAACAAAAGAATACAAACGTTCAGATCTACACATTGTATCTAACAAAAATGTAACTCTCAGTTTGATAAAAGAATTTACAGACCATATCTGCAGATGTACAGGGAATTGTCAGCATCAAGCACAGCAAAGTCGCCGCTCTTGTCTGGATCTGGATGGAAAGCAACTTCATTCACAACACGCGGGAAATGCATGTGAAATGTGCACATTGGAGGAGGAACCACAGACTGACCAAAGCAGGTCACCAAAACTTTATCTATAGAAAAAAGATAAAATATGCTGTTTAATGTCTGCTACAGTCACTGAAAAATTATCATTCCCAATACATTTATCACATAGACACATTAGCTATATTAGACACTCACAAACTGCAAAAGCAACCTAGAGCGTAATATACTACAGAATGAATTCCATATTGTTAAAGGGGTTATCCACTACTAGAACACCCTCTTCTGAATTCCTGTTTCCCTCCAGAAAAATAATTACATTTATACTCACCTCCGGTGCGGCATAGTTAAAGCAGTGTTCACACTGTAAGTCTTGCGACCCATGCACTAATCAGCGCTGGCTTCACTCTCCTGTCCTTTGTACATAATTGACACCAGAAGCAGCAGTTCTCACGTCCTCCGGATATCTTCATAGAATCATAGAATGTTAGAGTTGAAAGTGACCTCAATGATCATTGTATCCAACCCCTGCTCAATCTTGGATTTGTCTGAAAGGCTGGGATAGTGAAGCTAGCGCTGACTGGCAGCAGGGGTCGCTTCACACTGTCACGCAATCCCCATGAAAGAAAATACCGACGTCACAGTAACAGCGCCGGCACTGGAGTGGAGTATAAGTGTTACTATTTTAGTGGGGGGGAAACCTAGACATTCAGACACGGTGGTCCAAATAGTGACAGTTTAATTAAAAAGAGACAAATACAATTCTTAAACATTCTTACCACCATCAATGACAGCCACATCAGTCTGCCCTCCGGATCCCAGCCCACCACTGCAGTCTGTACACCAGGTCCAGTCATAACAGAGGTACTGCCATCCACAGCACACAACATGCAGTCTGTGCGAGATCTCAGGGTCCCACGCTACAGACACAACGCTGCTGTTCTCTTCACTCCCAAAATGTAAGCTTTGCTTTAGGTACCAGTGATAATTTCCAACCACCCAGAGTTGCACTAAAAAGAAATGTATAACAAACAAAGTAATGTAAAAACATCGACAAGTCTAGGTCACAAGAACACAAGAACAGAATAAAGGCAAAGCGTGTCTGGTATGTAAAAATAATATGGGATGGCTACTGTTTCAATGTAGGATAATTCAAAGCAAAACCCCTTCTTAAGGCTGTGTTTCCATGATCAGGATTTCTTCAGTAAATGCTGCGTGTTTGACGCTGTGCGCTGTCCAGATGTTACAGCATAGTGGAGGGGATTTCAAGAAATCCCGTCTCCACTATGCGTAAAAACACGCAGGCTGCAGACCTGCGTTAACAGACATGCGGTGCGTCTTTTCAGATCGCAGCATGTCCTTTTACCTTGCGGCGACGCTCCGTCACCGCAAGGGAAATAACACAGGCCTGTGTAGCGCTGCGGTAATTCCAGATGTGTTCAATGAGCACATTCGGATTCACCGCGCTTTCACAAGGGGGCGGGGCGGACTTTCCGCTCTGTCCAAAGCGCTGTGTTTCCTGACCGTGGAAACACGGCCTACTGCGTCAAGAAGAACTGTCACCAGGGCAAAACTGGACACATTTTGGACTTATTTTATCCTGGCTGCTACCCTGAGTATGCCATTTTTTTGTTCATGTAGGCTGTGTTTCCACGGTCAGGAAACACAGCGCTTTGGATGGAGCGGAAAGTCAGCTCCGCCCAAAGCCCCGCCCCCTTGTGAACGCACGGTGAATCCGGATGTGCTCATTGAACACATCCGGAATCACCGCAGCGCTGCATAGGACTGTGTTATTTCCCTTGCGGCGACGGAGCGTCGCCGCAAGGGAAAAGGACATGCTGCGATCTGAAAAGACGAGCCGCAAGTCCGTTTACGCAGGTCTGCTGCCTGCGTGTTTTTACGCATAGTGGAGACGGGATTTCTTGAAATCCCCTCCACTATGCTGTAACATCTGGACGCTGCGTGCTTGACGCGTCAAACACGCAGCATTTACTGAAGGAATCCTGACCGTGGAAACACACCCTAAAGATCCACCATACGGGTGCAGAGATACAAGCCTTTTTATTTAGTGGAATTACAGAAGCGCGGGTCAATAAATAATAGCTTACCAAAAAATATACCAGATCAAAATTTAACTTTTAAACATATAATTTTTATCAACAAAACCCCCAAAAATAAAGAAAATTTAACCCAAACAGTCACGATACAGAAAGGAGGAATGGTAATGGATATTGTACACTTTGACTGAAGATTCCCCCTAATTGGAGGTAACATTAATCCTCAATGATCAATTATGTACAAATACCATACAAAATTCAAATGGTTTTATGCCCAAAGAAACGGTGATAAATATAATTGTTTCCTCTCTCACCCTAGCAAACCCTACAGAGTGTCCCCCTACCTTGTCTTGCCAATTGTTTGATGGTTCAAGTAATGCTATTTGATGGGTCTCTCTTGACTATATCATTATGAAGGATAGTAATTAATAGTATCTATCAGGCCGTCAGTGAGCGGGGGTGCCATTCTGCATTCGAGTTGGGGTGCCAATCTCCGTGGCAATGTGGGGACACTCTGTAGGGATTTGCTAGGGTGAGAGAGGAAATAATTATATTTATCACCGTTTCTTTGGGCATAAAACAATTTGTCTTTTGTGTGGTATTTGTACATAATTGATCGCTGAGGATTAACCCTTTCGTGCCAGAGTCAGTTTTCGCCTTTGTGACCAGGCCATTTTTTTCAATTCTGACCAGTGTCACTTCATGAGGTTATAACTCTGGAACGCGTCAGCGTATCCAAGTGATTCTGAGACTGTTTTTTCGTGACATATTGGTGTACAATAATAAATTATATTGTGGTACCGTGTTAGCCAGAAAAATCGATGTGAATACTTTTCCGTCCAATTATGACAAGAGTATTCTAAAGGGTATGCCACACTAAACAACATCGCTAACGGGATCGTTAAAAAACGTCACTATTTAGCGATCCCGTTAGCGATGTTGTTGTGTGCGGCATCTGCCAGCGACGAGCTTCCTGCTGTGATCTCGCTCGTCGCTGGAATCGTTCCGGACCCTATTTTCGTCGCTGGCGCCCCGCTGGGTAAGTATATATCGCTAAGTGTGGCACCTTTTTTAGCGATTTAGCGGTACTTTTGTACCGCTAAAGTCGTTAAGGAGATCGCTAACCGCGATAGCGTCCTTAACGATATCGCTAAATGTGGCCGACACTAGCGATATAGAAACAATCCCGCTAGCGATCTCATTAGTATGCGACGCTAACGAGATCGCTAGCGGGATTGTGTAGTGTGGCAGTACCTTTAGAGTGATACCTTTATTGGCTAACCAGAAAATTATGTTTGCAAGCTTTCAGAGCACAGGGGCTCCTTCTTCAGGCAAGATTACAAATAGATTAATAAAGAAAAAAGCACATTTAAGAGATACTACAGTAGGACATTTGCTCATGTGGTGGGAGGTGTGATGCCTCATAAAGATAAGCCAAGGAAATCGAATTAGCATTTTCTTACAAATGCAGAGGCAGTGGGGATGTTAGTTGTCTGCAGTCCTTCTGCTGGAAGTGTGAACTGTGTGACACAGTTCACACTTCCAGCAGAACGACTACAGACAACTAAGGGCCCCGTCTCACATAGCGAGATCGCTAGCGAGATCGCTGCCGAGTCACAAGTTTTGTGACGCAACAGCGATCTCAGCAGCGATATCGCTATGTGAGACGGGGCCCTTAGGCCTCTTTCACATATCCGTTGTGCGCCTGACGGCGCCCCCGGCATTTTGCCGCGGCTGCCTGATGCGCCGCCTCAGGCACATCAGGCAGCACCGGCAAAAAATAAAAACGTTACATGCTGCGTTGTGTCCGGCCGCCGGAATGTACATTTCCGCCGGATCCGGACAAAAGCGCATACAACACACTGACATGCGGCGCCATCCGGCGCTAATGAAAGTCAATGCAAAAAAAACCGCATCCGGCATCACATTTCGCCGGATGCGGTTGGACAAAAAAATGCCGGAGGGCGCCGTCAGGCGCACAACGGATATGTGAAAGAGGCCTTAGTTGTCTGCAGTCCTTCTGCTGGAAGTGTGAACTGTGTGACACAGTTCACACTTCCAGCAGAAGGACTGCAGACAACTAAGGGCCCCGTCTCACATAGCGAGATCGCTGCTGAGTCACAAGTTTTGTGACGCAACAGCGATCTCAGCAGCGATCTCGCTATGTCTGACACGTACCAGCGATCAGGCTCCTGCTGTGAATCGCTGGTCATGTCAGAAATGCCTGGACTTTTTTTTGATCGCTGGTCTCCTGCTGGCCAGCACGCATCGCTGCGTGTGGCAGGCAGGAGACCAGCGATCAGCTGGTAACCAATGTACACATCGGGTTTCCAGGCGCGGGGCTGTGCCTGGAAACCCGATGTGTACGTTGGATACCAGCGCGATGCTGCAGGGGAGCTGGTAACCAAGGTACACATCGGGTTTCCAGGCGTGGAGCTGTGCCTGGAAACCCGATGTGTACGTTGGATACCAGCGCGCTGCTGCAGGGGAGCTGGTATAAAGGTACACATCGGGTTTCCAGGCATCGCGCAGCGCCTGGAAACCGGATGTGTACCTTGGTTACCAGCTCCCTGCATCAGCGGGCTGGTATCCAACGTACACTGCGGGTTACTAAGCGATGTTACCCGCAGTGTCGCTGTCCTGATCGCTGCCTGTTTGGCAGCTCACCAGCGATCATGTAGCGACACACCAGCGATCCTGACAAGGGCATATCGTTGTCGGGATCGCTGGTGCGTCGCTATGTGAGACGGGGCGCTAAGAACATCCCCACTGCCTCTCCATTTGTAAGAAAATGCTAATTCGATTTCCTTGGCTTATCTTTATGAGGCATCACACCTCCCACCACATGAGCAAATGTCCTACTGTAGTATATCTTAAATGTGCTTTTTTCTTTATTAATCTATTTGTAATCTTGCCTGAAGAAGGAGCCCTTGTGCTCTGAAAGCTAGCAAACATATAATTTTCTGGTTAGCCAATAAAGGTATCACTCTAAGAATACCCTTGTCATAATTGGACGGAAAAGTATTCACATTTGTGACATATTGTACTTCATGACTGTGGTAAAATTTGTTCGATATGACTTGCGTTAGAATAATAAATAAATGTTATTAACTATTTTGTGTGACATACAGTACAGACCAAAAGTTTGGACACACTTTCTCATTCAAAGATTTTTCTGTATTTTCAAGACTATGAAAATTGTACATTCACACTGAAGGCATCAAAACTATGAATTAACACATGTGGAAAATATGTCTTATATTCTAGGTTCTTCAAAGTAGCCACCTTTTGCTTTGATGACTGCTTTACACACTCTTGGCATTCTCTTGATGAGCTTCAAGAGGTAGTCACCGGAAATGGTCTTCCAATAGTCTTAAAGGAGTTCCCAGAGATGCTTAGCTCTTGTTAGCCCTTTTGCCATACCTCTGCGGTCCAGCGCACCACAAACCATCTCGATTGGGTTCAGGTCTGGTGACTGTGGAGGCCAGGTCATCTGGCGTAGCACCCCATCACTCGCCTCCTTGGTCAAATAGCCCTTACACAGCCTGGAGGTGTGTTTGGGGTTATTTTCAGATGTTTCACACTTTTTTGTTAAGTATATAATTCCACATGTGTTAATTCATAGTTTTGATGCCTTCAGTGTGAATGTACAATTTTCATAGTCATGAAAATACAGAAAAATCTTTGAATGAGAAGGTGTGTCCAAACTTTTGGTCTGTACTGTAACTCTCTGGTTTAAGGGCATAAAAACAGCGAAATTTTTGCCAAATTTCCGATATTTTCAGAAATAGTTAATAAATAACATTTCCCACGTCCCGTCTACTTTACATCAGCACAATTTCTGAAACATGATTTTTTTTTTGTTATGAAGTTAGAAGGGTTAAAAGTTGATCAGCAATTTCTAATTTTTCCATAAAATAAACAAAACTATTTTTTTCATGGACCACCTCACATTTTAAGTGACTTTGAGGGGCCTATATGACAGAAAATACCTAAAAGTGACACCATTCTAAAAACTGGACCCCTTAAGGTGCTTCACGGGAATTAATGAAATGTGGAAGGAAAAAAATGAACAGTTAACTTTTTGGGTGCAGGGCAGGGCTTGGAAGGAAAGATGCACCGTTGGAATTTTTTGTAATGCGAAACCGTCTGGAATCGATAGCAGACGTCATGTCGCATTTGCAGAGCCCCTGATGTGCCTAAACAGTGGAAATCCCCCACAAGTGACCCCATTTTGGAATATACACCCCTCAAGGAATTTACCTAGATGTGTGCTGAGCACCTTAAACCGTCAGGTGCTTCACAGAATTTTATAATGTTGAACCGTGAAAAAAAATACAAAAAAAAACCAACACATTTTTCCCACAAAAATGTTGTTTTAGACCCAAATCTTTTTTATTTTTATTTTCACAAGGGTTAAAGGAAAAAAATGGATGCCAAAACTTGTGCAATTTTCCCTGAGTATGCCAATACCCCATATTTGTTGGAAAACGACTGCTTGGGCACACCGCAGGGCTCAGAAGGGAATGAGTGCTATTTTGGCTAGAATAGGTTGCGAATACCATGTCACATTTGAAGATACCCTGACATGCCAAAACAGCAGAAATCCCCACAAGCGATCCCATTTTGTAAACTATTCCTTTCATGGAATTAATCTAGGGGCGTAGTGAGTATGATCAACCCTCAGGCGTTTCACGAACTTGTATAAAGTTGTGCTGAGTAAATGAAATATTACTATTTTTTCCAATAAAATGTCGTTTTGACCCGAAGTTTGCAATTTTGAAAAGAGGTAATAGGAGAAAATGAACAATACAATTTGTTATGCAATTTCTCCCGAGTACATCAATACCCCCATAAGTGGTCGAAAAGTACTTTTGAGGCAGAAGGAGAGCCATTATTACAGTGCAGATTTTGCTGCACTGGTTTGCAGGTGCCATGTGACAATGGCAGAGCTCCTAGAGTTACAGAACAGCAGAAACCCCCATAAGTGACCCCATTTTGCAAACTAAACCTCTCAATAAATTCATCTAAGGGGGCAGTAATGATATTGAGGCCACAGGTGTGTCAAAGAATTTTATACCATTGGGCAGTGAAGAAAAAATAATTAAATTTTTACCACAAAAAAAATTTTTTAGCCGCAGATTTTACATTTTCACACAGTGAAACTGATAAAAATGGTGCCAAAATATGTCACACAATTTCTGCTGTACGTGGCAATACCCCATGTGTGGTTGTACAGTACTGTTTAGCCACACAGAGACTCGAGAGGGACAGAGAGCTATTATTGTACAACAGTTTGCAGATTCCATATACAGAACCCCTAAGTGCCAGAAGATCAGAATCTTCTCTCAAGTGACCCTATTTTGGAAATTACACCCCACTAGGAATTTACGTAAAGGTGTATTAACAATTTTGACTCCATAAGTGTTTTTCCAGTGACCAGTACACTATAGTTACCAGTACGCAATGCTCAGCTCATACTTCTGGAGACATACACCCGTAAATTAGGCGGGCTTTCACAGCTAAAGAAATGCCAAACATGTGGACGCCAAATTAGGTTTAGGCACACTGTGGGGCTCAGAAGGGAGGGGGGGGCATTTGGATTAGGGAGAGCAGAAATCTTGGATTTCTTTTGGTCGGGGGGGGGCCAAGAGCAATAGCATTTTTCCAGAGCCTTATTACCAGTAACGTGGAATCCTCCTATATTTCCGTTAACAGATGACCTTTGTGGGGGCTTTTTTTATGGATTGAGCTGAAGCTTTTATTGGGAACATTTTACATAACGTTTGGGATCACATTTATCCGGCGATCTACGCTGAGCACTTACTTTGGGGTTTCCATCTAAATCTCTGAGTGACGTGATTCAGATGAAACCCTTGAGGGATCCACTATAAATGAGGCAGCAGAGTTACTGTGGAATCAGTCTGATCTCTGTTCAGCGTTGTTCTTTTCAGAAGTGCACAAAACTGTGGCAGGAAGCGCGTTTATGAACACCTAAAAAGACGGACACCGCCAGATTACAGGTCAAACAGTGTCCATAGTGTCTTTATCTGCCTCATTATATGGAATCTTCTGCCGGGGGTTCTGTCTGAATCCCGTACTTCAGAGATTTACACAGAAAACCAAGTGTAAACACTCAGCTTAGAGTGCAGGATAAATATGAGCTGACCCTTACTGCAATATTTAAGAGGCAGAATGAACAAATCAACATCATGAAGAATTGGTTTATTTATTTTTTAGGCAGTTCCTCGTGCGGTATAAGCGATTAGACAAATTTATTCTTCGAGTCGGTGCGATTACAGCAATACCAGATTTATATTGGGTTTTTATGTTTGGCTACTGACACACTAAAAACAGCCTTTTTTCAAAAACAAGTTTTTATATATTTTGAGAGCTCTAATTTTTCCATATTTCTGCTGATAGTTATGTGATGGCTTGGTTTTTGAAGGACAAGTTGACGTTTTTATTTGTACCATTTTTGGGCACATGACATTTTTTAATCGCTTTCTAGTCAGATTTTTGGGAGGCAGAATGAACAAAAAAACAGCAATTCAGGAATTGTTTTTTATTGCCATTCTGCGTGAGGTAAAATTGATCAGGCAACTTTATTCTTAGGGTCAGTACGATTACAGCAATACCACATTTATATAATTTTTTTAGGATTTCGCACATTTACATAATAAATACCATGTTATCGAAAATAGAATTGTTTTTTCATTGCTTTATTCTGAGAGCTATAACTTTTTTATATATCCACTGATGGAGCTGAATAGCAGCTTGTTTTTTTGTGATACAAGAAGACGTTTTCATTGGTACTATTTTTATTTCTTTTTGACCTTTTGATCGTGTTTTATTCCACTTTTTGTTCAGGAATATGATGAAAAAGCAAAGTGTTTTGCCCTGTTTTTTTTTTTTTTTATGATATGCACAAAGTTAACTAGTGGTACAGTTTTTTATAGGTCGGTTCATTCTGGGTGCGACGATACCAAATATGTGTACTTTTTTGATTTTACATAAATATACAGCTCTAGCAAAAATTAAGAGACCACTGCAAAATTTTCAGTTTGTGTGATTTTTCTCTTTATAGGTATGTTTGTGAGCAAAATGTAAATTGCTCTTTTATTCTATAAACTACTGACAACAATGTCTCCAAATTTCCAAGCAATAAATTTTTTTATTTATTTTCAGAAAATGAGAAATGGTCAAAATAACAAAAAAATGCAGTGCTTGCAGACCTCAAATAATGCTAAGAAAACAAGTTCATAATCATTTAGAAACAACAATACTAATGTTTTAACTCAGGAAGAGTTCAGAAATCAATATTTTGTGAAATAACCATGGGCAAAGCTGAAAATTAAACTCAGAGATTACCCTACTCCACTCCTCGATGGTCCAAACCTTATGGTCTTTGGCAAACTTCAGCCTGGCTCTCCTTTGCTTCTCATTGATGAAAGGCTTTTTTCTAGCTTTACATGACTCTAGGAGCCTGCTACGAACTGTTCTTGCCGCGCACTTCACCCCAGCTGCCATTTGCCATTCCTTTTGTAGGTCACTTGTTGTCATCCTGCTGTTGCTGAGTGACATTCGAATAAGATCAGTCAGTGGAGAGTTGTTTTCGCCCTCTACCTATCTGTAGCTTTGTTGTCCCTAATGTCTGCTGCTTGACCTTGTTGTAATGGACTACCGTTTTAGAAGTTTTAAGGATGGAGGCAACATAACGCTCACTGTATCCCTCTGCTAGTAAAGCCAGAATTGAGCCCTTCTTTTCCTCACTCAAGACTTTTCTTTTCAACTCCTTTGGCATGGTTAAATTTTTTCATTACTATTACCTTAGGGATATTACTAGCACTTGTTTTGCCATCCAGCTTGTCCTACTGCAAGAGGATTGTGAACACCACAGCAGTGTTTTTTATACTTTACTTCGTTAAATAAGATTTGGTTCAGGTGATCACCTAAACAGAAGCACATTAAGTAGAATGAGGTGTACTCTGGTTGGAATTCAACTGACACTAGAATGGAATGGCTGTCAGACATGTATGAAAGATGATTTTTATAAAACTGTGCAGTGGTCTCTTAATTTTTGCCAGAGCTGTATATTAGTAGCTAAAACATAAAAATCAGAAATGTGTTAATAAAGTTGGGCTACGTTGCCATTTCCTGAGATATGTGTGTTTTTTGTTTTTTTTTCCCATCCAAAGAGCTACACAAGGGCTTGGTTTTAAGGTGTCTGGCAAACTGTAGTTTTCATTCATACCATTTTCAGGTACATAAAATGTTTTGCTTGACTTTTATTACATCTTATTTTTATTACATCTTTTTGTTTTTTTGAAGAAAAAATGACAATTCTGGGTTTATGATTTTTTTTTTCTCTTTACAAGGTGGTAATCATAAATCATCATAATCATAAAGGTTAAAGGGTGGGGGCGTGGCGATGTAGCAGAGCGAGGAGGACGCGCTGTGGCAGAGCTCCTCAAATCCTGAACATATTCTAAAGCCCATCCTCTCTTACTGGTAACCACTGGCATCCAACATACTCCCCCAGCTCCCAGGAACCATCCGGTGCTCGAGGGTCACGCTGCGCGGTCCCTGTGAGCAGGACGCTAGGGAGGATGCCGGCGGGAACGCAGGGCCTGGGAAAAGCGGCAGCCATCTTACCGTGAGGTCCGGCAGGAAGGACGCACGAGTGGAGGACCTCAGACTCAGGGAAGCAGCTGGAGAGACGCGATCACTCTGCTGGAGGTACCGCTGGGAGACGCAGTGTGAGCTCTGAAAAACGAGCCCTTCGCTCCCGTGCTAATAATCTAGCTCCCCCTGATTCCTGTGCATCCCCCGCCATCTTGGGGATCTTTGGTCACTTGCCGCTACCCCCATAAGTGCTGTGACGCAGCAACTCGGTCTGACCAACAACACGTATATGGTGCCTCCATTTTACCGCAGTAATCAGCACGTTACATTAATAAACTGTCTGTGGCCGTGTGTATCACTATATGGAGCCGGGAGGATATATATATATATACTTATATGCTGCAACGCTTCTGCTTCTGGAGCTATTTGCAGACGCATCCGTATCATATATCACTTTATAGTGGTGCTGCCACTCCTGGATGAGGAGACTTTCCTATTATATAGTTATTGAACCTGCCATACCACATTGCTATTGATCATGAATCGCTCAAGGGGGTCAAGCGTGGCAGAAAAATTAAAAGAATTTGCGAGGACCGACCCGTCTGATAATGCACGTTCTCTCAGGAATAACTCCAAAACAGGAGATCAACGTAAAAGTCCATCTTCTGATAGTGAGGAAAGTGACGTCACCGAAGATCTAACTCTAAGGCAGGTATCCGAGCAGTTAATGGAGGCCATTTCCCTGACTAGAACGTCTTTGACTGGGAAAATAGAGGACGTGCACTCTGAAGTGGGTCGTCTCCGACATGATATGCAGGCCATGAGGGGGCGCATTACGGAGGTGGAGACGAGAGTGTCTAGCTTGGAAGATACTCTTCCACCCATGGAGGCCAAAATAACCAAGGTGTCTGGTTCTATAAATGCTTGGAGGCAGAAGGCGGACGACCTGGAAAATAGGCTACGACGCAACAACATTCGCATTATTGGTTTACCAGAGAAGTCGGAAGGCCTACAACCCGAGCAGTTCCTCGAGAATTGGCTTAAAGACACTTTGGGTGACGAATTTTCCTCTACATTTTCTGTGGAAAGGGCTCATAGAGTCCCTACAAGACCACTCCTTCCGGGCGCCCCACCTAGACCCTTCCTGGCGAGACTCCTTAACTGTAAGGGCAGGGATGCTATATTGCGTATGGTGCGGCAAAGAAGTCCCATCAAATTTAACAGTGCCACAATCTCGATATTCCCTGATTTGTCTATGGAACTCCAGAAGCAGAGGGCACAGTTTGTGGAGGTCAAAAGGCAACTTCGAGGAAAGAATATTTTATACTCTATGATTTACCCAGCTCGCCTGCGAATTGTCCATAACGGTTCTTCTGTATTTTTTACGGACCCGGCTGGGGCATCTGAATGGCTACAGATCCATCTGGGATCTGGTGGAAAAGAGTCATGATCTGTATGCAGATGTTCGGAACTCTCCTACCAGTTATAAAATGGAGCTCTCTCCACTAGCGTCCAAACTTAACAACAATACCGGACGCGGTTTTCAGTGAGGGTATCCCTTGTTTACCTCACAATAGGAGCGCAAAATTTTGCTCCTCTACTTTTGAGCCTTTTTTTGTTTTAGTTTATAGGAGCTTGGGACTATTCTCCTTTTTGAACTTTAATCTGTTTTTTCTTACCTTATTATTGTTAGTTGAAGTTTATGTAGGTACTGCTGCCAGAATATTCATTATGCTACCTGTAGAGTTTAATCTGTGTGACACTGTATACCATGCCAACACAAAGGACTATGGGGTCTGAATTAATATGCATGACCTGGAATGTGAGAGGTCTTGGGGCTCCCCGAAAAAGAATTAAGGTTTTTTCCCAGATTAAACGTCATCGCCCACACGTTGTGGCCCTGGTCGAAACACACTTGACCAGAGATACGGCTCGTTACGTGTAGAAATCATGGGTACAATGGTCCATACATGCGTTTCACACTAGCTACTCTAGAGGGGTTTCTTTGTTAATTCATAAAGACACTAGATGGGGGATCAAAGAGGCTCGGAAAGACCCTGAAGGGCGTTTTGTTTTTGTGCATGCGTTGATAGATTTGAAAGATTACGTCATAATGTGTATTTATAACCCACCCCCAGCTAATATATCAATTGTCAAGAAGGCGGTAAGCTTTGCCTTAAATTATCCAGATGCATTAGTTATATGCATGGGGGATTTTAACTTAGTCGTGAATAATGATCTGGATAGACTTAGGCTAGATGATGGATTACCCGGGACGCCCTGCTCTCCGTCTCCGATATCACTGCTCATTAAAGGTAGTGGTTGGTTGGATTTGTGGAGGATACGTCATCCTGAAGTGACAGAATATACCGGTCACTCATCCATTAGACGCACTCTATCTCGTATAGACTATATATTTGGTTCTAGCAATTTGGCAACATGGGTCGCAGATGTGGAACATGGGAATAAGGGCATCTCAGATCACAGCCCTATAATACTTACACTTAGGTTTGGTCAAAGGAATCGTAATTTGTTTTGGAAGCTGAACCCATTTTGGTTGAAGCTGATAGGCCCCAATGACAGAACTCTAGACCAACTAGACTGCTTTATCTCTTCCCATCCGGAACCCCAAAATATTAATTTGTTTTGGGATGCCCTTAAAGCGTATCTAAGGGGATGTCTGTCTTCCACAATTTCCTATGTTAAACAGGTGACATCCAGGAAGGATGAGGAAATGGAAAAACGATTGAGTGATTCGAAGGCAAACTATATAGCTAATCCAACAAATGAGAATAGAAATGAATGGCTAAGCTCCCATAGATTGTATACTCAATATATGGATACCAAATCTAGGCGTAAATTAATTTTTACTCGCCAATCATACTATGAGCTGGGAAACCAGTCCAGTAAGTTGTTAGCATTTATGGTACGCCAACACAACACATCTAATACAATTCTTCAAATTAGGAAACCAGATAAATCAATTGCGACTTCAACATGCGACATACTTCAAAGCTTCCATGAATATTATAAAACGTTATATAGCTCCAAAGGGGGGTTTAGCACCTCGGACTGCCTTAAATATTTATCAGATGTAAAATTTCCCGTATTGAGTCCCGCCCAACAAGCCTTTCTAGATGCAGACTTTACAATAGAAGAAATACATGAAACTATAGCGGATATGGCCTCTGGGAAGGCGCCTGGGCCAGATGGATTTCCCTTAGAAATGTACAGGAAATACCGAGATGTTCTGGCACCACTCCTTCTGAGGGTGTTTCAGAGGACCTGGGAGGGGGGGTTCTCTACCGTACTCCTTTTATGAGGCAAATATAATAGTGCTCAAGAAGGAGGGAAAAGATCCCCTCGAATGTGGATCATACCGCCCCATATCACTAGTAAATGTGGACTATAAGATATTCACTAAAATTCTGGCCACTAGATTGAATTCGGTGATATTAGAAATAATACATCCGGACCAGACCGGTTTTATGCCCGAGAAAAGTACATCCATTAACATTAGGAGAGTTCAATCGGTGGTCCAGTACAGTTCCCTAGGGCCAGATAATGAATGGGCCTTCGATTCTCTCGAGTGGTCCGTTTTTTCTGCATGCTTACAGAAATATAAATTCGGCCCTAAATTTAGAAAATGGATATGTGTAATTATACGAAACCCAAAGCTCGAATAATAATAAATAACTCTGTATCTGAATCACTCTCCCTAGCGAGAGGAACGCGCCAAGGATGCCCCCTCTCCCCGGCCCTATTTGCACTTGCAATCGAAGCACTGGCGATCCACATAAGATCAACTCCTGTCATTAAAAGTATAGAAATAGTGGACCGACTAGATACCATTGGCTTATACGCCGATGACATGGTGATATTTATGGACAAAGCAGAAAAAACACTACCCCATGTGATTGATACTATAGACACATTTAGTAATTATTCTGGATTATACATAAATTGGGATAAATCTGCCCTGATGCCTCTCTCCTTGGGTCCAATGGATCACCTTGAAAAGTTATCCTTATTACCTGTTGTGGCTAGTTTTAAGTATCTGGGAATAAATATTTCAAAATATAGTACACTAGACTTTAAAATAAATATTCTCCCGCTGATAGATCTTGTGAAACTTAAATTTTCTATTTGGAGTAAATTACCATTATCTGTCTCCGGACGTATTAATTTGATTAAAATGATCCTACTCCCCAAACTCAGTTATTCCCTCCAACATAGTGCAGTACTGATCCCTAAATCTTTTTTTTCAGGACTTAATTCATTAATTTCATCCTTTATATGGGGGAAAACTATACCTAAACTCAAACTGTCCACCTTACACAGGTTTAAACGGATGGGAGGGGCGGCTCTACCGGACTTCTTTTTATATTACTTGGCCGGGCAGATTAGAGCTCTGAGTGGATGGATGCCTAATAATCATTTGCCTTACTCGGAGAGTCATTTGGCTCAAGCAGCAGAGACTGACTGTTTGTTGGGGTTTCTAGAAATAGACAAACCTAATATCTCTGGATTATTACCCCTACTCCGGTTGGCACGGTCAGTCTGGAGACAACTTAAACGAGAAGTCCACTTTGTTGATGTTATAGCTGAAATGCCATTATGGAATAATCCCTGTCTCCCGAAGCTTCTAAATCACCCATCCACTCAATTCTGGATCTCATATAATGTTTCCTTAATCAAAGATTTACAGTCATGGCCAAAAGTTTTGAGAATGACACAAATATTATATTTTCACATGATCTGCTCAGCCCTCTGGTTTTTATGTGTGTTTGACAGATGTTTTTATCACAGACAAATATAATTGCAAACATATGAGTAACAAAAGCTTATATTGACAGTTAGAATGAGTTAATGCAGCAAGTCAATATTTGCAGTGTTGACCCTTCTTCTTCAGGACCTCTGCAATTCTCCCTGGCATGCTCTCAATCAACTTCTGGACCAAATCCTGACTGATAGCAGTCCATTCTTGCACAATCAATGCTTTCATTTTGTCAGAATTTTTAGGTTTTTGTTTGTCCACCAGTCTCTTGATGATTGACCATAAGTTCTCAATGAAATTAAGATCTGGGGAGTTTCCAGGCCATGGACCCAAAATCTCTATGTTTTGTTCCCTGAGCCATTTAGTTATCACCTTTGCTTTATGGCAAGGTGCTCCATCATGCTGGAAAAGGCATTGTTGATCGCCAAACTGCTCTTGGAGGGTTGGGAGAAGTTGCTCTTGGAGGACATTCTGGTACCATTCTTTATTCATGGCTCTGTTTTTAGGCAAGACTGTGAGAGAGCCGATTCCCTTGGCGAGAAGCAACCCCACACATGAATGGTTTCAGGATGCTTAACAGTTGGCATGAGACAAGACTGGTGGTAGCGCTCACCTTGTCTTCTCCGAATGAGGCGTTTTCCTGATGTCCCAAACAATCGAAAAGGGGATTCATCAGAGAAAATAACTTTACCCCAGTCCTCAGCAGTCCACTGCCTGTACCATTTGCAGAATATCAGTCTGTCCATGATGTTTTTTCTGGAGAGAAGTGGCTTCTTTGCTGCCCTCCTTGAGACCAGGCCTTGCTCCAAGAGTCTCCGCCTCACAGTGCGTGCAGATGCACTCACACCTGCCTGCTGCCATTCCTGAGCAAGCTCTGCACTGCTGGTAGCCCGATCCCGCAGCTGAAACACTTTTAAGAGACGGTCCTGGCGCTTGCTGGTCTTTCTTGGGCCCCCTGGAGCCTTTTTGGCAACAATGGAACTTCTCTCCTTGAAGTTCTTGATGATGAGATAGATTGTTGACTGAGGTGCAATCTTTCTAGCTGCGATACTCTTCCCTGTTAGGCCATTTTTGTGCATTGCAATGATGACTGCACGTGTTTCTTTAGAGATAACCATGGTTAACAGAAGAGAAACAATGATGCCAAGCACCAGCCTCCTTTTAAAGTATCCAGTGGTGTCATTCTTACTTAATCATGACAGATTGATCTCCAGCCATGTCCTCATCAACACCCACACCTATCTTAATGGAGCAAATCACTGAAAAGAGGTTAGCTGGTCCTTTTAAGGCAGGGCTGCAATGATGTTGAAATGTGTTTTGGGGGATAAAGTTCATTTTCTAGCCAAATATTGACTTTTAAAGTAATTGCTGTTAAGTTGATCACTCTTTATAACATTCTGGAGTATATGCAAATTGCCATTAGAAAAAGTGAAGCAGTAGACTTTGTAAAAATTAATATTTGTGTCATTCTCAAAACTTTTATCCATGACTGTATATGATCACAATGTCCTAATGTCCTTTGAACAAATACAACTTAAATACAGTGTCCCAAGATTTTTCCGATATCTACAGCTTAGATCAGCAATTCAATCATATCTGCACAACAGAAATGTAACCCAAGCAATATCCTCCTCCCCCTGATAGGGATTTTTAAATCGCCAGGCCCTCAAGGGCTTATCTCCACTTTGTTTACTTATATGCTGTCAGAGGGCTCTGACTATGCTCTAACGTCAGTAAAGGAGAAATGGAGGGCTTTAATTCCAGATGTTCAAAATGAAGACTGGGAGGAGGTTCTTGATTCTCCAGCCAGAATGTCCCCATCAGCCAACAACAAAATGACGTAAAGGTACATAGTACACCAATCGTATTTGACCCCACTAAGGTTATTTAAAATGGGGTGGTCCCAATCCTCAGAATGTTTGAGATGCCATACAATGGACGCAGATTTCATACATATGGTGTGGGGATGTCCAATTATTCTATCCTATTGGAGCGAGGAGACCTCGTTGTTGACCTCCCTCTTGGGCATTCCTGTTCCTCTCACTCCATTGGTGTGTCTGTTTGGGGTGTTAGAGGAAGAGTTATGAGGGCACCACGTTAAAATTCTTTTGTGGGAGACACTTTTTTTGGCCAGGAAAATATTGACCTTGCGCTGGATGGGTAGTCAACATCCTTCCCTTAGAGCTTGGATTGAACTGGTGAATTCAATAATACCATATGAGCGGACATTATACCAAAATAGGGGTTGCTTGAGGAAATTTAATAAGATCTGGGATGTATGGAATGCATCTCACCTCACTATAACAACGCGTAGATAACAATTTGTTATTATTAACACAATAGTTGTGGAGGAAATAAATTGGTCTACGCTCTGCAGGTTATTATGTCATGAAAGTTGTTTTGGCAGTAGGATAGGAAGTTAGATGTGTTAGTTGTAATGTACTAATATGTTGAGCCAAGCATTTGCATAGATGAATAATAGGTTCAGGTAAATATTTTCAATTTATTCTTAGGCCTTGCAAAAGAAAGAGGACCAGTGGCATCGAAATCTGTATTAATGATTTAATATGCAAGTTGGATGGTTTTCATCCATTCTAGATGTCATGATAATGACATGTACAATGTATTGGCTATTTACACAATGTAAATGTATGTGTTTGTTTGTTACTGTCTAATAAACTAATTTAAAAAAAAAAAAAAAAAGGTTAAAGGGTATATCTGGGACTTTACACAAAAAAACTAAAAAATCTATCCAAACACCAACAGGCAGGAAATTGCAACTTACATGCATGGTACCTTTCTCTCCCGGTACTTAGCAGTCATAGACCGCTCCTGCCAGGGATTCTCAAGCTTCTGGTGACTCGTCGGGGTGAAACTGCTGAGGTCATTTTAAATGAGAGCCGGACTGCCCGGTTTGACAGGCAGATC
Organism: Oophaga sylvatica; assembly: GCA_033576555.1. Lineage (NCBI taxonomy): Eukaryota > Metazoa > Chordata > Amphibia > Anura > Dendrobatidae > Oophaga > Oophaga sylvatica. The sequence continues at coordinate 341,868,312 of JARQOD010000001.1, forward strand.
CCCGTTGCCTATCAGAATAACCTTAGAAGTCCCACCCTGTCGACAGAGCAGACTGGAAAAGAAGCCTCCGCTCTGTAGAGGTGACATCAGCAAAGGCTTCTGAATCCCCGGCACGAGCCTTCTATGACCGCTCTGTGCCAGGGAAGAACGGCACAGAGCACAACAGGCAGGCAAGTTGCAATTACCTGCCTGCTAGTGCTTAGACACATTTTTTTGTTTTTTTTGTAAAGTCCCAGTTATACCCTTTAATTTTATATTTTCATATATTTTGAATTTTTATCTTGGGTTGATTCAAGCTTTACATATTTTTAAAAACATTTAATTTATTTTTACTTTAGTTTTTTCTCATTCTCCTTAAGCAGCTTGAACCTACGATCATTTCATTGCTTATTCTATACACTGCAATGGTTCTGTATTGCAATATATAGAAGAAAGTACGATCTGCTATAGGTCCTATGACTGGTCTTCATGGGAATACATTTCTATTACTGAGATAGGAGATGTCAGTTGCTACTGATGAGATTCTAGGTAGATAGGAGAGGGAAGAGCTTTGTCTCTAGCTCCTCCTGCCATCTACATAGAATTGTATCCATAACATCGCCTATCTGTCTTCACTGAATACAGATTTTACCCAAGAATTGAGAATTTTGATAATGACTGATTATTTCTGGCAGAGAAAGAAGCAGATTTCTCTGATGAGATATATTACAAAGTTGCTTATTTTCCTGTGTACTATTGATGTAAGGCATAAAAATTAAAACGAAGGTTACACTTTAAGTAATTCTTTTCTTTGCATTTACCATAAGTATTGGATTTTGAACCCTCCTTCTCAATATCCTGAAGCCAAGCAGCTAAAACGTTTGAATCGGTGTTCCACAAGAGCTCTTTCACCTGTTCCAAAAACAATATAAGGCAAACATTTATTCTATTTTTTGTCAAATAAGATGTATCAGAACTAAAAGTCCATTCACTCAAACTCTAATAGTCAAGCAATATGCCCATCATTACCAAAAATGTCCTTGACCCAATTCCCTTGACATCAGTTTTCAGATAGACAAGACTACACCGAGAAGTGACCATTATATTTACAGTTACAAGACAAGTTGGCAGTGGCACAGGTATTGCTCAATCTTTGCTTTGGTTTCACAGTCCCACACCTAACAGTGCCCATGCCAGTGTCAGTCACACTGCATCTAAAATTATGCCAGACCGTGGCAACCTGGAAGGTGTACTGAAATAAATTCATTAAACGTGCAATAAAAAGTATGACTGGTGTTATCTGACCATTAAGATCCAACTATTGTGAGATTCATTAGCCACACTGCCTCTTGTTAACTCCATCACACCAAGACCATTTTCGTTACTTTCTCTGCTTCTTTCAAAACCAATTTTTTTTTTTATACTTCCTTCAATATAGCTGTATGAGAGCTCATTTTTGGGGGGAGCAGCTTGATTTTTGAAAGGCACCATCGATTTTACCATATAGTAAACTGGAAAAACAGGAAAAAAAAATTACAAGTGGGGTGAAGTTGCAAAAACAGTGCAATTCCACAATTGTTTTTTATTTTATTTTTTTATTTACCATGTACACTATATGGTAAAACTGACCTAGCGAAATGATTCCTTAGGTCAGTACGAGTACGCAGATACCAAACATGTATAGTTTATATTTTATTTAAGTGGTGGAAAAAAAATTCCCAAATTTGTACAAATAAATAGGGATTTTTGTGTACTTACAGTAGAATACTTTTCTCCGAGCCACTAATTGGGGGGACACAGACCGTGGGTGTATGCTGCTGCCACTAGGAGGCTGACACTAAGTGAATACAAAAAAGGTTAGCTTCTCCTCTGCAGTATACACCCACCTGCTGGTTCCAAGAGAACCAGTTCAGTGCAAAAGCAGTAGGAGATCATTAACATCATATCAGAGTACAACACATCAAATTGAAGAAAACAAGCCAAAAGGTTAACAGGGTGGGTGCTGTGTCCCCCAATGAGTGGCTCGGAGAAAGGATTTTACGGTGAGTACACAAAAATCCCCATTTCTCCTTCGTCTCACTGGGGACACAGACCGTGGGATGTCCCAAAGCAGTCCCTGGGTGGGGAACCACATAACTGATCAAAGCCCATGTACCAACTAGCTAAAGTTGCGCTACCGTCGCTTGCAGACTACGTCTGCGAAGGACCACACGTGCAGAAGGCCGAGAGCGTAAGCTGTACCAAGTCGCAGCCTTGTTCTGCTGACGCCCGATGCCGAATGGTTCAAGAAGCATCCACCGACTGAGTACAGTGTGCCTTAATTCTCACTGGGATAGACGTGCCTGTGATGCTGTAGAACTTCTGAATAGCCAAGCGAATCCCTTTGGTTATTGTGGCCTTGAAGCGGCTAAACCCTGCCTGAGACCCTCAGGAAGCACAAATAGGGCGTCCGACCTACGGAAGGGCGCTGTCTTCGAGACGTACCTTCTGAGAGCCCTCACTACATCCAGGGTGTGAAGAGCTCATTCTACCCGATGTACTGGTGCTGGACAAAAAGAGAGAAGGACCATGTCCTCGTTAAAGGCGGAAAGACGAGACCACCTAGGACAAAAAAAAAAAGAATGGAGACGGTTCGATGACCACCTAGTCCTGGTGGAAAATCAGGAAAGGAACTCGACAGTACAGAGTGGCTAGCTCCGAGACTTGCCTGATAGACAACACTGCGACAAGAAAGGTGACTTTCCGAGACAAAACTGGCAACGTTGAAAGGAGTCTCCTGAAGAACACCCAGGACCAGCATTAGGTCCGGCTCCCCCAACGGAGTCCTATATGGGGGACCACATGACACCCCTGGAAGAAAATCGGCACGGGCAGATTGGAAACAATCTTGCGCTGGAATAAAACCGATAAAGCAGAGAGCTGACCTTTGAGGAAGCTAAGCGCCAGACCTGACTCCAGGCCGGCTTGGAGGAACTCCAAAATGGTAGGAATGGAGAAGACGAGGGAAGGACGTCCGGTTTCTGCACCCTGCAAAAAAGTCTTTCCATGTGTGGGGCTTGATGCACACCAACGCAGGCGTATGGCCACTTATGGTGGAAACCACGTGATGGGAGAATCCAGCCTGAGTTAGGACCCAGGAGTCAACGGCCAAACCGTTAAGCACAGAGCCCCTGAATTCTGGTGGCAAATCTGGATCTGAGAGAGAGAGCACACCTGGATGATCCAGTAGCCTCCAGGGGACGTTGGCGACAAGCTGTGGCCAATCTGGAGTGATCAGGATTAGAGTACAGCGAAACAGGTCGGTCAGATTCATAAGTCGCCGACTTTCGCCAAAGCGAGCGAAACCCAACCATAGCATGAAGTCGGCCATGCGTTCGGCAAAACAAGCGCCAAAGTCTGTTTTCCCATAATGCTTGCAGGCGCCTTTTTTCAGCCAATGAACAAGGACGTACACTGTGGGCAATGAGATGACACGGGCAGCGTCCACCACCATTTTAGAGAACGGCATTGCAGTGATTGGCTTGCTTTGGGGGCGTCGTAGTGTCTATAAAAGCCCTGACCGCCGACCGCCATTTTACTTCTGCCGATCTTAACAGTAGGGAGAGGTAGCGGACGCTGTTTATCAGTAAGGAGAGAGTTAGGGCTGGAAAGAGAAGTTCTTATGTGCTTGTGCTGATAGCAATTTTGCTGTACAGTTAGTGTGCAATGACAGGGGAGGATTTTCTTGTGTGCAGCAGCGCTGGTTATTAGGCTGCCTGCCAGTGACAGGGGACGATTTTCTTGTGTGCAGCAGCGCTGGTTATTAGGCTGCCTGCTAGCTGTATTGCTCTGTGTACACTGCTGTGCAGACTGCTTTCTACACAGCACTAATACATTTTTTTTTTTTTCTGCACAGGTACCGAGCGTTCATTTTTTCCCACACCGTATAGAGCTGTACGCTCCTCACACACTACCGTGTACCGGCTGGTATCATGGACAAATACATGCTGGACTATCTGTGTGTGACTCCGGAAATATATACGGAAATTGAAATTTTCCCCTACACTATATTCACCTGGTATCTTCTGATACAGTACCTTTTTTCTGCTTTTTGTATTCTGGTCAAATCCATACTGAGTGAGCGTCTGTGTGTGATTCCGGAAATATATACACAAAGAATGAAATTTTCCCCTACAATATATACACCTGGTATCTTCTGATACAGTACCTTTTTTCTACTTTTTGTATTCTGGTCTAATCCATACTGAGTGAGCGTCTGTGTGTGATTCCGGAAATATATACGAAGATTTACAATTACCCCTACACTGTATACAGTTGTACGCTTCTGATACAATACCGTTTTTCTGTATTTTATATTCTGGTCTAATCCATACTGAGCCTGTGAGCATCTGCGTGTGACTCCGGAAATATATATGGAGATTTACAATTACCCCTACACTGTATACAGTTGTACGCTTCTGATACATTACCGTTTTTCTGCTTTTTATATTCTGGTCTAATCCATACTGAGCCCATGATCGTCTGTGTGTGACTCCGGAAATATATACGGAGATTTAAATTTTCACCTTCACCGTACACAGCTGTACGCTTCTGATACAGTACCATATATCTGCTGGTATTTTTGGTACATTTTCCAAGCATGAGAAAGTATGGTGGAAAAGGCGCGGACGTGGGCGGGGAGGGGCAGCTGGTACTGATAGTGGTGGTGGTGCATCTGCTAGTAGTGCAAAAAGCATAATAGCACCTAAGGCAGGAGGTGTTGAGCCTGCGTCATCGTCTGGCTCCAGAAGGCCTGGAAGGCTCCCTTTTCTGGGAGTAGGTAAACCGCTTTTAAAGTCGGAGCATCAGGAACAGGTTTTGGCTTACATTGCCGAAACAGCCTCCAGCTCTATCGCCTGCTCTTCTGAAGTTTCAAAAAATGCAAGCACTGAGTCGTCAGTGCAGGCTCCTGGTCAGGAACACCACCTTTCCTTGTGTCCTTCACCCCCACCAAAAGTGAAGAATGCGGCAGGCCACACTTCAGATTACTCCATGGAGCTCTTTTCACATACCATGCCTGGGTTATCAAGTCAAATCCTGAATTCCCCAGTCCAAGATGAATCTGACATGGAGTGCACTGATGAACAGCCACTGCTATATGATTCTGCTGGTACATTCACCCAGAGCACTACATTGCCCTCGCAGTCTACGGAGCCAGAATCTGACCCTGATGAAACTCAGGTGCCCTTTATCGCATACTATACCACCTTACACGGTGACACAGAGGAAGGTGCAGATGAAATTGAAGAGGAGGTTATGGATGACCCAGTTGTTGACCCGGATTGGCATCCATTGGGGGAAGAGGGTGCCGCTGGCAATAGCTCAGAAGAGGAGGAAGATCCGCAGCAGGCATCGATTTCGAAGCTGCGGTTATCTGGCAGGCCCATAGCAGTCCAAAAACGTGTTAAAAAAAAACAAAAAGAGTTGCAGGACAGCTTGGCCAGACTGTCAAATTAGCACAGCGTGCAAGCCCTGAAAATTTATCCCATAGTAGGAAGAGTGCAGTGTGGCACTTTTTTGACCAAAATCCTATTGATGAGGCAAAGGTTATCTGTAAGAAGTGCGGAAGGAAATTTAGCCGAGGGAAAAATCTCCGAAATTTGAATACCAGTTGCATGCTTAGACATTTAAACACCATGCACTTGCAAGCGTGGACAGACTACAAAACCTCAGGTAGCACATGTGCACCTGCTCCGACTGAAGATAGCCAGCAACGCTACATCGCTTCCCCCACTGTAAGCCCACCGGTTAGCACACCACCAGCGAGAAATGTTGAGGTGTCATCGCAAGGCAAAAGCAGTCAGGGAATCACACTGTTTTTGCAACGAAAGACTGAATTTAGGCCATCACCACCACCACCATCACCAACCCCCTCTCAGTCTGCCATGTCCACCGCTTGTTCCCCCATATGCAGCTCTCAAGTCCAGCTCACCCTAGCAGACACTAGGGTGGACAAGAGTAGGACAAGAAAGTACTCATCCTCTCATCCGCATACACTGGCTTTGAACGCCTACATTGCCAAACTGATCTCATTAGAGATGATGCCCTTCCGTTTGGTTGAAAGCCCAGCGTTCCGAGAGCTCATGGCCTACGCTGTCCCACGCTATGACCTACCCAGTCAGCACTTGTTTCTAGAAAAGCCATCCCTGCCCTCCACCTGCATGTGAAAGACCGCATTGTCCATGAACTCAAACAATCAGTGAGTAGAAAGGTGCACCTCACAACAGATGCATGGGCCAGTAGGCATGGCCAGGGCCATTATGTGTCCATCACTGCACACTGGGTTAATGTGGTGGATGCAGGGTCCACAGGGGACAGTGGCGATGGGACAGTGCTGCCTAGCCCACGGTATAGGCAACAGTAGGCTGTAGGCGTTCGACCCTCCTCCTCCAGAAGTGAAATATTGTACTGAATATTGATGTAACCCCAGTCTTGGTTGTTAAGACTTTTTAATTGTTTTTAAATCTCAGTGTTTTGTTAAATGTGGTGTCATGCCTAATAAAATTGATTTTGTATTGGAAATATACGACTGTTGGTGATCCCTGCTGATATATGCATACACTATTTTCTTTTCTTTAGTTTATTGGAGACAGGGTTTCATGACCATGTTGTGGACTGATTTCTCGAGTAACGCTCACACGACTGTTAATAGTGAATCGATTGCAATAGACAGGAGACAGCAGTTGTCAACTATCGTTAAAAATTACCTCTCCTCCCCTATCGATGTTCTCAATCACAGTTTATTCCCCTTTGACTACTGGGCCTGTAAACTGGACACCTGGCCTGAATTGGCACAATATGCATTACAGGAGCTCGCTTGCCCTGTGTTATCAGAAAGAGTCTTCAGTGCTGCTGGATCAATCCTGACAGATAGAAGGACCCGGCTGTCGACTAAAAATGTTGGTGATCTCACCTTCATTAAAATGAACCATGCCTGGGTTTCAAAGGATTTTGTACCACCTTCCCCTGATGACACATAGGTTGCCAGCAAAATGTCTCGCTTTGTCCTCCTCTTCCTCCGACTTCTCTAGTTCCTCCATTTGCAGCTGCTGAACGTCCAGCCTACACCTCAACATATGCCAGTTTTCCCACCTCCCTAACTGGGCTGTACCCCCCCCCCCAGGGCCGGCGTCAGCACCTGGTGCACCCGGGCAAGTGCCGGGGCCCTGAGCAGGTGGGGGGGCCCACTCACTGTCAGGGAAAGGTCAGAGAGGGCCTGCGCACTGCAGTACTCTGCTCTGCCCTCACCAGTGCGCCCGCGCCGGAGCCGCAACAGGACGCAAAGAAGAGGATGGCTTCTCTAGAAGATGGGAGACGCCGAACTGGACCGTGACGCCCATCGGACCCGACCGGACGGCGGACCGCCCCTGGGTGAGTATAATCTAACTCGTTTTTCTCATCTTTCAGGTAACATTGGGGGCTTATCTACAGCATTACAGAATGCTGTAGATAGGTCCCTAATGCCAGTGGCCTCATCTCATACTCCAAAAATGGGGTGACAGATTCCCTTTAAGTAATAAGAATTGATGTCGTTGGCATTGAAATGGGCACTGGAGTTGTGTTTACTGTCCTCTACTCCCTGCAGACTTTTCTTCCCCATTGACTTGCATTGGGGTCGGTTCGAGCTTCAGTTGGACCTTCGACTTTTTCCAATTGTCGGCCGATTTCGTTCGACTCGACTTTGGCGAAAGTCGGGTGGTCCGAAACCCGACTCGACCCTCCCGGAGGCAAAGTCGCTCATCTCTAACTAGGATCACTGGAAACCCTTTACGCTTTGATCTTCCTGATGATCTATGGAAGTATCGGAAACGGGGGAAACATGTACGGAAGACGATACGCAGTGCATCCGCTCCAAGGACTTCTGTATCCCCAGACCGAAGAATGTACTCGGGATCTAGTCCCCCCGTGATGACAGATCTGCTGGAAGACCTCCAGGTTAAGAGAACACTCTCCCGAGGAGATACCCTGATGGCTGAGGGAGACTGCCGCCCAGTTTTTCACGTCCGGAATGTGGTCTGCTGAAATGACCGAGTGGTTTCTCCGGCGCAAGATATGAATCGCCTCGTGCATTATTGCCCTGCTGCGAGTGCCCCCTTGATGATTGATGTATGCCACAGCTGTGGTGTTGTCCGATTGAATTCAGATGGGGCGACCCGCCAGGAGATGATGGAACCGCTGTAGAGAATGCTCGAATGTCCAGCCCGTTGCTAGGAAGGCGAGACTCCTGAGGCGACCAACGCCCCTGGACCGTATGATGACGAAAGATAGCTCCCCAACCAAGAGGGCTGGCATTGGTAGTGACCACTAGCCAATGGATCGAGAGAAAGGATCTCCCCTGGATGCAGGAAGACTCCAACGTCCGCCACCTGAGCACCTGCTTGACCCGCGGAGGCAAGCGGCACAGCCAGTCGAGAGGTAAATGGACTCCTGTCTGAGACTGCCAGAAGCGCATGCTGCAGAGGACTGGGGTGTAGCTGGGTGAAGGAACCGCTTCCATCTCTGCCACCGTATTTCCTAGTGCCCTCATAAAGAATCGGGTGGAATGAGGGGATGGACTATAAAGTGTCTGGGCTCCCTATTGAAGGGGCAAAGATCTTGTCTCGAGGGAGAATCACTGACCCTTGAGAGGTGTCCAGGATCATCTCTAAAAAGGATATCTGCTGAGCTGAGGCTGGGGAAGACTTTTTTTTCTTTTTTTAAATATCAACCAGCCCCGGCGTGAAAGAGTATTCAAAGGAATACGCAAGCGCTCCGCGCAGGTTTTGGGGGACGGTCCTCTGATAAGAAAGTTGTCTCAGTATGGCAACACGACTATGTCCCGAAAGTCCGGAATGGACGTGACAGCCGTCATGACATTCGTGAGCACTCAGAGTGGTGGAGAGACTGAAGGGCACTGCTGTGAACAGGACCTTCTGGAGAGTGGGAAAGATGGGGACATGAAGCCAAGCATCCCAGATGTCGATGGATGCTAGCAACTCCCTCTCAATAGGGGTTATGACGATACAGAAGGACTCCATCCTGAAGAGCCGAACCCTGCCAAAACTTTCTTGGGATCACGGACAAGTTTGAATATCAACCCTGGAATCTTTAGTTTTCTGGAACGAGAAGGGAAGCATTTTATATACAGAAGATACCAGGCCCCAGATCCATTTGTCGTACACGACAGAGAGACAGTCTAATGAAACAAAAGCAGGTGACCGCCCACTTTGCTGGTGTTGACCGGATAATTCCACAAGTTATTGAGACGGAAATCAATGAGACCTGTATCCCTACAGTAAGGACTGTTTTGGCCGGCTTCTCTACGGCTGGCTGGTCCTGTAAGGAACCTGAGAGTCGCTTGACTTGTGCTGGGGGAAGAATATTTCCCGTGACGTCAGTAATAAGGAGATCTGGTTTCTCTTCGAACAGATGGCCGCTCTGATAAGGCAGAGAAGCTAGAACGTTTGGGCGCAGAGTCCGCACGCCATTGCCCGAGCCACAGGGATCGCCTAATAGAGATAGCGTTAGAGGCTGCGTGAAGAGACGCATGCACCAAATAACTCCCGGCCAAGGTAAACCCATTGACAGCTCCACTGTCTCTGGGAAGCTCTGCCAAGGGCATCTATCCAAGAGAGCATGGCTATGCAAAAGAGGGCAAGAGTGCCGAACCCAAGGATTCCAACCCCGAATGGCAGGATTCTCTATCTTGATACCATATGAAACACCAGTGGGTCAACTGGAGGGGATTCCACCCACTCCTTACGCCGATCTGAGGAAAGGGATAACTCGCCTCAAGGGGTTCCTGACTTGTGAAGCGTTTATCCGGTCGCTCTCTATGCCGCCGAACTATGGCCTGAAACTCTGGGTGGTTGCGAATACCCTATTAGGACGTATAGTTCTCTTGAAGGACCCACCTGGCCTGGAGCAGAGATAAAATCCTCGTCAATCCTTAAGTTTGGTTGACAGCCTCAATGAGACTATCCCAATTCCACCCACTCCTTATGTCAAGGGGGTCCATCAGACTGGAACACATAGCCATGTTTGATGCAGACCCCTGGGAGGAGGAGCGAGAAAAGGAAATCACGGATGCCGAGGCGCTAGAAGGCTCAGGAGATGTGCTACGGGACAAAAGAACAGTGCAGGAGGGGGTACGTGGAGGCGACACTCCGTGTTATCGCCTGTTGTAAGTTTGGGGAGAGCGGCGCCTTGAAGGGATCCACCGCCTCTCTGTAATCCGTGGATTTTTTCGCCTGAGATCAACTCCTGCTGACAAAGTCAAAAACAAGGGGAGAACATACAACCTTCTTGCCAATTTGTCGTTGGAGGGATCTGAACCCAGGACACCAGCGCTGCAAGGATGCAGTGCTATCCACTGACCGTGCTGCCTTAAAAATGTGGGCTATGCACACTTGGAGTTCCTAGTGCAGTCTGGATCCCAGTCCCTGCAAGATGAGGCATATCCTCTGCACTCTGCAGGGAAGGCCAATGGGGCTGAAAATAATACCGGGCCTGTGCTTGCCGCACGGTCAGAGCACTTACCCAGGCTGTTGCCCTTGGGTGCTGCAGGTCCGAAGTCATCCATGGAGGGATTTTGATCCCGCTTCAGGTGCTGTCTGACCCTGTGGTCTCCCATTCAGGTCCGCCTGCTCAGCATGGAAGTCAGTCCCCGTCCTGCTCAAGCCCGTTACATAATGTATAAGGGCAACTGAAATGTCATAGATTGCTTACAGCAATGGTTATCTTCTCACTGATAGTCATTCTGAATGGACATAGCGTAGGTCAGAGTCCCTGCTGCTGCTGATATGCTCCATTAGGGAGGGTAGTATGTAGCCGAGCCCATGTAGGGAAGGATTATAATATATATATATATATGTATATATATATATACATATATATATATATATATATATAATGTATTTATATAGGGCGCCATCCAGGTCTTACCCAGTCCAAATGCTGTGTGAGCGGTCCTCCGCCGGGAAATAGCCGCTGGTGCCATACTACGTTCCTGGGTCCACACTTACCGGAGGTGTGTGTCCCGGTCTGGAGCCGGCCACAGCGCAGGACCCGGACTGAGAAGCGCCTTCAGGTCAGCTGGAATATGGAGGTGCAGGGAGCCCTCAATCCACCATCCTTTTGACAGGGAGGCGGAGAGGGACCGTCTGCCCTCCATTCGTTGTCGCTGTTCAGTTATTGGCGATTCAGTGGGGGTCGCACGGATGCCATGAAGGCCTCTGTACATCCAAGGGGTTCAATCCCCTAGGATAAGACAGGACTGTTGTCCGGCTGTAGCCTGGCTTCAGAAGGGGGTACATGGAGGCGACACTCCATGTTCCCGTCTGTTGCTGATGCGGGGAGAACGGTGCCCTGAAGGGACCTGTCACCCCTAAAAGAAAGCTCAGGCACGGCTTGCATGTTGCAGTAGAGGATATGTGGAGGCGACACTCCACGTGCTCGCTGTTGTTGGTTTGGGGAAATCTGCCCCTTGAAAGGGTCCGTCGCCCCTGTAATCCATGGAAAAATAGTGAAAAAAAAAAAAAAAAAAAAAAAATGGTCTGAAGACCAGATCAGTGTGCCTCCTACGGACACTAAGCATGAACTGGTTCTCTTGGAGCCAGCAGGAGGGTGTATACTGCAGAGGAGGAGCTAACCTTTTTTGTATTCACTTAGTGTCAGCCTCCTAGTGGCAGCAGCATACACCCACGGTCTGTGTCCCCCAATGAGGGGAAGGAGAAAAGTTTTTGCTTTTGTCGCCATTTTCCAAGGATCGTAACATTCTCATATTTTGGTACCTGGGGCTGGCTGTGGGCTTATTTTTTGTGCATTTTTTTCATATTTTAAATCTCCCCCACTTTTTACTTGTCTTAATAGTCCCCTTAGGAGACTTGAAGCTTCGATCATCCGATTACTTGTGCTATACATAACAATGCTTTAGCCCTGCTATTTATAGCAGAAACTACAATCTCATATGAACGTCTGTGGAGAAAGTCCAATCTACTCAAAGATTTAATCCAATATAAATTTATGCTTCAAACATACAACTCTGCCCTTCACCTCTCCAAACAAACCTATTTCAACACCCTCATCACCTCACTATCCAATAACCCGAAACGTCTCTGACACTTTTCATTCCCTACTGAACCCAAAAGTGCAGGTTCCAACCACTGATCTCCGCCCTGACGATCTGGCCAATTATTTCAAAGGAAAAATTGACCTTATCAGACAGGAAATTATCTCCCAATCCCCTCATACCATGCACTGTCCTCCCTCCCCCACCGCATCTAGCTCACTGTCTTTGAATCAGTTACAGAAGAAGAAGTGATTAGGCTCCTTGAATCTTCTTGCCTTACCACTTGCATCAGGGACCCTATTCCCTCACAAAGCAGTCCTTTTCCCCTGCTGACACCACTCACCTAAGAAAAATATTCAACCTCTCTCTCTCTCTTCCGGTATCTTTCCCTCCTCATTTAAGCATGCCATCATACATTCATTACTTAAAAAACCATCCCACAACCAAAACTGTGCCACTAACTATAGACCTGACTCTAATCTTCCCTTCATCTCTAAACTCCTGGAACTCCTGGTCCACTCCCGTCTTCTCCGCTATTTCTCAGATCACTCTCTTCTTGACCCTCTTCAATCCGGTTTCCGCTCTTTACACTCTACTGAAATTGCCCTCAATAAAACCTCTAATGATCTACTAACAGCTAAATCTAATGGTCACTACTCCATGCTATTTCTCTTGCATCTCTCTGCAGCATTTGACACTGTGGATCATCAGCTCCTCCTCACTATGCTCTGCTCCATCGGCCTCAAGGACACCGTTCTCTTCTGGTTCTCCTCCTATCTCTCTGACCACTCTTTCACTGTATTTTTTGCTGGCTCCTCCTCCTCTCATCTTCCCCTTACGGTTGGGGTTCCTCAAGGATCAGTTCTAGGCCCTCTCCTCTTCTCTTTGTATACTGCCCCTATTGGACAAACAATCAGTAGATTTGGTTTCCAGTCCCATCTCTATGCTGACGACACCCAATTATACACTTCTTCTCCTGATATCACGCTTGCCTTTTTAGAAAACACCCGTGACTGTCTTACCGCTGTCTCTAACATCATGTCCTCCCTCTATCTAAAACTGAACCTGTCAAAAACTGAACTCCTTGTCTTTCCTCCCTCTACTAACGAACCTATGCCCGACATTGCGATTTCCGTGTGTGGTTCCACCATTACTCCCCAGCAACATGCCCGCTGTCTTGGGGTCATACTTGATTCAGAGCTTTTATTCACCCCCCCACATCCGATCACTGGCTCGCTCTTGTTATCTGCACCTCAAAAACATTTCTAGAATTCGACCCTTTCTTACTTTCGACTCTGCAAAAACTCTTACTGTTTCTGTTATTCATTCTCGTCTGGACTATTGTAACTCTCTACTAATCCGTCTCCCTCTTACCAAACTCTCCCCTCTCCAATCTGTCCTGAATGCTGCAGCCAGGATCATATTCCTCACCAATCGTTATACCGATGCCTCTACCTTGTGCCAGTCCTTACACTGGTTACCCATCCATTCCAGAATCGAGTACAAACTTGTCACCCTCACTCACAAAGCACTCCATGGCTCAGTCTACCACCTTACATCTCCTCCCTCGTCTCAGTCTACCACCCTACCCGTGCCCTCCATTCTGCTAATGACCTGAGGTTAACATCCTCAATCATCAGAACCTCCCACTCCCGTCTACAAGACTTTTCACGTGCTGCGCCAATTCTTTGGAATGCACTACCCAGGTTAATACAATTAATCCCCAATCCCCACAGTTTTAAACGTGTCCTAAAAATGCATTTGTTCAGACTGGCCTACCGCCTCAACGCATTAACCTAACTAACCCTGTGCTGCCCATTAAAATTTTTTACCATAACCATGTTCCTCGTATCATGTTCTCACATGCTTTATGCATTTAATAGTCCTCTGTGTCTGTATTGTTACATACTTAGGCTGATAATCAGTTAATGCAGCATGAATACCCGATTCTTACACTATGGCTGGTCCGAACAACGAATGCAATTATTACTATCCACCTTTTGTGTCTCCCTTTTTTCCTCATAGATTGTAAGCTTGTGAGCAGGGCCCTCATTCCTCTTGGTATCTGTTTGATCTGTGTTTATTGTTATGCTGTAATGTCTATTGTCTGTACAAGTCCCCTCTAAAATGTAAAGTGCTGCGGAATATGTTTGCGCCATAGAAATAAAATTATTATTATTATTATTATTAACAACAAGCTAGCGCTCACAGAAGTACCTTAATGACAGGCACGGGGGTCTTCAGGAGACCGTCGGCTGTCATGACAACTCATTGGCGCTTTGTGATCAAATTACAGAAGCGCCGATCGCACTGTGGAATTATGTGCGCCCTATTGGCGTGTGTTAAATCCCACTGACAGAGATTGACAGCAGGATTTAACAGGTTAACAGTCGCTGGCGGAGACAGAAACGCGTCTCAGCTCTGCACAGCGGAATCCAGGGTGGGGAGGATACAACAGCACAATGTGACTTCCATTATGAACCGATACAACAATGCAGATGATTACAGTGTATTAGCTATGGAATATACCTTTCTGCCCCCAATCATTTATTTGCATGTTACTTTTTTACTGTTACCTGTTACATTACCAGTATTATGCTTCCACTTTACAAGAAAAAAATATATACTTTCCACTTTTCTCTATCTGTATGCTGAATTAAACTTATTATCGTAACATTTGAGACTAAATCCAACAGATGTTGGTTAGTTCTCCAGTTCTGACTTACCTGAACATCACCTTTTGCAAAAGGAAGTGTGAATTCTCCATGTAAAAGACCATTCTTCTCAAAGAAAACCACATCATGTTTGTTGGGCTTGCTCTGAGTAGAGGCAATCAAACTACCTGAAGGCCTTGAGGTTTAAAAGGAAAAAAAATGACAAAATAAGGCGGCTGTCCCGCAATTACATTTCAAAAGTGTTGTCTAAGTTAAAGAGCCACTGAGCCCTGAAAGGCATGACTGTGCGGTCAGGACTGTTGTCATGATCAGTCTATAAGGAGATATAGATAGATAATTATAAAGCATGGCAATGACACTACTCATTCTAAAATAATCCTTTTGCACTTGCAATAAATGTACTATACCTATATATTATCTACTCTGAATTGCATAGAATTATAAAATGTGCATATGATATTGTTTTCATAGAATGTGATCCCTATGCTAGTGTAATTCTTTGTTCTGTAGCTTGAATTTTATGACTCTTTTTTAAAAATATAAACGCCTCTTCCTCTTGTTATTTACTTGAGGTAGCGTGTTACATATTATATATGTGTGTGTGTGTGTGTGTGTGTAAAAATGAAGAGACCACTGCACAGTTTTATAAAAATCAGCTTCTTTACATGTCTGACTTCCCATTCCAGTGTCAGTTGAATTCCAACCAGAGTGCACCTCATTCTACTTAATGTGCTTCTGATTAGGTGATCACCTGAACCAAATCTTATTTAACGAAGGAAAGTATAAAAAACACTGCTGTGGTGTTCACAATCCTCTTGCAATAGGACAAGCTGGATGGCAAAACAAGTGCTAGTAATATCCCAAAAGTAATAAGAATTAAAAAATAACTTTTAACCATGCCAAAGGAGTTGAAAAGAAAAGTCTTGAGTGAGGAAAAGAAGGGCTCAATTCTGGCTTTACAAGCAGAGGGATACAGTGAGCGTCATGTTGCCTCTATCCTTTAAATTTCTAAGATGGCAGACCATTACAACAAGGTCAAGCAACAGACATTGGGGACAACAAAACTACAGACCGGCAGAGGTTGAAAACGACTCTCCACTGACCGGGATGGCCGTTATCTTATTCGAATGTCACTCAGCAACCGCAGGATGACATCAAGTGTCCTACAAAAGGAATGGCAAGAACAGTTTGTAACAGGCTCCTAGAGGCAGGGCTCAAGTCATGTAAAGCTAGAAAAAAGCCTTTCATCAATGAGAAGCAAAAAAGAGAGCCAGGCTGAAGTTTGCCAAAGACAATAAGAATTGGACCATAGAGGACTGAAGTAAGGTAATCTTCTCTGATGAGTTTAATTTTCAGCTTTGCCCAACACCTGGTCGTCTAATGGTTAGACGGAGACCTGGAGAGGCGTACAAGGCACAGTGTTTTGCACCCACTGTGAAATTTGGTGGAGGATCGGTGATGATCTGGGGATGCTTCAGCAAGGCTGGAATTAGGAGGTTACTCTTTGCGATGGATGTACGCGTAAGAATCAAGCCGAATACAAGGTTATCATGGAAAAACAGCTGATTCCTTCTGCTCAGGCACCAGGAGTGGCATAAGATCACCTAAAAGCAGTGTGAAAAACTGGATAAAAGCATGCCAAGACGCATGAAAGCTGTGATTAAAAAACATGATTATTCCACAAAATATTGATTTCTGAACTCTTCCTCAGTTAAAACATTAGTATTGCTGTTTCTAAATGATTATGAAGTTGTTTTCTCAGCATTATTTGAGGTCTGCAAGCACATATATTATTTTGACCATTTCTCATTTTCTGAAAATAAATACAAAATTTATTGCTTGGAAATTCAGAGACATGTTCTCAGTAGTTTATAGAATAAAAGCAATTTACATTTTACTCAAAAATATACCTAGAAAGAGAAAAATGAAAAATCAGACAAACTGAATGTTTTGCAGTGGTCTCTAAATTTTTGGCAGAGCTGTGTATATATATATATATATATATATATATATATATATATATATATATATATATAACACACACACACACACACACACACACACACACACATATATACATATACACACACACACACATAGACACACACACACCAGACAACCCCTTCACATGTTGACCCTCAGATTTACTATTAAATCACACTATACATAACAATTTAGTCTTGATGAATCGGCTCCTTTGTTTTTATACTGCTGTAGGACCCTTAGGCTAGTTTCACACTAGTGTATGACCGACCTGCGCATGGCCGCCGCTAAGCTCCGCCCCCGGCCGCGCCTCCTCTGGGCCGCTCCGCCTATGGGCGCATGATGCTGCATGCGACTGGCGTACCCTATCTTTAGCATTGGGTACGCAGGCCGTGCGCAGGTATGCGTTTGCCGGCGCATGCGTCCTTTTGAAGGTGCGCCGAGCGCACCAAAATGCAACATGGTGCATTGGGCGCAGGTAGGCGAACCGTCAAAAGGACTCATGCACCGGCAAAGGCATACCTGCGCACGGCCTGCATCCCAATGCTAAAGATAGGGTACACAGGTCGCATGCAGTGTCATGCGCCCAAAGGCGGAGCGGCCGCGGAGGAGGCGCGGCCGGGGGCGGAGCTTAGCGGCGGCCGTGCGCATACCGACGCAGGTCAGTCAAACGCTAGTGTGAAACTAGCCTTAATAACGCAACACAAATAAAAGATTTTTAAGAAGAAAATAGAAGAATAATGTATCTCTATTGTTGACGAGAGAAAACTCACTTCCAAGACAGAGCCTGCTCCAAGCCTTCCACAGGTTCACTGGTAGATTGTAAGGATAGTTCTCTGTTCCACACGCGTACCTTACGAGAGCCTGTGAATCAATTTAGAAGACAGAGGAGATGGAGAACTGACATTTTAAATAGGATATACAGTACTTTTAGCTACAGATTTCTCCAAAGAGTTACGCAAACAATAACTAAATCAATTACACAATATTAGTTTATGAGGATCTGATTGCTGGGACCAAGACACTTAAGGCCCCCATACACCATCCGCTGAAATCAGTGGGCTCGGATATCAGTCTAATGTATATGGGGGGCCTCCTGTCTATCCCTCAACAAATAATCCCAGGAAAAATAAGGATCTGGCAAGTCCAATTTTGAATTGCAGATGCCTTTGTTCTGCTGCTCTCATCTCACAGCAATCAAGTGTGGGGGCCGGTGGAGTACATCATGGCTGATAATGACTTGAGATGAAAGATTCAAGAAGTGTTTGTAATGACACACAGCTCCACTGTAAGCTACACAGGTGGTAAAGAGATCATGAACGAGAGCAGTGCTGTGTTTTATTACAAGTACCGAAAAAAAGCTATTCTAAGCTAAGTTATGAGAATGTGGTTTTTTGTTGTTTTTTTTTGCTTTCTTACATTTCGCCTTCTGCTTATGATTGGTCAACATTGGGTAGGGAAGGAAGTACTCACCCCAAAGAACAGTATCTTCTTATGCCCCCTTGGTCGTAGTAGAAATTAATATCTAAATTTTACAAGCTAATATCTCCACATTGGAGATGAAAAATTGAAAAATAAAGAGAGAGGAAGGCACAGAGATATAGTAATCAGTGCTTGCCAGGAAAATGTATATGTACTGCACAGGCTCACAACATACAGTATACACTATGCATAGACAGTAAACAAACTCTGGATCCATTGAAACCCATTACAAGGTTGTTTTGCAGCGGAATAAGTAGTTTGGTTGTCAGTCATTCAATGCAGCAAAAACAGTCGTGATTGTGCGTCTTTTGTGGTCTTCCTACCTGTCTCTGGACATATGGCGCTCACTGCGAAGAGCTGACCATCTCCTCTCCAAGTCAAGCGAGGTTTGCGGTCATCCCAGGGCACGGCAGATTGCACACTCTAAAACAAAGGATCCATGTTAGTACAGGACATTTTAGATTGTTTACGCCAAATATTGCCTCTCCCGACTGGAGTTTAGCTTTGTTACATTTCCATAAATCTCTTTATGTCCTAATAATCCCTCTAATGTCAGTTCTCCACCATGTTGTTGGGAAATAGTTAAAAATGCAAAAAGCCAATAAAAGCCAGGTATCTAAACCAACAGTGACATCATTGATTCAGTAAGGTAAATGCCACAGACTGGTGAGGGTCCATGAACCTACGGGGATATAAAGAGAACCTGTCAGCTTGCTTACACTGCCCTGTCATAGGGGGAACCTAAAAAACTGTGACAGACACTCATCTCAGCAGCCTGTTACTTCTGTGTTTATGTGCTTTATTTTGGGAGAGCTTAGATCTTAACGTTTTCAAAGAGTGGCCCCAGCAAGGCGTCCACTGTAAAGCAAAGAGTCCTAGCATTCATGCTATTATGGGGAGAGACTGCTAATTAAAAGCTGGAGGGAGCAAGGTGCCCACTAAGTAGGAATGCATCAAACTTTTGCCTTCATAGCAGACTCCTCACTGGCCATAAACAGTGATATAACACAGGAACACATAAGTGACAGACAGATGAGATCAGCATGTCAACTAAATTGTGCTCTACCTCAGACAGGGCAACACAAAAAGCTGAAAGGTTCCCTTTAACAGTTGCAACTGTAATGGGAGAAGAGATTGCAGTCGCCTATGGGGGCACAAAATGTCCCTTTGTCTCATATGATCAGACCAGTACTGTAAAATATAACTTATAAATGGGGGCCCATTTGGTGAATTTGCTTTGAGGCCCACGAGTTTCAAATTACGCATGAAAAGGTTTACTTATGTTATTGCAGATATGCATCTGGCATTCGGAAAAGGCCTTAAAAAAAATATTGAGCCAAATCTGCCGACACCGTGTTATAGAGACAGGAAAAAGGGCAGATTGATATATAGTTTTGTTAGAAAACATTCAGTATAACCTGTGCATTCAATCCTCTGCTCTTTCTGTGATTTTCAGTCCAGTGGGAGATCCTATCCGTGACAGACAGCATTATTTGTATATATGTGCATACATAGAGAGCTGTCAGTCACTGATAGGACTGCCCTGTTAACCTCTGCTCTTCTGTGATTTTCAGTCCAGTGGGTGATCCTATCAGTGACTGACAGCATTATTTGTATATATGTGCATACATAGAGAGCTGTCAGTCACTGATAGGACTGCCCTGTTAACCTCTGCTCTTCTGTGATTTTCAGTCCAGTGGGTGATCCTATCAGTGACTGACAGCATTATTTGTATATATGTGCATACACAGATAGCTGTCAGTCACTGATAGGACTGCCCTGTGGACCTCTGCTCTTTCTGTGATTTTCAGTCCAGTTTGTGGTCCCATCAGTGACTGACAGCATTATTTGTATAAATGTGCATACACAGAGAGCTGTCAGTCACTGATAGGACTGCCCTGTTAACCTCTGCTCTTCTGTGATTTTCAGTCCAGTGGGTGGTCCCATCAGTGACTGACAGCATTATTTGTATATATGTGCATACACAGAGAGCTGTCAGTCACTGATAGGACTGCCCTGTGGACCTCTGCTCTTTCTGTGATTTTCAGTCAAGTGGGAGATCCCATCAGTGACTGACAGCATTATTTGTATAAATGTGCATACACAGAGAGCTGTCAGTCACTAATAGGACTGCCCTGTGGACCTCTGCTCTTTCTGTGATTTTCAGTCCAGTGGGAGGTCCTATCAGTGACTGACAGCATTATTTGTATAAATGTGCATACACAGAGAGCTGTCAGTCACTGATAGGACTGCCCTCTGGAAGTCTGCTCTTTCTGTGATTTTCAGTCCAGTGGGTGGTCCCATCAGTGACTGACAGCATTATTTGTATATATGTGCATACATAGAGAGCTGTCAGTCACTGATAGGACTGCCCTGTGGACCTCTACTCTTTCTGTGATTTTCAGTCCAGTGGGCGGTCCTATCAGTGACTGACAGCATTATTTGTATATATGTGCATACACAGATAGCTGTCAGTCACTGATAGGACTGCCCTGTTAACTTCTGCTCTTTCTGTGATTTTCAGTCCAGTGGGTGGTCCCATCAGTGACTGACAGCATTATTTGTATATATGTGCATACACAGAGAGCTGTCAGTCACTGATAGGACTGCCCTGTGGACCTCTGCTCTTTCTGTGATTTTCAGTCCAGTGGGTGGTCCTATCAGTGACTGACAGCATTATTTGTATATATGTGCATACACAGAGAGCTGTCAGTCACTGATAGGACTGCCCTGTTAACCTCTACTCTATCTGTGATTTTCAGTCCAGTGGGCGGTCCTATCAGTGACTGACAGCATTATTTGTATATATGTGCATACACAGAGAGCTGTCAGTCACTGATAGGACTGCCCTGTTAACTTCTGCTCTTTCTGTGATTTTCAGTCCAGTGGGTGGTCCCATCAGTGACTGACAGCATTATTTGTATATATGTGCATACACAGAGAGCTGTCAGTCACTGATAGGACTGCCCTGTGGACCTCTGCTCTTTCTGTGATTTTCAGTCCACTTGGCGGTCCTATCAGTGACTGACAGCATTAGTTGTATAAATGTGCATACACAGATAGCTGTCAGTCACTGATAGGACTGCCCTGTGGACCTCTGCTCTTTCTGTGATTTTCAGTCCAGTGGGTGGTCCCATCAGTGACTGACAGCATTATTTGTATAAATGTGCATACACAGAGAGCTGTCAGTCACTGATAGGACATCCCTGTGGACCTCTGCTCTTTCTGTGATTTTCAGTCCAGTGGGTGGTCCTATCAGTGACTGACAGCATTATTTGTATATATGTGCATACACAGAGAGCTGTCAGTCACTGATAGGACTGCCCTGTGGACCTCTGCTCTTTCTGTGATTTTCTGTCCAGTGGGTGGTCCTATCAGTGACTGACAGCATTATTTGTATAAATGTGCATACACAGAGAGCTGTCAGTCACTGATAGGACTTCCCTGTGGACCTCTGCTCTTTCTGTGATTTTCAGTCCAGTGGGGGGGTCCCATCAGTGACTGACAGTATTATTTGTATAAATGTGCATACACAGAGAGCTGTCAGTCACTGATAGGACTGCCCTGATAACCTCTGCTCTTTCTGTGATTTTCAATCCAGTGGGTGGTCCTATCAGTGACTGACAGCATTATTTGTATATATGTGCATACATAGAGAGCTGTCAGTCACTGATAGGACTGCCCTCTTAACCTCTGCTCTTCTATGATTTTCAGTCCAGTGGGCGGTCCCATCAGTGACTGACATCATTATTTGTATATATGTGCATACACAGAGAGCTGTCAGTCACTGATAGGACTTCCCTGTGGACCTCTGCTCTTTCTGTGATTTTCAGTCCAGTGGGAGGTCCCATCAGTGACTGACAGCATTATTTGTATAAATGTGCACACACAGAGAGTTGTCAGTCACTGATAGGACTGCCCTGTGGACCTCTGCTCTTTCTGTGATTTTCAGTCCAGTGGGAGGTCCCATCAGTGACTGACAGCATTATTTGTATATATGTGCATACATAGAGAGCTGTCAGTCACTGATAGGACTGCACTGTGGACATCTGCTCTTTCTGTGATTTTCAGTCCAGTGGGAGGTCCTATCAGTGACTGACAGCATTAGTTGTATAAATGTGCATACACAGAGAGCTGTCAGTCACTGATAGGACTGCACTGTGGACATCTGCTCTTTCTGTGATTTTCAGTCCAGTGGGAGGTCCTATCAGTGACTGACAGCATTAGTTGTATAAATGCTGTCAGTCACTGATAGGACTTCCCTGTTAACCTCAGCTCTTTCTGTGATTTTCAGTCCAGTGGGTGGTCCTATCAGTGACTGACAGCATTATTTGTATTTATGTGCATACACAGATAGCTGTCAGTCACTAATAGGACTGCCCTGTGGACCTCTGCTCTTTCTGTGATTTTCAGTCCAGTGGGTGGTCCCATCAGTGACTGACAGCATTATTTGTATATATGTGAATACACAGATAGCTGTCAGTCACTAATAGGAAAGCCCTCTTAACCTCTGCTCTTCTATGATTTTCAGTCCAGTGGGCGGTCCCATCAGTGACTGACATCATTATTTGTATATATGTGCATACACAGAGAGCTGTCAGTCACTGATAGGACTTCCCTGTTAACCTCTGCTCTTTCTGTGATTTTCAGTCCAGTGGGAGATCCTATCAGTGACTGATAGCATTATTTGTATATTTGTGCATACACAGAGAGCTGTCAGTCACTGATAGGACTGCCCTGTTAACCTCTGCTCTCCTGTGATTTTCAGTCCAGTGGGTGGTCCCATCAGTGACTGACAGCATTATTTGTATATTTGTGCATACACAGAGAGCTGTCAGTCACTGATAGGACTGCCCTGTTAACCTCTGCTCTCCTGTGATTTTCAGTCCAGTGGGTGGTCCCATCAGTGACTGACAGCATTATTTGTATATATGTGCATACACAGATAGCTGTCAGTCACTGATAGGACTGCCCTGTTAACCTCTGCTCTTTCTGTGATTTTCAGTCCAGTGGGTGGTCCCATCAGTGACTGACAGCATTATTTGTATAAATGTACAAACAGACACAGCTGTCAGTCACTGATATCACCGCCCACCTGACCGAAAACCCCAGAAAGAGCAGAGGTTTACGTGATTAATACACAGGTTATACTGAATATTTTGTCACAAAACTATATATAAATTTGCTCAGCTCCCCCTGCTCTATAACATGGCGTCTTGAGATTGGACAGTATTTTCATGGTGACAGGTACGCTTTAAATAAAAGACACCTGGGAATTTGATATTTTTACTTTTATGTCCCTCATACATTACCGTCACTCTCTGCCTGGCTGCTTGTTTTCCTGCAGATCCATGAAACTGGGTCTCTTTTTTTCCCCAACCGACTGTAATAAACTTCCCTGCATAAATTTAAGAAGATAAATTTACAAGCTGCAAAAATGTAGTTTAGACATTTTTTCACATCCAGAAAAACAGAAATCACCTTCTCCAAAGTCTTCCTGGTGGATCAGTATTTCAGCAATTGGCTCAAAGTCTTTTGTCATCAATATGATTGTCTGCTGACCTAGAAGAAGAAAAATTGCTTAACAATGGCTCCAAATGCACATTAACAAATATATTCTGGGTGGATTACAGCCTGCGGCATACAATAATGAGTTACAGCA
Organism: Oophaga sylvatica; assembly: GCA_033576555.1. Taxonomy (NCBI): domain Eukaryota; kingdom Metazoa; phylum Chordata; class Amphibia; order Anura; family Dendrobatidae; genus Oophaga; species Oophaga sylvatica. Next base: position 341,892,181 of record JARQOD010000001.1, read on the forward strand.
AAACAAGGAATCAGATTTCTAAATCCTTCCATTATAAAATGTAACAATGGCTAAAACACAGTAAAATATGTAATATACAACTCATGGCACTGAACTCATGAATTTCCTAAGTATTTTTCACACCGTGTAGATTGTGTCATTTCATATCCAATTTTTAAAGCCAACACATTAAGAATATTGCAACTTTTTTTTTTTTCTTTTGAATCCACAAAGTATGGCTTAAAGGGAATCTGCAAGCAGGTTTTTGCTATGTAATCTGAGGACGGCATGAGGTAGTAGCTGGGACACTTAAATCAATGAAGTGTCACTTTTTTTTGCTGTGTGCTGTTGATTACTTACAATGAAGGTTTTACCACTGGTGTGGGCGGGGTTAGCTTTCTTAGCTCTGCTTCATGCTGCATCTAAAAACTCTGATTATGCTACAACTGCTGCCTCCAGTAAACTAAACAAAACATCATTGGAGTCAGGGTATCTTGCCGTATATTATACTACTCTCAGATTAAATAGCAAAAACCTGCTGACAGATTCCCTTTTAAGAACGATGCAAGCTACTGATTAAATATACAAGTGTAAATGAATGGAAAAAAAAAGTAAAAAAAATAAAATTGTATGATAGAAAGATTTATACCTCCTTGATATATGGGAAAACAAATACAGATGCAAAGCAATTTATTTTTGCAAGCACCTATTATAGACAAATGAGAAACAGATATAAAGGCTATGTACATCTTCAAAACTAAATATTTTTTATTGTTCTAATGCATCTAAAATTATAACAAAACAAAAAAAAGATCATTTTTGGTCTACAGCTCCAATGCATATGTTTGTGTCTCCATAGAAACAGATTACAAAAAAAAAAACTTTGTAGTCTACAAACAAGAGTTTGTAAAACGTGATTGTTTATGATGCACATGTACCTTTTTATATCAGTGTTTCCCACCCAGTGACTCAGGTGCAACGTATAGCGCTCAGGGGACTGCGGCAGGAGACTTGAGTTTTTGACAAATGTGTGTGATAATTCACATTAGTGGCACAAGGGAACTCAAAGCACTCTATGCCTTAGTATTAGGGTAAAAACCATATTACTGAAATTAAACACATGGCTGACAGTCATATTGATTGACCAAATCTTTAAATTTCTCCCATTTGAATGTAAAGGTAATCTGATATTAACGTAGTATGTGTATAAAACACGGATTTTGGTAAGAACTTACCTGTAAAATCCTTTTCAGCGAAGGAAGGAAGAGAGACACAGTATTCATTACTGATGGGTAGGCGGAGCCCCAGATCAGGATGTCACCTCAGATCAAAAGAGTGCTGACTGGCTGGCCCCTCCAGCTCGGGCTCCTCCTACTCAGCTCCAGTCGTACGAAAGCTTTTAGGAAAAGAGTCAAGATCACCAGCGGAGCAACATAACCCCTTCTGAAGGAACTTCAGAGAAAAAACACAAGGATACAGGTTATGCATGCAAAGAAAGCCAAAAACCACAGAGTTCCAGGTACTACTCACGGAACCTGACTACTGCGATGAGCTGGCGATGCTGGAACAGAGCCTTAGCGCGCTGACCTCAGCCCAGATAATCGCTATCAGATAAGGGTCGCGCTGCATCTGAAAACATCAACACACTTCTGCCTTGGGAGGGTGCTGTGTCTCTCTTCCTTCCTTCGCTGAAAAGGATTTTACAGGTAAGTTCTTACCAAAATCCGTGTTTCAGCTGCAGATGGAAGGAAGAGAGCCACAGTATTCATTACTGATGGGACGTCCCAAAGCAGTTCAAAAATAAGGGTGGGAAAAACCAACAAAAGGCAGAAACCCAACAACCTTAACAACAAAGCGCAACCAGCGCTAACACACAAGTTCATCCAGAACTTTAAACTACAGCTGCCTGCAGGACCCTACGTCCGAGGGCTGCATCAGCGGAAGCACTGACGTCCCCTTTATAAAACCTTGTAAACGTGTGGACAGAGCGCCAAGTTGCTGCTCGGCAGAGCTGCACTGCCGAGGCACCTTGATGAAAAGCCCACGATGAGGCCACAGCTCTCGTGGAATGGGCTCGAATCTTAATCGGGCAAGATTCACCCCGAAGACGGTAAGCTTCCAAAATAGCTGACCGGATCCAACGAGCTATAGAATCCTTGGAAGCTCGTTGACCACGCCGACGACCTGCTGGAACCACAAACAGGGAGTCCGTCTTACGAAAACCTTGAGTAATAGATAGATAAAACTTCAAGGCCCGCACTAAATCCAATGTGTGTAAATCCCGCTCTTTCGCATTCTTCGGATCCGGACAGAGTGAAGGCAACACAATATCCTGGTTAACATGAAATTGTGACACCACTTTAGGCAAAAAATCACCCCGAGTGTGAAGCACTACACGATCCGGAAAAAACTCCAGAAAAGGAGGCGAACAAGAAAGAGCTGCCAACTCAGAAACTCTCCTCAAGGAAGTGACTGCAACAAGGAAAGCCACCTTCCAAGAAAGTAAAGAAAGGCTAGCAGAAACCATAGGCTCAAAAGGTTTATGCTGAAGAGCCTCCAAAACAAGGTTGAGCCGCCAAGGAGACACGGGTGCCTTCCGCGGCGGAAACTTACGAGATATACCTCGGAAAAAGGAGAGCACGTCTCTATTTGAAGCAATGGTTCTCCGGAACAATAAGGACAGAGCAGAAATCTGACCTTTCAGAGTGCTGACTGCCAAACCCTTGTCTAGCCCATGCTGCAGAAAAGCCAACAGGTTGGGAATGGAAAATTTTCTCGGGTTCCGAGAGGACCCCAAACACCACGAAAAGAAGGTTTCCCAAATTTTGTGGTAAATCCTAGTAGTAGCCGGACATCTTGCAGCACGAAGGGTAGCAATGACCTCGGCTGAGAAACCTCTACGGGTCAAGATTTCGGTCTCAAGAGCCACGCCGTCAAACGCAGGGACATCAAGTCCGGATGACAAACGGGCCCCTGAGTCAACAAGTCCGGTTGAAGAGGGAGTGGAAAAGGAGGTGCCGCCAACAGCGACATTATTGTCGAGAACCACACCCTTCTTGGCCAGTCTGGAGCTATCAAAATAGCTGGAATTCTCTCTAGTCTGATCCGACGCAGTACTAGAGGAAGTAAGGATATCGGCGGGAATACATAGATCAGCTCGAACTGATCCCACTGAGCCACTAGAGCATCCACCGCCACCGCCCTCGGGTCCTTGTACCTGGACATGAACGTCGGTAACTTGGCATTGGACCTGGATGCCATCAAATCCACTTGGGGGGTTCCCCAGCGAGAGCACAGTAGTGCAAAAACTTCCGGGTGGAGGCTCCATTCCCCGGGATCCATCCTTCTGCGACTGAGAAAGTCCGCTGTAATATTCTGAACCCCTGGAATGTGAATCGCCGAAATGGCTGGTACACTGGCCTCTGCCCAAATCAGAATTCGGGACACCTCTACCATGAGTCTGGAACTCCTTGTCCCACCTTGGTGATTGATATACGCGACAGCCGTCGCATTGTCTGTCTGCACTCGGACTGGCAGACCGCTCAAAGGGACCGTCCAATGTTGGAGGCAAAGGAAAATCGCCCTCAATTCCAGGATGTTGATCGGAAGAACAGACTCTTCCGATGACCATACCCCCTGAATCCAGAGATTGTTCCAAACACCCCCCCAGCCCGTCAGGCTGGCATCGGTGGTTATGACTGACCACTTCGGAGGGAGGAAAGACTTCCCCAGGGAGAATGCCCCTGGACGTAACCACCATTCTAGAGAATCCCGCACCGCGCGAGAAATGGTGACACTGCAATCCAGCGATTGCGACTGATTCCATCGACTCAAGATGAACCTTTGGAGAGTCCTGGAGTGGAACTGGGCAAAAGGAATTGCCTCCATGGACGCCACCATCAGTCCCAGAAGACGCATACACTTCCGTAGAGACATTGCCGTTGAGGATCTCATAATCTGTACATGTCGAAGAAGACATGACTGTTTGTCTGGTGGTAGGGAAACTACCGACCGAAACGTGTCGAGATGCATTCCCAAAAAGAGGATTGTCCTCGATGGTTCCAGGGACGACTTCTCCCAATTGACCAGCCAACCGAAGTCCTTCAGAAACTGAAGAGACAAATCCCGGGCCGTCAACGCCTCCTCCTCCGAGGAAGCCACGATCAAAAGATCGTCCAGATAAGGGAGAATCGTAATCCCCTGTCTTCGAAGGATTGCCATGAGGGGCGCCAGAATTTTTGTAAAGACCCTGGGCGCTGAGGCTAAGCCGAACGGCAGAGCCACGAACTGGTAATGATTCTGACCTATGGCAAATCGAAGAAAGCGCTGATGAGCCTTTCCGATGGGAATATGTAAATAGGCGTCGCGAATGTCGATTGACACCAGAAAATCGTTCTGTGACAGAGCTGCCACAACGGAGCGAAGCGATTCCATGCGAAATTTCCGGGCATGGACATGCCGGTTTAATCGCTTGAGATCCAGAATCGGGCGAAATTTGTTCTCCTTTTTGGGAACTATAAAAAGGTTGGAATAAAAACCTTTCCCTCGGTCCTCTGACGGAACCGGTATCACTACACCCTTTTGTAGCAGAGATTCGACCTCTCGCTGTAGAGCGACAACAAGCTCGGGTTCCGACGGAACGCGAGATTGACAAAAAACATTTGGGGGTCGAGAAGCAAACTCTATGAAATAGCCTGCCGACACTATCCGCGTTACCCAGGAATCTGGAACGCGAGCCATCCAAGCCGCCTTGAAAAGAAGCAGACGACCCCCCACTCGAGAATCCTCGAGTGGACCCCTGGCGTCAATCCGACTTTGCGGGCTTTTTGTCAAGTTCCCGCTTGTCCTGGCGGAAACTCCGCTTCCAGGGAGTACGAGTTTTCTGAGAGGATTTCTTTCCTGAGAAGGAAGGACGACCCGATCCCCACGAGGAGTGACTAGATCGTCCTCGGCCCCGAAAGGACCGCCGACCACTATAGACACCAGGCTTACTGGACACCGAGGCCATGGCCCTACGCTGTGGTAATGCTGATTCCTTCGCCTTAGCCTTGGAAATCAGCTCTGTGAGGTCGGATCCAAAAAGATGGCCACCCTTGTAAGGTAAGGCCAACAACCCTTGTTTGGAAACTGCGTCCCCGGCCCACTGTCTGAGCCATAAAGCTCTTCTGACTGTGACCGCTGAAGCTTGCGCTTTGGCCAGCAGAGATGCCGTATCCAGACCGGCATCAAAGATATAACAGGCTGCCGTTTCTAACCATTCACAAGTTTCCCGTATCTCAGATAACGGAGATTCATTTTGCAACTCCGTCTTCAGACGTGCCAACCAGCCTAGAGAAGCTCTAGCAGCACACATGGATCCTAGCACTGCTCGGAATCCATGACCCGCAGCCTCATAGCTTGCTTTTGCCGCCAATTCTGTTTTTCTATCCAAAGGCTCCTGTAAGCTCGCTTTCCCCTTAATAGGGAGTAGTGAGGATTTACTAAGCTGAGATAAAGACACATCCACTTCAGGAGCAGAAGTCCAATTAGCCTTTAACTCCGCAGAGCAAGGATAAAGTGTATCCAAGAAATGCGTTCCATGAAAACGCTTATCTGGACATAGACGTTCCTCCTCTATTACACTATTAAGCTCATCCAGAGCTGGCAATGTTGTACGCGAAGCAGGGGACTCCTGGAACATGCGTGCTGATTTACCAGGACGACTAGTTACCTCCTCCGGTAACTGTAATATATCTCTCATGGCTTCAATTAATGCCTCCGTACGCTTCGCCATAGAGGAACGCCCCTGCGGCTCGTCCGCATCTGAATCGGATATTTCTCCATCCGAATTTAAAGGGGAACTCTGCCCAATATCAGATACATCTGACTCGCTCCGTGTAGAGGCCGGTAACGGCCTGCGTCGCTTCCTCTGAGAAGAATTAGCAGACACATATTGACCTAAAAGGTCAGACAAGTTGTTGATCGATCGAGCGATATCATCCAATTTTTCACCGCTGTCGACCGCAGCGCTAGACGCTGTGGAGGTCTGCGTATCTGATTGCCGCAATGGCACTGGGACGTGGTCCGCGGCATCTGAACTCTGTTCAGACATGTCTCACCTGTATGAGCAGGTCAAAGCGGTAATACCAGCAAAAACTATGCGGTTTTTTTTTTTTTTTTTTTATATGCTGAAGGGTTAACGCTCCACCAGGCAGGGTTACCCCAGCGGTATTCAGTCAAAAAATTTTGCTGCTAGAAATAACCCTCAGAGGGGTTAATATTGCAAACTCACCACAATATATATGCTTGTGAGCCCCAGCTAATCTTATGTCTCTAATGAGACTGCAGCTGCAGGATAGCGATCGCTGCGCTGCGGGGTGAGGAATCAGCACTCACCCAGCTGGCCGTGGTGTCTTATGAGGAGAGGAGCGGTCTGAGGAGCCCAGGAGCCTGTGTAATGGCCGCCACAGTGAGGGAGTCGCAGGAGACAGAGCTGCCACAACGGAGCGAAGCGATTCCATGCGAAATTTCCGGGCATGGACATGCCGGTTTAATCGCTTGAGATCCAGAATCGGGCGAAATTTGTTCTCCTTTTTGGGAACTATAAAAAGGTTGGAATAAAAACCTTTCCCTCGGTCCTCTGACGGAACCGGTATCACTACACCCTTTTGTAGCAGAGATTCGACCTCTCGCTGTAGAGCGACAACAAGCTCGGGTTCCGACGGAACGCGAGATTGACAAAAAACATTTGGGGGTCGAGAAGCAAACTCTATGAAATAGCCTGCCGACACTATCCGCGTTACCCAGGAATCTGGAACGCGAGCCATCCAAGCCGCCTTGAAAAGAAGCAGACGACCCCCCACTCGAGAATCCTCGAGTGGACCCCTGGCGTCAATCCGACTTTGCGGGCTTTTTGTCAAGTTCCCGCTTGTCCTGGCGGAAACTCCGCTTCCAGGGAGTACGAGTTTTCTGAGAGGATTTCTTTCCTGAGAAGGAAGGACGACCCGATCCCCACGAGGAGTGACTAGATCGTCCTCGGCCCCGAAAGGACCGCCGACCACTATAGACACCAGGCTTACTGGACACCGAGGCCATGGCCCTACGCTGTGGTAATGCTGATTCCTTCGCCTTAGCCTTGGAAATCAGCTCTGTGAGGTCGGATCCAAAAAGATGGCCACCCTTGTAAGGTAAGGCCAACAACCCTTGTTTGGAAACTGCGTCCCCGGCCCACTGTCTGAGCCATAAAGCTCTTCTGACTGTGACCGCTGAAGCTTGCGCTTTGGCCAGCAGAGATGCCGTATCCAGACCGGCATCAAAGATATAACAGGCTGCCGTTTCTAACCATTCACAAGTTTCCCGTATCTCAGATAACGGAGATTCATTTTGCAACTCCGTCTTCAGACGTGCCAACCAGCCTAGAGAAGCTCTAGCAGCACACATGGATCCTAGCACTGCTCGGAATCCATGACCCGCAGCCTCATAGCTTGCTTTTGCCGCCAATTCTGTTTTTCTATCCAAAGGCTCCTGTAAGCTCGCTTTCCCCTTAATAGGGAGTAGTGAGGATTTACTAAGCTGAGATAAAGACACATCCACTTCAGGAGCAGAAGTCCAATTAGCCTTTAACTCCGCAGAGCAAGGATAAAGTGTATCCAAGAAATGCGTTCCATGAAAACACTTATCTGGACATAGACGTTCCTCCTCTATTACACTATTAAGCTCATCCAGAGCTGGCAATGTTGTACGCGAAGCAGGGGACTCCTGGAACATGCGTGCTGATTTACCAGGACGACTAGTTACCTCCTCCGGTAACTGTAATATATCTCTCATGGCTTCAATTAATGCCTCCGTACGCTTCGCCATAGAGGAACGCCCCTGCGGCTCGTCCGCATCTGAATCGGATATTTCTCCATCCGAATTTAAAGGGGAACTCTGCCCAATATCAGATACATCTGACTCGCTCCGTGTAGAGGCCGGTAACGGCCTGCGTCGCTTCCTCTGAGAAGAATTAGCAGACACATATTGACCTAAAAGGTCAGACAAGTTGTTGATCGATCGAGCGATATCATCCAATTTTTCACCGCTGTCGACCGCAGCGCTAGACGCTGTGGAGGTCTGCGTATCTGATTGCCGCAATGGCACTGGGACGTGGTCCGCGGCATCTGAACTCTGTTCAGACATGTCTCACCTGTATGAGCAGGTCAAAGCGGTAATACCAGCAAAAACTATGCGGTTTTTTTTTTTTTTTTTTTTATATGCTGAAGGGTTAACGCTCCACCAGGCAGGGTTACCCCAGCGGTATTCAGTCAAAAAATTTTGCTGCTAGAAATAACCCTCAGAGGGGTTAATATTGCAAACTCACCACAATATATATGCTTGTGAGCCCCAGCTAATCTTATGTCTCTAATGAGACTGCAGCTGCAGGATAGCGATCGCTGCGCTGCGGGGTGAGGAATCAGCACTCACCCAGCTGGCCGTGGTGTCTTATGAGGAGAGGAGCGGTCTGAGGAGCCCAGGAGCCTGTGTAATGGCCGCCACAGTGAGGGAGTCGCAGGAGAAACGCCAGAGCGCGCGTCTTCCTGCTCAGAAGACCGGGAATAGTTAGGCCACGCCCCCTGCTAGCTCAAATAATGAGCGCAAACTCCCCCGCTCCTGCTCCCTCTCTGTCCTGCAGGTATCCGCCTGCGGACAAAAGATCACCACATCTATACTGTAACAGCGCTGTCACTGCAGCGCTGAAGCATACTGACATACAAGTAATAGCGCTGTCACAGCAGCGCTGAAGCATACTGACATACAAGTAATAGCGCTGCTCACCCAGACGCTAAAGCACTCACACATTATTATAATAAAAATTGTGTGGAGTACTGACCAGCTTAGCGCCACAGGGACCCTCAGGGGTTTCTGGCGCTATGCCCATGCTTCCCCCCAGGGCGGGAAGCGCAGTGACCCCAGTGTATGGTTTGCGCCCCCGCCAGGGAAAACTCTCCTCATCCCCCAGGGCCGGCAAGGATTCTGCAGGGACCATTATGTAGTTACAGATCCGCCAAGGGAGAGGCTGGTGAAATACACTGATAAACATGTAATAGCGCTGCTCACTCAGACGCTAAAGCACTCACACATAATTATAATAAAAAATTTGTGTGGAGTACTCACCAGCCAAAGCGCCACAGGGACCCTCAGGGGTTTCTGGCGCTGTGCCCATGCTTCCCCCCAGGGCGAGGAACGCAGTGACCGCACGTGTGGTTTGTGTCCCGCCAGGGAAGCTCTCCTCATCCCCCAGGGCCGGCAAGGATTCTGCAGGGACTTTGAGTAAATACAGATCCGCCAAGGGAGAGGTTGGGGTACAGCAGCGCTGGTACCCCTGAGACCTCTAGACCAACTGGTGATCCAAGTCTCCTGTCCGAATATAAAATAATAAAATCTTCTGAGGAGCTGCATTAGCAGCGACCATCCTCTGGACCTCAAATCTTAGACTGGAGCTGAGTAGGAGGAGCCCGAGCTGGAGGGGCCAGCCAGTCAGCACTCTTTTGATCTGAGGTAACATCCTGATCTGGGGCTCCGCCTACCCATCAGTAATGAATACTGTGGCTCTCTTCCTTCCATCTGCAGCTGAAATAATTGTCATCTCCACACTAATGGACATACCTGTTATAAGTAGAACAAGTTCCTGATCAGGGCTCCAACTCATAGCAACAATACCACTATCCACACTCCCCACACATTCCAACTGTGAGGGAAAAAAAAAATTAGTACACAAATACCCAAAATACTGCATAAAATCATGAAACAAAAAAATTACAATTACTTACTTGTGGATCTGTGGTCATTTAATAGTCTGCTTAGATCGCGCTTACTATGCTCACAGAACGATCAGTGTTAGATCGTTCTGTGTACATAGACTGTTATTGTTCTCGGCAGCACATATCCTATTTACAAGGATGATGTTCTGCCGAGAACGATAATTTTTAAACAAGCTTAGATAGGACCCTTCACAACTTTTGACCTTAAACTGTACATTCCTGCACATAGTTGCAGGAATGCAGATAAAAATATTTTTACGTATTTTCTTCACTCTGTTGTGGAGATACAGGATGCCGAAATTACTGGCGCCTAATCTATTAAGTCTTTTATCATTCAACTTGGTGTTTCATTTCTTTTGGCTCGGTTTGTCCTGTACTTTCAACCCATTTTGATACTCACAAAAGTTAAAGAAATGAAACACCAATTGAATGCTAAAAAAAAAAATAACACATTAGGTGCCCTGTATGTCCACAATGAAGTGCAGAAAATAAACACAGGAATAAACCTTATTATCTACAGTCCTGCTACTCTATGCAAAAATGTACATCATATAAGATGAACAGTTGTGAAAAGGCCCTTTTTAAAAAGAACTTCACCAGGCGAAAGAGCAGATTGCTCCCTTGGGTGATTAGCAGGCTGTGGACACACAAGAGTAAAGGGTATGCCACACTAAGCGAGATCGCAAGCGAGATCGCTAACGAGATCACTACTGCGTCACCATTTATGACGCAGTAGCGATCTCGTTAGCGACTTAGCTGTGTGTGACATGTAGCAGCGATGTGGCCCCTGCTGCGATGTCGCTGATCGCTTATGAACGTTCTGAGCCGTTTTTTGGTCGTTGGTGTCCCGCTGGTGAGCCTGAATCGCTGAGTGTGACACCCTTTATGAACGACTTTACCAGCGTCGCAGGTGGGACTAGGTTTTCCCAACGACCGCAGAGGTCGTTATACAGATCGCTGATGAGTTGTGTTTGGAATCACAGATCGCTGATGAGTTGTGTTTGGAATCTAACTAGTGACACATAGCGATCGCACTAGTGATCTCGCCAGGTTAAGTCGTTGTCGTGATCGCTAGTGCGATCGCTAAGTGTGGCAGTGCCTTAACTGTTTAGCTCCTTCCCACAAATTTCATTTTCTGCACTTTCCTTCTTACCTCCACCTCTTCCAAAAGCTAGAACATTTTTCACTTTTTTCTGTGAACATAGGCATATGAAGGCCTTTTTATCGCTTCATTGGAAGACACAGTAAATCATGGGTGTATGCTGCTACTACTAGGAGCCTGACACTACGCAAAAAAAAGTCTGCTCCTCCCCAGCAGTGTTCACCCACCAACTGGCAGGAAGTTCATCCGTTTTAGCTTAGTGTCAGTAGGAGGCAGACACAGGTCTGGACACAGTTCTGTTTTTACCTTAGGTTTGTTTTTTTTATTTATCATTTAAATTTTTCTTTCAGATAAGGCTTGTGAGAGCAACAGAGTGGAGTTGTGTCACTCTGTTATCCCACGTAGAGACCGTGTATCCGCTCTCTGGTCTACAAAGCAGGACCCTAACCACCTAAGGGTGCTTTCACATTGCGCTCAGACACCCATTTGGTGGTCCCTTCGGGGATTACGTTTGAATCCCCTACAAAACGGGATTTGGATGCATGCCACGACGGGCCATAGACTATAATGGTGCCGCTCTGCTGTGCATCATTTTCAAGTGTACACACCTAGTGGAGGCAGACACCCAGACTGCATATTGGCTCTGCCGGCACCATTATAGTCTATGGCCTCGTCGGCACATATGTCAGATTCCCGTTTTGTGGGGGTTCAGAAGTAAACACTGACAGAGTCACTGAGCGGGTGACAGAACACAATGTGAAAGCACCCTTACACAGCAAGAGTGCTTGCGGCTCGGACAGGCCACCATACTCCTGCCGGCTCTCCCACCAGAGACAGATGATGCAGGGAGGGAAGACAGACTTGTTACCTTTCAGTCACCCGACAGGCAGTGTCTGATGACCATCCTCCATCATCAACCTGTGAAAAGGGATTCTGAGATCTCCAGAACAGTTACCTTCTAAATCCCTGGGCAGTTAAGGGGGCTCTGAAAAAAAAAAAAAAAACGAAAAAAAAAAACCCCACAACAACAGGTCCAAGCCTTTCCCTTCCCCGACCTGGTTGTCCCCTCTAAGACCCGCTGCTGTTTCCGTGCTGCCATTGTTCTCTTCGGCGTCCACGCTTTAAAATTAACACCCTTCTCCAATGGCCAGACCACAGACCCAGCAGCCCAACTGATCACACGCGTCAGTTCTCTTGTGCCCCTCCCGCCAACCGCTCTTAGCCTATCAGGCCGCTCCGTTCATTTAGACATCTAGGAAGTCGATGCAATCTTTTTGATGCTACCGCCTACTCTTCTCCTTCCTGCGCCATCTTCTAGTCATTGGGTCACCTTCAACTGCTGCAGGCGCTGCAGTTGCCATGACTCTGCAGCTCACCGCTCTGGACCGCTGAGCCACCATTTCCAACAGTTATCCAGGGTCACACGCTCTAGGACCTGGATAAGCTCTGTTACTTGGGGGCAGCTCTCTATTCTCAGCAATGCTTGCTCTCTGGCACATTTATCCTCCTCTATGCCTAACCCCAGGGAGTCTCGCTCCCATCCTCCGGCTAATGTCCTGCACTAGCAGGAAGTTTCTAAAGGTACTGCCACACTTAGCGATCTGGTTAGCGATCTCAATAACGACGCAAGCTAATGAGATCGTTGGTGTGATCTCTTTTAGGTCGCTAGTAGCTGCCAAACAGGAGATCTCATAAACAACTCATCAGCGGTCAGCGATCTCTTTAACGACTTTGGCAGTCGTTAGGATCTATTAGCATGTACTGAGCGCTTCTGATTCATAGGAATTTCCAGCATCGCTCCTGCTCTCTGCGTCCTGCTAGCCTGATTTGCAACTTCTGCGATCCGCTCTGTGACGCAAAAGAGAACTTACAGATATTGCGATCCACTCCGTGACGCAAAACAGTCATGCGTCACAAACGAGGTCGCTCGTCGTTCGCAAAAGGTGCCAAACACAGCGATATAGGCTCACCAGCGGGACGCCAACGATCAAAAAACGGTCCAGAACTCTAGTGAACGATCAGCGACATCACAGCAGGGGCCACATCGTTGCTACATGCCACACACAACGAGGTCGCAAACGAGATTGCAAAATAGTGACGTTTTAGTGATCTCGTTTGCGATCTCGTTTGCGATCTCGTTTAGTGTGGCATACCCTTAAAGGACAACTGCCCAATCCTGCTACTGCCACAGGGGTCCCAACCGCTTCACTGGGTGACCCAAACCCTTCCGTCCCTCAATCACAGCATGGCAAGTCAGGCAGGAGATCTAAAGAGCGGGTACAAACCAGCTCATTGTCAAGTTCTCCTTCAACATCCTCCAGGATGGCATCCCTCTCTCTCTCCTTCCTCCAATGCTCCGGCGGTTCAGGAGTCAGACTCCCGTTCAGACAGATATCAAAACTACAAGATATGGTGGATAGTGTTATTCTGGAAGTTAATCAGATCATTAACGTAAAGGACGTGGAGCCCATTCCCTCTGTTTAAACGCTATTCATCAGAACAAAGCACCCTCCTTGGGTTTTCGCCAACCACGAAGAATTTGATGGAATCTTTATCAGGGAATTGGACCACCAGGAAAAGCACTATTAGAGAAGAAAATGCATGGAGGTCTTGAATTCATTTGACCTTCTACAGATGTGGGCAGGGTCTTCCTCATTGGAAACCCCTCGTCTCTCAGTTCTCCATGAACACTATCCTCCCCTTATCCGATGGGACCTCGCTGAAGGATCCCTCCAACAGACACACAGAGGCTCTCACCAAATCTTTCAGGAGGAAGAATCGGCCCATTGCCCGTCCTTCGCCGCAATGTGAGTATCAAAGTCGGTTTTGGCCTGGGCAAAACACCCGTGTCAAGATATTCTGTCGGACACTCCCACTGCCGAGTTAGTGGACAAGATTACCCACGCAGTTAAGTACCTTTTGTTGACTCCTCTCGATGCAGCCACTTGCTCAGCTCTTGTGGCTGGCAACAACATTATGATCCACAGGGTCTTAAAGCTGAAAGCATGGAACACGGACTCCACAAAACCTCTCGCCAGCCTCCCTTTCCAGGGCTCCTGGATTTTCGAAGAAAATCCAGACAATATAAATTTGGACGCAACGAGGGTGTAGGGTGTGGGGGTGAGTACTTAGCTTCCGCAACAGAGGGCCAAATGTCAGCCTCCCAAGAGCCGCATGATTCAGTTTTGCTCCTTTTGGAAATTCTCAGTCAAGAACAGCAACTAGCAGGAAAAATCTCCAGCACGTGAGGAAAAGAGGAGACCCTCTTTCAAGCTAGCCCCTTCCTGGCATACACAAACCAACCAGCGCAGATCCTCTAGGCCCAGATGCAACAGATTCTCTTTGGCATGACAGGGCACCCCCACCTGGGGAGCCTCTCTGGGAGGAAGGATCCTTCGACGATGCTTGGGTCTGGGATATAGTCTCACATGGCTACAAAATAGAATTTTCCATCATCCCACTTTTTTTAATCCCAACTTCCAAAAACCCCTCCCCCTCCTTCCTGACTTTTTCAAGCTATTTCTTCGCTCCTCAAGGCAGGCATCATTATTCTCGTTCCATCGCAGGACTGTTTTTTGGGTTTTTATTCACACCTGTTTTTGTTGTTAAAGAAGGATGACTCCGTTCATCGCCTTCTGGACCTCAAATTATTAACAGACGCATCACTTCAGGATGGGGTCCCTTCGTTCGGTAATAGCCTCCATAGAGCCCGAGGAGTTCCCATGCTCGGTGGACATTCAAGATACCTATCAGCACATACCCACTTTCCCACCTCACCAGAGCTTCCTCCATTTTGCAGTCCAGGAATCTCACTTTCAGTTCACAGCGCTGCCATTTGGTAATGGCGACAGTCAGCCATACGTCAGAGCAAAGGGATTCTTGTTATCCCTTATGTGGACGATATCCTGATCAAGGCTCAATTCCACTCAGCATGTTGCGAGAGTGCGCAGATCACTCGACACCCTCTTTCATCTTGGCTGGATCCACATCAATAGTTCGAGGTAGTCTCTGACCCCATCCCAGGCAAAAAAAAACGAGATTTGTACTCTCAGATGTCCCTCCCCATGCTCTCTCTGGTTCTCCATGAGCATATTGGGCAAGATGGTAGCCTCAATGGAAGCAGTCCCATTCATTCAGTTCCACACTCCACACACTCAGTTCCTCCCTCTACAACTCTTTTTCCTATCACGATGGGACAAGTCCACTCACTCCCTGGACCGGCTTGTCACACTTCCTTCCCGAATCAAGAAGTCCCTGGAAGGGTGGAGACGCCCTCTCCGCGTTCGTCATGAAAGATCATTTCTGCCAATTTGTTGGAAGGTCGTAACAATGGACGCTTGGTTGGGGAGAAGTTTTTCAAGACCTACCGGTCCAGAGTCGATGGAACACTATGGAATTGTTCCTTCCCATCAACATTCTGGAACTCAGAGCAATCTTCCTGGCTCTTCTTCACTGGCAGAACCTTCTCCCCGACAACGCCACGGCGGTGGCATACATCAACCATGAAGGAGGAGGTCGAAGTTGAGCAAATGGTGCTGGCAATCTTAGCAGTATACATCCCTGGAGTGGACAACTGGGCTGAGGTCTCACAGTCGAGAAGGCCTCGCCATGGGCAAATAGTTCCTGATCATGACAGTCTGCGACAAGATCTGCCTCAGATGGGGAACTCCTGACATCAATCTGTTGGTGTTCACAATGTACAATAAGGTTCGGCAGTTTGTATCCAGATCTCATGATCACTTAGCAGTCGCCTCTGAAGCAATGGCCATCTCTCGATCCCAGCTCTCCCTCCCATACCTGTTTCATCCTCCACTGCTTGACCTAGGCTGGTCAAGAAAATCAAGGCGAAAGAAATGTCCGTCATACTCGCGGTCCCAGATTGACCCAAAAGAAATTGATACGTGGAAGTAATCAATCTCCTAGCAGATGTTCTGTGGAAACTTACAGATCTTCTTTCGCAGGGCCCTCACTTCCACTAGAATTCTTAGTTGCTCAATTTAACAGCATGGCTGTTTAAGCCATGGTACTGAGGTCCGCTGGTTTATTCGATCAGCCAGACCATAATCAGAGAGAGGAGGCCTACTTCTTCTTGCATTTACCACCATATATCAAAGGTTTTCTTCCACTTGTGAAAAGTCAATCACGCCCCATGGTTTTTGTTCTACCATCCCTTTTGGCCTTTTTGCAGTCAGTCCTTGATTTTGGCCAGTCATTTAGTTCCCTCAAGGGTCAGGTCATGGCGCTGTCCATTCTGTTCAGCAAAATCAAGCGTCTTGTCCTCATATAAGGAGCTTACTTCAGGGGGGTCACACACTCTGTTCCTCCTTATCAACCACCGGGAGAGCCTTAGGACTTTAAGCTAGTTTTAGACGTAGATCAGGAGTCCCCACTTGAGTTGCTACACTCTCTCCCTCTTTATCTGGAAATTTGCCTTCCTGGCAGCCATCAACTCAATCAGACGAGTGTCCGAACTTGAGGTTCTTTCTTGCTGTTCCCCCTACTTGGTGGTCCACCAGGACAAGATAGTCCTTCGTCTGGTCTCATCCTTTCTTCCTAATAATGTTTTCTCGTTTCACCTTAATGAAGACACTGTACTTCCTTCAATTTGTTTGTCTCCCTCTCATCCTCGGGAACAGTCACTAAACAAGCTGGACTTTTTGAGAGTACTATGTCTCTATCTTTCCAGGACGGCACCATTCAGATGGACAGATTCATTGTTCTTAATTCCTAACGGTCTTCGCAGAGGGCTTCCTGCTTCCACAGCTACCATTGCCCACTGAATTCGTTCTGCCATTATGGAAGCCTTTGCTAAGCTGCTACAGTTTCTTCCATTCATACCTTCACAAAATTCTACAGGGTTGCAAACCTCGGTAGAAGGATCCTGCAAGCTGCAGTGGTCTGAGCTCAAACTTGAGGGTACTGTCCTTTTGCCCACCTTTGTGACTGCTTTTAGATGTTACATTATCTCTTCATTGGGGGACACAGGAAACAGAGAAAAGAACATTTTGGGTAGTAACTGTAAAATCTCTTTCTTGGAGCCTTCATTGGGTTACATAACTTTACCCAAGGACTGGTGTCATGTTGGTTCAGTCAGATTGTTTTCAGCTATGTTCTTGTCTATCTGTTGCTTCTCCTACTGCTTTCTCACTAACGGATTAACTTTGTGTCAGTTGGTGGGAGTACACTGCTGGGGAGGAGTTAAAGGAGTATTCCCATCTCCAACATCCTATGCCAATATGTAGCAGGTATAATAAGGGGTATTCCTATGTCTAAGATCCTATCCCAACATGTAATAGGTGTAATAATAATATTAGCAAATACCTCTAATTAGAAATGTAGTATTTAGTTTTTCTGATTCATAATGTCTCTTATGTCTATGAGGCATACAGGTAAGACTATTTTAACCATTCTATTACCTGTATGCCCATAGTAATAGCGTAAAAGAGTCCAGGGGGTGACAGATTGCCTTTAAACATATACTTGTTACACAATTTATACATGAATATTGATACTTTATGCTGAATGCAAAGTTCATGTTTTTCATTGTTTATAATTTTAGACTTTTTAATTAATTAAACTTAAGTTGTCTTTGTATCTATGTGTGCACCTGTTTCTGGACTGCCTTTTCATTCTCTTTTTAACAATACTGAGAGAAAACAGATGAAAAATTGGAGCGGTACTGTAAGGAACATTTAACATTTAAGGAGTTGGCCCAGGTTTCAAAATTCCCTGGTCTGAAAAAGAACAAGCATCTGTAAGGTAAGTTTGGAAAAACAGCCCAATTCAATAGAGGCTGCATCACATAACTTACAGAACTTAAAGTGGTTATTTGGTTTCATAAAAAGTGCAGAAAAACCTTACTCCTCTCTTCAATCCCTAGTTTATCCTCACATTCTCCAATTTTAATTTACAAGCAGAGCAGCCAGCACAGTGGCATGTAAAAGTTTGGGTTCCTTGCTTTGGTCAAAATTACTATTGTGAAAAGTTAAGCAAGTTTAGAATTAAATGATTTCTAAAAGGCCGAAGTTAAAGATGACACATTTTCTTTGTATTTTAGGCAAAAAAATAAAATTGTAATTTTTTAAATTTTAAAAATTACAAAAAGGAAAATGGGTCAATGCAAAAGTTTGGGCACTCTTGGAGATTTGTGTGCTCAGATAACTTTGACCAAAGCTTCAGATCTTAATTAGCCTGTAAGGGTATGTGCAGACGTTCAGTCATTGGCAGCAATTGGATGCAGCACATGTCAGCTGCGTCCAAAGTGCTGTTGGCTATTGAATGCAGGTGAATCCGCATGTGTTATTGAACCGGGTGAAATTTATTCTGTGGAGGCTCGCGTCTCCGCAAGATAAATAAATAGACTCTGGAAAGACGCGCTGCATGCCTGCATGTCCATCTCCGCAGTTGATCCGCAGGCGTCTTTGGACGGATAGTGGACATGGGATTTCCTGTAACATCTGGACGCTGCGAGTTGGACGCTGCACAAGTACGCAGCGTCCAACCCGCAGCGTTTACTAACTGTGTGCACCTACCCTTAGGGTTATGGCTTGTTCACTATCATCGTTAGGAAAGGCCAGGTGAATCAAATTTCCCAGCTGTATAAAAACCCAGCCTCCTCTAACCTTGTGCCAAAACACAGCAGCCATGGGTTCTTCTAAGCAGCTGTCTGGCACTCTGAAAATGAAAATGGTAAAGACAAACAAAGCAAGAGAAGGCTATAAGTAGTTAGTAAAGTGTTTTCAAGTTGCTCTTTCTTCAGTTCCAAATGTAATTAAGAAATGTCAGTTAACAGGAACAGTGGAGGTCAAGATAAGGTCTGAAAGACCAAGCAAACTTTTAGTGAGAGATGCTCATAGGACTGCTAGAGAGGCAAATCAGAATCCCTGCTTGATTGCAAAAGATCTTCAGAAAGATTTAGTAGACACTGGAGTTGTGGTACATTGTGCTACTATTAAGACACAAATGGACAAATATGGCCTTCGTGTAAGAGTTATAACAACAAAACCTCTCCTGCGTCCTCACCATAAAACCAGAAGTATGCAAAAGAACATCTAAACAAGTCTGATGCATTTTGGAAGCAAGTCATGTGAACCAATGAGGTTAAAAATAGGACTTTTGATCATTATGACCAAAGAGTGCGTGTGGAGAAAAAAAGGGCACAGACTTTCACGAAAAGAACATGCCTGAGACCATTACGTATGGGGGTGGATCAATCATGCTTTGGGGTTGTGTTGCAGCCAATGACACGGGAAACATTTCACGTGTATAGGGAAGAACAGATTCAATTAATTTTCAACAAATTCTTGATGCAAACATAACACCATCTGTACAAAAACTGAAGTTGAAAAGATGGTGTTATGTTTGCATCAAGAATTTGTTGAATTTTTATTTTTTTACCTAAAATACAAAAGGAACTGTGTCATCTTTACCATAAGCCCTTTTAGAGATCATTTAATCTTAAACTTGCTTAACTGTTCACAATAATAGTAATTTTGACCAGGTGGGCCCAAACTGTACATGACTGATGCAGCCAATCCAAGAATGGCTGAATGTACACAGAGACCAGATGCTTGACAAAGCTACAAGATGAAGTTTGCACAAAGCCACATGAATCTTTGTCTGGAGATGTGGTTTAAAACACAGCATTAGAATAAAGTTACCTGGCCAGTGTTCAGGTTACAGAGGATGACATCACCAGTGGCAGTAGCAACACAGACAGACTCCTGATCAGGAACATCTTGTATCCCAACAATATGACCCTTTCCATCATCAGGTAGAAAATTCTCAACTGTTAAAGAGATATCTGTGATGATCTAGGAAAATGCATAAACATATCAGAGTTATAATAGAATTTCTCACCATTAGGAAAGAGTCTGTTAACGCAATGGCGCCGTAGTCATTTTTTTGCCTTCGTTAATATTTGGATACAAAGAGCCAAAATTTCCTTGTGTGTTAGAATGGAAAAAAAAACAGCAATTCTGCCATTGTTGCTCGACACCTGAACAGCTAAATATTTTACAATATTTTGCAAGTTTGGACCTTCAGATATTCAATGATAGCAAATATGTTTATCTTATGGTTTAGTTTTTTTTTTTTTAATCTTACAAATGGAAGATGGAGATAATTTAAACTTATATATTTTTGTATGCATCACATGTTGGATATGCGTGAATGGCCCAAATTTAGGAGATGAAACAGCTCTATATACAGTGGGTGCCAACTGTGTTATACAACCAATACCCACCTGTAACTGCAGTGATCAGAGCTTGTTCTGATAGCTGCAGTTTAACTCGTCAGTCACTGTAGACTGACATTTAAGGGGTTAAACTGCCATGACCAATAGTGCAGTCTTAGTGGTTGGACAGAGGCAGCATGATACATTGTTTGTACCGAAAAATAGTACCAATAAAAACGAATAATCACCCAGCAGAAAAAAATACAAGCCCTCATATCTCTCAAAATTAAGTTTTTGGTTTTAACCCCTTTCTGATCCCAGACATACTATTCCGTCCATGTCACTTGGGACTTAATGGCCATGGACGGAATAGTACGTCATCACCGATCAGCCACGTTCACGGGGAGGGAGCGTGGCTTAACGCGGCCGGGTGTCAGCTTATTATCACAGCAGACACCCGGCACTAAGTGCCAGAAGTGGTCACGGACCGCTCCCGGCACACTGCGATCAAACATGATTCCGAGAGCAGGCAGAGGCATGAAGCGGGGTCCTGATCGCTGTCATGGAGACCCGATGTCGTCATGACGACATCTGGGTCTCCAGACCAGAGAGACTTTGTGTCATGCGCAGTGCATGTCAGGAAGTCTCACAGGTTAGAGAGAAATCCCTGCAGCGTTGACAGCTTCTATAGCATGCAGAGTAAATAATAAAAAAAAGGCAATCAGCATCATCAGCGAAAAAATAAAAAGTTACAGCTCTCAGAATAAAGCGATGCAAATTTTTTTATATAAAATAGTTTTTGTATAAAAGTGCCAAAACATAAAAAAAATGATATAAATGAGGTATCTCTGTAATCATACTAACCTGAAGAATAAAACTGCCTTATCAATTTTACCACACGCTGAACGGTGTAAATGTCTCCCCCAAAAGAAATTCATGAATTGCTGGTTTTTGTTCATTCTGCCTCACAAAAATCAGAATAAAAATTGATCAAAATATGTCATGTGCCCGAAAATGGTACCAATAAAAACATCAACTCGTCCCGCAAAAAACAAGACCTCACATGACTCTGTGGGCCAAAATATGGAAAAATTATAGCTCTCAAAATGTATTGATGCAAAAACTATTTTTTGCAACAAAAAGCGTCTTTTAGTGTGTGACAGCTGCCAATCATAAAAACCCGCTATAAAAACCCACTATAAATAGTATATCAAACCCCCCTTTATCAGCCCCCTTAGGGAAAAATAATAAAATTTAAAAAATGTATTTATTACCATTTTCCCGTTAGGGTTAGGTCTAAAGTTAGTTATTGAATTAGGGTAGTAGGGTTAGGGTTAGGTTAGGGTTGGCGCTAAAGTTAGGATTAGGGTTAGGGTTTGAATTAGGGGTGTGTTAGGGTTAGGTTTGTGGTTAGGGTTGGGACTAGGGTTAGCGGTGTGTTGGGGTTAGGGTTGGAGTTAGAATTGGGGGTTTCTAGTTTCCAAAATGGGGTCACTTGTGGGGGGGGGTTTCCACTGTTTAGGCACATCAGGGGCTCTCCAAACGCGACATGGCATCTGATCTCAATTCCAGCCAATTTTGCACTGAAAAGTCAAAAGGCGTTCCTTCCATTCCGAGATCTGACATGCGCCCAAACAGTGGTACACCCCAACAAATGAGGTATTAGCATACTCAGGAGAATTGCACAACAACTTTTGGGGTCCAATTTCTCCTGTTATCCTTGGTAAAATAAAAAAATTGGAACTGAATTACGTTTTTGGTGAAAAAAAAGTTAAATGTTCATTTTCTTTAAACATTCCAAAAATTCCAGTGAAGCACCTGAAGGGTTAAACTTCTTGAATGTGGTTTTGAGCACCTTGAGGGGTGCAGTTTTTAGAATGGTGTCACTTTTGGGTATTTTCTATCATATAGACCCCTCAAAGTGACTTCAAATGTGATGTGGTCCCACTAAAAAAATGGTGTTGTAAAAATGAGAAATCGCTGGTCAACTTTTAACCCTTATAACTTCCTAACAAAAAAAAATTTTGGTTCCAAAATTGTACTGATGTAAAGTAGACATGTGGGAAATGTTACTTATTAAGTATTTTGTGTGACATATCTCTGTGATTTAAAAATGTAAAGTTTGAAAATTGCGAAATTTTCAAAATTTTCGCCAAATTTCCGCTTTTTTTCACATAAAAACGCAAGTCATAGCAAATAAATTTTACCACTATCATGATGTACATTATGTCACGAGAAAACAATTTCAGAATCACTGGGATCCATGGAAGCGTTCCAGAGTTATTACCTCATAAAGGGGTTCAAATATGGTCACAAAAAACACATTTTTTTAAGTAGTAAAAGAGAAAATTATGTACATAAATTTAGTGTCAAAATAATGATATTGGCCCACAAAACATACTTAACAAGACATTTTTACACACAGTCAACAGGGAAAAACAAAACCAGAGCACAAGAGAAGAATTCTATTTTTGCCCCCTTTTCCACAAACATTTTTTTACTGCTTTTAGTACATGGTATGTGAAAATAAATGGTGGTACTCGACTCAATAAGACATCACACCAAAAAAAAAGTCCTAGAACTAAAATATGGTTCAGGAAAGACATGGAAGTAGAACTGCTGTTGCAGGAAGAAGCTGCCTCAACAACTACCTGTTACATTGCTGCAAGAAACTTGATGAGGTGACAAGCATAAAAGTCCCTCTACGTCTAACCTCTTAGATTTCTTTAAGGCCACGTTCACACGTTCAGTATTTTACCTCAGTATGTGTAAACACCAGGAGTGGGTGATAAATACAGAAGTGGTGACATGTCTCTATTACACTTTTCCTCTGATTGTTCCACTCCTGGTTTTGGCTTACAGATACTGATGAAAAATACTGAGCGTGTGAATGTGATCTAAAGAAGCACTCCTCTTAATATTTTTACTCCCCAAACCTAGTTTAGTGCGAGTGTGTCAATATAGTCACCAATTGCGGTTTTCTCCAGAATCATGCTCAGCTCTGCTCCTCTTGAGTAGAGTTGAGTGAATTTGTTCAGGTCCCTGATTATTCGGCAAGCTATAGCGCTTACCAAATAAGCTACAGAGTACATGGAGCGCTCCGGCTGATCGGCGCCGCAGCTGTATGTGTCGCGGCTGTGTGACAGTCACGACACATGCATGGACAGCCTGTGTGTTGGCCTCTCGTGCATGTGCTGTGACTGTGACACAGCCGCGGCGCCAATAAGCAGAAGCGCTCCATGTATCCGAATTCCCGCTGTAGCTTATTCGTTAAGGGCTATAGCTTGCCGAATAAGCAGGGACCCGAACAAATTGGTTCAGCTCTACTCAGGGACGCAGCGCTTTGTGTGACTCAAAAGTGGCTGCTAAAATGTAAGCCTATGGAGCATTACGAGGGTCCATAGGCCATCACTGTGAAAGAGGATCACGCAGAGAGCATAGTGTGATCCAGTCTGAATCACTGTCACATGAATTAGAAGAGGAGCAGAACGAAATTGGTAATAAAGGAAGACAGCAATTGGTGAACGTATTTACACATTGACACTACACTAACATTTTCATAGGTTTAGGAAATAAAAAAAACAAAAAACAAGAGGGATTCTTTAACCTTTGTTATAACCGTTGATATACCTTTTCACGGCGGTCATTAAGGGCCCTTATTCCTCAGTGCCGCTTTTCATGGAGCTAAGGGATAATTGGATAGCGCCTCCCTATGGGTGAAAATGCTGCAGGTGTCAGCTACCCGACAGAGCCGATTAGCCCCATAGATGCCGCTGTCAATCGCGACAGCGGCATCTAGATGGTTAAAAAGGGGAGCGGACTCCCTCTTTAACACTATTGGCTCCCTGCGATCGTCATTGCGTGTTCCGATAGTTTCTATCACATCCCTTGGTCATGTAATGACCTCAGTGTTCCGTTGCCTATTAAGCCAGGGTCTAACTGGCTGTGTCAGTGAAGAACTGACAGGTCTCAGGCACTGCAATACACTAGTACTGCAGTGCATGAGACCAGCATTCAAAGTTAAAAATATTCAAGTCCCACAATGGGACTAAGTAAAAATTAAAAAAAATCATATAAAAACGGTCAAACAAAAAAAAAAAAAGATATATATATATATATATATATATATATATATATATATATGAAACCTATAACTGAATTGATGGTTTTTGTGCATTCTGAAAAATCTGAATAAAAGCAATAAAAAAATGCAGCTCATACATCTCTGTTGGTCAATAATCAGTAGAAATAAGTCTTGGTTTCCATTTATCCTATCCTCTCCACTGATCACTTACCTTGGTGTTTCCGTATAAATCTCCCAAAAAGTGCAATTCAGATAAAACCCACAATGGAACTCACTCGTTTTCTACACTTCCGGTTATGAGCAGTCGGAAGTATAGAAAACGCAATCATGAGGGTTTTCTCTGTGAAGATGAAAATTCTCTAGCGGTTTTATCTATCTTTCTGAAGATGGCACGAGTACACTAGGGTTCAAAGGATGCGGGAAAGAAGCCGTGCACATGCGCAAGGTAAGTAAAGCGCTAGCGATGACGCCGGTTCTTCTAAGTTATGTTATCACGACCACAGGGGCGTGATCTCATCTAAGTGGGCTAAGTCTGGGGACACCAACGCCCCCTTGACAAGTCAAAGCCCACATTTAGCATATACACTCATGTATAAGCCGACCCCCTAATTTTGCCACAAAAAACTGGGAAAACTTATTGACTCGAGTATAAGCCTTGAGTGGAAAATGCAGCAGCTACTGGTAAACTACAAAAATAAAAATAGATACCAATAAAAGTAAAATTAATTGAGACATCAGTAGGTTAAATGTTTTTGAATAGACATATTGAATCAGGAGCCCATATAATTCTCCATACAGTTAATGATGGGCCCCATAAGATGCTCCATACAAAATATGCCCCAAATAATGCTGCACAAAGGTTAATAATGGCCCAATAAGATGCTCCATAGAATAATATGCCAAATATGCAGCTCCATAAAAGTTATGCCCCATAAGATGCTCCATATATTTTATGCCCCATATGATGCTCCATAGATTATGCCCCCATAAAATGCTCCATAGATTATGCCCCCAAGATGCTCCATAGATTATGCCCCCATATGATGCTCCATAGATTATGCCCCCATATGATGCTCCATAGATTATGCCCCCCTAAGATGCTCCATAGATTATGCTCTCATATGATGCTCCATAGATTATGCCCCCATATGATGCTCCATAGATTATGCCCCCCTAAGATGCTCCATAGATTATGCCAGCTAAGATGCTCCATAGATTATGCCCCATAAAATGCTCCATAGATTATGCCCCCCCTGAGATGCTCCATAGATTATGCCCCCATATGATGCTCCATAGATTATGCCCCCATATGATGCTCCATAGATTATGCCCCCCTAAGATGCTCCATAGATTATGCCCCCATATGATGCTCCATAGATTATGCCCCCATATGATGCTTCATAGATTATGCCCCACATGCTCCATAGATTATGCCCCATATGCTCCATAGTATAGGTCCCTAATGCTGCCGCTGCTGCAACTAAAAAAAAAATAAAAATTACATACTCACCTCTCGTCGCTGGGGGCCAGGTGCCGGTGTCCTGAGCAGGCGGGACACCGGCGCGCTATGGGGGACAGGTGCCGGTGTCACCGCTCACTCAGGGCCCTGGCACCTGAGATATTCACCTGTCCCTGGTCCACCGCTGCGCGCTGCTCCATCTTCCGGGTCCTTCTGTCAGTGACTGTTCAGGCAGAGGGTGCGGCACGCACTAACTACGTCATCGTGCCATCTGCCTGAACATCACAGCCAGAGGATGAGGAGGTCAGAGCAGCGCGCAGCGGTGGACCGGGGACAGGTGAATATCGCATATACTCACCCCTACTGGCGCGTCTCTGCAGCCCCTGCTCTTCTCCCGCGGTCTCCTGCAGCTCTTCCTTTCTACAGCAGTCACGTGGTACCGCTCATTAAAGTCATGAATATATGCATATTCATGACTTTAATGAGTGGTACCATGTGACCGCTGTAAGAAGGAGCCTGAGATCGTGGAAGAAGCAGGGGGGCTACAGAGACGTGCCGGCGGGGGTAAGTATGATCTGACATCCCCGCTCCCCCCCGACCCCCCGGTGTATGACTCACGTATAAGCCGAGAGGGGACTTTCAGCCTTAAAAAATGGGCTGAAAATCTCGGCTTATACGCGAGTATATACGGTACTTATGAATGGACTTTAGAAATACTTTTTCTAAGGATCTGTTTGTGTGTTATATAGTACATTGACTGTTAGGCGGGTTGTCTACATATGCAGACACAACTGCTGGTGGTTCTGGGGGCACGGGAGACCTGACCGCTTCTGTTAAAGAATAAAAGCATTCAAAGCTTGGGGGGCTGGAAAAAAAAAAAAAAATCACTAATTTTTCTAAACTGTGAACAAACATCAGATATTTTCAAGAAAAAAAACCAAAACAAACTAAAACCATATCAATCTAAATTTACCACTGACATGTGCCTAATTATGTAAATAAAAACATATTAAAAGTCCAACATGTCGGCACGACACAGCACTACAGGAAAGTCACCGTAGTTTGGCTAGTGTGCCTTAGTTACAGTCAGACCTGACAATATGACTAGCCGAAACGCGTTGTTTTTTCCTATAGTGCTGTGTAATACCGACCAGTTGGACTTTTATGCTTAAATATATGTGAGGTTTTATACTTGTTTTTTCATCATTGCTGGAGAACTAATTTTTTTCAACATGATTATATCTGCCTGGACTAGAGCGGCTCCGTGCGGTGTGTTCAGCTGACAAGATGCTTCAGGCTGCAGTGAGCTGACTCTCCCTTGTTTCCTCTCCCTCTCTATTATTAAACTATGCTGATTGGTGCATGTGACAAAGGTGAGACATCCACTTATCACTAAGTTAGCACCTATCTTGCAGATAAGCAATAACTAAAGATGAGCGAACCCAAACTGTGAAGTTCGGGATTTGTACTTCTCACGGAAGTCCAATTTAGTGCTCAGAGTTCCGAACGAAGTCTGGGGAGGTAGAGGGAGCGGGGGGAAAACTACTACGACCATTTTACAACACCAAAGTTTGGGTCACCATTGACTTCTATGGGGTTCGGGTTAAAGTTCGGGTAGAATTATGGTACCCGAACCAAACTTTGGACTAAAGTTCTGTTGAACCTGACGAACATGAACATCCACGAGTCCGCTTATCCCTAGTGATAACTTGTTTTCACCTGACAACCCTCTAAAAACAATTCCTGATAATGCAGAGGATAATGAAAAAAAAAAAACATTCTCATGACCAGAATAATTGATAAATCAGTCACCTGCTCTGTATTAGGATCCAACTCTACCACGCCAAAACATGATCCAATGAGAACAGTCCCAGTGTCTGTTCGCACAGTGAAGCATTGTGGAGTGCCAAGACCTTGAGTTGAGCCACAGTGCAATGACTTCAGTAACTTCAGGTTTCGCATCTTGATAAATTATAAATGCTCTGTAGGAAAAAAAAGAAAAATAAAGTGAATATGAGCAACATTCTAGATGTGTAATGTGTGCATCTCCCCATTCTTCATAAACAGCTGTGTCATGTGGACTCCAGCCCCTCATGGCAGCTCTCGAACCACCTTCTTGTTATTCTGTATGTTTCCGCATGCAGCTGAAGATATTTCTAAGGCCTCTTTCACACTTCAGTCGTGCGACGTCAGTCAAAATCCGTCAAAATGTGAAAAAAATGGATCCGCCATTTTTTTTTTTTGGCGGATCCTTCTTTTTCCCATTGACTTGCATTAATGACGGATTTTGACGGATGGTCGTCCATTAGGTCCGTTTTTTGACGGATCCGCCAAAAAATTGGCGTCCGTCATTTCACAAAAACGTCCAATGCAACGTTTTTTTTGCTCCGCCAAAATGGTGGATTACGGCGGATCCGCCATTTTGTATAATGGCCGCCTAATCCGCTGGCATCCGGACGGTATTCTCTCTCTCAACTTACATTTCCGGAACGAAAATTTCATCATTTCCGGGTGAAAACTTCTTGGCGGATCCGTCAGAAAACTGATCCGTTTTACATCCGCTTTTCCACTTTTCTGACGGATCCGCCATTTTCACACTTGGGCGGACGTCACACAACGGAAATGTGAAAGAGGCCTAAGGGACTGTGCACACATTGCGGATTTGCCTGCGGATTTTGATGCGGTTTTTGGCGCGGTTTTGACGTGGTTTTTCTCATGCGGTTTTGTATGCGGTTTTTACAGCTAAATAAAGATATGTTGTTTAATAAAAAAAAAAAAAAAAAGATTTGTGATGTCATTTCTTGTCCAACCTCTTTTACATTTGTTCCCACCCACACTCCATTACACACACACAGATAGAGATAGGCCGGCGTCACACTTGCGAGTGTGATGCGAGTAAGTCGCACGACTTTCTCGCATCAACACCCGGCACGGCCGCCCGCTCTCGGACCCGAGTATGCGACTGCATGTATTTCTATGCATGTATTTCTATGCAGCCGCACACTCGGGTCTGAGAGCGGGCGGCCGTGCCGGGTGTTGATGCGAGAAAGTCGTGCGACTTACTCGCATCACACTCGCAAGTGTGACGCCGGCCATAGATAGATAATAGATACCAGTAGTTAGATAGATAGAAAATACATAGATAGATGGATAATAGATAGTTAGAAATATATATAGATATAGAGATAGACAGAAAGATATTGTCATGGGTGCATCGCCACGAAGATCGTCGCGATTGCACATTCTGACTTCTCACAGCTGAGCTGCTGTTTCTTTGTGTTTGGTAATGAGAGAGTTAATTTTATCTAGCTCTTTGCTAAGACTAGGTCCAGCCTCGCCCGGCTGCTTTGGATTATGTTCTAATTAGTTTCCTTTATATTCCTGCCAGTCTAGGTGTTTGATGCCGGTGAAAGCATTCATATAGTTTAGCAGACTGGAGCGGTTCTGAGAATACTTAAGCTAAGAGCTCCTTAGTTGTTTTTACTCTTATAGCTTATAGTTTATCTCTGAGACCTTAGGTGTTCCTACTGTGTGTGAGTGTTGTATGTAAGACTTTATTTACTTTATTTCTTATCTTTCTTGTATGTCTTTCTGTTCATTAACCGTTACCCGGTCATTCCCTTTGGTGGTATTCAGGGTCCTTCTTAGGACTAGAATACAGTTGGCAGGGATTGATAGGAGACAGGGTTTACGCTGGTGGCCTGGACCTCTGTACCTTTAACAGTACCTCCAGGTTGAGGGATTAGTTAGGACCCCAGTTAGGGTCAGCTTAGACCCCGGTCACCCTCTAGCCGGAGACAGCGTATAACGGATTCCGTTTTGACCCACTGGACTTTCTGTCAGGTAATTCTATGTTATCATATAGCTATGCGCATGTTATATAGTATGTTGCCCTTTTGATATAGATTATTGTCATCACATATATATATCTGCTATACAGCGTGACATTTTCACCGGCCAATACTAAAGATTCTCCCCAGCTGTCATGGATCCAGTAGCCCAGCTGGCCCGGCAGTTGCAGGGGTTGTCCATGGAATTTGCAGACATTAAGTCCAAGGTTTTGTCCCCCCCGGAGCAAACCAGATCTGAACCTAAGGTTGCTCTCCCGGATAGGTTCACTGGTGGGCGGGACAAATTTTTTACTTTCCGGGAGGCATGTAAATTGTACTTTCGGCTGCGGCCTCGGTAACCTGGGAGTGTGTATTTCGTCCCCAAATCCCTCTCAGTTTCTCGTGCCTGCGGAGGTGGTGATTGGTACTAGAACTGAGAGGATTTCTGTTTTTCTTGATAGTGGGTCCGGGGCTAATCTGGTGGACGCTCGGTTTGCCCAGGTGCATGGTATGCAACTAAGTGTATTGGCCAAACCGGTCCCTACACTCTCTATTGATTCTAGACCTCTCGGTCAAGGTAGCTTGGTACAAGCGGTTCATGACATAGATCTTCGAGTAGGGGCAATACATAAAGAGCAATTGTCTTGTTATGTGTTGGAGGGTCTGCCTGCTCCTATTGTGTTGGGACTTCCTTGGTTGGCTAAACATAACCCAGTGATTGATTGGCAATCCAGAAAGATAAGCCAGTGGGGTGAATTTTGCAGGAATAACTGCATGAGCACGGTCATCGGTGCGGTTGTGCCTAGGACTTTGCCTCCTTTTCTGGAGGACTTTGGGGAGATGTTCTCAGAGGAGGGGTGTAAGGAGTTACCTCCTCATCGCACATATGACTGCTCAATAAAGTTGCTTCCTGATGCCTTATCTCGTACTTTCCCAGGGGCCGGGAAGACGGATGATCCGGTTCCTATTCCTCAGGAGGGAGTTGTAGTGTCAGCTGTATGCTCTGAGCTTGAGGGGGAGGTATTGGGGGCTCAGGGGGACGCCCCTGTGGGACTTCCAGGGAGACTGATAGTTCCAGATCGCTTAAGACTGAAGGTTACGGAGAACCCTTACAAACGGATGGCTGATAGGAGGAGAGTTTCTGGTCTAGATCTGAAGGTGAACGATCTGGTGTGGTTGTCTACCAGGAATATAAAACTTAAAGTTCCCTCCTGGAGGTTGGGTCCCAGATTCATCGGGCCATACAGGATCAGTTCCATAATTAATCCTGTGGCATTTCGTCTGGACCTCCCTCCTACGTTTAAAATTCATAATGTGTTTCACAAGTCATTAC
The DNA here is from genome assembly GCA_033576555.1 of Oophaga sylvatica. Taxonomy (NCBI): domain Eukaryota; kingdom Metazoa; phylum Chordata; class Amphibia; order Anura; family Dendrobatidae; genus Oophaga; species Oophaga sylvatica. Next base: position 341,922,922 of record JARQOD010000001.1, read on the forward strand.
TTAAAAAGTATGTGGCACCAGTCATACCGTCACCTCTACCTCCTCCTTCAGTGGTAGTCAATGATAACGTGGAAGTTCATTGGAGGGGGTATGGTCCTGAGGAGAGGACGTGGGTCCCTGCGTCTGATGATAACGCAGATCGATTGGTTCGGACCTTTCACACAATTTACCCGGACAGACCTGGTCATGAGGGTCCGGAGGCCCCTCGTAGAAGGGGGGGTACTGTCATGGGTGCATCGCCACGAAGATCGTCGCGATTGCACATTCTGACTTCTCACAGCTGAGCTGCTGTTTCTTTGTGTTTGGTAATGAGAGAGTTAATTTTATCTAGCTCTTTGCTAAGACTAGGTCCAGCCTCGCCCGGCTGCTTTGGATTATGTTCTAATTAGTTTCCTTTATATTCCTGCCAGTCTAGGTGTTTGATGCCGGTGAAAGCATTCATATAGTTTAGCAGACTGGAGCGGTTCTGAGAATACTTAAGCTAAGAGCTCCTTAGTTGTTTTTACTCTTATAGCTTATAGTTTATCTCTGAGACCTTAGGTGTTCCTACTGTGTGTGAGTGTTGTATGTAAGACTTTATTTACTTTATTTCTTATCTTTCTTGTATGTCTTTCTGTTCATTAACCGTTACCCGGTCATTCCCTTTGGTGGTATTCAGGGTCCTTCTTAGGACTAGAATACAGTTGGCAGGGATTGATAGGAGACAGGGTTTACGCTGGTGGCCTGGACCTCTGTACCTTTAACAGTACCTCCAGGTTGAGGGATTAGTTAGGACCCCAGTTAGGGTCAGCTTAGACCCCGGTCACCCTCTAGCCGGAGACAGCGTATAACGGATTCCGTTTTGACCCACTGGACTTTCTGTCAGGTAATTCTATGTTATCATATAGCTATGCGCATGTTATATAGTATGTTGCCCTTTTGATATAGATTATTGTCATCACATATATATATCTGCTATACAGCGTGACAGATATATAGGTAGATAGAATGGTACATAAATAGTTAAAGACACACACGCGCGCGCACACACACACACAAAATAACGCAATAGTTAATAAAAAAAAAAAATATAGGAAAAAAAATGGCGTGGGCTCCCGCGCAATTTTCTGCACCAGAGGGGGAAAGCAGACAGCCGGGGCCAATATTTCTAGCCTGGGAAGGGGTTAATACCCATGGATCTTCCCAGACTATGAATATCAGCCCGCAGCTAGCCTTCACTGGCTATTAAATTAGGGGGACCCCCCAAAAAAATGACGTGGGGTCCCCCTATAATTTATAGCCAGAAAGGCTACGCAGACAGCTGCGGGCTGATATTCATATCCTAGGAAGGGGCCATGGATATTGGCGCCCCCCCTGGCTAAAAATACCAGCACCCAGCCGCCCCAGAATTGGCGCATCTGTACGATGCGCCAATTCCGGCACTTAGCCCCTCTCTTCCCACTCCCCTGTAGCGGTGGGATATGGGGTAATAAGGGGTTAACATCACCTTGCTATTGTAAGGTGATATTAAGCCCGGTTAATAATAGAGAGGCGTCAATAAGACGCCTATCCATTATTAATCTTATATTAATAAAGGGTTAAAAAAAAACACACGCATAAGAATAAATTATTTTAATGAAATAAAACACAACACGGTTTTCATATCTTTATTACACACTCAGATCCAAGCGACGCCCTCGATCTCCTGTAAAAAAAATAAAACAACCGTATACTCCCTGTCCGACGCAGTCCAATTAATAACGAGGGTCCCACGACGGTCTCCCCTATAGAACAGTGACATCAGGTGATGCCACTGCTCTGTAGGGCCTCCCAGTGATGCACTGACAGGAGACAATGGCTCCTGCAGTGCATCACTGAGTTCATTCTCTCACTTTATGGCAATGCTGCGTGGGAATTTTCTCACCCAGCATTGCCGTGAGAGAATGAACTGTCGTGACGTCATTCTCTCCCGGCGGCAGAGGCAGAGCAGTACTGATCGATGGCGTCGGGGAAGAGGTGAGTATGTACTCTATGTTATGTGTTGTATGTCATGTGTATGTTATATGTTCTGTATGTCATATATATTATATGTTCTGTATGTCATGTGTATGTTATATGTTGTATGTCATGTATGTTATATGTTCTGTATGTCATGTGTATGTTATATGTTCTGTATGTCATGTGTATGTTATATGTTGTATGTCATGTATATTATATGTTCTGTATGTCATGTGTATGTTATATGTTCTGTATGTCATGTGTATGTTATATGTTGTATGTCATGTATGTTATATGTTCTGTATGTCATGTGTATGTTATATGTTCTGTATGTCATGTATGTTATATGTTCTGTATGTCATGTGTATGTTATATGTTCTGTATGTCATGTGTATGTTATATGTTGTATGTCATGTATGTTATATGTTCTGTATGTCATGTGTATGTTATATGTTCTGTATGTCATGTGTATGTTATATGTTCTGTATGTCATATATATTATATGTTGTATGTCATGTGTATGTTATATGTTCTGTATGTCATGTGTATGTTATATGTTGTATGTCATGTGTATGTTATATGTTCTGTATGTCATATGTTCTGTATGTCATGTATGTTATATGTTGTATGTCATGTGTATGTTCTGTATGTCATGTGTATGTTATATGTCATGTGTATGTTATATGTTCTGTATGTCATGTGTATGTTATATGTTCTGTATGTCATGTGTATGTTATATGTTCTGTATGTCATGTGTATGTTATATGTTCTGTATGTCATGTGTATGTTATATGTTCTGTATGTCATGTGTATGTTATATGTTCTGTATGTCATGTGTATGTTATATGTTCTGTATGTCATGTGTATGTTCTGTATGTCATGTGTATGTTGTGTATGTCATGTGTATGTTCTGTATGTCATGTGTATGTTATATGTTCTGTATGTCATGTGTATGTTATATGTTCTGTATGTCATGTATGTTATATGTTCTGTATGTCATGTATGTTATATGTTCTGTATGTCATGTGTATGTTATATGTTCTGTATGTCATGTGTATGTTATATGTTGTATGTCATGTAATTTTTTTTTTTTACATTCAGCACATTAGCCGGATGATGGGACTACTACTGTCCCATCATTGGCTAATGTGTCAGTCACTGTAGCAGGCATCGCCGGATGGGACTTGTAGTCCCATACGACGATGCCTGCATACACGGAGACACGCACACAGGCCCACACACCGCCGCACATACACAGCCCCGCACACCGATCGCGCACACAGCACCGCACACCGATCGCGCACACAGACCCGCACACCGATCGCGCACACAGCCCCGCACACCGATCGCGCACACAGCCCCGCACACCGATCGCGCACACAGCCCCGCACACCGATCACGCAGACACCGGCACACAATCACCGCCCACACACACAGCGCCGCACACTATACACGCCCACGCACCGCCCACACACACAGCGTCACACACTATACACGCCCACACACTTCCCTCCTCCCGAACTGCAACGGTTTCACCCGCAGATCTTTTTTAGATCTGCGGTTTTGCTGCGGAAGTGCCCGACTCAATGCAAGTCAATGGGCGCCGAACCGCTGCAGTTCCGCACAAAGAATTGACATGCTGCGGAAAATAAAACGCGGCTAAATCGCGCATTTTTTTCCGCAACATGTGCACAGCAGACATGTGGTTCCCATTAGATTACATTGCATGTGCACTGTGCTGCGGGTTGCATGCGTTTCCGCTACGTTGAAAAACGCAGCGGAAACGCATCTAAAACCGCAATGTGTGAAATATTTATTTAGAAATATTTCAGAAAGTTCCATGTATGTTCAGCCATTCACTATACTTATTCCATTCAGGAAGAGGCATGGCATGAATAGGGGGAATGACTACAAGAACGTTTTCTGTTAGAATGCTGCTAAAAAGTTGCCACGTATTGTAGTGATAGTAAGACTTCACTATACCTTTGTATGTGGTTTGAGGACCTGTGATGAGGTCACAAGAGCACATGACAGGTTATGTGCTCTGTGTTAGCTGAATGGCTGGTGTATATAAGTGAGCCTGCTGCTGACCACAGGTGTGAGTGGCTGGAGGTGTGGAAACCTCCAGTGTGGGAGTTCTGAGGAGACCACCAGTCTGGTTGCTGAAAGAGTGCTCAGTTAGAGTACCAGGACTTTATATCTGTTTTTGTTACTTTGTGCCAGAGAAGGCTGTTTTCTTTTCTGTTTTAAGGCAAGTTTATGAAGTTGTAATAAACTTGCTTAAGGAACCTGGAAGAGTCGCCCTCCTGCTTACCTCCGGTCGCACACCAGTGAGACCACATCCCTACAATTGGTGGCGTAAATGCGGGCAGCGTTCCCAGCAGAGAAGTGAGACTGGTTACTGCATGTCGTGGGTCAAGGCTATAGCAATCCAGCCAGCATTGCCGGAGAAAATGGAAGACCTGCTGAAACACTTGGTCCAGGCACAGGTACAGCAGCAACAGGCACAGGAACAGCAGCAAGAAGCCAACAGGATGTTCTTGCAGCAGATGCAGCAGGAGCATCGGCAGCAGATACAGCTGAGCCAACAGGAACATCGGCAGCAGATGCAGCTTTTGACAACCGCCATCCAGGGCAGGACGAGCGCCCCAACCCCAGGTCTGGCTGATGACAACCACGTCAGAAAGGCGGTAAGACGCACATTACAAAAAATGACCCCCGGGGATGATGTGGAAGCCTTCCTGGCTGTATTTGAGAGGGTTGCTGAGAGGGAAAGACTTCCCCCAGGGCAGTGGGCAGAGATATTGGCCCCATACCTGACAGGTGAACCCAGAAGGCGTATTACAATTTGACTGTGCAGGACGCTCAGGAATATCCTAAGCTAAAGGTAGAGATCCTCGCACGTATGGGGGTAACAATGACTATCAGGGCACAGAGGGTGCACCGCTGGGCTTATCCCCGGGACAAACCACCTCGCTCCCAAATGTTTGACTTACTGCACCTGGTCCAGAAATGGCTACAGCCAGAGTCCGCTACGCCGGCACTGATGGTAGAAAGAGTCGTCATGGATCGGTTTGTGCACTCCCTGCCAAAACCCCTACAGACTTGGGTTGCCCAGGGTGATCCCCGGAATGCTGATGAACTGGTCGGACTGGTCGAGAGGTACCAGGGAATGGAAGGTGCCTTGGGGAAGCAGCCTATTCCGTACTGGCAGCCCCAACAGGGGGCAGAGTCCCAAAAAGGGGTGGGGAGCCCAAGGTCAAAATGGCGGGGGGAGGTGGTGCCCAAGGTCACTACGGGTGATATTATTTGTTGGAGGTGCCGCGAGCCAGGACATATAGCTGCCCGGTGTCCGCAGACCACTGAGCAGATGGACTGCAGCATAGGACACCGTATTTCATGGTATGCATATCCAGCCTGCAGTGGAAACCCGTTCCCCAATCAGGGTCCTCAAGTATGTCCCGTGAAGGTGAACGGTGAAGCAGTAACGGCGCTGCTAGACTCTGGGAGCTTAGTGACCTTGATTAGGGCCACTTTTCCTCTCAACATACTACCAGGAAAAAAAGTTGGTGTTCAATGCATACATGGTGATGTAAAGGACTACCCTATGGCCAGAGCAGACATTGAAACGACGCATGGCACTGAGTCCCATGAAGTCGGCGTCGTTCGGGACTTGGTGCGTCCTATAATTATAGGCCAGGATTTCTGTCTGTTTTGGGATCTGGGGAGAAAGGGTTCTGAGGTCCCTAGCGAGAATGGGGAACCAATAAACCCTAACAAACTACTGCCACACTCAGAAGGGCGGAGTCTCAAGCTGAGTCGATGAGGAGAGGAGAGGTGGCGGCGGATGAGCCGAGGAACTGTTGCCGGGTTCGGGGTTTGAACAATGTATGTCGCGAATGGTGTACTGACTTTACATCTGACCGGGGGGCATTGAACTGTTCTCTAATAGTGAATGGAGAGTGTGTGAGTGGACTTCTAGACTCAGGAAGCCAGGTGACTCTGCTGAGCGACACACTCCCTGTCTATCTGATTCCCGGAAAAAAGATGAAAGTCCCTTGCATTCATGGGGTCACTAGGGAGTATCAGGTAACCAGGGTAATTGTTGAGATGGACACTATTATTTCTACCCATGATGTCCCTGTAGTCCCAGACTTACCATATCCTATAATAATAGGCCAGGATTGTAAACGGTTTTGGGAGGTGTGGGACGAAGCACTGGCTGATTTCTCAGAAGGGAACCAGAATGACCCTAAGAGGGCCCACCCCTGCAGGAGGCTGTAGTGGTTGCTGATAGTGTGGTGGGTAAAACAGAGGTAGCCACCCCTAAAGTCAAAGATACCCAGTGCCTGGTAGCCGTAAGAAAGGGTGGCTCAGACCAAAGTGAGGACTTTGGGGTGACCAAATATAGGTCCGCAGAAAACTGGGTCGCCCCAGGAATAGGGGCCGACACCTGGATAAGTGGGGACTTGCCGTTCCAAGATGACAGAGGGAGTGGGAATGACTCCTATGCAGACTGTAACTTAACCGCAAGTGAAAGCGAGTGCAGCAAGGTGGAGTCAGGTACAAGTGGCAGACCTTCTCCTCACCGCAGGGGCTGCAGGAAGGCCAGACAGCCTATGCTCTCTAAAAAGAGAAAAAAGGGGAGAAGGATGGTGCCACATGTACTGGATAAAAGAGAGCAAGGCCATGAGATAGAGCTGCTTAAAGAGACAGTCATGCGAGAAAAGATACGGGGACAAGAGATTGAGCAACGAATGAAGGACCTGGAGAAAGAACTCTCTAAAGTCCAAGGTCAACTATCAGCGTGCCTGACGGCGAACCAAGTCCTAGTGAAAGATACGGAGATGCTCAGAGAGGCCCAGGAGAAGCATCAGCAGGAACTTCTACGGAGAGAAGAAGAGCACCGATGCTGGGCAGAGGAGCAAGAGAAAATTCTCCAAAAACTCCAGATAGAGAAGGAAGATAACGCACAGCTCAGGAAATCCACGACAGACCAGGAAATCGAACGGTTGCGCTCTCCCGGTCCGTGTGTACGGGAAGAGAGTGAACTGAAGAGGTTGACCAAAGAAGGGGCCTCGACGGCGAAAGAAAGCCAGCAAGGGAACCGCCACCCAGATGGCCACACCCGGAAAGTCATAGTGAAGCGGGAGGCGGACATAAGAGCTATGCCACTACAATACCTCCACGAGAAGCAGAGATGTCGGGAGCCAACAAGAAAACCTCCAAGTCGGAGGGCGTTGGTGGAAAGCCTTGGAAAGATCCGGATGCTCTTGGAAGTGAACCAGGGAAGAATAGAGCAGCTAAAACTTGAGAAGAAGCAGACCAACAGACAGCTGCAAGAGTTGAGAAAAAAAAGGAAGTCACCTTCAACCCACAGTATGGAGAGGCACAGAGGTTCGCTGCAGAATGAAGGTCATCGAAGTGAAACTAAGACAGAACATAGATGGCCTGAAATAAGAGCTAGAGGCAGTGACACCTCAATTAGATCAGGACTCAGTGACCTAAGGCAAACTGTGACAGACCGGCTGATTGTGGAGACGACTGAAAGGAGTTTCTAGTCGGTGAATGAAATGTGCCAAGCCCACGGCTTTAGGCAGAGGGGGGAGGTATGTAGTGATAGTAAGACTTCACTATACCTTTGTATGTGGTTTGAGGACCTGTGATGAGGTCACAAGAGCACATGACAGGTCATGTGCTCTGTGTTAGCTGAATGGCTGGTGTATATAAGTGAGCCTGCTGCTGACCACAGGTGTGAGTGGCTGGAGGTGTGGAAACCTCCAGTGTGGGAGTTCTGAGTAGACCACCAGTCTGGTTGCTGAAAGAGTGCTCAGTTAGAGTACCAGGACTTTATATCTGTTTTTGTTACTTTGTGCCAGAGAAGGCTGTTTTCTTTTCTGTTTTAAGGCAAGTTTATGAAGTTGTAATAAACTTGCTTAAAGAACCTGGAAGAGTCGCCCTCCTGCTTACCTCCGGTCGCACACCAGCGAGACCACATCCCTACAGTATGTACAGTACTGTGCTAAAGTTTTAGGCAGCTGTGTTGGGGGGTGGTCACATTAGATATTGATTTTTTTTTTTTTTGTTAATTCACTTTAGGGCCTGTGCACACGTTGCAGATTTTTCCACGCCGAATCCGCATCTCTTGGCAGAAAACGCATGTCCTTTTTTGACGTGGTTTTGACGCGGTTTTTCATGCTTTTTCTCATGCGGTTTTGTATGCGTTTTTGTCAGCTAAATAAAGATATGTTGTTTAACAAAAAAAAAGATTTGTGATGTCATTTCTTGTCCAACCTCCTGTTTTACATTTGTCCAACCCACACTCCATTACACACACAGATAGAGATAGATAGATAATAGATACCAGTAGTTAGATAGACAGATAGATAGATAGAAAATACATAGATAGAAATATACATAGACAGAAAGATATATAGGTAGATAGATAGATGATAGCTAAAATGGTACATAGTTAAAGACCAACACGCGCGCACACACACACAAAAATCTTAACGCAATATAGTTAATAAAAAAAAAATATAGGAAAAAAAATGGCGTGGGCTCCCGCTCAATTTTCTGCGCCAGAGGGGGAAAGCCGACAGCCGGGGCCAATATTTCTAGCCTGGGAAGGGGTTAATACCCATGGATCTTCCCAGACTATGGGTATGTTTCCACGGTCAGGAAAACAGTCAGTAATTGCTGCGTGTTTGACGCTGTGTACTGGCGCAGCGTCAAACACGCAGTGTCCAGATGTTACAGTATAGTGGAGGGGATTTCAAGAAATCCCATCTCCACTATGCTTAAAAACACGCAGGCGGCAGACCTGCGTTAACGGACATGCAGCGCGTCTTTTTAGACCGCAGCATGTCCTATTCCCTTGCGACGCTGCGTCGCCGCAAGGGAAATAACACAGGGCTGTGTAGCCCTGCGGTCATACCGCGCGTTCAGTAGGGGGCGGGGCTTTGGGTGGAGCGGACTTTCCGCTCCGTCCAAAGTGCTGTGTTTCCTGATCATGAAAACACAGCCTTAGACTATCAGCCCGCAGCTAGCCTTCACTGGCTATTAAAATAGGGGGATCCCCCAAAAAAAATGACGTGGGGACCCCTATAATTTATAGCCAGAAAGGCTACGCAGACAGCTGCGGGCTGATATTCATAGCCTAGGAAGGGGCCATGGATATTGGCGCCCCCCCTGGCTAAAAATACCAGCACCCAGCCGCCCCAGAATTGGCGCATCTGTACGATGCGCCAATTCCGGCACTTAGCCCCTCTCTTCCCTCTCCCCTGTAGCGGTGGGATATGGGGTAATAAGAGGTTAATATCACCTTGCTATTGTAAGGTGATATTAAGCCCAATTAATAATAGAGAGGCGTCAATAAGACGCCTATCCATTATTAATCTTATATTAATAAAGGGTTAAAAAAACAACACACGCATAAGAATAAATTATTTTAATGAAATAAAACACAACACGGTTTTCATATCTTTATTATACGCTCAGATCCAAGCGACGCCCTCGATCTCCTGTAATAAAACGTAAAAAAATAAAACAACCGTATACTCCCTGTCCGATGCAGTCCAATTAATAACAAGTGTACCACGACGGTCTCCCCTATAGAACAGTGACATCAGGTGATGCCACTGCTCTGTAGGGCCTCCCAGTGATACACTGACAGGAGACAATGGCTCCTGCAGTGAATCACTGAGGTTACCGGAGTTCATTCACTCACTTTATGGCAATGCTGCGTGGGAATTTTCTCACCCAGCATTGCCGTGAGAGAATGAACTGCAGTTCCCATTGGATTACATTGCATGTGCACTGTGCTGCGGATTGGATGCGTTTCCGCACGTTGAAAAACGCAGCGGAAACGCATCTAAAAACGCAAAGTGTGCACAGGGCCTTACACTGTGTTTATTGATAAAAATTAACTATTAACACTTCTATACACCGTATATACTCATGTATAAGCCGACCCGTGTATAAGCCGACCCCCCTAATTTTGCCACAAAAAACTGGGAACATTTATTGACTCGCATATAAGCCTAGGGTGAAAAATTATTATGCCCCATATGATGCTCCACAGATTATGCCCCCATATGCTCCACAGATTATGCCCCCATATATTCCACAGATTATGCCCCCGTATGATCCACAGATTATGCCCCCATATGCTCCAGATTATGCCCCATATGTTCCACAGCTTATGCCCCATATGTTCCACAGATTATGCCCCAATATGCTCCAGATTATGCCCCATATGTTCCACATCTTATGCCCCCATATGCTCCATATTATGCCCCCATATGCTCCAGATTATGCCCCCATATGCTCCAGATTATGCCCCCATATGCTCCAGATTATGCCCCCATATGCTCCAGATTATGCCCCCATATGTTCCACAGCTTATGCCCGATATGCTCCATATTATGCCCCCATATGTTCCACAGATTATGCCCTCATATGCTCCAGATTATGCCCCCATATGTTCCACAGCTTATGCCCCCATATGCTCCATATTATGCCCATATGTTCCACAGATTATGCCCCAATATGCTCCAGATTATGCCCCATATGTTCCACAGCTTATGCCCCCATGTGCTCCATATTATGCCCCCATATGCTCCAGATTATGCCCCCATATGTTCCACAGATTATGCCTTCATATGCTCCCAGTTATTGCCCCCATATGTTCCACATCTTATGCCCCCATATGCTCCACAGCTTATGCCCCCATATGCTCCATATTATGCCCCCATATGCTCCAGATTATGCCACATATGTTCCACAGCTTATGCCCCCATATGCTCCCATATTATGCCCCCATATGTTCCAGATTATGCCTCCATATGTTCCAGACTATGCCCCATATTATGCCCCCATATGCTCCAGATTATGCCCCCATATGTTCCAGACTATGCCCCCATATGCTCCATATTATGCCCCCATATGCTCCAGATTATGCCCCCATATGCTCCATATTATGCCCCATATGCTCCAGATTATGCCCCATATGTTCCACAGTTTATGCCCTCATATGCTCCATATTATGCACCCATATGCTCCAGATTATGCCCCCATATGCTCCAGATTATGCCCCCATATGCTCCAGATTATGCCCCATAGTATAGGCCTCATATGCTGCTGCAAAAAAAAAAAAAAAAAATGACATACTCACCTCTCGTCGCTGGGGGCCAGGTGCCGGTGTCCTGAGAAGCGGTGACACCGGCGCGCTATGGGGGACAGGTGCCGGTGTCACCGCTCGCTCAGGACCCCGGCACCTGAGATATTTACCTGTCCTCTCTGCACCGCTGCGCACTCCTCCCTCGGTCTGACTCCTCTGGCTGTGAATGATCTGGCAGGGGACGGGGAGCGCACTAACGACGTCATCGCGCCCTCTGCCTGATCATTCACAGCCAGAGGAGTCAGACCGAGGGAGCAGCGCTGCAGTGGACCGAGGGACAGGTAAGTATCGCTATACTCACCCCTCCGCCGCGCGTCCCTGCAGCCTCTCCTCTTCTCCCGGTGCTCTCCGCAGCGCTTCAGTCCTGCAGCGGTCACGTGCTACCGCTCATTAAAGTCATGAATATGTGCATATTCATGACTTTAATGAGCGGTGCCATGTGACCGCTGCAGGAAGTAGCCGGAGATCGTGGGAGAAGCAGGGGGCTGCAGAGACCGCGCCGGCGGAGGGGTGAGTATGATCTGACACCCCCGCTCCCCCGCCGACCCCCGTATATAACCCGCGTATAAGCCGAGAGGGGGACTTTCAGCCCTAAAAAATGGGCTGAAAATCTCAGCTTATACATGGGTATATACGGTACTATATGTTGAAATGAGTTTTCCAAGAATTACTTATAAATAACAAACTCAACCGACAATGCTCCAGTGCTGCCCCAATCTTTGTCGATCACAACTAAAACGCATATGAAAACTGCAGCCAATGAATGGGCGCAGCAGTCTAGTGTAGCCTATCCCAGCATGACAGCGGAGCCCGATGATTGGCTGCAAGATCACATGTGCTGAAGTCAAGATATCACTGTTGCAGCCTATCAGAGATCGACGGGCAGCTGCATAGAAGCAGCGCAGGAGAAGCAGAAGGCAAGTAAAGATTAGTTTTATTATTTTAGCGTTGGCAAGTCTAAGGACGTACAAAAGTAAGTCTTACAGAATCTTTTTAATCTTAAGCAAATGTTGATAAACTGTTCATTTAAAAATCTTAAGTGCAGAAACCTAGAAGCTAAAAGCCACCGGATTTCAAACTACATAAATAGATATCGGAGAGCTATTGAGGCAGGTGTACTTACTTTAAAAATCCATGACAGAATGGTGTACATTTTCTGAAAGGATTATACAGTCCCCCCAGAATGCTGTAGATAAGCCCTGAAAGGCAGTGGCCGCATCTTATTGCGGAAAAACGAGGTGACAGGTTCCCTTTGAAAGGTAGACGTGATCTGAAACTTCTTAGGATTGTGACGTAATTACACAGGCACAGCTCTCCAGCGCCCCCTTTGTCTCTCAGGTCAAAAAGGGAACTGCACCTAGAGCAAATGGCCGGGGAGGGTGTCCTGTTACCCACTGGGTATTCTAAGATTCGTGATCAGAGTAAAAGCATCAGCCCAAAATTAATTTTATGGTTTAATTGCCTTAATGGCGCACTAGATAATTACAGAAATATACAGTAAGCTATACAACGGAATTACATTGGATTTGCAATCAGAGTAAAATACAACAATAATGGTAAAAGGCTTAGAGGTATTAAGCTAGAGGTCAATATTACCAGACTGTAGGTTGCATGTGGACGCCGGGAGCTCTGCGATCCACAGGTAAGAATCTTAGTTGCTGGACAGTCCCCCAAAACGTGTGCCGCTGCTCCCTTGGCAGATATGTCCCTTGTTCCTTCTTAGATCTTTATCGTCTTGGCTTCTGTGAGAATAGAGGCAGTCTGCCCATAGCTCACAGTTCTTAAACCTGCTAGGTCTCTCCCCTCGGTGTCCGAGGGTGGGCTGATAATCTCCACCCTTAGCTACCTGCAGAATTTATTCCCAATATTTAACAAAGAGGTTAACTTTCTCCAGGACGATCGGATCAGGACACGAGAGGTACCAGCGGATGCAGTATGTTTTGCCTGTCGCGTGGAGATCAAACCTGGCCCGATTGGGTCTCTGTGGAGGGCCAATCTCTATATCTCAGACCCCCGAGCCATCACCGACTCGGGAGTTGCACTGTCAGATGCCTGAGGTCCGCAGGATCACGCAGATATTTCTTATGAGTCTGTACCTACAAAGATGTGCTCATAATTCATAATCCTAGAACGGAGCTGTCGTGGATGGGAGATACAATGGATGTGTTTTCTTTGCCTAGCTGGCAGGTATAATCTAATTGAAGCCCCCAGGAAGCTTCAGGCCCCATGCTGACGGGGCTCCAGACTCCACCTTTGAAGTCTTGTTTTTGGCCTGACCACTTAGCATACTAAAAGGCCTGGTTATTCACAGTGGAGACTAAACTCTATTATCTTCAATATGCCTAAGGCCATGGGGAATTACAGCAGTTAGCTGCTGTGAATCTATGAATTCAGACAAAATAGCACCTGGGAACAGACAAAATGGCGGCTGGAACAGGCCATATCCAAGATGGTGGCTGTTCCTTCCTCACAGTCCTCTAAAAACAAATTGAGGGATTCGGGACCCCTGACCATATAAAAATCACATCATCAATGAATCTCTAGACTGGTCATGTGCCTTTAAGACCAGTGAGTACTCTAACCACAGCAGACAGAACAGTATTTTAAGTGAATGTAGTTTGTAAAGGCTTATTAACTAGACTGGTGCTGCGAAAGTTTACATGGCGGCAACCCTGCCGTTACACTCATTGGGACAAAAGTGTAGTTTTTTTTTTCTCTCTTTTGCCCTCACTTCATTTCTCTGCCAGAGGTACTGCGTGGAGGGGGAGCAGCGCCTCCTTACCCAGATCTCGAGTCCCTCGAGTCCACTTGATTAGCGCTGTCCTCAGTGCTGAATGCCGCCGGGTCGTATGCCGCAGCCGCTTCCAGATGCCAGCTTGTGTGGCGGTCGTGGGGGGAGCAAATTGGCCGCCGAGAATCTCAGAGGCGCTTCTCGTTCTGTACGAGCATGAGGGTCTATACTGCAGAGGAGGAGCTAACTTTTTTGTATTACTTAGTGTCAGCCTCCTGGTGGCAGCAGCATAACACCCATGATCTGTGTCCCCCAATGAGGCGGAGGAGAAAACTCCGTGATTGAATTCTTAAACGCTACTCTTATTATGGCCCTTATATCGGTCATAAATGAGGTGTGTTCATCTTTAATGACCTTGGCAATACACTCAGGGAATAACTGTTTCCAACAGTTTAGCAATACCAACGGCACATTTTTCCCTTTCTTTTTAGGTGTGGATGGCGTCACGGATGGCTTCCTTGTCATATAATGGAACAAGTGAATGTACTAGGAATTATACCGTAGACAACAGACAGTGAGACACAAACTCCCAGAAACTCACTTGTACCAGGGTTTCAGCAGGGGTATCAGACCGGCAAGTGGTTTGACCTTCCATAGCTGGCTGCCTAGATGCACTGCAACCTCAGCTCCCCCCTGTCAATACTTTAAATAGTATCTTCGTACCCGTCTTCCATCTGAACCCTCAAAAGTCGGTTCCCCTTTAAATTAGGCTTAAGTGTCTTTTTTTTAAAACTCCTGGAAGTGCGTTTCACGGTGGAACACATGTCGGGTATTAGAGGCCTGCGCGTCATCCCTCTGTGACCGGAAGTGCCTCTAAATCTTCAGCGCGTAACGGAACCACATGCAGGGATGGGCAGCGGGAGCCGAGAGCCCCCCCCCCCGGAGAGGAAGCAGCTCACTCCACGAGCCTCCGCTCAACTGGACAGGCTGAGGGACCTCTTGTTCGGCAGTCTGTCGGCCTCCAGGCCTCCGGCAGGAGGAAGGGAGGAGATGACGAGGATACCGTCCCGATCCTCCTGTGTCCGGCATCAGGAGCTCCAGCTCGTGGGAAGATGTCAGGTATACCTCTTCTGCGTCCGTCCCTGATATGGACAGGAAAAACACTGAGGGGTGGTGGAGGGAGGGGCCTTTTAACCTCTTGTGTGTTCCTGCACCTATCAAGAATAAGAAGGACTAACTCCTGCCTGATGGTGCTGTCAGGAGGGATATCCTGGAAATGCAGTTTTATCCACATGCATTCCTTTCTAATACCATGTTATCTGCAGAAAGAACTAGGACATTGGAAAAAAAGAACTTTTAGTTATTAGGGTATGTGCAGACGATCAGGAACTGGCTGCGCTTTGGAAGCAGCGCATGTTTGCTGAGTCCAAAACTCTGCAGTCTATTGAACGCAGGTGAATCCACTTGCGTTCACTGAACCATGCGGATTCACCATGTCCAATACATTCTATGGGTGAAATTTCTCTTGCAGAGATTCGCGTCTCTACAAGAGAAATTGACATGCTGTGGTCTGGAGAGACACTCCGCATGTCGGTCTCCGCGGGTGTCTCTGGACGTAGAGTGGGCATGGGATTTCTTGAAATTCCATCCACTATGTTGTAACAGCTGGACACTGCGGGTTGGACGCTGCAGAAGTACACAGCGTCCAACCTGCAGCGTTTACTGATCGTGTGCACATACCCTTATAAGTCGCCTTTTCAGAATGGAGACAGCTTTTGGAAGGGGCCAATCATCCGGTGACTGTCCTTACTGACCACAAAAATATTGAATTCATCCGTACAGCTAAGAGGTTGCCTGCAAGTCAAACACGTTGGGCCTCATTTTTCTCCAGGTTTAATTTTCTAATTTATCAGTCTGGTTCAAGAAACGGCAAGGCTGATGCCGCTGTCCAGGATATTTACTGTACCTGGACATCATGAGAGGTCCAACACTGACTGTACCAGTCTAAGTCCAAAAATGTTTTGGGGGAATACTGGATACCAAAGAATTTTTTACGAAGATTAAAGATGAATACCAAACTGACTTTTTTCTTAACTATCCTTCTAAAGACATTGATCTTTCTTTTAAGGAGAGATTTAGGATGTAGACAGTGTGCATGGCATTATGAAGTCTGAAGACTACCAACAAATTTTGCAGCATAATGTAGGGCCCAGTGTGAGAAAGCTGGGTCTCCCTCAGAGGTCATGGGTCTTCCAGCAGAACAATGACCCAAAACACACTTCCAAAAGCACTATAAAATGGTTTGAGAGAAAGCACTGGAGACTTCTAAGGTGACCAGCAATGAGTCCAGACCTGAATCCCATAGAACACCTGTTCTATGGGATCTCAAAATGGCAGTTTGGAGAAGGCACCCTTCAAATATCAGGGACCTGGAGCAGTTTGCCAAAGAAGAATGGGCTACAATTCCAGCAGAGCATTGTAAGAAACTCATTGATGGTTACCGGAAGCGGTTGTTCGCAATTATTTTGGCTAAAGGTTGTGCAACCAAGTATTAGGCTGAGGGTGCCAATACTTTTGTCTGGCCCATTTTTAGAGTTTTGTGTGAAATGATCAAGGATTTGATTTTTGCTTCATTCTCTTTTGTGTTTTTTTTCCTTGCAAGCAAATTAAATGAAGATAAAAATAGCAAATAATTTGTGATTGCAATCATTTTCAGGAAGAAACTGAGTATTATCTGACAGAATTGCAGGGGTGCCAATACTTTTGGCCACCACTGTATGACATGGGTTATTTACATGGATACAGTCCATAGTAACACTGACCCCCTATATGACATGGGTCATTTACATGGATACAGAGAATGGTAACACTGACCCCCTATATGAGGTGTGTTATTTACATGGATACAGAGAATGGTAACACTGACCCCCTATATGACATGGGTTATTTACATGGATACAGACCATGGTAACACTGACCCCCTATATGACATGGGTTATTTACATGGATACAGAGAATGGTAACACTGACCCCCTATATGACATGGGTTATTTACATGGATACAGTCCATATTAACACTGACCCCTATATGACATGGGTTATTTACATGGATACAGTCCATATTAACACTGACCCCCTATATGACATGGGTTATTTACATGGATACAGTCCATAGTAACACTGACCCCCTATATGAGGTGTGTTATTTACATGGATACAGTCCATGGTAACACTGACCCCCTATATGACATGGGTTATTTACATGGATACAGAGAATGGTAACACTGACCCCCTATATGACATGGGTTATATACATGGATAAAGACCATAGTAACACTGACCCCCTATATGAGGTGTGTTATTTACAAGGATACAGACCATGGTAACACTGACCCCCTATATGACATGGGTTATTTACATGGATACAGAGAATGG
The DNA here is from genome assembly GCA_033576555.1 of Oophaga sylvatica. Lineage (NCBI taxonomy): Eukaryota > Metazoa > Chordata > Amphibia > Anura > Dendrobatidae > Oophaga > Oophaga sylvatica. The sequence goes on from JARQOD010000001.1 coordinate 341,940,246, forward strand.
TAACACTGACCCCCTATATGACATGGGTTATATACATGGATAAAGACCATAGTAACACTGACCCCCTATATGACATGGGTTATTTACATGGATACAGAGAATGATAACACTGACTCCCTATATGACATGGGATATTTACATGGAACCAGACCATGGTAACACTGACCCCCTATATGACATGGGTTATTTACATGGATACAGACCATGGTAACACTGACCCCCTATATGACATGGGTTATTTACATGGATACAAAGAATGGTAACACTGACCCCCTATATCTATGACATGGGTTATTTACATGGATACAGACCATGGTAACAGTGACCCCCTATATGACATGGGCTATTTACATGGGTACAAACCATGGTAACACTGACCCCCTATATGACTTGGGTTATTTACATGGATACAGCCTATGGTAACACTGACCCCCTATATGACATGGGCTATTTACATGGATACAGACCATGGTAACACTGACCCCCTATATGACATGGGTTATTTACATGGATACAGAGAATGGTAACACTGACCCCCTATATGACATGGGTTATTTACATGGATACAGACCATGGTAACACTGACCCCCTATATGACATGGGTTATTTACATGGATACAGACCATGGTAACACTGACCCCCTATATGACATGGGTTGTTTACATGGATACAGACCATGGTAACACTGACCCCCTATATGACATGGGTTATTTACATGGATACAGACCATGGTAACACTGACCCCTATATGACATGGGTTATTCACATGGATACAGTCCATGGTAACACTGACCCCCTATATGACATGGGTTATTTACATGGATACAGACCATGGTAACACTGACCCCCTATATGACATGGGTCATTTACATGGATACAGAGAATGGTAACACTGACCCCCTATATGACATGGGTAATTTACAGGGATACAGAGAATGGTAACACTGACCCCCTATATGACATGGGTTATTTACATGGATACCGAGAATAGTAATAACACTGACCCCCTATATCTATGACATGGGTTATTTACATGGATACAGACCATGGTAACACTGACCCCCTATATGACATGGGTTATTTACATGGATACAGATCATGGTAACACTGACCCCCTATATGACATGGGTTATTTACATGGATACAGACCATGGTAACACTGACCCCCTATATGACATGGGTTATTTACATGGATACAGAGAATGGTAACACTGACCCCCTATATGACATGGGTTATTTACATGGATACAGACCATGGTAACACTGACCCCCTATATGACATGTGTTATTTACATGGATACAGAGAATGGTAACACTGACCCCCTATATGACATGGGTTATTTACATGGATACAGACCATGGTAACACTGACCCCCTATATGACATGGGTTATTTACATGGATACAGAGAATTGTAACACTGACCCCCTATATGACATGGGTTATTTACAGGGATACAGAGAATGGTAACACTGACCCCCTATATGACATGGGTTATTTACATGGATACCGAGAATAGTAACACTGACCCCCTATATCTATGACATGGGTTATTTACATGGATACAGACCATGGTAACACTGACCCCTATATGACATGGGTTATTTACATGGATACAGACCATGGTAACACTGACCCCCTATATGACATGGGTTATTTACATGGATACAGACCATTGTAACAGTGACCCCCTATATGACATGGGTTATTTACATGGATACAGTCCATGGTAACACTGATCCCCTATATGACATGGGCTGTTTACATGGATACAGAGAATGGTAGGGGTGGTGGAGGGAGGGGCCTTTTAACCTCTTGTGTGTTCCTGCACCTATCAAGAATAAGAAGGACTAACTCCTGCCTGATGGTGCTGTCAGGAGGGATATCCTGGAAATGCAGTTTTATCCACATGCATTCCTTTCTAATACCATGTTATCTGCAGAAAGAACTAGGACATTGGAAAAAAATAACTTTTAGTTATTAGGGTATGTGCAGACGATCAGGAACTGGCTGCGCTTTGGAAGCAGCGCATGTTTGCTGAGTCCAAAACTCTGCAGTCTATTGAACGCAGGTGAATCCACTTGCGTTCACTGAACCATGCGGATTCACCATGTCCAATACATTCTATGGGTGAAATTTCTCTTGCAGAGATTCGCGTCTCTACAAGAGAAATTGACATGCTGTGGTCTGGAGAGACACTCCGCATGTCGGTCTCCGCGGGTGTCTCTGGACGTAGAGTGGGCATGGGATTTCTTGAAATTCCATCCACTATGTTGTAACAGCTGGACACTGCGGGTTGGACGCTGCAGAAGTACACAGCGTCCAACCTGCAGCGTTTACTGATCGTGTGCACATACCCTTATAAGTCGCCTTTTCAGAATGGAGACAGCTTTTGGAAGGGGCCAATCATCCGGTGACTGTCCTTACTGACCACAAAAATATTGAATTCATCCGTACAGCTAAGAGGTTGCCTGCAAGTCAAACACGTTGGGCCTCATTTTTCTCCAGGTTTAATTTTCTAATTTATCAGTCTGGTTCAAGAAACGGCAAGGCTGATGCCGCTGTCCAGGATATTTACTGTACCTGGACATCATGAGAGGTCCAACACTGACTGTACCAGTCTAAGTCCAAAAATGTTTTGGGGGAATACTGGATACCAAAGAATTTTTTACGAAGATTAAAGATGAATACCAAACTGACTTTTTTCTTAACTATCCTTCTAAAGACATTGATCTTTCTTTTAAGGAGAGATTTAGGATGTAGACAGTGTGCATGGCATTATGAAGTCTGAAGACTACCAACAAATTTTGCAGCATAATGTAGGGCCCAGTGTGAGAAAGCTGGGTCTCCCTCAGAGGTCATGGGTCTTCCAGCAGAACAATGACCCAAAACACACTTCCAAAAGCACTATAAAATGGTTTGAGAGAAAGCACTGGAGACTTCTAAGGTGACCAGCAATGAGTCCAGACCTGAATCCCATAGAACACCTGTTCTATGGGATCTCAAAATGGCAGTTTGGAGAAGGCACCCTTCAAATATCAGGGACCTGGAGCAGTTTGCCAAAGAAGAATGGGCTACAATTCCAGCAGAGCATTGTAAGAAACTCATTGATGGTTACCGGAAGCGGTTGTTCGCAATTATTTTGGCTAAAGGTTGTGCAACCAAGTATTAGGCTGAGGGTGCCAATACTTTTGTCTGGCCCATTTTTAGAGTTTTGTGTGAAATGATCAAGGATTTGATTTTTGCTTCATTCTCTTTTGTGTTTTTTTTCCTTGCAAGCAAATTAAATGAAGATAAAAATAGCAAATAATTTGTGATTGCAATCATTTTCAGGAAGAAACTGAGTATTATCTGACAGAATTGCAGGGGTGCCAATACTTTTGGCCACCACTGTATGACATGGGTTATTTACATGGATACAGTCCATAGTAACACTGACCCCCTATATGACATGGGTCATTTACATGGATACAGAGAATGGTAACACTGACCCCCTATATGAGGTGTGTTATTTACATGGATACAGAGAATGGTAACACTGACCCCTATATGACATGGGTTATTTACATGGATACAGACCATGGTAACACTGACCCCCTATATGACATGGGTTATTTACATGGATACAGAGAATGGTAACACTGACCCCCTATATGACATGGGTTATTTACATGGATACAGTCCATAGTAACACTGACCCCTATATGACATGGGTCATTTACATGGATACAGAGAATGGTAACACTGACCCCCTATATGAGGTGTGTTATTTACATGGATACAGAGAATGGTAACACTGACCCCCTATATGACATGGGTTATTTACATGGATACAGTCCATGGTAACACTGACCCCCTATATGACATGGGTTATTTACATGGATACAGAGAATGGTAACACTGACCCCCTATATGACATGGGTTATTTACATGGATACAGAGAATGGTAACACTGACCCCCTATATGACATGGGTTATTTACATGGATACAGACAATGGTAACACTGACCCCCTATATGACATGGGTTATTTACATGGATACAGTACACATGGTAACACTGACCCCCTATATGACATGGGTTATTTACATGGATACAGACAATGGTAACACTGACCCCCTATATGACATGGGTTATTTACATGGATACAGCCATGTAACACTGACCCCCTATATGACATGGGTTATTTACATGGATACAGCCATGGTAACACTGACCCCCTATATGACATGGGTTATTTACATGGATACAGACCAATGGTAACACTGACCCCCTATATGACATGGGTTATTTACATGGATACAGACCATGGTAACACTGACCCCCTATATGACATGGGTTATTTACATGGATACAGACCATGGTAACACTGACCCCCTATATGACATGGGTTATTACATGGATACAAGACCATGGTAACACTGACCCCCTATATGACATGGGTTATTTACATGGATACAGAGAATGGTAACACTGACCCCTATATGACATGGGTATTTACATGGATACAGAATGGTAACACTGACCCCCTATATGACATGGGTTATTTACATGGATACAGCCATGGTAACACTGACCCCCTATATGACATGGGTTATTTACATGGATACAGAGAATGGTAACACTGACCCCCTATATGACATGGGTTATTTACATGGATACAGCCATGGTAACACTGACCCCCTATATGACATGGGTTATTTACATGGATACAGACCATGGTAACACTGACCCCTATATGACATGGGTTATTTACATGGATACAGACATGGTAACACTGACCCCCTATATGACATGGGTTATTTACATGGATACAGACCATGGTAACACTGACCCCCTATATGACATGGGTTATTTACATGGATACAGAATGGTAACACTGACCCCCTATATGACATGGGTTATTTACATGGATACAGACCATGGTAACACTGACCCCCTATATGACATGGGTATTTACATGGATACAGAACATGGTAACACTGACCCCCTATATGACATGGGTTATTTACATGGATACAGAAATGGTAACACTGACCCCTATATGACATGGTTATTTACATGGATACAGACCATGGTAACACTGACCCCCTATATGACATGGGTTATTTACATGGATACAGACATGGTAACACTGACCCCCTATATGACATGGGTTATTTACATGGATACAGACCATGGTAACACTGACCCCTATATGACATGGGTTATTTACATGGATACAAGACATGGTAACACTGACCCCCTATATGACATGGGTTATTTACATGGATACAGACCATGGTAACACTGACCCCCTATATGACATGGGTTATTTACATGGATACAGACCATGGTAACACTGACCCCCTATATGACATGGGTTATTTACATGGATACAGACCATGGTAACACTGACCCCCTATATGACATGGGTTATTTACATGGATACAGACATGGTAACACTGACCCCCTATATGACATGGGTTATTTACATGGATACAGAGAATGGTAACACTGACCCCCTATATGACATGGGTTATTTACATGGGTTATTTACATGGATACAGACCATGGTAACACTGACCCCCTATATGACATGGGTTATTTACATGGATACAGATCATGGTAACACTGACCCCCTATATGACATGGGTTATTTACATGGATACAGACCATGGTAACACTGACCCCCTATATGACATGGGTTATTTACATGGATACAGAGAATGGTAACACTGACCCCCTATATGACATGGGTTATTTACATGGATACAGACCATGGTAACACTGACCCCCTATATGACATGGTTATTTACATGGATACAGAATGGTAACACTGACCCCCTATATGACATGGGTTATTTACATGGATACAGACCATGGTAACACTGACCCCCTATATGACATGGGTTTTTACATGGATACAGAAATGTAACACTGACCCCCTATATGACATGGGTTATTTACATGGATACAGACCATGGTAACACTGACCCCCTATATGACATGGGTTATTTACATGGATACAGAGAATGGTAACACTGACCCCCTATATGACATGGGTTATTTACATGGATACAGACCATGGTAACACTGACCCCCTATATGACATGGGTTATTTACATGGATACAGTACCATGGTAACACTGACCCCCTATATGACATGGGTTATTTACATGGATACAGAGAATGGTAACACTGACCCCCTATATGACATGGGTTATTTACATGGATACAGAGAATGGTAACACTGACCCCCTATATGACATGGGTTATTTACATGGATACAGACCATGGTAACACTGACCCCCTATATGACATGGGTTATTTACATGGATACAGACCATGGTAACACTGACCCCCTATATGACATGGGTTATTTACATGGATAACAGTCCATGGTAACACTGACCCCCTATATGACATGGGTTTTACATGGATACAGAGAATGGTAACACTGACCCCCTATATGACATGGGTTATTTACATGGATACAGACCATGGTAACACTGACCCCCTATATGACATGGGTTATTTACATGGATACAGCCATGGTAACACTGACCCCCTATATGACATGGGTTATTTACATGGATACAGACCATGGTAACACTGACCCCCTATATGACATGGGTTATTTACATGGATACAGAATGGTAACACTGACCCCCTATATGACATGGGTTATTTACATGGATACAGACATGGTAACACTGACCCCTATATGACATGGGTTATTTACATGGATACAGAAATGGTAACACTGACCCCCTATATGACATGGGTTATTTACATGGATACAGAATGGTAACACTGACCCCCTATATGACATGGGTTATTTACATGGATACAGAGAATGGTAACACTGACCCCCTATATGACATGGGTTATTTACATGGGTTATTTACATGGATACAGACCATGGTAACACTGACCCCCTATATGACATGGGTCATTTACATGGATACAGAGAATGGTAACACTGACCCCCTATATGAGGTGTGTTATTTACATGGATACAGACCATGGTAACACTGACCCCCTATATGACATGGGTTATTTACATGGATACAGAGAATGGTAACACTGACCCCCTATATGAGGTGTGTTATTTACATGGATACAGAGAATGGTAACACTGAGCTCCTATATGACATGGGTTATTTACATGGATACAGAGAATGGTAACACTGAGCTCCTATATGACATGGGTTATTTACATGGATACAGAGAATGGTAACACTGACCCCCTATATGACATGGGTCATTTACATGGATACAGAGAATGGTAACACTGACCCCCTATATGACATGGGTTATTTACATGGGTACAAACCATGGTAACACTGACCCCCTATATGACATGGGTTATTTACATGGATACAGAGAATGGTAACACTGACCCCCTATATGAGGTGTGTTATTTACATGGATACAGAGAATGGTAACACTGAGCTCCTATATGACATGGGTTATTTACATGGATACAGAGAATGGTAACACTGAGCTCCTATATGACATGGGTTATTTACATGGATACAGAGAATGGTAACACTGACCCCCTATATGACATGGGTCATTTACATGGATACAGAGAATGGTAACACTGACCCCCTATATGACATGGGTTATTTACATGGGTACAAACCATGGTAACACTGACCCCCTATATGACATGGGTTATTTACATGGATACAGAGAATGGTAACACTGACCCCCTATATGACATGGGTTATTTACATGGATACAGACCATGGTAACACTGACCCCCTATATGACATGGGTCATTTACATGGATACAGAGAATGGTAACACTGACCCCCTATATGACATGGGTCATTTACATGGATACAGAGAATGGTAACACTGACCCCCTATATGACATGGGTTATTTACATGGATACAGACCATGGTAACACTGACCCCCTATATGAGGTGTGTTATTTACATGGATACAGAGAATGGTAACACTGACCCCCTATATGAGGTGTGTTATTTACATGGATACAGAGAATGGTAACACTGACCCCCTATATGACATGGGTCATTTACATGGATACAGACCATGGTAACACTGACCCCCTATATGACATGGGTTATTTACATGGGTACAAACCATGGTAACACTGACCCCCTATATGACATGGGTTATTTACATGGATACAGAGAATGGTAACACTGACCCCCTATATGACATGGGTTATTTACATGGATACAGACCATGGTAACACTGACCCCCTATATGACATGGGTCATTTACATGGATACAGAGAATGGTAACACTGACCCCCTATATGACATGGGTCATTTACATGGATACAGAGAATGGTAACACTGACCCCCTATATGACATGGGTTATTTACATGGATACAGACCATGGTAACACTGACCCCCTATATGAGGTGTGTTATTTACATGGATACAGAGAATGGTAACACTGAGCTCCTGGCCCAGTAGCATCTGTACTGTACCTGTCTACGTTTCCTCGTATCCCACACTCACAGTAGCGCTGGACTCGGCAATAAGGCGTCATAGCAAAGCTTATACATGTGTTCTGTCCGTGACTTCGTAGCTGTAACTACTGGGCAGTAGACATCTTTCCGGAGACTAAAGCTTCGTGTATGCACTATAAATAACATCACTAATATGGCGCCAGTGCTAGAGACAAATAAGTGGCGGCTGTTGTGCCTCTAGTGATCACAGAGGATCTTGCAATGCTGGGTTCTGCGGCGCGGTGACTTCTGGGGGGACAGTTTACCATGAGGTTTGCTTGCAGGTTTTTGTTTTGTATGAATTTCATACCTCCCGACCGTCCAGATTCTAACCCTCCCACCCGCTGTCACGGTCGGGACCCTATGTGTCCAGCAGTCAGAGAAGCCGCCATGCACCCCTTCTTGCCCTCCCAGCTCTCCAGCTTTTCACAGCCAGCATTTACCATTGCTGTGCTGTCCTGTTTGTAAATGTGCGAGCAGGACCTGTGATGAGGTCACAGGAGGGGAGGAGTTAGTTGTCACATGATCAGGGCCTCAGTGTATGCAGGACGCTGCTGTCTGTGCTGGTTGTCATGGTGCTTGATGAGGGTAAGTTTATGTCTGGGGTCAGGAGAGGTTTACAGTGTGGATGTAGCGGAGCCATGTGTGTACGAGGTGTATGGAGCGGAGCCGTGTGTGTATGGAGCGGGGTGTACGAAACGGAGCCGCGTGTGCACGAGGTGGACAGAGCAGAGCCCTGTGTGTGCGAGGTGTACTGAGCGGAGCCGTTTGTGTACGAAGTGTATGGAGCGGAGCCGTGTGTGTATGATGTGTATGGAGCGGGGTGTACGGAGCGGAGCCGCGTGTGCACGAGGTGGACAGAGCAGAGCCGTGTGTGTGCGAGGTGTACGGAGCAAAGCCGCGTGTGTACGGAGCGGGGCCGCGTGTATACTAGGTGTACAGAGTGGGGCCGCGTGTGTACGGGGTGTACGGAGCGGAGCCGCGTGTGTGCGAGGTATGGAGCGGAGCCGCGTGTGTGCGAGGTGTACGGAGCGGGGCCGCGTGTGTGCGAGGTGTACGGAGCGGGGCCGCGTGTGTGCGAGGTGTACGGAGCGGAGCCGCGTGTGTGCGAGGTGTACGGAGCTGGGCCGCGTGTGTGCGAGAAGTGCGGAGCAGAGCCGTGTGTGTACGGGGCCACAAAGCGGAGCCGCGCATGTACAAGGGTCCTGTTGCAGGTGCTGTGTGCTTGGGGCTGTTGTGAATGTGTTAGAAATGAATTCTGAGCAGAAGCTCCCTCTGGTGGTTACAAACAGTACTGAACCGTTCAATGAAGATTGGAAATCAGGAGTTACAGACTGGTCTTATATAAGGGAGGTTCCCTCCCATCATGGTTGCCGGTGATCAATTGTTCTTGTCTCAACTGTGGTTCCTGGTTCACTTGGAAGCTTGCTGAGTCTTGCCTGCATCTTCTGCTATCAGATAAGATATTTTCTGTTTTTATTTTTGTGCTTGCTTTTTGCATTGTTCCCTGCACTTCTGTGGAGGTCAGCCAGGTCCCCTCCAGGGGCTTGTGCTCCTCTCAGTTTATCTGAGCCACTGTTATTTGTTCATTTGCCTTTTCCAGTTTTTTCAGTGGCTGCGGCTTAGCTTTGTTACACCAGAGAACTAATTTAGGTGGTAGAGGTCGTGTGATCTCAGATGTTTTTGCAATTAGTAGAGTTGGTACTTTTTAGGGTTTTTTGGATTGCAGTAAGTGTCCTTCCTATCCTTTTCTGTCTAGAGAAATATAACGAATAAAGGAGCATCCAGCCAAACTGGTAAATTGTATAAAAAAGACAATTTTATTGATAATATATAAAGACACACATGAATAAAAAACTTGTTCACAAATATATATGAGCGTATAAACAGATGAGAGTATAATGGTAATATAGCAACAAAAATACCTATGGTACACTAATGGGTAAGATCCAAATGCTCAGAAAAATCAGCCACCCTATCACCATAGAAGGGCACAGTATGTATACAAAACGAGTGTTAGATATAATGTGCTCCCTCCAACAGCAACAGGAGGTCAACGGTATATATAGTGTATTGACGATAGGCTGAAATCATTAGCGTACAGTAAAATTCCTCAAGTGGGAACTTGTGCATCGAGAAGGTAAGTACGATGGCAAAGTGAAGATTGCCCAATCTCAATGGACGTTGAACTAACTAGAGCATTAGGAAAAGTAATGCTTACCCATGTTGTGTAACAGCAGGAACGTGCCCCGACGCACGTTTCGCATTTAGCTTCCTCGGGGAATCTTACCCATTAGTGTACCATAGGTATTTTTGTTGCTATATTACCATTATACTCTCATCTGTTTATACGCTCATATATATTTGTGAACAAGTTTTTTATTCATGTGTGTCTTTATATATTATCAATAAAATTGTCTTTTTTATACAATTTACCAGTTTGGCTGGATGCTCCTTTATTCGTTATATTTCTGTATGCAGGGAGTTGCCATGTTTCCACTGTGAAATTATGTACAGTCTTGTTACCCATGGTTTTGGTTTAAATATATTATACCTTTTCTGTCTAGGTAGTTTGGGCCCCAGCGTTTGCTCATACTATTTTCTGTCTGTGTCTGTATATCCTCTTGTCTAACCGCCATTACATGTTTGGGGGCTTTCTATGTTCTTTGGGGATCTGCTCCAGGGCAGATAGCTTTCCTCTTTCTATCTTTAGGTGTAGTTAACCTCTCAGGCTGTGACGAGGCGTATAGGACCAAAGTAGGAACGCTCCACGGCTGCCTTTAGTTGTGGTGGTTAGTCAGGGTACTGCAATCCAGTAGATTCCAACCTCTCTGGTGTATTGCCGTTTTTGCCTGCTCTCCTTAGCTACCAAATCATAACAGGGGGCTGCAGGGGGGAAGGAGGGGTGCCATTATGTGCATGGGTCTGCGTGGGGATGGAGCGAATGCTGTTATCTGTGTAGGGCTGGGTCCCTGTCCCGCTGTCCCGGCTGGGAGGTTTTCTTTCCCGCATTAGAATCGTACATGCGGAAACCCCGGGGACCTCCCACACATTCTTGCAGCCACACGTCACGTTCCACCGGAAGTGACGTGCTGTAAGTCAGCTGAACGCCGGAAATGACCGCTGACCTCAGCTTACAGCAGCAGGTACTGTAACTCGTTCTCGGGAGAGTCTTCAGAACGGCGACGCATCGAGCCGTGGGATCTGTTGGAGTGAGATCCAGGTATTGTATGGAGCGCTGCATACAATACCCGGCTCTCACTGAGCGAGACAGGCAAGATCTGGGGATCTCATCATGGGATCTGTTCAACAGATGATGAGATCCCCAGATCCTGCCTGTCTCGCTCAGTGAGAGCCGGGGATTGAATGGAGCGCTGCATAGCTGATGAGATCCCCACATCCTGCCTGTCTCGCTCAGTGAGAGCCGGGTATTGAATGGATCGCTGCATAGCTGATGAGATCCCCAGATCCTGCCTGTCTCGCTCAGTGAGAGCCGGGTATTGAATGGAGCGCTGCATAGCTGATGAGATCCCCAGATCCTGCCTGTCTCGCTCAGTGAGAGCCGGGTATTGAATGGAGCGCTGCATAGCTGATGAGATCCCCACATCCTGCCTGTCTCGCTCAGTGAGAGCCGGGTATTGAATGGAGCGCTGCATAGCTGATGAGATCCCCACATCCTGCCTGTCTCGCTCAGTGAGAGCCGGGTATTGAATGGAGCGCTGCATAGCTGATGAGATCCCCACATCCTGCCTGTCTCGCTCAGTGAGAGCCGGGTATTGAATGGAGCGCTGCATAGCTGATGAGATCCCCAGATCCTGCCTGTCTCGCTCAGTGAGAGCCGGGTATTGAATGGAGCGCTGCATAGCTGATGAGATCCCCAGATCCTGCTTGTCTCGCTCAGTGAGAGCCGGGTATTGAATGGAGCGCTGCATAGCTGATGAGATCCCCAGATCCTGCTTGTCTCGCTCAGTGAGAGCCGGGTATTGAATGGAGCGCTGCATAGCTGATGAGATCTCCAGATCCTGCCTGTCTCACTCAGTGAGAGCCGGGTACTGAATGGAGCGCTGCATAGCTGATGAGATCCCCAGATCCTGCCTGTCTCACTCAGTGAGAGCCGGGTACTGAATGGAGCGCTGCATAGCTGATGAGATCCCCAGATCCTGCTTGTCTTGCTCAGTGAGAGCCGGGTATTGAATGGAGCGCTGCATAGCTGATGAGATCTCCAGATCCTGCTTGTCTTGCTCAGTGAGAGCCGGGTATTGAATGGAGCGCTGCATAGCTGATGAGATCTCCAGATCCTGCCTGTCTCGCTCAGTGAGAACCTTGTATTTAATGGAGCGCTGCATAGCTGATGAGATCCCCACATCCTGGGGAAATGAGGTCAGCGGTCATTTCCGGCGGTCAGCTGACTTACAGCACGTCACTTCCGGTGGAACGTGACGTGTGGCTGCCAGAACGTGTGGGAGGTCCCCAGGGTTTCTGTATGTACGATTCTAATGTGGGAAAGTAAACCTCCTGGCCAGGACAGCGGGACAGGGACCCAAAATCGGGACTGTCCCGCTGAAACCGGGATGGTTGGGAGTTATGTGTTTATATTGTTTATGAAACAGTGTGATCAGCAGTGCTAAATGGGTGTGGTCGGGGCATGGATATGGGTGTGGCTATGGGCGTAGCCTAAAATTTGCCGCGGTGCGCTTCACCATTTGTCCCTCTTTCCCTTCTTCAAAAGTTGGCAGGTATGGTATTTGTTCTTGTTTTATTGTTGTTCTTTTTGTGTTATGTCCAATAAATGTCTTCATTATTTATTCTTAAGTTCTTTATCCTAATGTACAGTCTGTGTGTTCCTGTTTTCAAGATCTCTGCTTACTGTTAATGAATGGCACTATTTTAATTACTCCTGAGTCTTAAAGGGGTTGTCCAATCTCAGAATAGAAGTCTCTGTGCGCTCACTCTATGTGACTGCAGCCTTAGTAATTGGTGTGCACACTGTCAGGATTCCCCTGCATTCACTGTTCTTGTTGGTGGTCATGTATACATATTGGTAATCACGTGGACTAGACGCCTGCAATTCTTTTAATCTTATTGAGAGAGGCTAGGTGAGACTCGTGAATAAGCGACCACCCACCGGCATGGGGAATACAGGAGCGTTGTCGTAGTGCGCACATCGCACACTGTCAGGATTCGAAAGTCTATTCTCATAGAGTGACAGCAGATTTTTCTGTTGGACAATTCCTTTATTACTTGCTCTTATAAAGTGCTGCTGTGCAAATGTATACAAAAATTGTGACCTCTTGGGCCTTAGCATCTATTTGACAAGTTTTATCTGGACACTTTTCTGGGTCTTGTGTGCCTATTAGACATTTAATGTGTTTACAGACAATCCCTGTCACCCTTTGATGTATTCTTTTTAATTTCCACTGAAATAGCCATATGAGTGCTTTTTTTTGCCGTCCGTGACCCATTCAAGTGAATGACTCTGTGCACGTCAGTGTGTTTCCACAGGCCGTGTGTCCGCTGACATGTCTGTTTAACAGGAGCACAGGCCGCAAAACATCATACACACGGATGACACACAGGGATGGCATCAGTGTGACATGTACCGGCGCCTGAGAAGTAGCGTTAGGCCGGGGTCACACTGGCAACAAAAACGGACGAGTGCAATGCGATGAAATATCGCATTGCACTCGGACCAATGTTTATCTATGGAGCAGCTCCCAGCATCCGATTTTTTTCTCGGCCGTTTTCCTTGGACCGAGACAATCGCAGCATGCTGCGATTGTCACCGATTATCGGTCGAAAATCGCCAATGCAAGTCTATGGCAGCGATGAAAAATTGGATTACAAACGGACCACACGTGTGACTTGCGAGAAAATCGCACCGGTGTCCTTTACAAAAGCCGGCAATTCATCCCCGGCTATACTGTAAAATCACACTGACAGCTTTAATAAAGACTAGAAAGAATAGATATACACACATAGAATACATATATATATATTTATAGTTCATACACTTCTACATAGTATAATAGCCGCTAATTCAATTGCCGGCTTCTTTGAAATTACAGAACCCGACATGAAATGTCACATGGTTTATATACAGTCATGGCCAAAAGTTTTGAGAATGACACAAATATTATATTTTCACATGATCTGCTGCCCTCTGGTTTTTATGTGTGTGTTTGACAGATGTTTTTATCACAGACAGAAATATAATAATTGCAAACATATGAGTAACAAAAGCTTATATTGACAGTTAGAATGAGTTAATGCAGCAAGTCAATATTTGCAGTGTTGACTCTTCTTCTTCAGGACCTCTGCAATTCTCCCTGGCATGCTCTCAATCAACTTCTGGACCAAATCCTGACTGATAGCAGTCCATTCTTGCACAATCAATGCTTTTATTTTGTCAGAATTTTTAGGTTTTTGTTTGTCCACCTGTCTCTTGATGATTGACCACAAGTTCTCAATGGGATTAAGATCTGGGGAGTTTCCAGGCCATGGACCCAAAATCTCTATGTTTTGTTCCCTGAGCCATTTAGTTATCACCTTTGCTTTATGGCAAGGTGCTTCATCATGCTGGAAAAGGCATTGTTGATGGCCAAACTGCTCTTGGAGGGTTGGGAGAAGTTGCTCTTGGAGGACATTCTGGTACCATTCTTTATTCATGGCTGTGTTTTTAGGCAAGACTGTGAGAGAGCCGATTCCCTTGGCTGAGAAGCAACCCCACACATGAATGGTTTCAGGATGCTTAACAGTTGGCATGAGACAAGACTGGTGGTAGCGCTCACCTTGTCTTCTCTGAATGAGGCGTTTTCCTGATGTCCCAAACAATCGAAAAGGGGATTCATCAGAGAAAATAACTTTACCCAGTCCTCAGCAGTCCACTGCCTGTACCTTTTGCAGAATATCAGTCTGTCCATGATGTTTTTTCTGGAGAGAAGTGGCTTCTTTGCTGCCCTCCTTGAGACCAGGCCTTGCTCCAAGAGTCTCCGCCTCACAGTGCGTGCAGATGCACTCACACCTGCCTGCTGCCATTCCTGAGCAAGCTCTGCACTGCTGGTAGCCCGATCCCACAGCTGAAACACTTTTAAGAGACGGTCCTGGCGCTTGCTGGTCTTTCTTGGGCGCCCTGGAGCCTTTTTGGCAACAATGGAACCTCTCTCCTTGAAGTTCTTGATGATGCGATAGATTTTGACTGAGGTGCAATCTATCTAGCTGTGATACTCTTCCCTGTTAGGCCATTTTTGTGCATTGCAATGATGACTGCCCGTGTTTCTTTAGAGATAACCATGGTTAACAGAAGAGAAACAATGATGCCAAGCACCAGCCTCCTTTTAAAGTGTCCAGTGGTGTAATTCTTACTTAATCATGACAGATTGATCTCCAGCCATGTCCTCATCAACACCCACACCTGTGTTAATGGAGCAATCACTGAAAAGAGGTTAGCTGGTCCTTTTAAGGCAGGGCTGCAATGATGTTGAAATGTGTTTTGGGGGATAAAGTTCATTTTCTAGCCAAATATTGACTTTGCAAGTAATTGCTGTTAAGCTGATCACTCTTTATAACATTCTGGAGTATATGCAAATTGCCATTAGAAAAAGTGAAGCAGTAGACTTTGTAAAAAATAATATTTGTGTCATTCTCAAAACTTTTGGCCATGACTGTACAGTTAACCATGTCATTTCATGTAGTTTGATATATGGTTTTCACTAACAATTATATGAGTGTATGTGTGCAAAATTTCATACATGTAGGGGTTAATTAAATGTGTAAATTCATTGTAAAAATATGCGTGGGCTCCCGTTGTATTTTCTCCACCAGACAGGGAAAGCCAGTGAGTGAGGGCAGACTATTATAGCCTAGGGAGGGTGCATTTTTTTGTGTCCCCCCCCGGCTACTAACATCTGCCCCCAGCCACCCCAGAAAAGGCACATCTATCATTAGATGTGCCTTTTCTGGCACTTAGCCTATCTATTCCCATTGCCCTGTAGCGGTGGCTAATAGGTTAAGGCCACCTTGCTATTGGAAGGTGACTTTAAGTCAGGTTAATAATTGAGAGTTGTCAATTAGACAACTCTCAATTATTAATCCTATTGTATGAAATGAAAAAAAAAAACACACACATTAATTAAAAATCATTTTAATTAAATAAATACACAGTTTTTGACCATATTTTATTGTACTGGTAATCCTTGCGAAGCCCTTGTTCTCCTGTAATAAAAAAAAAAAATAATAAAACATTCTTACCTCTCCGGCGCTCAGTCAGGTCCCATGCTGCAATCCATCTGAAAGGGTTAACAGTTTTACAGCGAGGACCGGAGCTAATGCTGCAGCCTCGATGTAAACCCCCGAATGAATGAGCTCATCTCCTCGGCTGACAGGAGAGTGGGTGATTAGCTGGGAAGCTTAATTGAATGTTTCCCACGGTAATCAGTTCACTTCAGGTCAGCCGGGGACTCCCTCTGACGTCATTGATGCTGTGTGGAGTCCCTGGCTGACCTGAAGTGAACTGATTACCGTGGGAAGCAATCAATTAAGCTTCCCAGCTAATCAGCTCTTCTCCTGTCAGCCGAGAGATGAGCTCATTCATTCAAGGGTTTACAGTGAGGATGCCAGCATTAGCTGGCTCCCCTCTGTAAAACTGTTAACCCTTTCAGATGGATTGCAGCGTGGGACCTGACTGAACACCGGAGAGGTAAGAATAAGCTTGCTTTATTATGTTATTTTTATTACAGGAGAACAAGGGAATCGGATGGAGTACCTGTACAATAAAATATGGTCAAAAACTGTGTATTTCATTAAAATGATTTTTAATTAATTTGTGTGTTTTTTTTAACCATTTCATACTATAGGAAAATTAATGGAGAGTTGTCTAATTGAAAGCAATGATGGTTGTGGTGTAAAGGACAATGATGGTAGTGGTGGAAAGGGCAATGGTGGTGGGGAGGAGACAGTGGTGGAGGTGGTGATGAGGGGGCTACATTATATTCTGTGTGGGGGCTGTATTATGCCATATGAGGGTGCTACATTATATTCTATGGGGGCTGCATTATAACTTATGAGGGGGTTGCATTATATTTTGTGGAGTGCTGTATTATACCCTAAGAGGGGGGCTGCATTATATTCTATGAGGGGGCTGCATTATATTCCATGAGGGAGGCTACATTATATTCTGTGAGGGGGGCTACTTTATATTCTATGAGGGGGCTACCCCAAACCGTGTTACATAATTAAGACGTGTACTACCTTATATTATACCCTGACATTAGTGGCGTTTTACCACACAATTGGTGATCTTGTATTTGTTTCTATGTAGCTACATAGTGGGCCTCAAGAATGATTTTCTCTGGTGGGCCCAAGGTGCTCCAGTCTGACGCTGCACAAACCTAACCCTATCACACCCCTAATCCCAACCCTAACCCTAATCCCAACCGTAATCCTAATCCCAACTCTAGCCCCAACCCTAACCATAACTTTTAGCCCCAACGCTAACGGGAAAATGGAAATAAATACATTTTTTTTATTTTATTATTCTTCCCTAACTAAGGGGGTGATAAAGGGGGTTAGATTTACTATTTATAGCGGGTTTTTATGTTTGGCAGCTGTCACACACTAAAAGACGCTTTTCTTTGCAAAAATTAGTTTTTGCATCACCACAGTTTGAGAGCTATAATTTTTCCATGTTTTGGCCCACAAAGTCATGTGAGGTCTTCTTTTTTGTAGGACGAGTTGACGTTTTTATTGGTACCATTTTCGTACACATGACATTTTTTGATCACTTTTTATTCCGATTTTTGGGAGACAGAATGAGCAAAAACCAGCAATTCATGAATTTTTATATTAGGGGGGGGCGTTTACACCGTTCCGCGTGTGGTAACATTTTTAAGGCAGTTTTATTCTTCAGGTTAGTACGATTACAGCGATTCCTCATTTATATAAATTTTTTATGTTTTGGTGCTTTTATATAATAAAAACTATTTTATAGAAAAAATAATTGTTTTGCATCACTTTATTCTGTCAGCTGTAACTTTTATTTTTTCGCTGATGATGATGTGTGGCGGCTCGTTTTTTGCGGGACAAAATAACGTTTTCAGCGGTACCATGTTTATGTATAACCGTATTTTTGATTGCGTGTTATTCCACTTTTTGTTCGGCGGTATGATGATAAAGCATTGTTTTTTGCCTTTTTTAAATGGTGTTCACTAAAGGGGTTAACTAGTGGGACAGTTTTATAGGTCGGGTTGTTACGGACGCGGCGATACAAAATGTGTACTTTTATTGTTTAGATTTTTTTATTCAAATATTTATTTAGTGATCAAATAAATATTGATTTTTCTATTATTTTTTTAAAATATAATTACAATTATTTAAAAAAAATTTTTACTTCAGTCTAAGTTTTATACCTTGTCCCACTATATGGGACAATGATTTTGTGCAGGCTGATCGCTTGTATAGTACGTAGATGAAGCAGCATCTGCATGCTACAGAAGCTGTCAGCGCTGCAATCCGTGCACACTGACCTGAGAGACTTCCTGACATTCACTGTGCATGTCAGGAAGTTTCTCAGCTCTGGAGACCCCGATGTCGTCATGACGACATTGTGTCTCAATGGCAGCGATCGGGACTCCGCAGCATGCCGCGGGGTCTCCGATCCAAAGGCAGAGGGGCTGTCAGCCCCTGTGCCGGCTCCGGAACGCTGCAATCTTGTTTGATTGCAGTGTTCCAGGGGTTAAAGTGCCGGGAGCGGTCTGTTTAACAACAGAAAAACCCACAATGGTGACAGAAATAACTTGAAACAGTAATAGTAAATCAAAAATCTATTAA
The DNA here is from genome assembly GCA_033576555.1 of Oophaga sylvatica. NCBI lineage: Eukaryota > Metazoa > Chordata > Amphibia > Anura > Dendrobatidae > Oophaga > Oophaga sylvatica. Next base: position 341,959,543 of record JARQOD010000001.1, read on the forward strand.
AATGAACAAATGAAAGTCAGACATTGCTTTTCAACTATGCTTCCACAAAATTGAAGAAAAAAAAAAAAAAAAAAACTCATGAAATAGGCCTGGACAGAAATGATGGTACCCTTAACTTAATATTTTGTTGCACAACCTTTTGAGGCAGTCACTGCAATCAAACGATTCCTGTAACTGTCAATGAGACTTCTGCACCTCTCGACAGGTATTTTGGCCCACTCCTCAAGAGCAAACTGCTCCAGTTGTCTCGTGTTTGATGGTTGCCTTTTCCTGACGGCATGTTTCAGCTCTTCCAAAGATGCTCAATAGGATTTAGGTCAGGGCTCATAGAAGGCCACTTCAGAATAGTCCAGTGTTTTCCTCTTAGCCATTCTTGGGTGTTTTTAGCTGCGTGTTTTGGGTTTTTCCAAGATTGTAGACACCTGTGATGCTAATTAGTGGACACACCTTGATTTAACATGTCCCTTTTGTCACATTATTTTCAGGGGTACCATCATTTCTGTCCAGTCCTATTTAACCCCTTAGTGACAGAGCCATTTTGCAGCTTAACCCCTTCATGACCTTGCCATTTTTTGCAATTCTGACCAGTGTAGCTTTTTGAGGTAATAACTCAGGAACGCTTCATCGGATCCTAGCGATTCTGAGATTGTTTTTTCGAGACATATTGGGCTTCATGTTAGTGGTAAATTTTGGTCGATAATTTTTGCGTTTATTTGTGAAAAAAATGGAAATTTGGCGAAAATTTTGCAATTTTCAAATTTTTAATTTTTATTCTGTTAAACCAGAGAATTATGTGACTCAAAATAGTTAATAAATAACATTCCCCACATGTCTACTTTACATCAGCACAATTTTGTAAACAAAATTTTTTTTTGTTAGGAAGTTATAAGGGTTAAAAGTTGACCAGCGATTTCTCATTTTTACAGCAAAATTTACAAAACCATTTTTTTTAGGGACCACCTCATATTTGAAGTCACTTTGAGGGGTCTATATGGTAGAAAATACCCAAAAGTGACACCATTCTAAAAACTGCACCCCTCAAGCTACTCAAAACTACATTTAAGAAGATTATTAACCCTTCAGGTGCTTCACAGGAACTAAAGCAACGTGGAAGGAAAAAAATGGACATTTTAATTTTTCCAACAAAAATTTTATTTTTGCATCAATTTTTTCATTTTTGCATGGGCAACAGGATAAAATGGATCCTAAAATTTGTTGGGCAATTTCTCTTGAGTACACAGATACCTCATATGTGGTCATAAACCACTGTTTGGGCGCACGGCAGGGCTCGGAAGGGATGTAGTGACGCTTTGAAATGCCGACTTGATGGAATGGTCTGCGGGCATCTTGTTACGTTTGCAGAGCTCCTGATGTGCCTAAACAGTAGAAACCCCCCACAAGTGATCCCATTTTGTATACTAGATCCCCCAAGGAACTTATCCAGATGTGTGGTGAACACCTTGAACCCCCAGGTGCTTCACAGAAGTTTATAATGCAGAGCCGTAAAAATAAAAAGTAATTTTTTTCCTCAAAAACTGATTTTTTTTTAACCCGCAATTTTTTATTTTCACAAGGATAACAGGAGAAATTGGACCCCAAAAGTTGTTGTACAGTTTGTCCTAAGTACACTGGTAACCCATATGTGGGGGGGAACCACTGTTCGGGCACATGTTGGGGCTCGGAAGGGAAGTAGTGATGTTTTGAAATGCTGACTTTGATGGAATGGTCTGCGGGCATCATGTTACGTTTGCAGAGCCCCTGATGTGCCTAAACAGTAGAAACTCCAACAAGTGACCCAATTTTGGAAACTAGACACCGCACGGAACTTATCTAGATGTGCGGTGAGCACTTTGAACCCCCAAGCGCTACACAGAAGTTTATAACGCCCGGGCATGAAAAAAAAAATCATATTTTTTCCACAAACATGATTTTTTAGTCCCAATTTTTTTATTTTCCCAAGGGTAACAGGAGAAATTAGACCCCAAAAGTTGTTGTCCAATTTGTCCTGAGTACGCTGATATCGAATATGTGGGAGAAAACTACTGTATGGGCACACGCCGGGGCTCGGAAGGGAAGTAGTGACGTTTTGAAATGCCGACTTGATGGAATGGTCTGTTACGTTTGCAGAGCCCATGATGTGCCTAAACAGTAGAAACCCCCCTAGTGACCCCATTTTGGAAACTAGATCCCCCAAGGAACTCCTCTAGATGTGTGGTGAGCACTTTGAATCTCCAAGTTCTTCACAGAAGTTTATAACGCAGAGCTGTGAAAATAAAAAATCATTTTTTTTCCACAAAAATAATTTTTTTAGTCCCCAATTTTTTCCCCAAGGGTAACAGGAGAAATTAGACCCCCAAAGTTGTTGTGCAATTTTTACTGAGTACGCTGATACCTCATATGTGGGGGTAAACCATTGTTTGGGCATACGTCGGGGCTCGGAATGAAGGGAGCACTGTTTCACTTTTAACAGCCAATCAGAGCGATCGTAGCCACGTGGGGATTAAGCCAACCCCCCTGTGGTGAAGCACAAAGGGTCTTGTGCCTACGGGTCGGGTGACCTTTCAGTGACCCCGGTCACCCGACCCGCAGGAACGCGATCCTTCCATGACACATACGCTGTGTCACAGGTCAGGAAGGAATTTTTAAAATTCTGACCACTGTCAATTTATGAGGTTATAACTCTGGAACGCTTTAACGAATCCCGCTGTTTCTGAGATTGTTTTTTCGAGACATATTGTACTTCACGTTAGTGGTAAAATTTCTTTGATATGACTTGCGTTTATTTATGAAAAAAACCGGAAATATGGCGAAAATTTTGAAAATTTAACAATTTTCAAACTTTAAATTTTTATGCCCTTAAATCAGAGAGATATGTCACACAAATTTCTTAATAAATAACATTTCCCACATGTCTACTTTACATCAGCACAATTTTAGGAACAAAATTTTTTTTTGTTACGAAGTTATAAGAGTTAAAAGTTGACCAGCGACTTCTCATTTTTTACAACACCATTTTTTTTTTAGGGACCACATCACATTTGAAGTCACTTTGAGGGGTCTATACGATAGAAAATACCCAAAAGTGACACCATTCTAAAAACTGCACCCCTCAAGGTGCTCAAAACCACATTCAAGAAGTTTATTAACTATTTACGTGCTTCACAGGAACTGAAGCAATGTGGAAGGAAAAAATTAACATTTAACTTTTTTTGCAAAAACTTTACTTCGGAACCAATTTTTTTTATTTTCACAACTGTTAAAAGAAAAAATGAACCACAAAATTTGTTGTGCAATTTCTCCTGAATAAGCCGATACCCCATATGTGGGGGTAAACCACTTTTTGGGCGCACGGCAGAGGTCGCAAGGGAAGGAGCGATATTTGACTTTTTCAACGCAGAATTGACTGGACGCCATGTCGCGTTTGTAGAGGCCCTGATGTGTCTAAACAGTGGAAACCCATCACAAGTGACCCCATTTTGGAAACTAGACCCCCTAAGGAACTTATCTAGATGTGTGGTGAGCACTTTGAACCTCCAAGTGCTTCACAGAAGTTTATACCATAGAACAGTGAAAATAAAAAATCATATTTTTTCCACAAAAACAATCTTTTCATCCCAATTTTTTTTTTCCCATGGGTAACAAGACCCCAAAAGTTTTTGTGCAATTTGTCCTGAGCATGCTGATACCCCATATGTGGGGGTAAACCACTGTTTGGGTACATGGCAGAGCTTGGAAGGGAAGGAGCGCCGTTTGACTTTTTCAACGCAGAATTGGCTGGACGTCATGTCGTGTTTGTATACAAAAAAAGGCTGCACTCAAGCATACTAAAGCATGACAATATGGAATACATGAAATTTAGAATAGCAATATGGCTTTGGAATATAAGGAACAATTTGAGACGCTTAGTATAAACATTTGGCCAAACATTTTAAAGCCCACCAACCATCGTCAAGGTGGTCTCAATACTGGTGAGTCCCTGACCTAATGTGAACATACCTCTATTAGGCTGATATCTGAATTTCTGGGTGAATATGCACCTCTGTCAGCAATGCCTGCATTTATAGGTAAAGTAGGGACCCGGTGTAATTAAAATCACCACCTGGTGGGGGCGGAGTGCTCGGTCAGCAAGCTAACATTCAATAGACAAAAAAACCTGACTGGCACATCCAGACTAATGTGAACTAGGTGCAAACCAAGGGAAGCTACCCCCATGTAAAACATACAAAAAAAGGCTGCACTCAAGCATACTAAAGCATGACAATATGGAATACATGAAATTTAGAATAGCAATATGGCTTTGGAATATAAGGAAAAATTTGAGACGCTTAGTATAAACATTTGGCCAAACATTTTAAAGCCCACCAACCATCGTCAAGGTGGTCTCAATACTGGTGAGTCCCTGACCTAATGTGAGCATACCTCTATTAGGCTGATATCTGAATTTCTGGGTGAATATGCACCTCTGTCAGCAATGCCTGCATTTATAGGTAAAGTAGGGACCCGGTGTAATTAAAATCACCACCTGGTGGGGGCGGAGTGCTCGGTCAGCAAGCTAACATTCAATAGACAAAAAAACCTGACTGGCACATCCAGACTAATGTGAACTAGGTTTTTTTTGTCTATTGAATGTTAGCTTGCTGACCGAGCACTCCGCCCCCACCAGGTGGTGATTTTAATTACACCGGGTCCCTACTTTACCTATAAATGCAGGCATTGCTGACAGAGGTGCATATTCACCCAGAAATTCAGATATCAGCCTAATAGAGGTATGTTCACATTAGGTCAGGGACTCACCAGTATTGAGACCACCTTGACGATGATTGGTGGGCTTTAAAATGTTTGGCCAAATGTTTATACTAAGCGTCTCAAATTTTTCCTTATATTCCAAAGCCATATTGCTATTCTAAATTTCATGTATTCCATATTGTCATGCTTTAGTATGCTTGAGTGCAGCCTTTTTTTGTATGTTTTACATGGGGGTAGCTTCCCTTGGTTTGCACCTAGTTCACATTAGTCTGGATGTGCCAGTCAGGTTTTTTTGTCTATTGAATGTTAGCTTGCTGACCGAGCACTCCGCCCCACCAGGTGGTGATTTTAATTACACCGGGTCCCTACTTTACCTATAAATGCAGGCATTGCTGACAGAGGTGCATATTCACCCAGAAATTCAGATATCAGCCTAATAGAGGTATGTTCACATTAGGTCAGGGACTCACCAGTATTGAGACCACCTTGACGATGGTTGGTGGGCTTTAAAATGTTTGGCCAAATGTTTATACTAAGCGTCTCAAATTTTTCCTTATATTCCAAAGCCATATTGCTATTCTAAATTTCTTGTATTCCATATTGTCATGCTTTAGTATGCTTGAGTGCAGCCTTTTTTTGTATGTTTTACATGGGGATAGCTTCCCTTGGTTTGCACCTAGTTCACATTAGTCTGGATGTGCCAGTCAGGTTTTTTTGTCTATTGAATGTTAGCTTGCTGACCGAGCACTCCGCCCCCACCAGGTGGTGATTTTAATTACACCGGGTCCCTACTTTACCTATAAATGCAGGCATTGCTGACAGAGGTGCATATTCACCCAGAAATTCAGATATCAGCCTAATAGAGGTATGTTCACATTAGGTCAGGGACTCACCAGTATTGAGACCACCTTGACGATGGTTGGTGGGCTTTAAAATGTTTGGCCAAATGTTTATACTAAGCGTCTCAAATTTTTCCTTATATTCCAAAGCCATATTGCTATTCTAAATTTCATGTATTCCATATTGTCATGCTTTAGTATGCTTGAGTGCAGCCTTTTTTTGTATGTTTTACATGGGGGTAGCTTCCCTTGGTTTGCACCTAGTTCACATTAGTCTGGATGTGCCAGTCAGGTTTTTTTGTCTATTGAATGTTAGCTTGCTGACCGAGCACTCCGCCCCCACCAGGTGGTGATTTTAATTACACCGGGTCCCTACTTTACCTATAAATGCAGGCATTGCTGACAGAGGTGCATATTCACCCAGAAATTCAGATATCAGCCTAATAGAGGTATGTTCACATTAGGTCAGGGACTCACCAGTATTGAGACCACCTTGACGATGGTTGGTGGGCTTTAAAATGTTTGGCCAAATGTTTATACTAAGCGTCTCAAATTTTTCCTTATATTCCAAAGCCATATTGCTATTCTAAATTTCATGTATTCCATATTGTCATGCTTTAGTATGCTTGAGTGCAGCCTTTTTTTGTATGTTTTACATGGGGGTAGCTTCCCTTGGTTTGCACCTAGTTCACATTAGTCTGGATGTGCCAGTCAGGTTTTTTTGTCTATTGAATGTTAGCTTGCTGACCGAGCACTCCGCCCCCACCAGGTGGTGATTTTAATTACACTGGGTCCCTACTTTACCTATAAATGCAGGCATTGCTGACAGAGGTGCATATTCACCCAGAAATTCAGATATCAGCCTAATAGAGGTATGTTCACATTAGGTCAGGGACTCACCAGTATTGAGACCACCTTGACGATGGTTGGTGGGCTTTAAAATGTTTGGCCAAATGTTTATACTAAGCGTCTCAAATTTTTCCTTATATTCCAAAGCCATATTGCTATTCTAAATTTCATGTATTCCATATTGTCATGCTTTAGTATGCTTGAGTGCAGCCTTTTTTTGTATGTTTTACATGGGGGTAGCTTCCCTTGGTTTGCACCTAGTTCACATTAGTCTGGATGTGCCAGTCAGGTTTTTTTGTCTATGTCGTGTTTGTAGAGGCCCTGATGTGTCTAAACAGTGGAAACCCCCCACAAGTGACCCCATTTTGGAAACTAGACCCCATAAGGAACTTATCTAGATGTGTGGTAAGAACTTTGAACCTCCAAGTGCTTCACAGAAGTTTATAACATAGAACCGTGAAAATAAAATATCATATTTTTTCCACAAAAATGATCTGTTCACCCCAATTTTTATTTTCCCAGGGTAACAAGACCCCACAAGTTTTTGTGCAATTTGTCCTGAGCATGCTGGTACTCCATATGTGGGGGTAAACCACTGTTTGGGTGCTTGGAAGGGAAGGAGCGCTGTTTGACTTTTTCAACACAGAATTGGCTGGACGCCATGTCGCGTTTGTAGAGGCCCTAATGTGTCTAAACAGTGGAAACCCCCCACAAGTGACACCATTTTGGAAACTAGACCCCCTAAGGAACTTATATAGATGTGTGGTGAGCACTTTGAACCCCCAAGTGCTTCACAGAAGTTTATAACTCCCGGGCATGAAAATAAAAAGTCATATTTTTTCCACAAACCTGATCGTTTAGTCCCCAATTTTTTATTTTTCCAAGAGTAACAGGAGAAATTAGACCACAAAAGTTGTTGTCTAATTTGTCCTGAGTACGCTGATACCCCATATGTGGGGGGGGAACACTGTTTGGGCGCACGGCAGGGCTTGGAAGGGAAGGAGCGCCGTTTGACTTTTTCAAACCAAAATTGGCTGGAATTGAAATTGGACGCCATGTCGCGTTTGGAGAGCCCCTGATACGCCTAAACAGTGGAAACCCCCCACAAATGACACCATTTTGGAAACTAGACCCCTTAAGGAACTTATCTAGATGTGTGGTGAGCAGTTTGAACCCCAAGTGCTTCACAGAAATTTATAAACGTAGAGCCGTGAAAATAAAAAATAATTTTTTTCCACAAAAATGATTCATTAGCCCGCTATTTTTTTATTTTCCCAAGGGTAGAAGGAGAAATTGGACCCCAAAAGTTGTTGTGCAATTTTTCCTGAGTACGCTGATACCCCATATGTGGGGTGAAACCACTGTTTGGGCGCATGGGAGTGCTTGGAAGGGAAGCAGCGCCATTTTGTAATGCAGACTTTGATGGAATGTTCTGCGGGCGTCATGTTGTGTTTGCAGAGCCCTTGATGTGCCTAAACAGTAAAAAAAAACCCTGCAAGTGACACCATTTTGGAAACTAGACCCCCCCAAGGAGCTTATCTAGATGTGTGGTGAGCACTTTGAACCCCCAAGTGCTTCACAGAAATTTATAAACGCAGAGCCGTGAAAATAAAAAATCATTTTTTTTCCTCAAAAATGATCTTTTTAGCCAGCTATTTTTTATTTTCCCAAGGGTAACAGGAGAAATTGGTGTGCAATTTGTCCTGAGTACGCTGATACCCCATATGTTGGGGTAAACCACTGTTTGGGCGCACGGCAGGGCTCGGAAGGGAGGGAGCGCCATTTGACTTTTTGAATGCCACGTCGTGTTTGGAGACCCCCTGATGTGTCTAAACAGTGGAAACCCCCCACAAATGACCCCATTTTGGAAACTAGACCCCTTAAGGAACTTATCTAAATGTGTGGTGAGCACTTTGAACCCCAAGTGTTTCACAGAAATTTATAAACGCAGAGCTGTGAAAATAAAAAATCATTTTTTTTCTCAAAAATGATTTTTTTTAGCCAGCTATTTTTTATTTTCCCAAGGGTAACAGGAGAAATTAGAACCCCAAAATTGGTGTGCAATTTGTCCTGAGTACGCCGATACCCCATATGTTGGGGTAAACCACTGTTTGGGCGCACAGCAGGGCTCGGAAGGGAGGGAGCACCATTTGACTTTTTGAATGCCACGTCGTGTTTGGAGACCCCCTGATGTGCCCAAATAGTGGAAACCCCTCAATTCTAGCTCCAACCCTAACCCCAACACACCCCTAATCCCAAACCTAATCCTAACCTAAATCCCAACCCTAATTCCAACCCTAACTGTAACCCTAACCTTAATTGTAACCCTAACTCTAATTGTAACCCTAACCCTAATTTTAACCCTAACCCTAATTGTAACCCTAACCCTAATTCTAATCCTAATTATAACCCTAAGGCTAGGTTCATTTTGCGTTTTACCAGCCCGTTCAACACATAGCGTTGACGGGCTGGTAACGGTATAGCATAACGCGATCGCGTTATGCTATACCGCTAGCGCAGAGGAATCAGCAGATGATTCATCTGCACTAGCGGTGACGGAGCCCGGACGCTGCAGCCCGCGTCCGAGGCTCCGTCACTGAATGATGGCATGTCGCGAACGCATGCCGCTTTACGGCATGTGTCGCGATGCGCCCTCAAATTGGGGTGAATGGCAGCGTTAACGGACTGCGTTACACCGCATTATACCGCGGTGTAACGCAGTCCGTCTAACGGACTGCCATAACGCAGTATGAACCCAGCCTAACCCTAATTATAACCCTAACCCTAATGCTAACCCTAATTATAACCCTAACCCTAATTATAACCCTAACGGAAAAATGAAAATAAATATAATTTCTGTATTTTATTATATGTCCCTAACTAAGGGGGGCGATAAAGGGGGGGTTTATGTACTGTTTTTTTATTTTGATCACTGTGATAGTTTATCACAGTAATCAAAATGTACTTTCTGGAGAATGAATGAAAAAAATTTTGAATCTGCCGCCAAGCAGATCGGCGGGCGCACTGCGCATGCGCCCGCCATTTTTTTTTTCCAGGAAGAAGACCAGGAGGATCGGAGACCAGGGGGACCTGCCGGAGGACACCGGCAGGTACAGGGGTGTTTCGGGGGACCTGGGGACCCTAATTCTCTCCCCTCTGATGTGCGATCACATCAGAGGAGAGAGAAATCTTTTTTTTTTTTTTTTTTCAGTCGCCGTTATGCTGTATAGCGGCGATTGCAACACCAGGATCGGTGAATACCGACCCGGATCATGTTCTCTGGGGTCTCGGCAGACCCCAGAGAAAATTGCCCATCCCCCCCAGCACATCGCGGCGGGCGCACTGAGCATGCGCCCGCCATTTTCTCAATGGCGGCAGCACCGGGGGACACCGGAGGGCCCGGGGGCCACATGGAGGGGATTGGGGGCCACATGGGGGTCCCGGGGACCCTTTTTCTCTGTCCTCTGATGTCCGATGACATCAGAGGACAGAGAAATTAAATGGCACAACATTTTTATTTTTTTTTGTTGCGATCGCCGTTATAGGGTTAATAACGGCGATCGCAACATCGGTGTCGGTAAAAACCGACCCGATTCATGTTCTCTGGGGTCTCGGCTACCGGGGGAAATGCACCTCTGGGGGGCGCTATTCACTTTTTCCACAGCGTCGTTAATTAACGGCGCTGTGGTTTAAGTACCCTTAATGACCGCCGTTAAAAGGCGTATCTGCGGTCGTTAAGGGGTTAATGAGTATTATTTTTTTATTATTATTTCTGTCGAAGCATGGTTAAATCCAATGTCTGACTTTCATTTGTTCATTTTCATAGATATTTGATTTATTATTACTTTTGTCAGATTCAAATTTTTCTGTCATTAAACGAGGGGTACCAACAATTTTGACCACAGGTGGCTATACAGGTGCTTCTCACAAAAATAGAATATCATCAAAAAGTTAATTTATTTAAGTTCTTCAATACAAAAAGTGAAACTCATATATTATATAGTCATTACAAACAGAGTGATCTATTTCCAGTGTTTATTTCTGTTAATGTTGATGATTAGGGCTTACAGCCAATGAAAACCCAAAAGCCATTATCTCAGTACATTAAACAGTACATTATACAGTAAATTAGAATAATTAACAAAAAACACATGCAAAGGCTTCCTAAGCGTTTAAAAAGGTCCCTTAGTCTGTTTCAGTAGGTTCCACAATCATGGGGAAGACTGCTGATTTGACAGATGTCCAGAAGGCAGTCATTGATACATGCCACAAGGAGGGTAAGTCACAAAAGGTCATTGCTAAAGAAGCTGGCTGTTCACAGAGTGCAGTATCCAAGCATATTAATGGTAAGTTGAGTGGAAGGAAAAAGTGTTAGAAAAAGGTGCACAAGCAACCGGGATAAACGCAGCCTTGATTGTTACGAAAAGGCCATTCAAAAATTTGGGGGAGATTCACAATGAGAGGCCTGCTGCTAGAGTCATTGCTTCAAGAGTCACCACACACAGACATATCCAGGACATGGGCTTCAAGTGTCGCATTCCTTGTGTCAAGCCACTCATGACCAATAGACAATGCTAGCAGTGTCTTACCTGGGCCAAGGAGAAAAAGAACTGGACTGTTGCTCAGTGGTCCAAGGTGTTGTTTTCAGATGAAAGTAAATTTTGCATTTTGTTTGGAAATCAAGGTCCCAGAGTCTGGAGGAAGAGTGGAGAGGCACACAATCCAAACTGCTTGAGGTCTAGTGTGAAGTTTCCACAATCAGTGATGGTTTGGGGAGCCATGTCATCTGCTGGTGTAGGTCCACTGTATTTTATCAAGACCAAAGTCAGCGCAGCCGTCTACCAGGAAATTTTAGAGCACTTCATGCTTCCCTCTGCCAACAAAATTTTTGGAGATGGAAACTTCATTCTCCAGCAGTACTTGGCACCTATCCACACTGCCAAAAGTACCAATACCTGGCTTACAAACAACAGTATCACTGTGCTTGATTGGCCAGCAAACTCGTCTGAGCTTAACCCCATAGCGAATCTATGGGGTATTGTCAAGAGGAAGATGAGAGACACCAGACCCAACAATGCAAATGAGTTTAAGGGTATGTGCACACGTTGCGGATTGGGCTGTGGAATTTCTGGAGCGGATTCTGCCTCTCTTGGCAGAAAACACGTAAAAATCCGCGCGTTTTTTATGCGGATTTTTTGTGGATTGTCATGCATTTTTTGCCCTGTGGATTTCACTAATTCAATGGGTGTAGGAACGCAGTGGATCCGCAAAAAGAATTGATATGCTGCGGAAAATAAACTGCTGCGGAATCAGTGGGGAATTTTCCGCAGCATGTGCACAGCAATTTTTTTTTTCCCATTGATTAACATTGTTTGCTCAAACACTTGCGGAACTGCTGCAATTCCGAACAGAAAATTCGCTGCGGATCCACAACAAATCCGCAACGTGTGCACACAGCCTAAGGCTGCTATCAAAGTAACCTGGGCTTCCATAACACCTCAGCAGTGCCACAGGCTGATCGCCTCCATGCCACGCCGCATTGATGCAGTAATTGATGCCAAAGGAGCGCCGACCAATATTGAGTGCACTTACTGAACATACGTTTCAGTAGGCCAACATTTCAGATTTTAAAATCATTTTTCAAACTGGAGTTATAAAGTATTCTAATTTACTGAGATAATGACTTTTGGGTTTTCATTGGCTGTAAGCCATAATCATCAACATTAACAGAAATAAACACTGTAGATCACTCTATTTTAATGACTTTTTATAATATATGAGTCACTTTTTGTCTTGAAGAACTGAAATAAATTAACTTTTTGATACATTCTAATTTTGTGAGACGCTCCTGCAAATACGATCTTTTGAGACTACTCAACATCCTTCTTTATTCATTTACACTATATCTGTAACTATACTGCCTGTTGTGAATGTGTTAGAAATGAATTCTGAGCAGAAGCTCCCTCTGGTGGTTACAAACAGTACTGAACCATTCAATGAAGATTGTGAAGATTGGCAATCAGGAGTTACGGACTGGTCTTATATAAGGGAGGTTCCCTCCCATCAGGGTTGCCGGTGATCAATTGTTCTTGTCTCAACTGTGATTCCTGGTTCACTTGGAAGCTTTCTGAGTCTTGGCTGCACCTCCTGCTCTCAGATAAGAAATTTTCTGTTTTTATTTTTGTGCTTGCTTTTTGCATTGTTTCCTGCACTTTTGTGGAGGTCAGCCAGGTCCCCTCGGGGGCTTGTGCTCCTCTCAGTTTGTCTGAGCCACTGTTGTTTGTTCTTTTGCCTTTTCCGTTTTTTTCAGTGGCTGCGGCTTAGTTTTGTTACACCAGAGAACTAATTTAGGTGGTAGAGGTCGTGTGATCTCAGGTGTTTTTGCAATTAGTAGAGTTGGTACTTTTTAGGGTTTTTTGGGATTGCAGTAAGTGTCCTTCCTATCCTTTTCTGTCTAGGAAGATTGGGCCCCAACGTTTGCTCATACTATTTTCTGTCTGTGTCTGTATTTCCTCTTGTCTAACCGCCATTACATGTTTGGGGGCTTCCTATGTTCTTTGGGGATCTGCTCCGGGGCAGATAGTTTTCCTCTTTCTATCTTTAGGTGTAGTTAACCTCTCAGGCTGTGACGAGGCGTCTAGGACCAACGTAGGTACGCTCCACGGCTGCCTTTAGTTGTGGTGGTTAGTCAGGGTACTGCAATCCAGTAGATTCCAACCTCTCTGGTGTATTTCCGTTTTTGCTTGCTCTCCTCAGCTACCAAATCATAACAACTGCCTATACTCTTCTGTATTCTCATTCTTACATGTATGATCTACCATACTGACTAGGATTGCTGATCTTTAGATTTACTATTGGGAAACACCACCCCAGACTCTGAACCCCTCTACACAACCCTCTATATCAACTAAGTGACTTTCTAAGGATATATTATGTTATCATGTATATTATGTCCTATATGATATATTATCTTTTGCTATTATTGCTGAGAATTCATGTATTTTGCATGGTGGCGTGTGGTTCTGTGTGGCATTTATTTTGAATACATACATGGTATGCGTGCGCATGCATGCTATTCTGCTGATGTTCACACACAATCCCCTTTTTGAGACAGTCTTAAGCAAATTAGTGTAATTGGCCGTATTATTTTAATGTTTTTATTGTCTAGTATTTTTTATGTTTATTATTTCTGACACATGTCCTTTCTGATCTTCACATAGGCGGAGTAATGGGTAAAAACCCAAATCGTTGCTTTGCTATTTGTCACCTTCTAGCAAACAACTGCAATGGAGTGAAATTGGATATGAAGAAGAACTAATACAATTGTTTGAGCAGATTTGTGCCTAATGGTGTGCAGCTAAACCAGAACTTAATCTGCTTTCGAAGGTGCAGCTAGGAAAAATGTCTTAGATGGACAAAATAGAAATACTACTCACTTAGCAAAACACCTTGGTAATGGCTAGTCCGTCAGCTGAAGTCTTCTACTCATGTAACTAAACCTATTCATCTACACAACTTACGGATTTGTCTTATTCTCCCAACTCCATGCCCCGAGGATGTCAAAATCTCATAGAGGCAGATATAACTTTAATGGAAATCCAAGAGGCTATTAAGTATATGAACCTTCTAAGTCCCCAGGCCCTGATGGTTTCTCAGCTTTCTATTATAAATAGGTTTTCATCTTGGCTCTCATTTTAATGCACTTATATCTGACTCCACTCTAGATGCAATCTGTACATTAGCTCAAATAGTCATGGAGCCTAAATCTAATAAAGACGACTTTGATATAATCAATTTCCACCGTATCTCGTTATTAATATTGATATTAAACTTCTGGTGAAATTTTTAGCCAATAGACTCAACTCATTTGTCAACTCTCTAATACATAGAAATCAAATAGGATTTATCCCCAATCACCAAACTAGTGATAATAACCATAGAGTTATCCATTTAGCACACCTAGCCTCTCTACACAAGCTGCCCTCCTTTCCTCTATCGATAGTTCTAAAGCTTTTGATTCTATATCATATACTTTACCATTCAAAAGTGTGGTTTTAAAACAAACTTTCAGCATTGGGTTTCTCCAGTTATATAAATCTGACTAGATATCCAATCAAAAGTATACAGTCTAAGCACAAGAGTGATGAAAACAAAATACCGTATATACTCCAGTATAAGCCGACCTGAGTATAAGCCGACCCCCCTAATTTTGCCACAAAAAACTGGGAAAACTTATCAACTCGAGTATAAGCCTAGGGTAGAAAATGAGATTATGCCCCATATGCTGCCCCATGTATTATGCCCCACAAGATGCTTTATGTATTGTGCCCCATATATTATGCCCCACAAGATGCTCCATAGATTGTGCCCCATATGCTGCCCATGTATTATGCCCCCATAGATGCTCCATAGATTATGCCCTCATAGATGCTCCACAGATTGTGCCCCATAGATGCTCCATAGATTATGCCCCATAGATTGTGCCCCCATAGATTGTGCCCCCATAGATGCTCCATAGATTGTGCCCCCATAGATGCTCCATAGATTTGCCCCATAGATGCTTCATAGATTATGCCCCCATAGATGCTCCATAGATTATGCCCCCATAGATTGTGCCCCCATGGATGCTCCATAGATTGTGCCCCCCATAGATGCTCCATAGATTCTCCATAGATTGTGCCCCCATAGATGCTCCTAGATTGTGCACCCCTAGATGCTACATAGATTATGCCCCTATAGATGCTCCATAGATTGTGCCTCCATAGATTATGCCCCTATAGATGCTCCATAGTATAGGTCCCTTATGCTGCTGCAGCTGCTGCAACCAAAAAAAAAAAGACATACTCACCTCTCGTCGCTGGGGGCCAGGTGCCGCTGTCCTGAGTAGGCGGGGACACCGGCGCGCTATAGGAGACATGTGCCGGTGTCACCGCTCGCTCAGGGCCCCGGCACCTGAGATATTTACCTGTCCCTGGTCCACCGCTGAGCGCCTCTGTCTTCCCGGTCCTCCAGCAGTGAATGCTCAGGCAGAGGTCGCGGCACGCACAAACTATGTCTTCGCGCCCTCTGCCTGAGCATTTACCGCTAGAGAGGATGCGAGGACACAGCGGCGAGCAGCAGTGGAACGGGACAGGTGAATATCCCTTATACTCACCCTCCCACCGGCGCGGTCTCTGCAGCCCCTGCTCTTCTCCCGCGGTCTCCGGCGCCAGTGTTCAGCGGTCACTTGGTACTGCTCATTAACGTCATGAATATGTGCATATTCATGACGTTAATGAGCAGTACCACCTGACCGCTTAACACTGGTGCCGGAGACCGCGGGAGAAGAGCAGGGGGGCTGCAGCGACCGTGCCAGGAGGAGGTGAGTATCTAGCACAGCTGCGCTCCCCCCTCCCCGCCGACCCCCCGGTATATGACTCGAGAATAAGCCGAGAGGGGAACTTTCAGCCCTAAAAAATGGGCTGAAAATCTCAGCTTATACTCGAGTATATACGGAAAATGTTTTTTTTTATTTGATGCCTTCTGCACAGTAGCAGAGACTCACCAGTGCCTGTGCAGAAGATCAATGAAGACACTGTCCACAAAAGGGTGGATAAGGTTCACATAACCGCGCGAGTTGATGGCGCATGCGCGGGATTTTGATGCTCCAACTGCACGTTACAAGTCAGTGTGATGTGCATGGGAGGGGGGTGCTATTATAATGAAGTCAGGAGGCAGAGATTTCTTCCAGGCACCACATGCCACGGAGCCTGGAAGAAATCATTAACATAAAACATTAAAACTGCTTTTCTCAACATCTAGACCGCAGCTATAAAGCAAACAAGAAAGACTGGTGTGGTAGGAGTACTCACTTTGCTTCTTAAAGAGGTAGACATAGGAACCATTTCTATTTAAAGTCCGCCTGGTTTATTACAATACTCATAAACCACGTCACCAGAGAATATAAATACAGCCTTTGTCTGGCAGAAGGTAAAACATAAAGTAACAAGTCCATATATTAGTGCTGGGTAGCCCACCTTGCTTATATTCCAGCTTCCATCTCCTTTAGCAAAGGAGATTCAATCCAGGAGATCTGCAATCTCCATACGTCCAGCTTTCCTTACACACCAGTACATCTCCAGAGCTGGCATCTCCAGACCCACCCACACATAAATGCTCTAGAAAGCTGGGTATTTATCCTCTGGACTCCTACCACTCTACAGCTGTTCAATCATCCTAGCACCAAACATGGCTGATTAACCCTTCTCATCATTTAGTGTGCTGGATGATTTTTCCTAGGTTTATATTACTGAAGCTAACAAATTCAGTGCTACATATCTCCCCTCTAGTACTTTGCCAGTGACTTTGTCACACTGGTTTAAACATTCTATTACTTGTATGCCTATAGTAAAAGCTTAATAATAGCTTAAATTTGTCCAGCGGGGTGACAAATTCCCTTTAAAATGTTAACTATGCAGCACTTGTGCCCCCAATATGTTTCACCAAAGCAACGGCATCAACAGGGGATAGGATAGTGTAATATTATGTTGAATATAGAAACTGCCTGATCTGCTGCAGGTTTAAAGGGGTTGTGCCATGAGCAAAGTTAATTTTAACCCAGGAGGTATTTGTGTTTTTGCGTTTTCGTTTTTTTGCTTCTCTTCTTCCCAGAGCCATAACATTTTTATTTTTCGGTCAATATGGCCATGTGAGGGTTTATTTTTTTGCGGGACAAGTTGTACTTTTGAACGACACCATTGATTTTAACATATCGTGTACTGGAAAATGGGAAAAAAAATTCCAAGTGTGGTAAAATTGCAAAAAAAAGTGCAATTCCACAATTGTTTTTTGCTTTGCTTTTTCACTATGTTTACTAAATAGTAAAACTGACCTATCTAAGTGGTGAAAAAAAATTCCAAGGTTTGGTTAAAAAACAATTGCACCATTTTCCGATACCCGTAGCGTCTCCATTTTTCGTGATCTCAGGTTGGGTGAGGTCTTATTTTTTGCGTGCCGAGCTGACGTTTTTAAAGATACCATTTTGGTGCAGGTACAATCTTTTGATCGCCCGTTATTGCATTTTAATGCAATGTCACAGCAACCAAAAAACGTAATTCTGCTGTTTTGACTTTTTTCTCGCTACGCGGTTTAGCTATCGGGTTAATACTTTATAGTGATAGATCGGGCAATCATTAACTTGTCGATACCAAATAAGTGTATGTTTTGATTTTTTTATTGTTTTATATTGAATGGGGCAAAACTTTTTTTTTACTTTTGGCATGCTTCAATAGTCTCCATGGGAGTCTAGAAGCTGCCATAACGTGATCGGCTCTACTACATACAGGCGATGATCAGATCGCCTGTATGTAGCAGAATTGCTGACTTGCTATGAGCACCGACTACCAGGCGGTGCTCATAGCAATCCTGCAGCGACAACCATAGAGGTCAGCTGGAGACCTCTGGTTGTCATGCCAACCTATCGGCGACCCGCAGTCATGTGACACAGGTGCCGATGGGTGGGATTTCTGGAAGTGCGTGTTAAATGTCACTGTCAGAACTTGACAGCGACATTTAACAAGTTGACAGCGGCGGGGGGATCGGGATTCCACCCGCAGCTGTTAGAGGCACATTTCAGCTGTTCAAAACAGCTGACGTGCTGGAAAAGATGTGGGATCAGCACCGGAGCCCACATCAAAGGTAGGGTGTCCGACATCGGCGTACTGTTACGCTCGATGTCGGAAAGGGGTTAATCGATAGATCTTGGAATAATAATAAGTTCTACAATTGGATATGATTAAAAACAATGTTCCTGTGTTGAGATAGTATTATAAATGTGCCCCTTATGTGTACTGTGTAATGGCCGTGTCTGATCATACCACATCTCCTGGGCAGTGGAGAAAGCAAAAAAGCATACAGACATTAAAGCATAGAATCGCAAATATTTCTTTGAGGTAAAACATTTTTTAAAAACAGGGAAATGCTCTACCTCACAAAAAGAATCAGCTGTGATCCCATGCTGCTTATATACTCTTTTGCTTCGCCCTGCCCAGGAGCTGTGGTATGATTAGACCATGTTCCTGCATGGTCAGACACAGCCATTACACAGTACACAGGTGCAAATATACAAGATTATCTCAGTGCAGGAACACTTTATTTAAACACATCCAATTATGGAACTTATTATTATTCCAAGGCGTATTGATTAAATCAACTTTAAAATTAACTTTGATTGCGGGAAAACCCTTTTAAGCCTTGGGATGAATGGTCTTAATCTGCCACTTGGAGGTAGCATATGTTAAAAGAATGTTGAAAGAAAACTTGATGCTTGCAATCTCAGCATTATTGATAGCAGACTCTGCCTTGCCACTCCTTGAAGGAAGAGGTGCCTGTTGGCTTTGCTTCGAGCACAAAAACTGAGTATTGTCTACAAAACCCTTGTCTACACGCCCATGTATTTTGGTAAGGAGATGGTGTCGCATGTGTTTTACCCTGAGCACAACACATGGAGACAGAACTGAAACAGATTTAAAGTGATATCAGGCGTCAGACTGGAACACCTTGGGCCCACGAGAGAAAATCATTCTTGGGGCCCACTATGAAGCTACTTAGAAATAAATACAAGACCACCAATTGTGCGATAAAACACGCTAATATCAGGGTATAATACAAGGTAGTACACGTCTTAATTATATAGCAGGGTTTGGGGTATCTCCCACATAGAATTTAATGTAGCCCCCCTCATAGGGTATAATGTAGCCCCCATCATGGAGTATAATGAGATGCCCATACCCATAATGCCCATGGGCAAAGGGAACAGTGAATATTCATTTCTCTTTAGCAGCAGGCACAGGTTTTAGCCGCAGCAGCCGGCTCCTGCCTCCTGTCACCAACGGCTCCTGCCGGCTCCTGTTTCAGCGGTTAAACCGTCTTCATCAGGTGGAAGTTCCACCTGATGAAGACGGTTTAACCGTTGAAACGCGTTGTGGTTTAACACTAATATCCTTGTATTGGTCTTATTTCCTGCGCTCCTAGGACCGTTATCATTTTTTGCTGCAAGTATTAGCATAAGGGCACAGACAGACAGGCGTATAACTCATTCGAGTATCGCACCGCAGTCCGAGAATTGCAATGCGATCCTCGCACGAGAAATTTGTCTGTCTGTCTGCCCCCTAACAAGAATAGTCATACAGTAACCACGAGCTGCATTCTATTTAATAATTTAATAATAAGCAATTTAGTTATTAAATGCTTGGGATAATTGTCTGCAGTCACTCTGAGATTACAGACCACAAAATCATGATGGGGTGTGCCTGCTGTCTTGAGGCCCCAAGACCACTGGTGCGATCAGGTGGTCATGCAACCTTGTTTGCTATTTGCACATGTCGACTAAATAAGTTTGACTTCACTCAATAGAAGATAATTGGAAGAAGCTGAAAGAGTCATCACACCACCCCTGCTCACATCAGCAATGCTGGGGCCATTACTACTGTACGTAGGGGGACTCAGTTAAATATTAAGTGGGCACTTAAGAAGCATTATTATTTATTGGGGCACTAGACCTGAACCCAAAATGGGCCAAAATCCCTGCTGCAGTGTGTGCAAACTTGGTCAAGAACTACAGGAAACTTCTGTCTTCTGTAATTGCAAACAAAAGGTTTCTGTACCAAATATTAAGTTCTGTTTTTCTATTGTATCCTATACTTGTTTCATGCAATAAAATACTAATTAATTATTTAAAAATTACGCAATGTGATTTTCTGGTTCTTATTTTTAAATTATGTCTCTTTCAGTTGAAGTGTACCTACGATAAAAATTACTGACCTCTCCATTTTTTGTAACTGGGAAAATTTGTAAAATTGTCAGTGTATCAAATACATATTTTCCCCAGTGTATATAGCAGAGGTGAGTGGCTCTACACTGAACAGCTGAGACAATTCAGGTAGGTAAGCTCCAGGAGATTCAGTTGAGCAGATTAAAGCTTGCATTGCTAGCAAGGAAAAAACCTGCACCGTTTAATAAGATGGTGAAGTAATTGTAACCAGAGCCGGAGTTCATGAAACCAGACGCCATAGTCTGCTATCCCCTCTCTGTTGTGGTATCCCCGTGATACAAGCCTTCATATGACTATTTAAAAAAAAATTAAAACGTTTTGGCTCCTGGAATGCGACAATAAACTGTGTGCAGGATTATTAGGTGAGTTAGAATTTTAATAATAATTATAATTTTATTTCTATAGCGCCAATGTGTTCTGCAGCAATTTTAGAGTGGACTTGTACAGACAAAAGACATTACAGCATAACAATAATCACATAAATCAATAGATACCAATAGTAATGAGGGCCCTGCTCACAAGCTTACAATCTATGAGGAAATAGGGGAGACACGAAAGGCGGATGGTAACAATTGCTTTCATTGTTCGGACCAGCCATAGTGTAAGAATCGGGTGTTCATGTAATTCTGCATGAACTGGTTATCAGGATGAATATGTAACCGTTACAGACACAGAGAGAGGGCTATTACATGCATAAAGCATGTGAGAACATGATACGAGGAACCTGGTTATTGTAAAAATTTTGAATGGGCAGCATAGTTAGATAAATGTGTTGAGGAGGTAGGCCAGTCTTAAGAAATGCATTTTTAGGGCACGTTTAAAACTGTGGGTATTGGGGATTAATTGAAAAATCCTGGGTGGTGCATTTCAAAAAATTGGCGCAGCACGTAAGAAATCTTGGAGACGGCAGTGGGAGCTTCTGATTATTGAGGATGTTAACCTCAGGTCATTAGCAGAACTGAGGGTACAGGTAGGATGGTAGGCTGAGACGAGGGAGGAGATTTAGGGTGGTGCTGAGCCATGGAGTGCTTTGTGGGTGAGGGTAATAAGTTTATACTGAATTCTGGAGTGGATGGGTAACCAGTGTAAGGACTGGCACAAGGTAAAGGCATCAGTATAATGGTTGGTGAGGAATATGATCCTGGCTGCAGCATTCAAGACAGACTGGAGAGGGGAGAGTTTGGTAAGAGGGAGACTGATTAGTAGAGAGTTACAATAGTGCAGAAAAGAATGAATAAGGGAAACAATAAGAGTTTTTGCAGAGTCAAAAGTAAGAAAGGGTCAAATTCTAGAAATGTGTTTGAGGTGCAGATAACAAGAGCAAGCAAGTGATCGGATGTGGGGGTGAATGAAGCTCTGAATCAAGTATGACCCTAAGACAGCGGGCATGTTGCTGGGGAGTAATGGTAGAACCACACACGGAAATGGCAATATCGGGCATAGGTAGGTTAGTAGAGGGAGGAAACACAAGAAGTTCAGTTTTTGACAGGTTCAATTTCAGATAGACGGAGGACATAATGTTGGAATGTTGGAAACAGCGGTAAGACAATCACTAGTGTTTTCTAATAATGTAGGCGTGATGTCAGGAGTAGAGGTGTTTAACCCTTTACCCACAAGGGTGGTTTGCACGTTAATGACCTGGCCAATTTTTACAATTCTGACCACTGTCCCTTTATGAGGTTATAACTCTGGAACGCTTCCATGGATCCCAGTTATTCTGACATTATTTTCTCGTGACATATTGTACTTCATGATAGTGATAAAATTTCTTAAATATAACTTGCGTTTATTTGTGAAAAAAAACAGAAATTTGGTGAACTTTTTGAAAATTTCGCAATTTTTCAACTTTGAATTTTCATGCCCATAAATCACAGAGATATGGCACACAAAATACTTAATAAGTAACATTTCCCACATGTATACTTTACATCAGCACAATTTTGGAACCAAAATTTTTTTTTGATACGAAGTTATAAGGGTTAAAAGTTAACCAGCGATTTCTCATTTTTACAACACCATTTTTTTTGGGGGACCACATCACATTTGAAGTCACTTTGAGGGGTCTATATGATAGAAAATAACCAAAAGTGATACCATTCTAAAAACTGCACCCCTCAAGGTGCTCAAAACCACATTCAAGAAGTTTATTAACCCTTCAGGTGCTTCACAAGAATTTTTTGAATGTTTTTAAAAAAAAATGAACATATAACTTTCAGCAGCAGATGGAAGGAAGGGAGACACATTCATTACCAGTGGGTAGGCGGAGCCCACACAGGATAGAACACCTCAGATTAAAAAGAGTGTTGACCGGCCCCTCCAGCTTGGGCTCCTTCTACTCCAGCTCTCCAGTCTAAAATTTGAGGTCACAAAGGATAGTCGCTGCTGGAGCAGCTCCTCAGAAAATTTTTTTATTTTAATCGGACAGAGACTTGGACCGCCAGTGGTCTAGAGGTCTCAGGGGTCTCAGCGCTGCTGGACCCCCACCTCTCCCTTGGCGGATCTGTATTACCCTGTAAGGTGGTCCCTGCAGAACCCTGCCGGCCCTGGGGGATGAGGATTGCTTCCCTGGCGGGGACGCAAACTGCGCTTCTGGGGTCACTGCGTTCCCCGCCCTGGGGGGAAGCTACGGGCACAGCGCCACAAATCTCTGGGGGTCCCTGTGGCGCTCAGCTAGGTGAGTACTCAACATTTTAATGTGTTTGAGTGCTTCAGCGGCCGCTGCGGCAGCCGCTGCTACATGTGTTCAGTGTGGTGATTGTGTACTTTTGTCCGCAGGTGGATGCCTGCAGGACATGGGAGCGGAGAGCAGAGTGAGTCGCGCGCTTTTTTTGAAACCGGCGGGGGGCGTGGCTTCGCGCTTTCCCATTTTTTCGCGGGCAGGAAGCGCTCTGAGCGCGCGCTTTACCCTGCCTTTTTCTCTTCCGGCTTCTCTCCTCTAGTGCGGCGGCCATTACTGACGGCCTCCTCGGGCTCCTCACTCTCCGCTCTTCCCGACCGACCGAAAGGAACAAGGACACTACACCGCGGCCAGCTGGGTGAGTCGCTTCTACCTGTCAGGGCAGAAGCTTGACCCCCTCACCCCCACAGCGCAGAGCAAGGTACTGTCACACGGAACGCTCCCGCTACGATCACGATAGCGACGCATATTAATGCGATCGTTTTAATGTCGCTAGTAGCTGCCACAGTGGGCGATCTCATTGACGACGCATAAGTGGTTAGCGATCTCCTTAGCGACTTTGGCGGTCATTGCGATGTACAATTCAGCGCAATATGTTAGCGATCTCGTTGGCGTTCTTGTTTAGTGTGGCATACCTTTGAAGAACTGTCCTGCAGCTGCTACCTCATGAGAGGCACCTGGGGCTCGCACACCCTTTTCATTAAACAAGGGTTGTGGGGAGTCTGCGACATTAACCCCTTCTTTGGCGGTTAACCCTTTACTGGGGGACAGCTGGGGTAGCTCTCTCTTTAAGAGCTTTAACCCTTCAGCGTTCGTTTTGCCTTTGAGAAACCACACTGTTCTAGTTGCTGACAGGTTTTAACCTGCCATATACTGTGTGAGGGCATGTCAGATCAGGGTCCAGGAGGTGCGGACCGTCTCCCAGATCCGCTACAGGATCAGTCTCGCGTATCTGACACGCAGACCTCGACGGCGTCAAGCGCAGCGGTCGGAGGTGTCAGTGATGTCAAAATGGAGGCCCTCGCTCGTTCTATTAATGGCCTTTCTGACCTTCTAGGTTATTGGGTGTCAACTAGATCCTCTCATGGTAGGAAGCGACACAGGCCGGTGCCATCTTCCCCGCGTAGCGACTCGGAGATCTCGGGCATGGAGGGTTCCCCTTCAAGCTCGGATGGGGAGATGTCCGATTCGGATAAGGAGGATCGGCAGGGACACTCTGCCTCTCTTTTGAGCCGTACAGAGGCTTTTATTGGAGCCTTGAGGGAGGCGTTACAGTTACCGGAGGAGGTAACTAGACGTCCTGGTAAGTCGGCCCGGATGTTTCAGGAGTCGCATAGGTCGCGTTCAGCCTTACCATCTCTGGTTGAGCTTAATGGGGCAGTGGAGAAGGAACGCCTGTGTCCAGATAAACGTTTTCAGGGGACACGGTTTTTTGAGACGCTGTATCCGTGTACGACGGAGTTGATTGCTAATTGGATTCCTTCTCCTGAAGTAGATGTCCCTTTATCCCAGCTTAGCAAATCCTCATTACTTCCTGTTAAAGGGAAGGCGAGTCTGCAGGATCCGCTGGACAGAAAAACGGAGATGGCAGCGAAATCCATCTACAGGGCCGCGGGTCATGGATTCAGAGCATTGCTAGGATCCATGTGTGCTTGTAAAGCTTCTCTGAGCTGGTTAGACTGTCTACGGACGGCGTGGCAAGATGGATCCCTGTTATGTTACGGTAGCTGAGGAGTGCAGGCAAAAAAGGAAATACACCAGAGCAGTTGGAATCTATGAGATTGCAGTACCCTGACTAACCACCGCAGCTAGAGGCAGCCGTGGAGCGTTCCTACGTTGGTCCTAGACGCCTCGTCACAGCCTGAGAAACTAACTACACCTAAAGATAGAAATAGGAAAGCTATCTGCCCCGGAGCAGAACCCCAAAGATAATAGAAAGCCCCCAAACATGTAATGGCGGTTAGACAAGAGGAAATACTGACACAGAAAGAAAATAGTATGAGCAAACGCTGGGGCCCAAACTATCTAAATAGAAAAGGACAGGAAGGGTACTTACTGCAATCCCAGAAAACCCTGAAAAACACCAACTCTACTAATTTCAAAATCACCTGAGATCACACGACCTCTACCACCTAAATTAGTTCTCTGGTGTAACAAAAACAGCAGCCACTGAAAAAACTGGAAAAAGCAAAAGTACAAAACACAGTGGCTGAACTAAACTGAGAGGGCAAAAGCCCCCGGAGGGGACCCAGAAGGCCCCCACAGAAGTGCAGGACCAAATGCAAAAATATAGCAAAAACACAAATAAGAAATTGTCTTATCTGATAGCAGGAGATGCAGACACGACACAGCAGGCTACAAGGGAAACTGGAAAGAAGGATTCAGACCAGAACAATTGTTCACCGGCAACCCTGATGGGAAGGTGACTCCCTTATATAAGACCAGTCAGTAACACCTGATTCCCAGTCCTCACAATCTTCACTGGACAGACTAGCACTGCTTGTAACCACCAAAGGGAGCCTCTGCTCAGAACTCATCTCAAACCCATTCACAACAGTACCCCCCCCTTGAGGAGGGGTCACCGAACCCTCATTTGAGCAACCAGGTCGGTCAGGATGAGTTCTATGATACCCACGGATAAGTCTCCTAGCATGGATGTCCGAAGCAAACACCCAAGAATTGTCTTCCTGACCATAACCTCTCCATTTAACCAAATACTGGAGTTTCCGTCTAGAAAAACGAGAATCTAATATTTTCTCAACCACATACTCCAGATTGCCCTCAACCAAAACAGGGTCAGGAGGCACAGCAGCAGGAACCACTGGCTCAACAAACCTCTTCAAGGACTTGTGGAACACGTTATGGATCTTAAATGTCCCTGGAAGAAGCAAACGAAAAGAAACAGGATTAATAATCTCCATGATCTTATAAGGTCCAATGAACCTAGGCTTAAATTTAGGAGATGCTACTCTCATAGGAATATTCTTTGAGGACAACCAGACCAAGTCCCCCACTTTAAACCGAGGACCATCAGTCCTATGCCGGTTAGCAAACCGCTGGGCCCTCTCCTGAGAGAGGGACAACCTCTCCACTACCTGGTCCCAAATCAGTTGCATACGCTCCACAACAGAGTCAACACCTGGACAGACAGAAGCCTCCGTCTGTCCTGAAGAAAATCGAGGGTGAAACCCAGAATTACAGAAAAACGGAGACATCAAAGTAGCAGAGCTAGCCCTATTATTAAGAGCAAACTCAGCCAAAGGCAAAAAAGAGACCCAGTCATCCTGATCAGCAGACACAAAGCATCTTAGATAAGTCTCCAATGTCTGGTTTGTTCTCTCAGTTTGACCATTGGTCTGAGGATGAAATGCCGAGGAGAAAGACAATTGAACACCCAGTTTAGAACAAAAAGTCCTCCAAAATTTGGAAACAAACTGGACTCCTCTGTCAGACACAATGTTCTCAGGAATGCCGTGTAAACGAACCACGTGCTGAAGGAACAACGGCACCAATTCAGAGGAGGAAGGCAACTTAGGTAATGGCACAAGATGTATCATCTTGGAAAACCTATCACAAATTACCCAGATGGTGGTCATTCTCTGAGAAACAGGAAGGTCGGAAATGAAATCCATAGAGATATGGGTCCATGGTCTCTTGGGCACAGGCAATGGCATCAACAAACCACTAGAGCGAGAGCAAGGCTTGGAGCGAGAGCAAGTCCCGCAGGACTGCACAAATTCCCTGACATCACGAGACAAGGTAGGCCACCAAAAGGACCGACTAACCAAGTCTCTGGTACCAAAAATTCCGGGATGCCCAGCCAACGCGGAACAATGAATCTCAGACATCACACTCTTTTTCCACTGGTCCGGGACAAACAATTTTCCAACAGGGCAGCACTCGGGCCTATCCTCCTGACACCCCTCCAGAGCAAGTCTCAAATTGGGCGAGATGGCGGAAAGAACTACACCCTCTTTCAAAATAACAGAAGGATCAGATAACTCAGGAGAGTCCGCAAGGAAACTCCTCGAGAGGGCATCCGCCTTAACATTCTTAGTGCCAGGAAGAAAGGAAACCACAAAATTAAAACGTGTGAAAAACAAGGCCCACCTGGCCTGTCTAGGATTGAGTCGCTTGGCAGATTCCAGATAGACCAGATTCTTATGGTCCGTAAGGACCACCACCTGATGTTTGGCTCCCTCCAGCCAATGTCTCCACTCTTCAAAAGCCCACTTCATGGCCAATAACTCCCGATTACCCACGTCATAATTACGTTCAGTAGGAGAAAATTTTCGAGAGAAAAAGGCACAAGGGTTACTTTTAGAGGTCTCTGGATCTTTTTGGGACAAAACGGCACCTGCCCCAATTTCAGAGGCATCAACCTCCACCTGAAATGGCAGAGAAACATCAGGCTGCCGTAGAACAGGAGCAGAAGTGAATCTCTGCTTAAGTTCCTGAAACGCAGAGACTGCCTCAGGAGGCCAATTCACCACATCAGAACCCTTTCTGGTCAAATCAGTTAATGGTTTAACAATAACAGAGAAATTACCAATAAATTTACGATAAAAATTGGCAAAACCCAAAAATCTCTGAAGAGCCTTTAATGAAGTAGGTTGGACCCAATCACAGATGGCCTGAACCTTGACCGGGTCCATTTCAATAACAGATGGGGACAAAATGAATCCCAGAAATGAGATCTTCTGTACGCCAAAAAGACACTTTGATCCCTTCACATACAGAGCATTCTCTCTCAAAATCTGGAATACAGTTCGAACATGTTTCACATGAGAGTCCCAGTCATTAGAAAAAATCAAGATATCATCCAAATAAACAATCAGAAACTTGTCCACAAAATCCCTGAAAATGTCATTCATGAAGGACTGGAAGACGGAAGGAGCATTAGTGAGCCCAAAGGGCATCACAAGGTACTCAAAATGCCCTTCAGGGGTGTTAAATGCCGTCTTCCATTCATCCCCGTGCTTAATGCGAATAAGGTTATACGCCCCCCTGAGGTCAAGCTTGGTAAACCAAGTAGCGTTTTTCACCCTGGAAAACAGGTCAGAAATCAAGGGTAACGGGTATTGATATTTCACAGTAATATTGTTCAAGAGACGATAATCAATACACGGCCTTAATGAACCATCTTTTTTGGCCACAAAGAAAAAACCGGCACCTAAGGGTGAAGAGGATGGTCTGATATGACCCTTCTCCAATGATTCCTTGATATAAGACCGCATAGCGTCATGTTCAGGTACAGACAAGTTAAAAAGGCGACCTTTAGGGAATTTACTACCTGGCACTAATTCAATAGCGCAGTCATAGCTCCTATGGGGAGGTAAGGATGCAGATTTACTTTCGCTAAACACATCAGAAAAATCAAACAAAAAGTCAGGAACATCCTCAGCCTGGGGGGAGGCAGAAAAAACAGGAGTGTTGGCACTAACACATTGGCAGCCCCAACTGGTTACAGACACAGATTTCCAATCCAAAACAGGATTATGAGACTGTAACCAAGGGAAACCCAGCACGATAATGTCATGCAGATTATATAGAACCAAAAATTTGCAGCACTCCTGGTGATCAGGTTCAACCCTCATTATCACCTGAGTAGAAAACTGGGGTTTATTCTCAGCCAAAGGGGTAGAATCGATCCCCAGTAGGGGAATAGACTTCTGTAGGGGTATCAAGGGAAACCCACAACGTTTAGCAAAATCATAATCCATCAGGTTAATAGCTGCTCCAGAATCAACGAAAGCCTGAGCAGAAAATGAGGACAGAGAGCATATCAGAGTGACAGTTAATAAAAACTTAGTCTGAACACTACCCAAGACAACTGAGCATGCAAAATGTCTTCCCCGCTTAGGGCAGACTGAAATAGCATGAGAGGCATCACCACAGTAGAAACATAACCCATTGCGCTTTCGAAACTCATGACGCTGTGCCCCAGACACCACTCCATCACACTGCATGGGCTCAGCAGCTGGCTCACAAGGCAACACCACTCCACGCATACTTCTCCGCTCACGCAAACGTCTGTCAATTTGAATCGCCAATGACATAGAATCATTGAGACCAGAGGGGACAGGGAATCCCACCATAACATCCTTTACATTATCCGACAGACCCTTCCGGAAAAGGGCCGCCAAAGCGTCGTCATTCCATTTGGTCAGGACTGCCCACCTACGGAATCTCTGACAGTATAACTCAGCGTCATCAAGCCCCTGATTTAATGCCAACAAGGCTTTTTCAGCTTGATCAGTGACATTAGGCTCATCGTACAATAACCCCAAAGCCTGAAAAAATGCATCAACATCACTCAAAACAGGATCCCCAGGTGTCAGGGAAAAAGCCCAATCCTGAGGATCGCCGCGCAGGAGAGACATGATAATTTGAACCTGCTGCGCTGCGTTTCCTGAGGACTTAGATTTTAAGGCAAGAAACAATTTACAATTATTTTTGAAATTCTGAAACTTATCTCGATCCCCTAAAAACAAATCTGGCATGGGGATCCTAGGTTCCACAACAGGCAACCTAGCAAGATATGCAGCAATACTCTGAACCTCAGTGGCAAGCTGATCCACACGGCCAGACAACTGTGCAAACTCCATTGGGAGAAAAGATCCTCCCCAGCACCCAGAGATACAGAGGGAAAAAAAAAAAAAAAAATGCAACAAACAGAAAAATATCTCTGACAACTTTTCTTCCTTCAAAATATTTTTTCCCTTCTGTGAGTACCATACAATTTTTATGGCCGGTGATACTGTTATGTTACGGTAGCTGAGGAGTGCAGGCAAAAAAGGAAATACACCAGAGCAGTTGGAATCTATGAGATTGCAGTACCCTGACTAACCACCGCAGCTAGAGGCAGCCGTGGAGCGTTCCTACGTTGGTCCTAGACGCCTCGTCACAGCCTGAGAAACTAACTACACCTAAAGATAGAAATAGGAAAGCTATCTGCCCGGAGCAGAACCCCAAAGATAATAGAAAGCCCCCAAACATGTAATGGCGGTTAGACAAGAGGAAATACTGACACAGAAAGAAAATAGTATGAGCAAACGCTGGGGCCCAAACTATCTAAATAGAAAAGGACAGGAAGGGTACTTACTGCAATCCCAGAAAACCCTGAAAAACACCAACTCTACTAATTTCAAAATCACCTGAGATCACACGACCTCTACCACCTAAATTAGTTCTCTGGTGTAACAAAAACAGCAGCCACTGAAAAAACTGGAAAAAGCAAAAGTACAAAACACAGTGGCTGAACTAAACTGAGAGGGCAAAAGCCCCGGAGGGGACCCAGAAGGCCCCCACAGAAGTGCAGGACCAAATGCAAAAATATAGCAAAAACACAAAATAAGAAATTGTCTTATCTGATAGCAGGAGATGCAGACACGACACAGCAGGCTACAAGGGAAACTGGAAAGAAGGATTCAGACCAGAACAATTGTTCACCGGCAACCCTGATGGGAAGGTGACTCCCTTATATAAGACCAGTCAGTAACACCTGATTCCCAGTCCTCACAATCTTCACTGGACAGACTAGCACTGCTTGTAACCACCAAAGGGAGCCTCTGCTCAGAACTCATCTCAAACCCATTCACAACAGTACCCCCCCTTGAGGAGGGGTCACCGAACCCTCATTTGAGCAACCAGGTCGGTCAGGATGAGTTCTATGATACCCACGGATAAGTCTCCTAGCATGGATGTCCGAAGCAAACACCCAAGAATTGTCTTCCTGACCATAACCTCTCCATTTAACCAAATACTGGAGTTTCCGTCTAGAAAAACGAGAATCTAATATTTTCTCAACCACATACTCCAGATTGCCCTCAACCAAAACAGGGTCAGGAGGCACAGCAGCAGGAACCACTGGCTCAACAAACCTCTTCAACAAGGACTTGTGGAACACGTTATGGATCTTAAATGTCCCTGGAAGAAGCAAACGAAAAGAAACAGGATTAATAATCTCCATGATCTTATAAGGTCCAATGAACCTAGGCTTAAATTTAGGAGATGCTACTCTCATAGGAATATTCTTTGAGGACAACCAGACCAAGTCCCCCACTTTAAACCGAGGACCATCAGTCCTATGCCGGTTAGCAAACCGCTGGGCCCTCTCCTGAGAGAGGGACAACCTCTCCACTACCTGGTCCCAAATCAGTTGCATACGCTCCACAACAGAGTCAACACCTGGACAGACAGAAGCCTCCGTCTGTCCTGAAGAAAATCGAGGGTGAAACCCAGAATTACAGAAAAACGGAGACATCAAAGTAGCAGAGCTAGCCCTATTATTAAGAGCAAACTCAGCCAAAGGCAAAAAAGAGACCCAGTCATCCTGATCAGCAGACACAAAGCATCTTAGATAAGTCTCCAATGTCTGGTTTGTTCTCTCAGTTTGACCATTGGTCTGAGGATGAAATGCGAGGAGAAAGACAATTGAACACCCAGTTTAGAACAAAAAGTCCTCCAAAATTTGGAAACAAACTGGACTCCTCTGTCAGACACAATGTTCTCAGGAATGCCGTGTAAACGAACCACGTGCTGAAGGAACAACGGCACCAATTCAGAGGAGGAAGGCAACTTAGGTAATGGCACAAGATGTATCATCTTGGAAAACCTATCACAAATTACCCAGATGGTGGTCATTCTCTGAGAAACAGGAAGGTCGGAAATGAAATCCATAGAGATATGGGTCCATGGTCTCTTGGGCACAGGCAATGGCATCAACAAACCACTAGAGCGAGAGCAAGGCTTGGAGCGAGAGCAAGTCCCGCAGGACTGCACAAATTCCCTGACATCACGAGACAAGGTAGGCCACCAAAAGGACCGACTAACCAAGTCTCTGGTACCAAAAATTCCGGGATGCCCAGCCAACGCGGAACAATGAATCTCAGACATCACACTCTTTTTCACTGGTCCGGGACAAACAATTTTCCAACAGGGCAGCACTCGGGCCTATCCTCCTGACACCCCTCCAGAGCAAGTCTCAAATTGGGCGAGATGGCGGAAAGAACTACACCCTCTTTCAAAATAACAGAAGGATCAGATAACTCAGGAGAGTCCGCAAGGAAAACTCCTCGAGAGGGCATCGCCTTAACATTCTTAGTGCCGGAAGGAAAGGAAACCACAAAAATTAAAACGTTTGTGAAAAAACAAGGCCCACCTGGCCTGTCTAGGATTGAGTCGTTGGCAGATTCCAGATAGGACCAGATTTTATGGTCCGTAAGGACCACCACCTGATGTTTGGCTCCCTCCAGCCAATGTCTCCACTCTTCAAAAGCCACTTCATGGCAATAACTCCCGATTACCCACGTCATAATTACGTTCAGTAGGAGAAAATTTTCGAGAGAAAAAGGCACAAGGGTTACTTTTAGAGGTCTCTGGATCTTTTTGGGACAAAACGGCACCTGCCCCAATTTCAGAGGCATCAACCTCCACCTGAAATGGCAGAGAAACATCAGGCTGCCGTTAGAACAGGAGCAGAAGTGAATCTCTGCTTAAGTTCTGAAAGCAGAGACTGCTCAGGAGGCCAATTCACCACATCAGAACCCTTTCTGGTCAAATCAGTTAATGGTTTAACAAAAACAGAGAAATTACCAATAAATTTACGATAAAAATTGGCAAAACCAAAAATTCTGAAGAGCCTTTAATGAAGTAGGTTGGACCCAATCACAGATGGCTGAACCTTGACGGGTCCATTTCAATAACAGATGGGGACAAAATGAATCCCAGAATGAGATCTTCTGTACGCCAAAAAGACACTTTGATCCCTTCACATACAGAGCATTCTCTCTCAAAATCTGGAATACAGTTCGAACATGTTTCACATGAGAGTCCCAGTCATTAGAAAAATCAAGATATCATCCAAATAAACAATCAGAACTTGTCACAAAATCCCTGAAAATGTCATTCATGAAGGCTGGAAGACGGAAGGAGCATTTAGTGAGCCCAAAGGGCTCACAAGGTACTCAAAATGCCCTTCAGGGGTGTTAAATGCTGTCTTCCATTCATCCCCGTGCTTAATGCGAATAAGGGTTTTATACGCCCCCTGAGGTCAAGCTTGGTAAACCAAGTAGCGTTTTTCCCTGGAAAACAGGTCAGAAATCAAGGGTAACGGGTATTGATATTTCACAGTAAATTGTTCAAGAGACGATAATCAATACACGGCTTAATGAACCATCTTTTTTGGCCACAAAGAAAAAAACCGGCACCTAAGGTGGAAGAGGATGGTCTGATATGACCCTTCTCCAATGATTCCTTGATATAAGACCGCATAGCGTCATGTTCAGGTACAGACAAGTTAAAAAGGCGACCTTTAGGGATTTTATACCTGGCACTAATTCAATAGCGCAGTCATAGCTCCTATGGGGAGGTAAGGATGAGATTTACTTTCGTAAACACATCAGAAAAATCAAACAAAAAGTCAGGACATCCTCAGCCTGGGGGGAGGCAGAAAAAACAGGAGTGTTGGCACTAACACATTGGCGCCCCAACTGGTTACAGACACAGATTTCCAATCCAAAACAGGATTATGAGACTGTAACCAAGGGAAACCAGCACGATAATGTCATGCAGATTATATAGAACCAAAAATTTGCAGCACTCCTGGTGATCAGGTTCAACCCTCATTTATCACCTGAGTAGAAAACTGGGGTTTATTCTCAGCCAAAGGGGTAGAATCGATCCCCAGTAGGGGGAATAGACTTCTGTAGGGGTATCAAGGGAAACCACAACGTTTAGCAAAATCATAATCCATCAGGTTAATAGCTGCTCCAGAATCAACGAAAGCCTGAGCAGAAATGAGGACAGAGAGATATCAGAGTGGACGTTAATAAAAACTTAGTCTGAACACTACCAAGACAACTGAGCATGCAAAATGTCTTCCCCGCTTAGGGCAGACTGAAATAGCATGAGAGGCATCACCACAGTAGAAACATAACCCATTGCGCTTTCGAACTCATGACGCTGTGCCCCAGACACCACTCCATCACACTGCATGGGGCTCAGCAGCTGGCTCACAAGGCAACACCACTCCACGCATACTTCTCCGTCACGCAAACGTTGTCCAATTTGAATCGCCAATGACATAGAATCATTTGAGACCAGAGGGGACGGGAATCCCACCATAACATCCTTTACATTATCCGACAGACCTTCCGGAAAAGGGCCGCCAAAGCGTCGTCATTCCATTTGGTCAGGGACTGCCCACCTACGGAATCTCTGACAGTATAACTCAGCGTCATCAAGCCCCTGATTTAATGCCAACAAGGCTTTTTTCAGCTTGTCGTGACATTAGGCTCTCGTACATTAACCCAAAGCCTGAAAAAAATGCATCAACATCACTCAAAAACAGGATCCCGGTGTCAGGGAAAAAGCCCAATCCTGAGGATCGCCGCGCAGGAGAGACATGTAATTTAACTGCTGCGCTGCGTTTCCTGAGGACTTAGATTTTAGGCAAGAAAATTTACAATTATTTTTGAAAATTCTGAAAACTTATCTCGATCCCCTAAAAAAAAAATCTGGCATGGGGATCCTAGGTTCCACAACAGGCAACCTAGCAAGATATGCAGCAAACTCTGAACCTCAGTGGCAGCTGATCACACGGCCAGACAACTGTGCAAACTCCATTGGGAGAAAAGATCTCCCAGCACCAGAGATACAGAGGGAAAAAAAAAAAAAATGCAACAAACAGAAAAATATCTCTGACAACTTTTCTTCCTTCAAATATTTTTTCCCTTCTGTGAGTACCATACAATTTTTATGGCCGGTGATACTGTTATGTTACGGTAGCTGAGGAGTGCAGGAAAAAAAGGAATACACCAGAGCAGTTGGAATCTATGAGATTGCAGTACCCTGACTAACCACGCAGCTAGAGGCAGCCGTGGAGCGTTCTCGTTGGTCCTAGACGCCTGTCACAGCTGAGAAACAACTACACCTAAAGATAGAAATAGGAAAGCTATCTGCCCCGGAGCAGAACCCCAAAGATAATAGAAAGCCCCCAAACATGTAATGGCGGTTAGACAAGAGAAATACTGAACAGAAAGAAAATAGTATGAGCAAACGCTGGGGCCCAAACTATCTAAAATAGAAAAGGACAGGAAGGGTACTTACTGCAATCCCAGAAAACCCTGAAAACACCAACTCTACTAATTTCAAAATCACCTGAGATCACACGACCTCTCCACTAAATTAGTTCCTGGTGTAACAAAACAGCAGCCACTGAAAAAACTGGAAAAAGCAAAAGTACAAAACACAGTGGCTGAACTAAACTGAGGAGGGCCAAAAGCCCCCGGAGGGGACCCAGAAGGCCCCCACAGAAGTGCAGGACCAAATGCAAAAATATAGCAAAACACAAAATAAGAATTGTTTATCTGATAGCAGGAGATGCAGACACGACACAGCAGGCTACAAGGGAAACTGGAAAGAAGATTCAACCAGAACAATTGTTCACCGGCAACCTGATGGGAGGTGACTCCCTTATTATAAGACCAGTCAGTAACACCTGATTCCAGTCCACAATCTTCTGGACAGACTAGCACTGCTTGTAACCACAAAAGGGAGCCCTTGCCAGAACTCATCTCAAACCCATTCACAAGTACCCCCCCCTTGAGGAGGGGTCACCGAACCTCATTTGAGCAACCAGGTCGGTCGGATGAGTTCTATGATACCCACGGATAAGTCTCCTAGCATGGATGTCCGAAGCAAACACCCAAGAATTGTCTTCCTGACCATAACCTCTCCATTTAACACAAATACTGGAGTTTCCGTCTAGGAAAAACGAGAATCTAATATTTTCTCAACCACATACTCAGATTGCCCTCACCAAAAAACAGGGTCAGGAAGGCACAGCAGCAGGAACCACTGGCTCAACAAACCTCTTCAACAAGGACTTGTGGAACACGTTATGGATCTTAAATGTCCCTGGAAGAAGCAAACGAAAAGAAACAGGATTAATAATCTCATTGATCTTATAAGGTCAATGTACCTAGGCTTAAATTTAGGAGATGCTATCTCATAGGATATTCTTTGAGGACAACCAGACAAGTCCCACTTTAAACCGAGGACCATCAGTCCTATGCCGGTTAGCAAACGCTGGGCCCTCTCTGAGAGAGGGACAACCTCTCCATACCTGGTCCCAAATCAGTGCATACGCTCCACAACAGAGTCAACACCTGGACAGACAGAAGCTCCGTCTGTCCTGAAGAAAATCGAGGGTGAACCAGAATTACAGAAAAACGGAGACATCAAAGTAGCAGAGCTAGCCTATTATTAAGAGCAAACTCAGCAAGGCAAAAAAAGGACCCAGTCATCCTGATCAGCAGACACAAAGCATCTTAGATAAGTCTCCAATGTCGGTTTGTTCTCTCGTTTGACCATTGGTCTGAGGATGAAAGCCGAGGAGAAAGGACAATTGACACCAGTTTAGAACAAAAAGTCTCCAAATTTGGAAACAAACTGGACTCCTCTGTCAGACACAATGTTCTCAGGAATGCCGTGTAAACGAACCACGTGCTGAAGGAACAACGCACCAATTCAGAGGAGGAAGGCAACTTAGGTAATGGCACAAGATGTATCATCTTGGAAAAACTATCACAAATTACCAGATGTGGTCATTCTCTGAGAAAAGGAAGGTCGGAAATGAAATCCATAGAGATATGGGTCCATGGTCTCTTGGGCACAGGCAATGGCATCAACAAACCCACTAGAGCGAGAGCAAGTCCGCAGGACTGCACAAATTCCCTGCATCACGAGAAAGGGGAGGCCACCAAAGGCCGACTAACCAAGTCTTGGTACCAAAAAATTCCGGGATGCCCAGCCAACGCGGAACAATGAATCTCACACACACTCTTTTTCCACTGGTGGGCAAAAAATTTTCCAACAGGGCAGACTCGGGCCTATCCTCCTGACACCCCTCCAGAGCAAGTTAAATTGGCGGGGGGAAAGAATACACCCTCTTTCAAATAACAGAAGGATAATAACTCAGGAGAGTCCGCAAGGAAACCCGGAGGGCTCCGCTTAACTTTTTAGTCCCCGGGGGGAAACCAAAAAATTTTAAACGTGTAAAAAAAAAGGCCCACCGGCCCTTTTTAGGATTGAGGCTTGGCAATTCCAGATGACAGATTCTTATGGTCCGTAAGGACCCCCCCTAGTTTGGGGCCCTCCGCCAAGTCTCCCCTTTCAAACCACTTCAGGCCAAAAAATCCGATTACCACGTTTTAAATTGTTCATAGGAGAAAATTTTCGAGGAAAAAGGCACAAGGGTTCTTTTAGGGTCTCTGGTCTTTTTTTGGGCAAAACGGCACCTGCCCCAATTTGAGGCATCAACCTCCACCTGAAAGGGAGAGAAAAACGGTGCCGTAAGGAAAGGAGCAGAAAAGTGAAAATTTTTTTAAGTTCCCCAAAGCGGATGCCTCAGGAGGGGCCCAATTACCCCAACAGAACCCTTTTGGTAAATCAGTTTATGGTTTAAAAAAAGAGAAAAATTTCCATAAATTTACGATAAAAATTTTGGCAAAAACCAAAAATTCTGAAGGCCTTTTTAAGAAGTAGGTTGGACCCAACACAGTGCCTGAACTTGCCGGGTCCATTTCAATAACAGATGGGGCAAAAAAAAATCCAGAAAGGATTTCTGTACGCCCCAAAAAGACCTTTGATCCCCCTTACATCGAGATTTTCTCAAAAATGAATACAGTTCGAAAGTTTCCAAAAAGAGCCCCCTCATTAGAAAAAAATAAGTTCATCCAAAAAAAAACAGAAACTTTACAAAATCCCTGAAAATGTCTTTTATGAAGGTGGAAGCGGAAGGGCATTTTTGACCC
Source organism: Oophaga sylvatica (assembly GCA_033576555.1). Taxonomy (NCBI): domain Eukaryota; kingdom Metazoa; phylum Chordata; class Amphibia; order Anura; family Dendrobatidae; genus Oophaga; species Oophaga sylvatica. The sequence goes on from JARQOD010000001.1 coordinate 341,997,283, forward strand.
CAAAAAGGGTCAAAAAGGTATCAAAGCCCTTAGGGGTGTTAAATGCCGTTTCCTTTTTATCCCCTGCTTAATGCAAAAAAGGGTTTAACGCCCCCTGGGGTCAAGCTTGGAAAAAATGCGTTTTTACCCGGAAAAAAAGGTCAAAAAACAGGGAAAGGGGGATTGTATTTCACAGAAATTTGTTAAGAGACGAAAATACAGGGTTTTAAAGAACCATCTTTTTTGGGCCCAAAGAAAAAACCCGGACCAAAGGGTAAAAGGGGGTTGATAGCCCCCTTTCCCCCAAGATTCCTTGATATAAGACCCATAGCGTCTGTTCAGGTACAGACAATTTAAAAAAAGGGCCCCTTTGGGGGAATTTCTATGGCATAATTCAAAAGCGCAGTCATAGTTATGGGGAGGAAAGGGGTGCATATTTTTTTTTTGCTAAAACTCAGAAAAATCAAACAAAAAGTCAGGAAAAATCCCCAGCTGGGGGGGGGCAGAAAAAACAGGAGTTTTGGGGATAAAATTTGGGCGCCCCAAGGGGTTACAGACACAGTTTTCCCAAAACAAAAAGGTTTGAGACTGAAACCCAAAAAGGGAACCCAGCACGATAATGTATGCAGTTAATAGAACCAAAAAAATTTCAGCACCTGGTAACAGGTTCAACCCCCTTATCACCTGAGTAAAAAAAGGGGGGTTTTTTCTCACCCCAAAGGGGAGAATGATCCCGTAGGGGAAAAGATTCTGTGGGGTTTAAAGGGGGAAACCCCAACGTTTAGAAAAAATCAAACCCCTCAGGTTAAAGCGCCCCCGAATAAGAAAGCCTGAGCAAAAAAAAGAGGACAGGGTTCAGGTGACATTTTAAAAAAACTTGTTGAACACTACCCAAGAAACTGAGCAGCAAATGTCTTCCCGCTTAGGGCAGATGAAATAGCATAGAGATCACCACAGTAGAAAATAACCCTTGCACTTTAAAAACTCATGACGCTGTGCCCCAGACACCACTCCAACAGAGGGTCAGCGCGGCCAAAAGGGAAAAACCCCAACTCCCGATATTCCCGCTCACAAAAAGTCTGTAAAAATTTAATGAAAAAGACAGAATCATTAGCCCCGAGGGGCAGGAACCCCCCTAACATCCTTTACATTATCGACAGCCCTTTTCCGGAAAAGGGGCCCCCCCAAGCGTCGTATTCCATTTTGGCAGGATGCCCCCCTACGGAATCTTGCAGTAAAACTCGGTCATCAACCCCCGTTTTAAAAACCCAAAGGGGTTTTTTCGTTGTCGTGACTTTTGGTCACGTACAAAACCCAAAAGCCTGAAAAAATGTCAAAATCACTCAAAAAGGTCCCCGGTGTCAGGAAAAAGCCCAACCTGAGGATCGCGCGCAGGAGGACATGATAATTTGAACCGCTGCGCTGCGTTTCGAGGACTTGATTTTAAGGCAAGAAACAATTTCAATTTTTTTGAAATTTTTAAACTTATTTTATCCCCCAAAAAAAAAACGGCATGGGGTCCCCGGTTCCAAAAAGGCAACCTAGCAAATAGCGCAAAAATCTGAATCGTGGAAAATGATCCACCGGGGGAAAACTGTGCAAAAACCCCTTGGGAGAAAAGATTTTCCCCCAGCCCCAGGATCAGAGGGAAAAAAAAAAATGCAACAAACAGAAAAAAAAACTCTGACATTTTTTCCTTCAAAAAATTTTTTCCTTCTGTGGTCCCCTACATTTTTAGGGGCCCGGGGATATTTTGTTACGGTAGTGAGGGGGCAGGAAAAAAGGAAATACCCAGAGCAGTTGGAATTATGAGATTGCAGTCCCCCCACTAACCCCCGCAGCTA